>CM018044.1:15230940-15908618 GCA_008638375.1 Nyssa sinensis
AAGTTTTGGAGATTAAAACAATTTGTATAGGTTGTCACGCCTCGTACATCCAGCACTTTCCTTTGCGCAAATCTGGAGGAAGGGGTTGGAAAACTCAAGAGGTTTTATAGAAGAATCTAGGACCTTATAGAAAGTTATGGAAGACTCTAGGGGTTCCTAGCTTATTCCTTGACTTTCCTAGAATTGTATAGATTATTCTAGAATCTAAAGATTTGTTTGTAAATACAAGAATATTCTAGAAGTTCTAGAATCATCCCTCCTAGCCTATAAAAGGGTGAGGGACTCTCATTTGTAACATACAACATTCAAGAGTTAATACAAGAGCAAGTATTCTCTCAATAGTGTGATATCTCTCTAAGTGTTCGATCTGTTGCCAAGTGAGTGTCTTCTCTTCGAGGGTTCAGGCTGACTTAGTTCCTACAAGGCGTGATGGTGAGCTAAGGCCACGCGGTTGGCTTAGATCTAGTCTAAGGCCGTGACAAGTGGTATCAGAGCTTTGGGTTTTGAAGACTACTCACTAGTTCGAGAAAGGCATCATGTCAGGCACTACTGAGGATGTCCCTGTTGTTCCTGCTGAAGCTCTTAGGGGGAGGGACCTGGTCGTGGGGGCAAGAAGACTCGCGAACAAAGTAGGATCCGTGAGGAGCAGGCCTCGTTGGAGGGCCGAATGTCTATAATGGAGAACGTTGTGGGCGAGATGGGGGAACGCCTAGAACGGCACCAGCACAACTTTGAGACTTTGGAGGGCTACATGATGGGTGAGATGGAACAGGTCAAGGCCACCCTTCAAGAGACTCAAGTGCTGCAGGCGGAAGATTCTCAACGGCTTGACAAAGTCATTGAGACTCTTGTCAACATGCAGGCTCAATTTGAAGAACTCAAGGAGAGCTTGGATGCGACAAATCGGGATTGGGCCATCTACAAGAAGGCCATGGCTAGCAGAGGGGTGGTTGCTCCGCCTAGCAACCCAAGGGTGGACGTCCCTAAGCCAAAGGAGTTCATGGGCAAACGGGATGCCCAAGCAGTAGAGAGCTACCTATGGCAAATGGAGCGCTACTTCGAGGGAAAGGATAGAAGAGGAGGCAGCCAAGGTTCGTACTGGTACTCTTTTCCTAATTGATACTGCTGCTCTATGGTGGAGGCGCAAGCATGCCGACATTGAGAAAGGGGTATGCCACATTGATACATGGGAAGAGTTCAAGAGGGAACTCAAGCGCCAATTTTATCTCGAGAATGTGATCTATGAGGCACGGAAGAAGATGAGGGAATTGAAGCAAAAGTCTTCTATTCGAGATTATGTGCGGGACTTCACCACTCTTATGCTTCAAATTCCCAGCATAATCAGTGATGATCTTCTCTTCTACTTCATTGATGGCTTGCAAAATTGGGCCAAAAATGAGTTGCAGAGAAGGGGCGTGAAGGACATCGATGAGGCGATCACTGTTGCTGAATCTCTCAACGATTACTCAAGGGGGGAACCTTCCAAACCGAATGCCACTTCAAAGGGTAATCATGGCAAGGGTGGGGGAGACAAGAGTTCCAAGCCACAACAGCACAAGAAGGAAGAGACTAAGGATCCCAAAGCTTTTTCAGGTAAGAAGGCCTATGAGGAGAAGAAAAACAGCTTTCCCCCAAAGTCAGGATGCTATGTGTGCAAGGGACCCCATCCTATGTGTGAATGTCCAAAGCTTGGTTCGCTGTCAGCCTTAGTGCAGGAAAGGGATGAAACAGCAAGCCAAGACCCCATCAACAGCATGGGATCATTGCAGCTACTGACGGCTTTGAAGGCCAAGCCACTACCCCAAGCTGACGGAAGCAAAGGGCTGATGCACGTGGAGGCCTCAATCAATGGCAGAACGGCACAAGCTATGGTGGACACGGGGGCCACCCATAACTTTGTGACAGAGGAGGAAGCCAAAAGACTGGGCCTACGGATTACACAAGGGGAAGGTTGGTTGAAGATTGTCAACACAAATGCTAAACCCCTTCTTGGCATGGCTCGAGGGGTGGAGCTATGCCTTGGCGCATGGAGAGGCACGGTGGACTTCTCTATGGTGCCCATGGATGACTTCAAATTGGTACTCGAAATGGACTTTCTTCGCAAGGTAAACGCTATCCCTATGCCTTGTTATAATTCTATGTGCATATTGGAAAAGGAAGCTCCTTGCATGGTCCCTGCCACTACGAAAGTCCACCCTGCCAAAACCTTGTCAGCAATGCAAGTTGCCAAGGGTTTCAAGAAGAGAGAGACCACCTACCTTGCAGTTTTGAAGGTGGATGACACCAAGGAAGCAAAGGATGAAGTTTTGCCACCAGCCATCCAGGAGTTGCTGGAAGGAAACAAGGATGTCATGCCACCTGAGTTGCCCAAAGAGTTACCACCAAGGAGAGAGATAGATCATGTAATAGAGCTGGAGCCAGGAGCAAGGCCGTCGGCAATGGCACCATACAGGATGGCACCACCGGAGTTGGAGGAGCTTCGGAAACAATTGAAGGGATTGCTTGAGTCAGGGCAAATCAGGCCATCCAAGGCACCTTATGGCGCCCCAGTGCTATTCCAGAAGAAGCACGATGGTTCCCTGCAATTGTGCATTGACTACAGGGCATTGAACAAGGTAACCATCAAAAACAAGTATCCTCTTCCTTTGATAGCTGACCTCTTTGACAGGCTTGGCAAGGCCAAATACTTCACCAAGGTAGACCTTCGGTCGCGGTATTACCAGGTGCGGATAGCTGAAGGCGATGAGCCAAAGACTGCATGTGTGACACGATATGGAGCCTTCGAGTGGTTGGTGATGCCCTTTGGCTTAACCAACGCACCAGCTACATTTTGTACCCTCATGAACAAGATCTTCCACCCATACTTGGATCAATTCGTGGTTGTCTACTTGGACGACATTGTCATCTATAGCGAGACATTAGAGGAGCATGTGGGCCACTTGTGGACTGTTTTCAAGCTTTTAAGGGAAAATCAACTCTATATCAAGAAGGAGAAGTGCTCATTTGCCTAGAAGGAGGTGTAGTTCCTTGGACACGTGATAGGTGGCGGGACCCTGAGGATGGACATGAGCAAGGTGAAGGCCATCCAAGAGTGGGAAGCCCCTACAAAAGTCACCGAGCCAAGGTCCTTCCTTAGCTTGGCAAACTACTACAGACGGTTCATCAAGGGCTACTCGGCGAAGGCAGCACCACTCACAGACCTACTGAAGAAGAACCAGCCATGGGAGTGGACAGAGAGTTGCCAGAATGCTTTTGATGGGTTAAAGGCAGCAGTGACAGAGGAGCCTGTCTTAGCATTGCTAGACTACTCTAAAGAAGTTGAGGTGCAGACGGACGCATCAGACTATGTTATTGGGGGAGTACTTATGCAGGAGAGACACCCCATAGCCTTTGAAAGTAGGAAGCTTAATGATATCGAGCGGCGGTATACTGTGCAAGAGAAGGAGATGACCACAGTGGTGCATTGCCTAAGGACTTGGCGACACTACTTGCTTGGTACGTGGTTCATCATCCGTACGGACAACGTTGCCACTAGCTACTTTCAAAGCCAGAAAAAGCTTACGCCTAAGCAGGCAAGGTGGCAAGACTACTTGGCCGAATTTGATTATCGGATGGAATACAAGCCGGGCAAAGCCAACGTGGTGGCTGATGCACTAAGCCGCAAGGTTGAGTTGGTTGGAAGTATTAGTTAGGTCAGGGGGAACATCTTGGACAGCATAAGGGAAGGCATGCAACATGACCTCTTGGCCCAGCAGCTCATAAGTCTTGCTAAGGAGGGCAAGACCAAACAATTTTGGTGGGAAGATGGACTTCTCTACACTCAAGGCAGGAGAGTGTATGTGCCGAGGTGGGGCAACCTACGGCGCAATCTTATGAAAGAATGCCACGACATCAAGTGGGCGGGACACCCGGGGCAGCGTCGCACATGCGCCTTGCTGGAAGCAGCATACTATTGGCCACAGATGAAGGCGGAAGTGGAGCTATATGTTAAGACTTGTCTCGTGTGCCAGCAAGACAAAGTGGACAACCAGCTGCAAGCAGGTTTGTTGGAGCCCTTACCAGTGCCAGAACGCCCATGGGAGAGTGTTAGTTTGGACTTCATTGTAGCTTTGCCACAAGCAGGGGGATTTGGCTCCATCTTGGTGGTGGTAGACAGGTTCTCCAAGTACGCAACATTCGTGCCAGCCTCAAGGGACTGCACAGCAGAAGAAGCAGCACGGCTATTCTTAAAAAATGTGGTTAAGTATTGGGGGCTGCCACAAAACATCATAAGCGACAGAGATCCATGCTTTACTGGCAAGCTGTGGACTGAGTTGTTCAAATTCCTTAGGACGGAATTGTGCTTCTCCACCAGCTTTCACCCACAGATGGATGGGCAGACTGAGCGAGTGAATGCACTGCTAGAGTTATACTGCAGACATTTTGTGACTGCCAACCAGAGGGACTGGCCACAGTTGCTAGACGTGGCTCAGTCGTCATACAACCTGCAGCGCAGTGAGGCCACTCATAAAAGCCCATTCGAGATTGTGATCGGACAACAGCCTCTCACTCCTCACACCATCATGGTTAGTGAAGATAGGAGTCCAGGCGCGGCCAGGATGGCGACATCTTGGAAGCAATAGGCCGACATGGCCCGTGCTTACTTAGACAAGGCCGCCAAAAGGATGAAGAAATTTGCTGACCGGAAGAGACGACCAGCGGAGTAAAGGGTAGGGGATATGGTGATGATGAAACTCCTCCCTCAACAATTCAAGGTCTTCCGGAAGGTGCACAAGGGCCTCATCTGCAAGTATGAAGGCCCCTTTGCAGTCATTGCCAAAGTAGGCAGGGTGTCCTACAAGCTAGATATCCCACCAACATTGAAGATCCATCTAGTCTTCCATGTTAGTATGTTGAAGCCTTACTATGGAGACAAGGACGACTTGGAACGGTGCATTTCAAAGAGCGCACCCCCAGCAGTGACTCACAGTTATGAAAAGGACGTGGACAGCATACTTGGGCATAAGATGGTTCGGCTTCGGAGTACTCAGCCGGGTGTGCAATTTTTGGTCAAATGGAAAGGGTTGCCTGAGAGTGAAGCTACGTGGGAAAACGCTGAAGATCTTTGGTAGTTTCTAGCCGAGGTGCGACACTATGTGGAGCATGCGACGAGGACGCCGCCAGATTAGGTGGGGGAGAATGTCACGCCTCGCATATCCAACACTTTCCTTTGCGCAAATCTGGAGGAAGGGGTTGGAAAACTCAAGAGGTTTTATAGAAGAATCTAGAACCTTATAGAAAGTTATGGAAGACTCTAGGGGTTCCTAGCTTATTCCTTGACTTTCCCAGAATTGTATAGATTATTCTAGAATCTAAAGATTTGTTTGTAAATACAAGAATATTCTAGAAGTTCTAGAATCATCCCTCCTAGCCTATAAAAGGGTGAGGGACTCTCATTTGTAACATACAACATTCAAGAGTTAATACAAGAGCAAGTATTCTCTCAATAGTGTGATATCTCTCTAAGTGTTCGATCTGTTGCCAAGTGAGTGTCTTCTCTTCGAGGGTTCAGGCTGACTTAGTTCCTACAAGGCGTGGTGGTGAGCTAAGGCCGCGCGGTTGGCTTAGATCTAGTCTAAGGCCGTGACCAGGTGCTCTAATTGCTCCTTGGTAAAAGGGACTGCATCCAAGTGGGTAGAAGGCTCCTGAGTCTCTTTAGCAGTGGCTTGGTAGGTGCGACCGTCACGTTTGGATTTTGGCTTCCAATTTGCTGGTTTACCATGAAGCTTCCAGCAAGTCTCCTTCGTATGCCTCGGTTTTTTGCAATGCTCGCACCACGGTTTCTTACGCCCGTCGTCGTTAGAATCAACACCTCTTGACACAAGAGCAGAGCTTTCAGGTTCCAGGTTGAAACTAGGTTTGGTGTTGCGCAACATGATTTTTCTCCTTGACTCCTCACGTCTAACTTCAGAAAAAACTTCCCGAATAGGGGGCAATGGCTTCCTGCCGAGAATGCGGTCTTGAACCTCATCCAAACTCCGATTAAGGCCGGCTAAAAACATGTAAACCCTGTCGTTTTTCTCTCTCTTCTTGTGGCGAGCGTGGTCGTTCGAATTCTCCCAAACATCATCATTACATTGATCAAGTTCCTGCCATAACGTTACCAATTTGTTGTAATAAGTAGTAACATCACGATCATTCTGCTTGGATTTACATAGTCGAGTTTTCAACTCAAAAATTTGAGAAGAATTCTCCAGGTCCGAATAAAGATCTCGAATGGCCTCCTAGACATCTTTAGCAGTGGGAAGAAATAGGTGAGGTTTTCCCATGGAATTGACGAGCCAAGCAATAACAAGAGAATTTTCGGACTGCCATTTTTTTAGATTAGGGTCACCAGCAGCAGGTTTCGATATTTCGCCAGTCAAATGCCTCATTTTGCTTCTGTCATCGATCGCCAATTTTACGGACTGAGCCCACTCGCGATAGTTGTGCCCATTGAGTTTTGTAACCGTGAGATAAAGGGCTAAGTTTTGGGAATAGTAATCGGCAGATACAGGCGTGGGAGGAATAGTGGGATTGGGCAAAATAGTTTCGGAAGTGCTGGAAGAGACGGTAGGATTTCCTTGGGCGCCGATCGTCACCGACTTATACGACATCATCAGAAGAAAGAACAAAATAGAAAAAGAGCACGAGGCTCTGATACCATGAAGGTTTTTTTGAGAAGAAGAATAATCATTCTTATTGAATTTTAAAAGAAACGATTACAAGATAAATAGGAGAGGAAGACCACCAAACCAGCAAATCAAATCAAATCAAATCAAATCAAATCAAATCAAATCAGATCAGTAGATCTCTAGGCTAAAAAACAGAAACTACTAAAATCTGAAATAGTAATTTCAGATTTTATTTGCAAAAAATAGAATTTCCTAATTTATTCCCTAAAAATCCGACAATAACAATACAAAATTCAACCAACAAAATCCATATATTAAAATGATCAACAGAATTAAGTTGCTTATATAAAGCCTATGATAAACAATAAAGTTCATGCATTCATCAAATCATAATATAAACATAAATATATTGAAAACATGAGATTTATAGTGATTTGGCAGTCATACCTACATGCAATCTCAGCTCCTCACGAGATTTTCACTTGGCTTACCTAGAACCAATGTAGATTTTGTACCACTTGGACAATCTATAACTAACCTAATGGTTCAACTACTAGGATTTTTCTATGTTAGTTTTGTCTCACTTGGTTAACCAACAACCAACTTAATGAGAAGGCTTGACTAGGACCTTTCCTAGGTTTTCAATTTGTGGAAATAAATTTGGTTAGAACCAAATTACCAATACTTCATTTCTTTGGGAAGTTGAAGGAATGGCGAGTGAGGTGTGTATCTATAATACAAAAATACAAAATAATATTTTATCTCTAATTGTATCGAGAGCCAATTGATCTTCCTATCTTGACCTCCTCCTTCAAGCATTGTGTGGCTTTTGTGATCACTCTCTTAAGAAAGTTTGAATCTAAGAAGTGTGGGAGTATTTTTGGCAAGTATTGCATGTTTACAATGTCTCTCCATTGTTTTCACACTCTACCATTCGCTTTTTTATTAGAGTTCTTATTTTTGGTTTACTATTTTATTTATTTTGTTCTATTTTGGTTATACTAGAATACAATGAAGGTAATATTGTAATTCTTCAATATGTTTTTATATTGTGTAAACAACTAGAAGAGTGTAGGTTGTGTAATCAACACTCTTAGAGTTATGTTAAATTTTTTTCTCTCCCTCTCTAAACCCTAAATCTTCACATACTGTGCTTTTTAACTTGGTATTAGATCATCAATCAATCACAGGATTGCCTCAAAACACTATAGAAGACATCAGGAGACTGAACAATACCTAATATCTTGCTGACATCACCATTCTTATTATTGTGTCAGCATGACGTCACCTTTCCGACAACCTATCACTCGAGCTAGTTCTTAGGGTGATTTTTTGAAGCCATCTTATACGTTTTCCAATTTTCAAATGTGTTTTTCTTTTGGAAAAGGCCATTTTTCGATTTGTTGAATCGCAACTTTTCTTGAGTTTTTGGTGCTTCAATCCTAACCTAAGGGGTGCGAGTAGGCCTAGGGAGGTTACTTGGAGAATCTCATGGCAATTTGATGTGTTTGTGATTGAGAAAGTTGGATCTGGTGATAGGCTGACCATTCTGCATGTGTCTGGAGCTGCGAGACTACTATATGTGGTGCTTAGCTCAATGTTTGGCTGATACATTTGATGTGTTCTCACTGTTTTGGACACTATTTGATTGTTTGGTTGTAGTTCAGTTAATGTTTGAATCTATGTGTGCTAATATTTGACTTTGTGCTAAATTTGATTCATTACTAATTCATAACATGACCATGCGGCTATGCTTATAAGCACATTGAATCATCATTGACTTGTATGAAAATCAATCCTAATAAACAATGTATGCACCTTGATAGGGGGAGATAAACCTTTAAATGCCTTTAAAAATATTGCAAACTCAATTCAGGGCATAAATTGATTTTTCTTGCTGATATGCATACTGATAGGGGAAGCTCAATAATTGCTTAAACTTACACCTTATCAATTTGTTAACTTTATTTGCATGAAAAACATCTATGGTTTTTCATCATTAAAAAGGGGTAGATTGCTAGTCCTAAAGGTTCCAAATGAAGGGTATCCTAGTAATCTTGATGATAACAAGGCATTGAGCATGACTACTAATGTTTTATCTTGGTTGATAATACAAATAGGTCAACCAGTTCAAAGAAAATTTGACCAAGTTTGACTAATGATTGAAAAGTTCAACAACATCATGATAACCACTCATGACTAGGTGTCAAAGTCAAACTCAAGCAAAGTGGAAGCATTCAAGCCTATAGAATCAAGTGAAGAAATTTATTTTCATTATTTTGGGTTGTGATTGCATTAGGTTAGATTGATCATAACATAATGCTTAAAGTATTTAAGAGATCAATTAAAATCAATTACAAAATGATTTTTCAAAAAGAAATATTGATATACCTTAAGTCTTGAACGATCAAGTGATTTGGAATTGAAAAACATTGAATAAAATAGGCAACATTGCTAACCAGTCAAAATTAGTTGACTACGTCGTTAAATTAGTCGACTGAATTCTATTTACAAAACATGTCTATTTTGTTATTGTCATAATCAGTCGACTAAGTTCTTTAATTAATTGACTAAAGGTCATTTTGTTCATAAATAATTAGTTCATTGTTGAAACGAGTCGACTAACATGAAGAATTAGTTGATGGAATATTATATACATTTTATGAACAATTTGACACCAAAAAACCAGTCGATTGGATTTCTAAATCAGTCGACTGAATGTTTTTGAAACATTGAACCTCTTGCCACTAGAAAAATCAGTTTAGTTTATCAGTCAATTGAATTGTGATTCAATTGACTTACTGATCTTGTCGGTCTGACACTTTCAAGTTCAAATTTTTGACTGATTTGAAAGATGTAAACGACCATATTTTGCTCCTATCGGCTATAATTTTAAAAGCCTATATAAGGAGGTTCGATACAACATTTATTGTCAACTCTTACACTCTATTACATTTGAATGACTTAAGAATGCATTTATTTTAAATTTTAGATCTCAAAGTTTTCTCTCTTTAAATACTCAAAGCATTTATTGATTGATCATTATGGAGTGTGATCTTCATTTGAATTCAATTCTAGAAAGAAAGTACATCTATTTGTAAACCATTGATGTAGGACAGATTTGGTACCTTCAAAATATGGAAAGTTGTTTTAGAGTTGTATTAGGATTGTTTAGTTTTTTATTTTAATTTATTCATTATTTCTCTAGTTTCTTAGTTTTATTTGGATTAGTATAGAAAATATAAGAATTAATAGTTTCTTATTTGACTTACTAGTCTTTATTGTAGTAGGATTAGTATAAAAATACGAGTTTTAGTTTCCTAGTCAAAGTAGTAGTATTTTAGCACTATAAATATGATGTAATAGGTCTTTATGGGAGTTTTTTATTAATATTAATTCAATTACGAATTTTGGAGAATTATTTTCTCATGTTGGGTGAAGAGTCCCCATGTTACTTTGTTACTAAGGAATTCACATGTTTGATTCTACTTCCACGTTACCGTTCTGCATCATTTGGTATCAGAGCAGGCTTAATCCTGTTTAGATGGCGAACGCACGGAACGAAGGCGAAATCCTTGACGGCGGTGACCGTGAGAAAAATATGGTTACGAGGGCTGAAGTTGTTCGTGAATGCCATCCAGAGATTCCACGTAGGCAGCTAGCCTATGAGGATAACCTGAGTGAGGATGAGGAAGATGCTGAAGCTATACTCCGGGATAATCGGAGGAATTATCCGAGGTCAGCCTGAAGACAGAGCTATTCGCAATTACGAAAGACTTTAATATTTTAATGGTAACTTTTATTTTGAAAACTTTCATGATTGGATAAATGATTTAGATGATTGTCTTTTTGATTTAAGACTGTTAGAAGAAAAAGAATATTTTTGGGCTAAAGCTAAACTCATTGGATTCGTGAAAAGATGGTGGCTTGATTTACAGAGGCGTAGACAACTACAAAGAAAAAGATGCATTTGTTCATGGCCAAGAATGATGAAACTGCTTATGAATAGATTTTTGCTAAGAAATTATTTACAGATTTTAGAAGATAAATACAGGCCAACATGAGAAAACACCAAGAAAAAAGCACAAGAAAAATCTGAAATAGTAAAGGCGAACTTCAACTAATAAGGTTCCAAATACTGAATCGCTAAAAGAAGTCAATATCCTTATAGAAGACTCTCTTGTCATAGAAAGCGAAGATCAAAGTTTTTCATGCGTTGAAGAATATCACAAAGAGTTGATAGAAAATAAAGTTGAATTTATTTCTATTGATGTTGTTGGAACAGTTGGTGCAGATGATAAAGAAGAAGTTGACTAAGAGAATCCCATTGAAGTTGTCAACACTAAAGATGACGACGCTGAACCTGAATTCGTGAAAGATGATTCTAATACTTATAGTAAAATTGAAATTGTGGTAGATCAAGAAGATAATTTTTGTTTCATTACTCGAGCATTATTATCATCAGAAAAATGGCCTAAAATTACCGACTTAATGGAAGATATGGAAGACGAACTCCTTGAATATTTAATTATTCTTCAAAAGATTCAATTATGATTACCCGGTTATGGACGACTTCGAGGTCGCATACATCCAATCAACTCGAGGTCGAGTTGTTTTCAAGTGAGAGAGACTGATGTAGGACAAATTTGGTATCTTAAAAATATGGAAAGTTGTTTTAGAGTTGTATTAGGATTGTTTAGTTTTTTATTTTAATTTATTCATAATTTCTCTAGTTTTCTAGTTTTATTTGGATTAGTATAGAAAATATAGGAATTAGTAGTTTCCTATTTGACTTACTAGTCTTTATTGTAGTAGGATTAGTATAAAAATACGAGTTTTGGTTTTCTAGTCAAAGTAGTAGTGTTTTAGCATTATAAATATGATGTAATAGGTATTTATGAGAGTTTTTTTTATTAATATTAATTCAATTAAGAATTTTGGAGAATTATTTTCTCTTGTTGGGTGAGGAGTCCCCATGTTACTTTGTTACTAAGGAATTCACATGTTTGATTCTACTTGCACGTTATTGTTCCGCATCAACCATTCTTCCCATTGTTGTTGTGACATTTTGAGGGTTAGGTTACCCTTATGAGGCAAAATGGGATTTTGCTAGGTTCAAAAGTGGGGAGCTCTTTTGTAAAAGTTTTATCTTCACCTGCAAGGAGTTAAATGGTGGACCACTTAAGTGGGGAGATTGGGTCGAGGACGTAGGGTAATCCGATCCTTATAAAAATCTTAGTGTTTCTCTCTCTACTCTCCAACTTTTTACTTGCTTTATCATCCGCTTGAATTTTTTTTGGGTAAGTTTTATCTGCTTGTATTTAGTTTTGTGAAATCCAAAATTAGGTAAATATTTGCCAATACTCAAATCACCCTCCCTCTTGGGTATATTTTTCGACAACAATGGAGTTTCTTGTTGGTGTATGTCGTCTAATAAGGCTTTATCGTGAAAACAAAGCGGCCATCAATATTGCACATAATCCAGTTCCATGTGATCGAACTGAGCAAAAACACAATGGACAAACATTTCGTGAAAGAAAAGCTGAGATTTGGCCTTATTTGCACTCCTTGTGTAAAGACTAGACCAACTTGTTGATGCCTTCACCAAAGGGATGTCAAGTAAGGTGTTCCAAGTATTTTAGGCAATATCTATGCACCAAATTGAGTGAGAGTGTTAGAAATATTAAGATAATGGAAATTCTTATAATTCTCTAATTATATAGTATAAGTAGACACGGTGTAGGAATCGAGACTATCATTCCACCCCTTTTTTGTATCTATCTACTTCTTACTCTTGTTTTCTACTTATCTTTTATCTTAAACCCTAAAACTACAAACAACATATTCCAACTCTTGTGGATAATTGCAATCGATTGCAAGTTATAATGTTTTAAACAATTCACATTAACCAACCATACACATTATACTTTCACAATCACATTCACAATTCTTTTGATTGAGAAGATAGCAAAACTATAACAATACAAAATTCAACCAAAAAACCATACATTCAAATGATCAGTTGTTCATGTAATGACTATGATAAAAAAAGTTCATGCATTTATTAAATCATAACATAAACATAAATATATTGAACACTTGATATTTATAGTGGTTCAATAGCCATGCCTACATCCACTCCGAGCTCCTCATTGGATTGTCATCAAACAAAGGGATTTCAAGGTTGACCCAAAACCTCTACAATGGAGGTTTCTCTCCGTCTTTCTCTATCAGATTTCTCTTTTCTCCCTCTCTCTTTCTTCTTCTCTTCCCTTTTGATTTCTTCTCTCTTTCTTCCTTGTCTCTACTTCTCTTCTCTTCTCTTCCCTTTCTCCTCCTACATCACCTACCTAATGGTCACCAATAGGATTTATGTAGGTTTTCACTGGCTTACCTAGAACCAATGTAGGTTTTGTACCACGTGGCTAACTTACACCAATTTAATGGTTCAACCACTAGGAATCCTCTATGTTGGTTTTTTCCCACTTAGTTAACCAACAACCAACCTAATGAAAAGGCTTCAATAGGATTTTTCCTAGGTTTGTTCCAGTAATTTGGGTCATCTAGAACCAATTACCAATACTTACACTTCTTTGGAAAGTTAAAGGTGAGTGTGGTGTGTTTCTATAATAAGCAAATAACAAAGAATATTTGAACTCTAATAGTGTTGAGAACCAATTGATCTTCCTATCTTGAGCTCCTTCTTCAAGTACTTTATGTGTGTGGATTTGGTGTCTACTCTTTCAGTAGAATATGAATATGAGAGGTATAAGAGTGATTTTTAGAAAGTATAGCTCATATATAATTTCTCCACCTTTTCACCACTGGATTTCATGTTTGAAACACTTGGGTATATATAGCCACTGCCTTCTAACAGCTAGTTAATGACTATATATTTTTTTGAATCCGGGCACAATTTGGTTGACCAACTTGCATAATGGTCAATGAGTGTACATTCTTGACCACTTTGGTTGACCAACTTTTGGCTTGGTCGACCAATGTTGGCCTGTGAATTTTCTAGGTTTATACACTAGTTGACCAATATTCATAATGATCGACTAGTGTGACGTGGTTGCCCAGTATTCACAATGACGACTAATTGACATCTAATTAGCCGTTGGACAATTTTGGTTGACCAATCCCTCGTGTTGGTCAACAAATGTGTCTAGGACCTATGGGTTTTTCCCATGGTCAACCAATATTCATAATGATCGACTAGTGTGACATGGTTGCCCAATATTCATAATGATCACTAATTTTTTTATTTAGCCATTAGATAATTTTGGTTGACCAATCCTTTGTGTTGGTTGACCAATGTGTCTGGGATTAACTTACGGGACTCAATTGTTTGACTAATTTACATAGTCAATTGGACTCAATTGTTAAACCAATCTACACTATGATCGAACAACTTACCTCCTGGAGTGAATTGGTCAACCAATTCACCTAGTTGGTTGACCAAAACTTGCATGATTGCACTCATATGGCTAAGTCGTGATCTTTTGATCCTTCTCTACTTGTTGGTGAAACTTTTCTCCTTTTATGGACTTGACCTCATTTTTACCTTGCTTGCCTCTTTGGTGCCCTCAAGCTTGATGTATATGCTCCATGGTCTTCAACATTAGTCCTAAGCTAGAGAGCTCACATACAGTGTAACGAAGTTTACCAATCTATGTCAATTCTAGCATCTATAGTGGGACCTCATTTTTCTCTCTCTAGGGTGAGTTAGGCAATGTTAAGGATGGTTATATGTGTAAATCCCAGTATATATATGTTCTTTGAAGAACAAGAATCAAAACAGAACAGAAACTTAGTTCAGAAATTTTCAATCGTAGTTTGTTTTCAAAACAGTAACTATATAAACAAGGAAAATATATTTTATGATTGTAAATAGTGTACTGTTTTGATAAAGCAGTAACAGAAAACTAAGAAACCAAACTGACAGAATAGAACAAATAAGAACTTATGAAGCAGAAGAACATAAATCTTAATTAGATCAAGGCTAGTGATTGTCACTATATCCTTAAGACAAATTTCGCCCTCGCTATGGTGCTTACAATCTCGGACGATTGCCTCCTAGGATACAATGATCTGAATCTCACAGAAGCAGCACTTCAACCTGTGAGTCTGTCGAACCAACAATGTTTCACTCTCTCTCAAACACAAACACTGACGGAATGCAGAAAACTTGTGTAAAACAAATGTGTGAATGTATGTATATTTATAGGCCTCTTCATGGCTGTTTGGTACAGTCATGAAGGTTCAATTGTGTCTGCTTCATGGTGAACATACACAGGCGCATCCATGAAGAAGACAACTGTTCAGTTAAAATTCAAACCAACGCAATCGCAAAACGACGTCGTTTTGGATTTAAACCAAAACCAAAAACCGTACTTGCAGAACGATGACGTTTTTGGTTTTAATTAATCTGGTAACTAAACGGCAGCATTTTGAATTGTTTTAACAGTAATAAAACGACAAGCGTTTAATGCAAAATTATTTAAATTAATTTTCTCCAAAAAGATATATATATACGACGGCCCAAGCCCAGAACCCAGAGCCCGAGCCCTGCCCGGTTTTGTTCGGGGCGGCGGCGGTGCGTGCGCGCATGTGGTGAACTAAGCATGTGCTAGGTCCTCCCTCCTCCACAAAACTTGGGTGCCCCTTGGGGCCCAAACCCACCCCCAAGGTAGGTGTATATATACTCTTTAAAAGTCTTGTACCCATCCTATGTGGGACACGAGCTTCAAGCTTTTGTTATCATTTTCAAGTGGTGATGTTTGGAGGCAATTTCTCATTCACTCCTTAATGGTTTTGAGCAACTCAATATATAATCTTAATCTCCTCATGAAGGAGAACACATTCCCATGGACCCACTTTAATTTTAGCTCAAAGATGGCTAATTATAATGCTCAAACTCATTTTTTCCAACAATATGCATGATGCAGAGTTGGGTAGGTAGATGCCTTTAAAGAGGGTGAGGAAAGTAATGAACTTGGTTTCCCTTTGCTTTATGTGTAGTATTTTTGGGGTGAAAGGAATATGAGAACTTTTGAAGGGGGTTTGCATTGCCTATTCATAAGGTGAAGCTAGCACTTTGATTACTTTCTAGGGATGGTTATAGATATGGGTGGGATTGAGGAGGAAGATGTCTCTTGAAGAGGATGAGGAAACTGTTGGACTTGGTTCCCCCTTGCGTGATGTGGAGTATTTTGGAGTGGAAGGAATAGGAGGATATTTGAAGGGGTTGCATTGCCTATTCATATGGTGAAACACAATATTTTTAGTATTACGTCCATGGATTCTTTTGTTCATTTTTGGGGACTGATGAGCGTTCACTCTTGATTTTATATAGCTTTTGTATCCTCGCATCTATAAGGGTTGTGCCCTTGCTTTTGGTGCTTTTAGTGGAATTATCTTACCCCAAAGGGTCTTATGTAAAATTTGATCCGTTACCCTGGGGTTTGGACACTAAAGATATTACTTTTGTTGCTTCAAGAAGTGACGATATTGTACGTGGAGTTCAAAAAAATCTTTGGATATCATGATTTCTCTCTTTGTGATGGGTTCTTATACATGTGAAAAGACTTATTGAAATATAGATATGGTGGAATGGACTACTATACCTTCTTATAGAGTTGAGAGGGTCTACCATCCTTGACAATTCTCCCTCTTTTTGATAGAATTTGAAATTTGAAATTTGAAAACACTAAAGCATACATGAATAGTATAGGATATCACGTCAACAATGAATACCATGACCAATGAAGTATACTTGGCATCATTCCCTTGAAAAGTTGGTAATTTTGCTGCTTGCTATTGCTTTTGGCAAAGCATGTTGTAGTTATTATTATTTTTTGATTGGTAAATCACACTTACTCACATTTTGCCCCCAGTGGGACTTGAACCCTCATCCTCCCATATGGGGAGGTGGAGGAAATACTAGCCAAGCTAGAGCTTGTTGGTAAAGCATGTTGTTATTATTATTATTATTATTATTCCAGTGCTTTAATCTACATTCTCATTTATACAATAGAATAAAGTTTAAATGTTCAAGTGGCTTTTCCTTCTCTTGATTGCAAGTTATTTGGTGCTCCTCGAGCTTATGAAAAATCTGAAGGTTGTGCTCTCAGCTATTTTAAGGAAACTCCTGTTGACCAATGGGTTAGGGCAACTGATTTCACTCCTTCATGCTGTATTGGGCAATCCTCTGCTTTATGTTTGGAACTTCCATATGGTGTTCAACTTCCAAGATTCCGTGAAAATTTCACTTATCATAGAAAATATGACAGCCAATTCATTTTGGAGAGTGGTTTCACTTTTTCTCACAATTTGGAACTAGTCCCGATTGTGGGTCCTCCCCCTGGTCTTGAGGTGCCATATAAAATAGTGTTTAAAATTTGTTCCTTGGTTCAGCATGGGTATCTTCCTGGGCCAGCTCTTGATGTCAATTTTTTTTGGTTAGTGGATCCAGGGAGAATACACATTGCAGATATTGAACATGCTCTAGAGAAATTGCATCGTTTAAAGGATTGTTGCTATGAACCTGTGAAGTGGCTCAAAGAGCAATACAGAAAATACCCTGTGTCTCGGCAACTTCCTAAGCCACATGCTGTTACCATAGATTCTAGGTTAGTATATGTTCGCAGGGTTGAAATAACTCCATGCAAGGTGTATTTCTGCGGTCCAGAGGTTAATGTTTCTAATCGTGTGTTACGCAATTATCCTGAAGATATTGACAATTTCTGAGGGTTTCGTTTGTTGATGAGGACTTGGATAAATTGTATTCCACAAGTTTATCCCCACGTATAGCTTCTACGAATAAAAAAAGAAGAACTGGAATATATAATCGGATATTGTCAACTCTTAGAAATGGCATAGATATTGGTAATAAGAAGTTTGAATTTCTCGCATTTTCAAATAGTCAATTACGGGATAATTCTGTGTGGATGTTTGCTTCAAGAACTGGGCTTACTGCTGCTGATATAAGAAAGTGGATGGGTGATTTTAGTCGAATAAAAAATGGGGCAAAGTATTCTGCCAGACTTGGTCAATCTTTTGGTTCATCAAAGGAAACCTTGAATGTTGCTAGCCATGAAGTTGAAGTGATCCCTGATGTAGAGGTTGTAAGTGGTGGAATCAAATATATTTTCTCTGATGGAATTGGGAAAACATCGGCTGACTTTGCTCGGAGTGTTGCTATAAAATGTGGTCTTAAGACTTATACTCCATCTGCCTTTCAGATTCGCTATGGTGGGTACAAAGGTGTCGTGGCTGTTGATCCCATGTCATCAATGAAATTGTCATTGAGAATGAGCATGTCCAAGTATGAATCAGACAACACAAAATTAGATGTTCTGGCATGGAGCAAATATCAGCCTTGTTTTTTGAATCGTCAATTGATCACTCTCTTGTCTACACTCGGGGTTAGGGATTGTGTCTTTGAGAAAAAGCAAAGAGAAGCAGTAGCTCAACTAAATTCTGTCTTAACAGACCCGTTAAGGGCACAGGAGGCACTGGAGTTGATGTCTCCAAGTGAGAACACTAACATTGTCAAGGAAATGCTTGTGTGTGGTTATAAGCCTGATGCTGAACCATTCCTCTCAATGATGCTGCAAATTTTCCGGGCATCAAAGTTGCTGGATTTGCGGATCAAAACTAGGATATTTGTTCCTAGTGGAAGATTAATGATGGGGTGTCTAGATGAAACTAGAACCTTGGAATATGGGCAGGTATTTGTGCAAGTCTCTGGGGCTGGACGTAGGCCACTTTATGATGATTCCCTTCTTTTGTTCAATGATCGGGGATCGGATCGGCATACCTTCATTATTGAGGAGATGGTAGTTGTTGCTAAAAACCCATGCTTGCACCCTGGTGATGTTCGTGTCTTGAGGGCTGTTGATGTGCCAGCTTTACATCATATGGTGGATTGCGTCGTTTTTCCACAAAAAGGAAGGAGGTAAAACATGTCATAATTATCCCCTAGCAGAAACTTCTGAAACATTTTCTGGAATGATTTCATGAAAAATTTTAAATTAATATCTAGCTTGATTGCACTGAATGAATTATAGTTTACATTTACATTAAAGCCTCAGCAAAAAGTAATTCTAAAAATGATTTGTTATAGTTTATCAGAAAAGAAAAAGGAAAAAGAAAAATTTGTTTCGTGGATACTGAATTCTAGTTGATATGCATACTGTGTTGGAAAATATGGTTGTTACTATAGCTAGAAGTGTACTGTTGTACTTTGTTCTTCTGACGTATAAATTGATGAGAAGAAAAGGAGAGAAACCTACTCTCTACCAAATTTTGCTTCTGTATTTCGTTATGGTCTGTTATCTTCTTGCAATTAGATAACTTGCAAACTAATTAATTTTCTCTGGCCATGTAAATATATGCATGCTTAAATGTAGATGCATGAACAAATATACATACACGAGTGTGATGCATCCTTGCAGAAACCTTCTACCGAATTGTCTCGTGGGTGCTATCTCATTTCTCCTGAATTCACTCACTTCTGCTGCATATATCTTTGTACTTTTTTATCACATGACATATATCCCATTTGTCAATTTTAAAGCATTGATTAATGACAGTTGTTAATTTGTGATGTTGTGTTGTATTGTGTCACAAGCAAATGCACTATTCCCAATAGGTTCACCATAATTAATCAGCTAGAATTGCTACTGTAGTGCTTACAAGAACTGACAAGATTGAAGGTACACTTGAGGATGTAAGAACACCTAGAGACAAATATAACAAGAACACCGTGAAGTTAAGAAAGTGTGCCTAAAGCTATGATGGAAGCTTTATATCATTACGTTCTGTGCTCATGCAAATGTATGTACTTGTGTATCCTTATGTTGAACGTGTTTGAGGATCATGAATCTTCTTTTTGGTCAATTATATAACCATCCATTTTGATGGAGTAACAATTGCAGCAACACCCATGATTCAGTATACATGGATGTTTCATTGTGAATAATCATATATAATTTTTGTATCTTCTCAAATATATATATATATATATATATATATAGTTTTTTTTTGGGTTTTCTTTTTTATTTTTATTTTATATTTTTGGGGGGTGGTGGTTAGGGCTTAATTGTAATTTTTATGCTTTTTTTTTAGTAGACAAGTTTTAAAATAGTAATAATTATCTTATGATGTTTCAGAAAAACAGTGTGTTACTACTTTAACTTGTTCTATTTTCTTCCATGGTTATATTGGATACTTATTTTACTGACATTAGTTGAACTTTAATAACAGACCTCATACAGATGAATGCTCAGGAAGTGACTTGGATGGAGACGATTACTTTGTTTGTTGGGATCCTGATTTGATTCCACCTCAGCAAATCCAGCCCATGGATTATAGCCCAGCACCAAGCATTCAGTTGGATCATGAGGTTACAATTGAGGTAATACTCTCACATAGTTGCGTTCTATGAAGCACGGACACTCTATTTTGGCTTACGTGTCCGTGTCGGACACCGATACTCTCAGACACTTCCTGAACACGTATTCGGACACTTGAATCATGGATGTTGATGATTAGATAAAGAAGTTCTATAATTTTTATTTAATGACTTTGTTATTTTAATATATCTTGATAATATTTTTTAAATTTGTGTGTTTTATGCTAATTTGAATTAAAATAACATAAGGTTTTTATTATATTGTCATATAAAAAATATAAAAAATTTATATATATTCAACATGTCTCTGACGTGTCCGTGTCGTATTGTTTTGAGAAATAATGTATTTGCGTGTCCGTTGCGTGTTGTATTCGTGTCCCGTGTCCATATCCGTGTTTCTTAGGTTGCGTTGAAGCACTATCGGAACTCCTCATTTCCTTCCTATTATATTGATGTTGTTTTGTCCTCCAAATTGAGTTAATATTTCTTAGCTCCACTAGTGGACCATGATCTCTATCTTCTTTCTCAGCTATCGCATTACAATATCATCAAGAATTAACATTTTATTTGTGACCTCAAAATTCAAATATTACTGCTATTATTGTAATTGTTTATTCATAATGCTCACTTCAAAATGCATTTTGATAATTGATTTATCATTTATCATTTAAGACTGAACATCTATTTCACCATTGGTAATTCAATTAGAGAAGAAAATATCTTTGCTTTAAGTCATCTGGCCTTCTTCATCTTACACTTTTTATTTGTGACCGAGATTTATGTAACTTTTGTTTGGAAGTTGCTGAGTGATTTTGTGTATGTGCGTTTATGCATGTCTGTGTGTGTTTTAAGATAATAAAACATACATTTATATAAGATGTTGGTTTTCAGTTTTCTAGCATTCATAAATACTTGTATAATATGCAACAGGTTTCAAACAGACAGTTTGAAGCGCTTTGCTCCTGTTGCAGATATTTTCTTAAACCTGAAAAATAGGAAAACGTCTTGTAAGTTGTAGTGTATGTGGTGTTCTTTAATTGAAAGTGAACAAAATTAGTAAGCCGATAGTAGATGGTATAGAGAGGAATTTATCCAAAAGCTTTTGCTTCAATTGCTTGTATCATCTTACAGCTTTTATAAGTGCACATGCCTCACCACCTATGCAATGTTGAGACAGCTGTTTACAAATAGTTTTGACCACAAACTAGCTAAAACCTCTAATATTGACAAAGAAATTATTTGCTTAATTTAAATATTAGAATTCATTTGAAATCTGTATATAAATTAATGGATAACAGTTGAGAAGTTGAACTTCTTATGTACCTGCTGAATTAATAATTGTTCCTTTTTTGTAGTTGTCATCTTTCGTCGTTTTAACGTTAAGACTGAATTTGAGGAAAATTACTCAGTTGGTTCATATCCTTTACTCGAAAACATGTGGAAACTACATTATGCTAAGGAACTGTATGGTATGATTACTTAAAGAGGAGCCAAAAATTGGAAAAAAAAGGCCTAGTGACACGGTAGCATGAAAAAATTTCATGGTCATGCAAATCAATTTTAAACATGTGGCATGAATGATGTCACAATGATGCTTTACTTTAAAATATATTCTACATATGAGAATTTAATTTGCATTATTACTGAGTTTTTTCATGCTATCTTACTACTGGACTTTTTTTCGTGGGAGCGATTATGTTCAATTGGCTGTAAGACCTCAGAATTGATGATTGTTGGTTGGTAAGACACCTATTGATGACGATGGGCACTCCTAAGGTCTTTGATAGGACAGAAGAAAATGACAATTGTTCAGGTGAGGGAGAAATCCTTTGAGATTCATAGTAATGTGATGGCAAAAGGGGCCCTCTTGTACATTTATTATACACATTGAATACAAGGGTTTTACCCACTCTCTCTCTCTCTTACTATTGTAATATGGTATCAAAGCCAGTGTCGGCCATCCACAACTGAACACTGCTCACCACCACAGTCGCCGGCGCGGCTCCCCACCGCTCACCACCTTCACCAGTTCAAGGCCTTCCGCTCGTCACCACAGCTTCCAACCACCTTAGTTTGGATCGTCTCTCCTAGACCTACAAAACGCCACCTTGCCTGCCGCAAGAAACCACCGCACGCGCCCTCACGCGCCACCCAAGCCTCGATGAGTGAGATCCACTCGCACCGTATTCCTCCACGTGCCCGCACGCGCTAACCAAAGATACTTCACGCCGCGTCAGATCTGCCTACCACGTCAGCGCCATGTCACCACTTGTTCCACGCCATCTTGCCATGCCAATGCCACATCATCTGCGACGTCAGCGCCACGTCATCACACCTGACCACATCATCGTCAGCCCCACTGCCACGTCAACCCAGTTTGCTGATTTTTCACATTTTCTCCATTTCTGGGCTATTTTTCAACCAACAAAAGGCCATTCCTAGGTATTTTTGACTCTCTGAATTCATTTTTGACCTCCTTTTTGTCTAAATTCTCTCCGAGTGTGCAGTTATCGACATCATGAGTACCATAGAGCTGGCTATCAACATTCCCCTGGTCCTAAATGGCCAGAACTATGTCCTTTGGGCCCAGGTCATGTCTGGCTACCTTCGAGGCCACAAACTCTGGCGTATTGTTACTGGCGATATCACTGAACCAAAGAAAGAGCCGGAAGAACTTGAGGCAAAATTTCTAGATCGTCTTGAAGAGTGGGACAACAAGAATCAAAAGATCATCTCTACTTTTCGCAGTACCTTTATTCCATCCATCGGTATGTAGTTGGTCGTTTCGAAACCGCCAAAGCCGGTTGGGACTTTCTTGCTAATTGCTACACCATTACTGGTCTCTCTCATTAGTACCAACTCATGGATAACCTCCAACGTATGCGTTAAGACCCTGGCGAACCAATCAACGCTTTTCACTCCCGTATGCAGGCTTTTTGGGATCAATTGGTTGCTTCTGAACTCACTTGGAGCTGTTCTCAGGATGCGACAAAGTTTCTTAGCTACCGCAATTAGCAGCGCTTGATCTAGTTTCTGATGGCCCTCGATGATGTCTTCGAGCCTACTCGTGTGATATTACTTCATCATACTCCACCACCGACCCTAGAAAGTGCTATTTCTAAACTGATTTTCTATGAGACTCAGCGTTGCACTCGCCCTTCTCCATCTATTGACTCTGCTCTTGCAGCTCCCTCCTCAGCACGCCCTCAGTATACCGACACTACCCTCGCTACTCCGCCTTCTAGGCGTCCTTCTCAACCTGGGTTGCAAGTTTTGTCATGAACCTAACCATACTCTGCTTCACTGTCCTACTCGAGTCTGCAAGCACTGTCACAAGCGAGGACCGGGTCATTTCTTAAATGATTGCCCTCGCCATCCAAACCCACCACCACGCCATGACCGTTCCTGTAATATCCCGACCCAAATTTTAACCGAGCGAACCATGTGAGTTAGTAGGAATGGACGAGTTGGATTTAAAATTATTTTGAATGTACAGAAAATGCCAAGGCAACCGAATAGCGACAAAAATAAAATAAAATGAAAATGAAAATGAAATAAGGAACAAGTATATTAATGAAATAAAATATGGATAAAAATGTATTATTTATATATGTGTACATGTACATATCTATATTCGTGTGACATATAAATATAAATATATATATATATATAGTAAAGGTGTGTATATGAGTATCAGTTATAACATGTAAAGGATGAATTAAAAGAGAGGTTATGTGTAGGAAATGGAAAGGCTAAAGAGAAAAAAAAAAAAAAAAAACTGAAAGGGGAGTTATTGCATGCGTTGGAGAAAAACAAAGAAAAAAAAAAGAGAACTGAAGGGGCGGTGGTTACGGTGAGAGGGAGAAAAAGAATGAGAGAAATAAAAAGGGAGGGAAATCAAGGAGAAAGGGGCAGAGGCGGCGAAACAGGGGTGTGAGCCGTAGAACCAGAGGGGCGGTGATGGAGGTGGGGATGGCATTGAGCACGATCCGAGGGGCGATTGCCACTGTAATCAACAAAGAGATTTGGTTTAGATTGTCCAGTTGAGAGAGAGACAGCGAAGAGATTTTGTATCAGGTACCCTGGGTTCTTTTGTGTTGTTGATTTATCGGCTACCACGAGAACAAACAGGATTTTTTTGTTGGGAATTTAAGGATCAGGCATGAGAGATTCAGGTTTTGATGATTTGTTAAGTTGGGGAGAATGAGAGTGATACTGCAGTAGATTAATCTATATATATATATATATATGTGGATGAGAGATTCTTTGGTTTTGATCTACGAATACTTCGAAGAGGTTCTTGGAGATCCAAAGATTGGAGCATTGTTTACTGCAAATTGCGCCTGAAATCATGTGAGGGTAATGGTAGCAGATTGATTGATTAAAGCATATACGAAGGGAGACACGAATTGGCTTTGCATTTTGGCATATATATCCATATATATATATGTATATATATATATATATACAAATATTTTGTGATGGTATTGGATTGAAGGATTCATGGAGTCTCGGATAGATCAATATGAGATCATGGAGCAGATTGGTCAATTTAAGAAAGCGTGGGTAGAAAAGGGTTGCTATGTTTGCATTGTTACTGGATACTGTGAGGGCGGAGACATGGCTAAATTAATGAAAAGAGCAAATGGGCAATATGTTCCTCAGGAGAAACTCTGCAAGTGGTTTGCTCAACTGCTATTGGTGGTCGAGTACTTGCAATCAAGGAACATTTAAAAGGGAAGAGGTTAGAACTAACTAGAAGCAAAAATGGAGAAGCCGAACAGGCGCGCAACAGGAAAACAACGGGTAAGAAACTGAGTTTTTGTGATTTATTTTAGGCCAAACCGGATCGGGTCTGACCCGACCCACCCATTCAAATGACTGCCCAACAGTATTATTTTATGGGTGAATTTTTAAATTTAAGTTTGGAAAGTGTTTGGGTAGAAAGGAGAAGCTATCCAATGATTGGTTTAAACATGAACAGTAAATGAAAGACAATGTGATTGATAACAGGAAATGGAAAAAATTATTATGGGCAAGGAATTGAACCAGTGACCAAAGGGGAAAGGGTGAGAAGCTTAGCCACTGTGCCACCAAGGCACATGTGGTTTGTTGGACTCAAATATTATACGTATTAGCTATATTAATTAATTTAAATAAGTGATTTAAATTAATAAATTTTAAATTTAATTCCGAGGCTTAAATTAATCGAATGAATAATGAAAACCTACTGTTTTGGACCTTTTGGATTTAATGGTAAGGTCCGTTTTACGAGACGGAGTCTCAAAAAAAATAACGTACACGTAGAATGCCAAAATGACCAAAATGCCCCTACCTCAAAGGTAAGTCAAACGGACTCCGATTTAGTTAAGTAAATAGTGAATTTTTATTAATTCAAACCTACTGGACTTAACGGTGAAGTCCAAATTATGAAAACAGAACCCAAAAAGTAGAGACACGTAAATGACCATTTTGCCCTTAGGTAAATTAAGTTTAAAATGGAAATCGTAAAGCATAAATTAGTACGGGAGGTATTTAGAGTAATGAGGCATAAATTCGGTAAATTATATGAAAGCTGAAACGTGTTTATTGATTTATAGGCAAGTCAAAAGGAAAGGAGGAAGTCACGGGATATTAAGACATTGATAAGGTAAGTGGATTTCTATCTTTTATACATGGTTTTCCAAGCCACGATCTTTCTATACTGCCAATTTTGTACTCATGTATTTATACCCACTGTTATTGTTCCCACCATGGATATTGTTCTACCTGGTGGATGTCTATTGGTTGATGGTTCATGGCTTGATTCATTGTATTGATGTTATTCGTTGTATGCTTATGTTATGATGTTCCATGTTTTGCACACCTCATATGGAATACGATATAATCCTGATTTATGGTAAATGCCGGGTCTTGTGCTCAGACACATTACCCTTCTGATGCTATCTGATTGACTGGACCTACGGGTCAATTTATGGGACCTACGGGTCAAACGGACATGTGGCAATGATGGCGTTTTTACGCAGTGAGTTTTTATGGCATTTTATATGCCTTCATGTTAAAGGGGGGTATGCCGGGCCCCAAAAGACCGAGGGTCTGCCAAACCCTGAACAGAGTAAATGCATCGTTCATGTTGACTGTTATGTGATGTTCATTGATTCATGTGATGTTTCATTTCACTACAAATAGTTCCATGTTGACAGTATCTTTATTCATTTGACTCGATTGAGATCATTCCATTGTGGCAGTACATTTACGTCGATTGTGAACGTTGAATGTTCCCGTATTCATGTTATATCACTGTTCTTATTAGATTATCAGGCCTTACTGTTCATTGGTCATTGGCACCTTACTGTTGATTGAAATTGTTTCCATGACTGGCTATCATGTTCATCTATGATCCTATATGTTCCACGATTACTCTAATCCCGTATTTGAGATAGGCGTTTACTTACTGAGTTTGTAGCTCACCCCTTACTAAATTTTTTTCAGGTGAAAATGTTACAGAACCACAGTAGGAGTTCAGAAGCATAGGAAGACAGTTGAGGAGCGTGATAGTAGTGAACGAAGTCTCTCCCATGTACTCACCACCTAAGAGTGGTTTAGGATCAGTTTATTGTTAGTTTGAAGTTTAGTCTTTGAACAATAATTGTAATACAACTTCCGCACTTTAATGTCATGTTTATATTATTTACTGTTATCATTGGTAAAAGAATGGAAAAAGTAGAGACGGCCATTGGGTCGGCCCCACGATACGAGATCCGCATAGGGTGGGTTTCGGGTCGTGATAGTTCCAAAGGCAATTCCTCCAGGTCCAACAAGTTCAAGTCTGGCCAACGGTCCACTACTGCTGCTGCCACTGAGGATCCTTCTCTACCTACCTCTCCCACTTCCTCTCTCTCCAATGCCGACCTCACTGCTCTCCTCAAATAGATCCTCTCCACTTCTGGTACTTCTCTTACTGCTCTGTCCGTCACACCAGGTACTTCCTCTTGGTATTTTGATTCCGATTTTTGTAAATCATATGACATCTGATAACTCTTTTTTTACCACTAAAGTTCTTAACTCACATCTTCCTGCTATTCACACTGCTGATGGTTCCCACATGCATGTTACTCACATTGGACAAAGTATCTTTTCCCGATACTTTTTTTATTCCTCAACTTACTCTAAATCTCATTTTTGTAGGTCAGCTTTGTGACCTTGGTCTTACTGTTATTTTTTCTTCCACTGGTTGTCTTGTGCAGGATCCAAAGACAGGACAGACACTTGGGACCGGTCGTAAAGTTAAATGCTTATTTGAACTAATCAACCTCCACACTCCCTCCCGCCTTACCCTACCCACTCGCTCTGCTGTTGCCTCCACTCCTCCATCTTTAACTCTTTGGCATGCTCGCTTAGGTCATGTTTCTTTTGGTCGTTTACAAAAAATAGCTTCTAGTGGTATTTTGGATCCCGTAATCAATAAACATGATGACTGCTTATCTTGTAAACTTAGTAAACAACCAAGCTTTACCTTTTTCTAATAGTGATTCTATTTCTAATGCCCCGCTTGATTTAGTTCATTCTGACATTTGGGGTCTTTCTCCTACCCCAACCATGGGTGGATCCAAGTATTTTGTTATCTTTATTGATGATTATTCCTGTTTCACTAGGCTTTACCTTATGCAGCATCGCTCTGAACTCAAACAGATTTACTATAACTTTGCCCACATGATTACCACTTAGTTTTCACGTCCTATCAAAATCTTTCGTGCAGACAATGCTATGGATTATCGCGACACTGACTTTCTGCAATTTCTTCAACAACAGGGCACCCTTCCCCATCGTTCTTGCCCAAGCACATCTGAGCAGAATGGTCGTGTTGAATGCAAACATCGTCACATTCTTGACACTGTACGCTCACTCCTTTCTTCCTCCTGTCCCAAGCGTTTTTGAGGAGAAGATGCCCTCACAGCCGTTTACACTATCAATCGCATTCCCTCTCCGGTCGTTGCCCATCAATCTCCCTATGAACGGCTTTATGGTACACCCCCTACCTACAGTCTTCTCTGTGTCTTTGGTTGTGCCTGTTTTGTGTTACTTCAACCTCATGAGGGTACCAAACTAGAACCTCGTGCTTGTCTCTGCGGCTTCTTGGGTTATGGGATAGAACACAAGGGCTATCGGTGTTGGGATCCTATCTCCAAACGCCTCCATGTTTCTTGTCATGTGGTCTTTTGGGAACACAAGATGTTCTCCTCCTTGTCCCAATTTCATCTCACCACTTCCTTTACCCTTTCTTTATTCACTAACCCCTTTATTTCTTTATTTTCTGATGATGATGACACAGGTTCAGACTCACCAACTACGGCTCCTCCTACTGTGACTGTACCGCCTGCCGATCCTATTCCAAGTCCTACTCCCTCCCTTCCTCCTGTTCCCCATCCCGATCCCTCTCTTCGTCATTCTACTCGGGTAAGAGAATTGCCAGTCCATCTTCGTGACTTTCTTTGCTTTTCCACTATTCTCTCTCATCATAAGCCTCAATCTTATCACGAGGCTCGCACTAACCCTCTTTGGCAGAAAGGAATGCATGATGAATTACAGGCTTTGCACAACACTCATACTTGTGACTTGGTTGATCTTCCTCTGGGTAAAACTGCTATTGGTTGCAAATGGGTTTACAAGATCAAAACCCGTTTTGATGGTTCCATTGAGCACTATAAGGCTCACCTCGTTGCCAAGGGCTTCACTCAGGAGTATGGGATTGACTATGAAGAGACCTTTGCTCCTGTCACCCGTCTTACCTCTGTCCGGAGTCTCCTGGCTGTTGCTACTATTCGCACATGGGGGTTATTTCAAATGGATATTAAGAATGCCTTTCTTAATGGTGATCTTAGCGAAGAAGTCTATATGCAACCAACTCTAGGGTACGATCATCCTCCTCACAAAGTCTGTAAACTTCATCGCGACTTGTATGGTCTCAAGCAAACTCCTTGGGCCTGATTTGCCAAATTCAGTTCTGTTATTGGAGACTTTGGTTTTGCCTCTAGTCCATATGACTCTGCTCTCTTTGTTCGTAAGATTGACCATGGCACCACCCTTCTCCTCCTCTATGTTGATAACATGATTATCACTGGTGATGATTCTGCTGGGATCTCTGCTCTCAAACAGTTTCTCAACCACCACTTCGAGATGAAGGATCTTGGTTCCCTTAACTACTTCTTAGGTCTTGAGATTTCCTCTGATTCTCATGGCTACTATCTCTCTCAGGCCAACTATGCTTCCGATCTCCTTACCTGTGTTGGTCTTACCGATAGCAAGACTGCTTCGACCCCTCTCGAGCCCAATGTTCGTCTCACTCCTCTTGATGGTACACCCCTCCGTGATGCTACCTTGTACCGACAGTTAGTTGGCAATCTTGTGTATCTCACCGTCACTCGGCCTGATCTTGCCTATGCCGTGCATATTGTCAGTCAGTTTATGTCTACTCCTCGGTCCTCTCATTATGTTGCTGTTCTCTGGATCCTTCGGTATCTTATAGGTACCCTTTTTCATGGTCTTCATTTCTCCATCGACTCACCTCTTGAGTTGCGCACCTACTTCGATGCTGATTGGGCCAGGGACCCGACTGACCATCGTTCTACCACTGGCTACTGTTTCTTCCTTTGCACCTCTCTTATTTCCTGGCGTAGCAAGAAACAAACTGTCACCGCTCTCTCTAGTACTGAGGCTGAATATCGCGCTCTCGCCGATACTACCCAGGAGCTTCTTTGGGTCCGATGGCTTCTTGCTACCTTGGGAGTCCCCCTTCCCACTACTACTCTTCTCTACTGTGATAATCGTAGTGCTATTCAAATTGCCCGCAATGATGTTTTTCATAAATGCACCAAACATATCGAAATCGATTGTCACTTTGTGCGTCAACACATTAACAGTGGTACTATTCGACTCCTCTCTGTCTCCTCTATTGATCAACCGGCCAACATCTTCACCAAAGCCCATCCACCGGGACGCCATCATGATTTAGTATCCAAACTCAAGTTGGTCTCTACTACCCCTACTTGAGTTTGAGGGGGGATGTTATCGTGTACTATTAACGTGTACTGCCAACCATAGTATCCATACCTGTGTTGTATATCTCAGCATATCCCTGGAATATGCTAGTATTATTCCCTGGAATATGCCAGCATTATTCCCTCTTGTATACCTATATATAAGCCCTTTTGTACGTGTATTATACACATTGAATACAAGGGTTTTACCCACTCTCTCTCTCTCTCTCTTACTATTGTAATAAACTGGATGACTGCCATCTTCCCTTCCTCGTTATTTTCTCCCACCCCCCCCCCCCCCCACCACCCCCAAAACAGTGATTCCCCTTCCTATGAGATGTTTCCAATCTATGAAAAAAATTCCATGTTTTGGTCACCTTGAGCCATAACTTTTGCCTTCAGTTAATCCCCTTTGATATAAGCAGCATCCCAAGATCACCTTTCAGCTCATCTCTTTTAGCCCTCTTTTCCTCCAATAAAGGCCTCTATTGCTCCTTAACATCCAAATCTTTGATGTTGTGCATTACACCTTCCTAACTTCCAATTTCCCAAAACTCTCCATCTCTTCATATCCTTCATAAGAATCTTCACTTTCCAAGCTAATACAAAACCTTGTATACCTTCCACTCTTTATCCTTTCTACCAGCCCTTAACGATCTCCACAAATCTCTCCTCCAGAGCCACATGTTCTCAAATCTATATGGACCTTTACCTCTCAGAATGTCACCACTATCAAGAAGCACTAGCATATAATCCAAACCCAGCCACATATTTGGGCCTTTTATTAAGTCCACCCAACCCGACCCCTCCCCTCCCCTCCCCTCCCCTAGTGACCTCTCAACCTTCTCCTTTAATTTCAAAATTAACACGTCACCCTTATCAGATAAGGATATTTCGTGCATGTGTCCCACCACCTACAACCACTCACTTTCACTAGGCCCAATTGATGTTTGCGTCAATTGCTTCAAAGAAGAGGACAACCTCTAACCAAATTGGAACAATGAACCTCCACAACCCCACCTTGATAGCAATTGAAGCTGCCAAAAGTCTTCCCGACACTTGAACCAGAACCCAAGCCCACCATAGAGGTGTCCTCCTCACCATTTTATTGTCTAGTCATAAAAGTCCCAAGCTCTTTTAACGCCTCACTATAGCACAGATGCACCGAAAACCCCACAAAATCTACCCCGCATGATTTGGAGCCCTGGTTGTAGTAGCAACCAACCATTGCCCACCAATCAAGGAAGATGAGAACACCTTTGAAATCCCAATCCTTGCTCTTCAAAATTCTTTCTATCTCCTATGTTGACGAAAATTCAAAGAGAAAAAAACCTCATTAAGGTCCAATAAATTTTTGAGTCTATTGGTTAGTTGGTTTATCTAGTTGAAGACTCAATGAAGCTTGATTAAATACAAGTGTAGTTTTTAAGTTGGTATTCTCTAAAGATCTATAGTAATTTAGAATTAGTTGTGGATGGTCATACTCATACTCATACTCATGCATATGCATTTTTATTTTTTGAAAATGTTTTATCTTTCTAGTTTGGTTGGCTTTTCGTTTTTATGGGTTCATAACCTAAGATGACTTAGTTATTGACTATAGGCTAATTTAACTAAAGGAATTGACTTTAATGCCTTGGACATATTTGGACTTTACTGCGTAATCGTGCATGACGAGTTCCAAAACAGTAGGCTTCACATTTGAATGTGAACTCGGCTTATTCGAACATGTGTCACCTCCTGTGTGGTGCGTTCCAACGCAGCGTGACCCCATTCCTATGTAATGGTGACATTTTGACGTAATTTCAACTAATAGCTTCAGCATTTGAATGCACAGGCTCCTTGTTCGAATGCACAAGTGTCAGAAAATTTATCTTTGAACGTGCAAATTGTGTGTTCCAATGCATATCAGTTTTTTAATGCATTTGGTGAACTGCTTTGGAATTGGTTTCCTGAAGTGTTGTAAGTTTCCAGTTTTCCTACATATAGTAGTGACCTTAATGGTTGTTGTATTCTCTGATTACTCTAGATTATTCTTGAGACATTAGAATGTATATACTCATTCCTTGCAGAACTTTTGGGGAGTTTTTCTTGGGTATAAATGTAAATTGTGGTGAGAATAGGAATATGTTACTGATGAGGCTCTATATCGCATATTACACACGTATTCACACCATGGATTTTCTCACGGTTGGATTGCTTTGGATTGGCGCTGGTGTTTTGTGCTAATTGTGATTGCGTGTTCATCGTTTGTGACGTGTGGCTAATGGGGAGAAAATGGAGGAAGTTTAAAGTAAAGATCATGAACTGGTTGTGTGTACTGTTGGAAGTACTCCCGACTTGATTAGGTGAATTCTTGGTCTGTGTCTTTTGTCTTGAAAACTTTGATTTGTTTGTTAGTGGATTGCTCATCATATGGTTTTTTCCATGTGAATTTTGTCTTTCTTGCTTTGTGTAATTGATTTAATTTCTACACTTAATTAATATTTTCCATATTTGATTAAGAATAGAATTAAATCGAAGATAAGATTGAATATTAATTTTGGATCAATAAGTCATGTTCAATATGATATATTCAAGACCTTAGTCTGGGGCTGTGGACTGAAAATTTAATTTTAAAATCCCACCTCAAGTCCCAAAGAAAAGAGGTGCTACTAATATTCGTAACTGTAGAACAATTAGTTTGGTGGGTAATAAGCTTATGGCCAAAGTCTTGTTTATGAAATAGAAATGAGTGACATGGGCATTTTTGAGTCTCAAGATACTTTTATAGGAGGAAGACAAATTTTGGATGCTGTTTTGGTGGATAATAAGTGTGTGGACTCATGGATAAGGAGTATAATTCTTGTCGTGGAGTACAAATTAGATATTGAGAAAGTTTATGATAATATAAATAGGATTTTTCAGTTCTATATGTTAGAGAGGTTGGGATTTGGTGAGAAATAGAGGACAAGGATTGACTCCTATGTGTCTACCATTAAATTCTCAGTTTTGGTGAATGGTTCAAAGTGAAGGAATTTTTCACGCCACGAGGAGCTTGCATAGGAACCTTTTTCCACCTTATTGTTCATTATGGTAATGAAAGCATTAAGTATATTGATAACTCATGCGATGGATGGGGCTTTGTTGGCAAGTTTAGTGTAGCGGGCAGTTGCGTACCCAAATTAGTGTATCACACTTGCTATTTGCGGATGACATAATGATGTTTTGAGAGGCAGAAGAGGAGAAACTGAGATATTTGAGATGTGTTCAATTATGTATAGGCAGTTTTCAGGGTTTTGGGTGAATGTGAGGAAGAGTGAGCTTATTCTAGGGGGAGGTTCATGATGCGGAGAGTCTTGCTATTAATATGCAATGTGCTGTGGGATCCTTTCCCACTTTATATTTGGGTCTTCCATTGGGGTCTTCTTTTAAGGCTAACAGATCTGAAATGTGGTACTGGAAAGATTTTAGTAAAGGGCGGGCTGGTAGAAACAATATTTGTTGAAAAATGGAAGAGTTAGCCTAATTAAGATTACTTTGGCGAGCCTTCCCACTTTACATCTATATTCAGCATTCTGGCTTCTGTTGAGAGGAGCTCTTGGGTAGTGGGTGGACATGGGAGAAATAGGCATGCCCTTTGGGGTGGGTTTATGGAAGAGTATCAAGAATGGGTGGTTGGATTTTGTTCAATATCTAGATTTTGAGATAGTTGCTGGGGTGCATGTAAAAGTTTGGCTTGATAGATGGTGTAGGGGTTAGTATTGAAAACCAGATTCCCGGACACATTAAGGATTTCAATGGATGAGGATGCTGCAGTTGCAGACTGTGTTTATACCGCGAAAATGTTGTAGTATGGACACCTCATGTAAGGAGGGGCTTCCAAGACTACGAGTTAGATCCTGTAGCAGCTTTGTTATGTTGGATGGTTTCAGTCCAAGGATGGGTGAGGAGGATAATATGAGTTGGAGGGTAGCTAGTGGAGAGATTTTTATTATTTGCTCATTCTACGAGACATTAACTTCAAATGTGATAAACTACATTCCTTCAAAGAGAATTTAGAAAACAAAGATGCCCTTGAAAGTGGCTTTCTTCGTGTGGAGGACAGTGTTGGAGTCTAGTTTTAACCATTGACAATCTAAATAGGAGAGGTATCAGTTGGTGAATCAGGGTTGCATGTGTAGGTCAGCCTAGGAGATAGTTAGCCACCTGTTCTTACATGTGAAGTGGCAGCAGACCTATGAAGCTTGCTTTTCTTGATTTTTTGGTGTTGGGTGGGTCATGCCGGGAATTGTTGGTGAATTTTTAGTGATGTCGAGGAGTTGTTGGCATAAAAGAGGTCAACATGTTTGGGACAAAATCCCTCTCTTCCTTTTCTGGTGCATTTGGCTAGAGATGAATAATAGGACTTTTGAAGGGAAAGAATGCTCATGATCGTGCTAAAGAGGATTTTGTTATATATATTATACGTTTGGATTATAGAGAGCTATTCTATATCATTAGATTCTTTTGTAAAATATATGGATGATATGCAAATGGTGTCTTAATGTCTAACTCTATACTCCACGTGCACATGGTTGTGCTCCCTTTTTTGGTGCTTTTAATGAAACTATTTACTTATTAAAAAATTGCTGAAATGATCTCTATTGAATCAAAATGATAAGTAGTTATTTATAGGTTGCTTCTACTTGTATTAGGGTTTTGACTTCAAATTACAAATGTCAAAATTTGACAAGTAAATCTGAAATTAACCCATTTAAGGCCACACTTCATGCCCACGCCCAAATGATATGGGTGTTCCTATTGTCAAAGCAATGAACAATTGTGGAAGTAACTTACACAACTATTCACAATATATATGTGTGTGTTTGTGTGTGTGTGTGTGTGTGTGTTTACAGTTTATGGTACACTTGCTTTAGCAATATCCACGGTGTGGTGCTTTGTCGAAAAAGGTAGCCCAATAAAATAAGTAAACCCAACTGCTAACAATGAAAATCTCATTGCATGGTTTTGGAGGATTAGTCAAGTGCTCAAAGAAGCCCATATACCTCCTAGTTATGAAGAAAATTAGGTCTCTGTCATAGTCCATGGCTATAGAAAAATAGAAACAGTAAAGTACTTTGGATTAATGTGTTGCCAAAGTAATTTTATAATTACATTTCTTATTTTTCCAATGAAAATCTCTTCGTTAGTTTATCAAAGACTGCAGGAAAAATATTTCATTATTATTACTATTCTTATTAGTTCTTCATTGTGCTCTAGGTTCCTTCTCTGCCTATATTTGTTATTTCTAATATATTGTGCTGTGTTTATGGTAAATAGCATAACTGCATTTGAATGGGATTATGTATTCAAATAACAGAAAAAGGCTACAAACCTTACAGAGTATGACAGTCCATAGAAACCCTCTGAAATATTGAATTTTTGAATTATGTTATTGTACACATCAGATGTATGATATAACTGAAAGTAAGTGACGTTCAATGCTCTGTGAAATGTTTTATCTCATTTACAACAATTTTTTCTTCTGTTCCATTCAATAAAATGTTTATTTCTACACTGCAGGAAGTTGAGGAGTATTTTACCAACCATATAGTCAATGATACTTTAGGAATCATTGATAATACCCACTTAGTCTTTGCAGATAAGGAACCTGACAAAGCAAGGAGTAAGCCATGTATACAGCTCGCGAAGCTTCACTCAGTTGCTGTTGACTTCCCAAAGACTGGTGTGCCTGCTGAGATACCACCAAAACTACGTGCTAAAGAATATCCAGATTTTATGGAAAAGCCCGACAAGACCACCTATGAATCTCAGTCTGTGATCGGAAAGCTTTTTCGAGAGGTGAAAGACATGGCACCACAGACCTGCTCTATTACATTGTTCACCGAGGAAGGGGCAAGGAATTCATATGATCCGGACATGGAAGTTGATGGTTTTGAGAATTACATCAGTGATGCTTTTAATTACAAAACCGAGTATGATTACAAGTTAGGGAACCTGATGGATGACTATGGCATCAAAACTGAGGCTGAAATACTCAGTGGTCGTATGATGAAATTGTCAAAAAAATCTTTTGACCGGAGAAAGGATGCAGAAGAAATTGGCTTGGCTGTGAGGTCTTTGAGGAAGGAAGCTAGGACCTGGTTCAACAAGAAACAAAGCAACTCAAGAGATGATGACATTTACGCAAAAGCATCAGCTTGGTACCATGTCACATATCATCCTAATTATTGGGGTCGCTATAACGAGGGATTGAATCGGGATCATTTCCTCAGTTTCCCATGGTGTGTTTATGATAAGCTGCTCAACATCAAAAGGGTTCTCAATTTATCTTCCCTTGAACAACAGTTCAATTATAAATTGAGTTTGAGTTGAGAAAATTGGCATCAAGCTAGTTACGTGTCTTCTCAATTCAACGCAATTGAAGATAGCCGTGAGATTTCCTCAACAACCTTAGCATACGCATTCAAGTATCTATTCTACCTTTACTTGCTATTATTAGTGTGTGTTGTTTAAACCAGTAGATGTAAATTATGCACCTTGCTGATGATTGGGATTGAAAATAAGTAAACAAATTTGTGTTTCTTGATCTTCCTGGTCTTGAAATTCTGCTGCTTGCAGTGTTGCCTTTCCAAGACCTTGTTTATCAATTTTTATTGACACATTTTGTTGTGGAAAGATGAATAAGACTCTTAGCACATTATGTCAGAAGATCTAGGGACCTCTTTTTTTTTTTTAATTTTTATACGTGGTTAGGGGACCTGTTTGGCCCTTAGACCCCTTCGTCCTGGGAGAACTCATAGATTAGCTTTACATCCGCTACACTTTAGCAACGAACTTGGGCATCACTAAAGACTATTTGCAACTTACATGTCGCAAATAAATTTGTTACTTAATGCAAAATGTGTCGTTGCAAATGATAAAAAAACTTTGTCGCTAAAGGTCTCTATCAATGTAAGCTAGTTCAGTGTAGTTAAAGGTGAAGGGTGCTTTCAAGGCGTTAATGTTCTACGTTACCTAAAAAGAAAGGTGAAAAAAAAATATTAATCTTAATGAAGTAAGGCGCCAATTTGTAAAAATAATTAAAATATATATATATATATATATATATATCTTATACATGAAAGGTTTATTTATTCTATATTAAACAATGTTTTATGTAATAATTTTTTTTTAATACTAAAAAAATTAATCTAAAAGATGACATAACATAATTAAATTTTAAGCAAAGAGACTATTTTAAAATTTTTCTTCTTTTTTTACTCTTTTATATTAGTTAAATATTGTTCAAACAAAAATAGCTTTAATCCAAAAATAACAAGACAAGATACATAAGCACATTCAAAGAAAATAAGTTTCAGTTAATGAGGCTCTTGCCTCAGTGCTACGCCTCAACCTTGCCTTGTCTTATTGCCTAAGCAAGTGCCCGGCCGCCTTTGAAAACATTGAGCTAGCTGTCATCGAAGGATTTTTGCTACTAACCTTTTGCAATGACAAATGATCATCACTAAATGTTTTCAAACCTTTTGCAACGACATACATTGTCACTAAAGTTTTCAAAATTCAAATATTTGCAAAAAATTGGGTTCATTGCTAACTGACATCAATTTGTTAAAAAGTTTTCACATTTTGTGACTGTCAATTCGTCACTAAAATTGGAGGAGACAATCTTTTGCGACAAACCTTTTCATCTATAAAAGATATAGGACAATTGGCAACAAACAAACTAGAAGTTATTTTGAAGACTTTTTGCGACGACTATAGGTCGTTAATATTATGTTTTGCTAGTTTTTACCCTCTTTTTTTTTTGATTTTTTAATTTTATTTTTTAAAAACCTGTATTCATTTGACAATTGAACTACTATAAACCTATATATAACAAATCAACCTACTATATGTCATCCGACTCGAACATTATTTACTTGAATAAAATTACAATGCGCTTAATGAATTTGTTTCCATATATTTAATAAAGGGAAAAGTATAAACAACAGAATCATTGTCTTCATAGGAAAAAAAAGGCAACATAAAAGAATTATCAAATAATAAAAAAATGCCCAATCACATGAATACTGGTCTAGGACACAATGAAGGCGGTAAATATGCATGGGAAAAGAGGTTGGAGACCAACCACCAATCGATGAATTTGAAATAGAGAAAAAAAATCTATTAGATACGTTATTATTCAATAAATTATAATGTAAGAAAAAAGAAAATATATTTAAACTTTCTCATATAATTTGCAAACCGTTTCTACAAGTTTCTTTAGGTAGGTGTGAGGTGTTTGTGTTAGTTTATGGTAACTTAAACTATTATCAGACAATTTCCCCCCTCAAAACTAAATTTTAGGTTACATTGAGTCTTAAATTTACTAAATTCTTGTTTTCTCGCATAATTTGCAAATCAAGAGTCAAAATTATATTTCATTTGTTCCTACATGTTTTTTTTAGGACTGTGTGTCTCATAGTGTGTTGGCATATCCCGTTTGACAAAACTAGGGTTGTAATGGAGTTGTGTTGAATCTAAGTCTATGTGTCAAATATTCAAGCCTTGTAGTCAAAGCAAATAGACATTATTGCAAATTCATAAAGTTGGATATAGAAGGGTAAAAAGGTAATTTAAACTTGGAAACATTGGCCTAGGTTGGTTGTACATATATGCGATTCTTGAAAAATGTTTCAAATTTTTAGAGTGTGTATTATAAAGTCTTGATTGAATTGACACAAGTTTTTCTAAGTTGAAATATATTTTCTAAGTATTTGGTGTCAACACAATCAAGAAAGACCGAAGTTGAAATGAGTTGTGCATAATTTTTTCACAAATAGAGGAGTTCATTTCCCTGGTCATTCCCCAGGTTGTTTGAACAACGTAAAGCAAATTTCTAGAGCTAGATTATTTAATCTCATTCCCAAGTTCGTTTGAAATACCTTTACAAGGCTTTTATACTTAAATACTAGAGAGGGTTGTTGGCTAGGTTGTTTGAACGACTTTTTTACGATATTGGCTTATTGTTTTTTCCAGAGGGTAGCCGTTAGCATATGGCGTGTAAAGACATGAAAAATGAGAATAATTTTTTTTTTATTTTATTTTATGATGAAGCACTATTTGAATGCCCTTAATTTTTAATTAATTTTAATTAATTTAAATTGAGAAAAAATATTCTAATATATATATATATATATATATATATATACAAATGAATAAATATACATTTATATACATGTGTATATGTAAATGTGTTTAAGTGTACAAATGTGTATAAAAACATGTGAGCTTATGGCAATATACAATTAAATGTGTATATATATATATATGTATATATGTACATGTGTGCACAAGGTGTGTGTGTGTCGGTGGTGTGTGTAAGTTATTGTGTTCGGTGTGTGTGGGTGTATGTGTAATATAATATATACATACATATATATATATATATATGACTACAAACACAAGCAATGTATTTAATGAAAAGCTGAAAGACAAGAGAGGAATTCAGAAAAGAGGAAAAAGAAAAGGGGAACAACAGGTGTGCAGGTGAGGGGAGTTGTGTGTGTGTGCTGTCATATGTAAATGTGTGTGTGTGTGTGTGTGTGTATATATATATATATATAATGGGGTAGTTGTCTCAAAACAAAAGGGAACAGAGAAAGGACATCAGAAAGTCAGAAAGGGGTGTGGGTAGAGAGAGAAAAACCATGGGTAAGTGAGTGGTTTTACATAAAGCAACATATATGTATGTGTGTATATATCTATATACACACGATGGGCCTTGTGTTTAGAGAGAGAGAGACAGAAAAGAGAGGAGCACGTTTGAAGAAGTTGGGAAGTTGTGAAGTTGAAGAGATTCAGAAGTGAGCCAAAGGGGGGAGCAAGAAGGGAGGAGGATGCAGGAACTTAGAAAAAATCAGAAAAAGGTGAGTGATGGTTAGTTTCTTTTTTTAAATTTTAAAAGCATGATGTTTGGTTTGAATCATAGGGTCATATCAAGCATAAACTGTGGATAATTTTACAAAAAGAATCACTCAAATTGGTTTAGAAACAAAGTAGAACAAGGTGGTTGCAGGTGGAGAGAATAAAAATTGAACCATGTGATTTTATGCATCAAACTTGATTTTTATTATGAGGAACTAATCCTCTTGGATACAGAAGATGAAAAGAAAAAGAAAGAAGGAAAAACAGTGAGAAAAGAGGCACGAAAATGAAAAAGACATTCTCACCGGAGCTGCGGGTTCTTCCCATTTCGTGAAGATCCAATGCTCCAATTTTAAAACTAAGACCTGATATGATATCCTCATGGAAAATAGGTTCAAATCCCATTGAAATGGGGTCAAAATCTGATCGGAAGTGGGTCGCCATCGTCGGAGATGGCGACGGAACCCTAGCATTCCTTCATCGGAAAATCGAGGGGGAAGACGACACTGTTCAGGTCAAGTTCTGGGTCGAACTCGGGTTGGGCCCTGACTGAAATCAAAATGGGTACCCACTTAAGAAATACTACATCGTTTTGAGGGAATGTGTTTTAAAAAAATTTAGGGTTGAGGTCAGCATGACATGTTGAACCGGTTGGTCCAGTGAGACCCTGGACCGGTTCACTTAAAAATAAAACAAACCCTCTAGTTCACTGTTTAAAATTAAAAGAATTAAACCAAGACTTTAATTATTTACGGTTTGACCCCAACAGTTATACAAAATTATATTCTGGCCCAATTCTTAGAATTTGTATGCAAATACACCCCTGAAAAATAATAACATAATTTATTTAATTATTTTATTAATTGAGTAAAATGACTATTTTACCGTTGGACATTAAATAAGTCAAACGAAGCCTAAAATAAATAAATGAAAAGTGTATTTCTACTAATTCGGGCATTTTGAACTCAATGGTGAAGTCCGATTTGGGAAATTAAGTCTCGAAAAATAAAGACGCGCAAATGATAAATGACTGTAATACCCCTAACGATACCCAGGGCCAAATAAACATAAAAGATAGTCCATTTTAATTATGTAGGACATTCTGGACTCAACGGTGGAGTCCATACTAGCAAACAAAGCACCGAACAATGCGATGCATGAAAGAGTAAAAGACCAAAATGCCCCTGAGTCAAAGAGTAGTCAAACGAACTCCGATTAAAATAAAGGAATAGAGAATTTTTATTATTTCAAGCAGTCCGGACTCAACCGTGGAGTTTGATCTGCGAAAAGAGGTCTCGAGAAGTAAGAACCCATAAAAGTGTGAAATGACAATTTTTCCCTTTTTAGTACAGATGCTCGAATTGAATTCTGCAAAAGCCTAAATCGACTTTGTTCGACGTTCCGGACCCAATGGTAGAGTTTATTCTAGTAAAATAGGAATTCATGATATAAAAATATAAAATTTGATGAATAGCATAATTCAAGTAGAGATAGACTAAGTTGTGTCGCAATGATTTTAGGAATACCGAAGGGCAAGGAGAAGGCAGTCTAGACCTTTCGGTTGGAGACAGTAAAAGAGACTACATTCTCATTGATTAGTTCGGTTACATCACGAGCACGATTTCTTAGGGTTGAGACCAACCCATCAGGTATGATGTTTTGCTAAGTAAGGAATAAGATTAAGTTTAGCATTGATCCTCATGTTGATCCCATGATTCGTATATTTATTGGATTGTCTATTTGCTTATGTGTTCCTTGTCATTTTCGTGAAAGTTTGGTTAGGTGATAAATGTGGACCATGATTATATGTATATTCCATGTGTTGGCACAGTGTGTGATTTATATTCTTTGAAAATTGTTCAGATTGAGAATGTGTAACTTGAGCATGTGTTTGAATGGAATGTAAATAACATATACACATGAGGAAAGAATCTTGTGATTTAAATGTTATTGTTGCTTTGAGTGAAATGCACTATTTAAAACATGTTTCATGTATGGATGAAAGGATTTGATGAGATTGCATTGTTGCATGATGGAATCAAAGCATATTAGCATAGTGTGGTTCCTTGAGACATAGTGTGAGTTGAGCAATTGGTGCTGTGCATTATGACGGTGTAAATCGTATGGTGAAAAACTCAAAATCGACCATTGGTACTCGCATGCCAACGGGGTCCGGACCGTGAAGCGAGGCATACGAGGATACTCATGCCATCGAGGAAGGATCGTAAAGTGAGTCATATGTGGGTACTCATGCCGTCGAGGAAGGACCATATAGTGAGTCATGGGTGTGGCATAGAGTTTGCATGGGTGCGTCATGCATATTGCATGTACTGTATTGATGATTTGGAAGGCATATAGATATAAATGTACACTTGCACATGCCACGCCTTTATTTTGTTCCTTGCATTACCATTGTGTCATACCAGCAGTTGCGCTGACCCATTCGTGGGATATCATATTACAAATGACGCTCTCGGCACTTGAGACTTGAGGGAGTCTTGCAGAGTGGAGGAGACATGAACTTAGAAGGATTTTTGGCCCTTGGGGCATGTTTTGAGATGTAAAGGCTTAAGCCCAAAATGACACGTGAATGATATGTTTATGGGATGTGCTTTATGTGATTATATGTTGAAAAAAATGAATGTATGTCTAATTGAACCCTTTGAATTGCCTTTTTATTTCTTTTTCTTATTTCATTTCACTCACCCCCAGGTTCGTGGAAATTCGGGGCGTGACATGACGAATAGGGCCGTTCAAACAAGCTTATAAAGGATCAAAATACGCAACTCCATATTAGGTCATTTGTTTGGTCGTTCACTAAGTCGTTCGAACCACCTATCAGAATTGAGGTTTCCTAGTTTGTTCTAAAACCCTACTTATAGAGGTGTCGATTTTTGACACGACACGACAACACGACATGTACACGACACAAAATTAACGGGTTTGGGTTGAGCATAAATTGGTTTGGGTCATAAACAGGTTGACACGTATAACATGATTAATAAATAGGTTATGTTTGGGTTTTACTAGTGTCAACCCATTTAACACAACTTAATATGTTTAATTATAAAAAATATCACGAGTTAAGGTAATTCGTCTCACATCAAATATTTATCAAGGTTTTGGAGATTTTTTACTTATAAAAGAAGTTTTTACTTTGATTTGGCACATGTCTAAAGTTACTAAACTTGAAAATTATCTATACATATTAAAAGATAGGTAAATTCCTTTATTATTTTAAAAATAAAAAAATTAAAATAAACAAGTTAAGCGTGTCAACACGTGTAACTTGTTTAATAAATGGGTTGGGTTTGGGTTTTGAAACTTGACACGATTTGTTAATAGTGTCAGGTTAGGGTTGACATATATTTTTGAATATGTATGCCTTGACACGATCCAAACATGACACGATAACACGTATTGACACCCCTACCTACTTATATAAAAGAAGGTTTTATCTAACAGTGACACTTTTTGACTACAATTATTCAAGAACAAATTTATAACTTCTGAAAAAATTGTTTTGGCCTTTTAGTTTGTAAAAATCACATAGAAGTTCAATCTCTTTGAATCAAAAGCCCAATTTTCATTACGAAGCATCTTTGGTGGAGTACAAGTGTAGAGGACTTTGGCTTGTGCAATCGGAGGAGTTTGTGACAGTAAGGAGTCATTCTTGTATTGAGTTAAGCCGTTTGAGGATTTGGATGTGGTACAACTTTGAAGAACTTTTGAGAATTCAAGTCAAGAAAAGATCAAATTAGTAGTGGCAAGGCTTGAGGTACTAAGTCTAGTGAGTTATATTGAGTCTGTACATCTTTTTTAGATTTTATTTATAGTGAATTTAGTGTGCATTATATCGAGTTTTTACTTAAAAATCTTGTGTGTTCTATTTTGTGTGGATGCTCTTTATCATAGTTGCATTCATTGCATGCATATGGACCATAAAATTTGCACTAAATCTAAATAATGTGATAACTCAATCACCCAAACACTACAACAAAAGGCACTATTAGCGACGCATGCGTGTGTCGCTGATAGTGCTATTGAGCGTCGCTAAAGATATTTTGCGATGCACAACCGTGCGTCACTAAGGGGTCACAGATAGTGGCGTCGCTAATAGTATTGGCGACGGACAAACCCGTTAGTGTCGCTGAAAGTGACTATTAGCGACGCCTACTATGCGTCGTTAATATTTCGGGACAAGCGTCGCAAATACTACACAAGGATACACTGGGCGTAACTAAAAGTGACTATTAGCGACGCACATAGGGCATTGCTAAAAGTACCATTTGCGACGCACACTGGGCATCGCTAAAAGTGACTATTAACGACGCACAGTGTACGTCACTAAAATGCACTATTAGCGACGCATACAGGCCGTCGCTAATGGTTGTTTTTTTATTAGCAACGCCATATGTGCGTCGCTAATAGTCACTTTTAGCGACTCTCAGTGTGCGTTGCAAATAGTATCTATTTAAATTAAATTCCACTTTTAGCGACGCCCAATGTGCGTCGCTAAAAGTAATTTTTTTTTTTTAAAAGCATATTTGCTTTTTTTTATTTGTTATTTTATTCCTGTTTAAACCTGTATCAATCATCCATCCTGATATACAATAAAATCCAAACATTCTGAAATGAATATATTAAAAAAGAAAAATACATTCATATATTAAACTAATTATGTACATTTATAAAAGTACAATTTAACAATAAATAGAAAAATTAAAAATTGTCTCCAAAATGTAACTACATATGTCCATGAAAGGAAAAAAAAACAAATAAAAATAACAAGTTTCGATGCAAAACATAAATACGGTGTGGCAATAATCCCGATCAATCTGAAATAAAGATCAAATGATATATATTAGAACAATTATTAAATATATATGAACATAGAATGTGAATAGGTTTTTTTTTTGCATGCATAAATAGTAAGAACGGCATAAAGTAGCATAAGTCTATTTTATCATTTGTGAGGTGTGTGATGGATTTTCGGTGTAGTTAGGCTGATATCCGGCATTTTGGTCCTTCAAAACCCCAAAATGAGCTTTTTTGATACTGAAACTTGTATAAGTTTCAAACCGGACATCCGAACAGAGTGCCGTAAGTTTGTGCAAGTCTATTTTATCATTTGTGAGGTGTGTGATGGGGTTTCGGTGTAGTTAGGCCGATAACCGGCATTTTGGTCTGTCAAAACTCCAAAATGGGCCTTTTTAGAGCTGAAACTTGCATAAGTTTCAAACCGGACATCCGAACCGAGTGCCGTAAGTTCGTGCAAGTCTATTTTATCATTTGTGAGGTGTGTGATGGGGTTTCGGTGTAGTTAGGCTGATATCCGACATTTTGGTCTGTCAAAACCCCAAAATAGGCCTTTTTGAAGCTGAAACTTGCATAAGTTTCAAACCGAGCATCCGAACTTAGTGCCGTAAGTTCGTGCAAGTCTATTTTATCATTTGTGAGGTGTGTGATGGGGTTTCTATGTAGTTAGGCCGATAACCAACATTTTGGTCTATCAAAACTCCAAAATGGGCCTTTTTAGAGCTAAAACTTGTATAAGTTTCAAACCGGACATCTGAACCGAGTGTCGTAAGTTCGTGCAAGTCTATTTTATCATTTGTGAGGTGTGTGATGGGGTTTCGGTGTAGTTAGGCCAATAACCGGCATTTTGGTCTGTCAAAACTCCAAAATGGGCCTTTTTAGAGCTGAAACTTGCATAAGTTTCAAACCGGACATCCGAACCGAGTGTCGTAAATTCGTGCAAGTCTATTTTATCATTTGTGAGGTGCGTGATGGGGTTTCGGTGTAGTTAGGCCGATAATCGGCATTTTGGTCTGTCAAAACTCCAAAATGGGCCTTTTTAGAGCTGAAACTTGCATAAGTTTCAAACCGGGCATCCGAACTGAGTGCCGTAAGTTCGTGCAAGTCTATTTTATCATTTGTGAGGTGTGTGATGGGGTTTCAGTGTAGTTAGGCCAATAACTGGCATTTTGGTCTGTCAAAACTCCAAAATGACCCTTTTTAGAGCTGAAACTTGCATAAGTTTCAAACCGGACATCCAAACCGAGTGAAAATCCATTACACTTGATCTAATCACATGTAACATCTATTATAATTATTCATCTAAATTTGTATCATCATCTGAACTTGAATTTTCTTCATTCTTGGTACAATACTTTAACAATGTATCATCATCAAAATTACTTTCCTCATCATCATCATCATTAATGAACGTTGCATCCCTCGGATCTAATTGTGTGGTATTGGTGACGTCAGAAGCTACGACATGAACTGGTTCTACATCAGTTCTATTCAACCGATACGAACTAACATCTCCCTGATCATGCCGGACAACACCATCGTGGGCAGTTTGAGACTCTTCTTGTAGTGCCTCCTCAATCCTCTCCAATTTTTCATCTCCCTCGCCAACTTCTAGGACATCATAAACATTTCTAGTTTTTATTTTTTGGACAACATGCCAATCACCTCTTATTTTTGCGTCCTTCAAATAGAAAACTTGTTTTGTAACCGATGCCAAAATAGACAAATCATCTTTAAATGTCGTACGTAACGTATTAACACTGATGAAGTGCTTATCAATCTGCATTCCAGTCTTCTTATTACTTACATCCCACCAATCACATTTAAAAATATACACAGAATGACTGTAGCAATAATGTAACTGTATGATGTCTTGTAAAACACCATAGTACTCTACAGTTTGTCCTCCGTCACCATCTCCTTCAACAAGGACCGTGTTATTCTGTGTTCGCCGATTGACCTCACGCTCCCTTCGTGTGAAATCGAACACCATCAACAATTAAACCGGTGTAGCGGGATATCCTTTGATCAGGACCACATGCCAAGGAATATAATTAATCGTACGCCTCAAGAGATTGTTGGTGGCGTAATAGCTTCATCTATTAATTCAGTACAAGTACAAAATTAATTGAATACAAATGCATTAACTAATACAATTACAATTAATTGAAACTTATTCTTACACGTTCTCCGAACCACTTTGGAAACAAATTGTTGTCTTTGCTCCAGATCAGAACTTGATACATGTTCGCTCTGAAGCTCGAGCGTATGCTCACTGCATAAGATGAGATTTGTTATATGTAACTTACATTTGTATACTAACGTAGTATTGCAATAATTTTGATAAACTTACTTAAAATATGGCAATGTCTCCTCGCAGTTGTTGAGCACGGTGTAGTGGGCTTTTTCCAAGTCTTGAGGATGACACCATTCATATATACGGGCACCAATTGGTCGCACATTTTGATTAAACATCGCAAGGCCAGTTCGTTGTTGCCCTAGACATCTATCAGAATTTCACTCTTAACGATTAAACCCTGTCTCAATATCTTCAAGACGCATAGAGCAGAAGGTGAGACATTCAGCATCAATGTAAGCCTCAGCAATTGACCCTTTCGGTCGTGCTTTGTTATGCACATATTGCTTCAATGTGTGCAAATATCTGTTTTGATAATTAATCAGTTATAGATTAAAATAGTTAGGATGGATAGATAACACAATTCACAAAATTAAATGTACCTTTCTATTGGATACATCCAACGGTATTGGACAAGTCCGCCAATTTTTGCCTCATGAGGTAAATGCACAACTAAGTGGACCATTATATCAAAGAAAGCTGGAGGGAAAATCTGTTCCAACTTGCAGAGGATCACGACAACATCCTTTTCGAGCTTGTCAAGTACTTCTACATTCAACGTCTTCACACATAATTCTCTAAAGAAGCAACCCAACTCAGTTAATGTAGTCGATATGTCATCGGTGAGATACCCATGTAGTGCAACCGGAAGAAGTCGTTGTAAAAGGACATGGCAGTCATGGCTCTTCAATCCGGATATTTTCCCATCTATAACATTTACACGCCGAGATATATTCGATGCGTATCCATCTGGGAACTTCACCGATTTAAACCAACTTGCAAATCCTCATTCTCTCTACGGATAATAACGCATACTGTGCAAGGAGACACGATATATTTATCACCGCTAGGTATTAGGTGTAGCTCTTTCCTTATTCCCAGCTCCTGCGAGTCCAACCGGGTTTTAACAGTATCCTTTGTCTTCCCTTCAATGTTCATTACAGTTCCCAGCACATTATCACATATGTTCTTCTCGATGTGCATCGCATCCAAATTGTGCCTCAACTTAATGGTCTCCCAGTACGGCAAATCAAAAAATATGCTTTTCTTCATCCAATTTAAGTCCACATCAGTACGCTTCCTCTTCTTACTACCCGGTATCTTCCCAAACCTCACTAGTTGGATGACTGCCAATTGCGCCAACATGTCTTTGCCAGACAACAATGGAGGTGACAATCTGTGCTCAATTTGTCCATCAAACAGATGCTTCTGTCGATTTCGCCAGCCATGTGATAGCGGTAGAAAACGACGATGGCACATGTAGCATATCTTCCTCCCATTTGACAAATGTAGGGAACATGCATCCTTATTGCAAACCGGACATGCCAGATACCCTTTAGTGCTCCACCCAAACAAGTTCCCGTATGCTGGAAAGTCATTTATGGTCCACAGTAATGTGGCATGCAATTGAAATGTCTCATTCTTAGAGACGTCGTATGTCTCCATTCCCACCTCCCACAATTCCTTCAACTCGTCCACTAAAGGACGCAAGTACACATCAATTTCATTACCAGGAGACTTCGGCCCTAGAATAAGCAACGACATGTAGATAAATGGTTCTTTCATACATTTTCACGGTGGCAAGTTATACGGCACAAGCAACACCGGCCACATGTTGTAGGCATTACTCATGTCACCGAACGGGTTGAAACCGTCGCTAGCCAGCCCAAGTCGTACATTACGCGGCTCATTTGCAAACCATTCGTGATTTGTATCAAACTCAGTCCAAGTTTGTGAATCTGTCGGATGCCTACATACATTTTCCTCAGCAACACGCTTCTCCTTATGCCACCGCATATCTTCTGCCATCTTCTGAGACAAGTAAACCTTTGTAGCCTCGGTTTTAAGGAAAAATATCTCAGCACCTTGTGCGGAATTGTCTTGCTCTTTCCTTCATTCAGCTTGTACCTGGGTTCGTGGCACACCGTACACTCCTTACATTGTTCAGTCTCCTTCCAAAATAGCATGCAATTATTTTTGCAAGCATGTATAGGAATATACCCGAGGCCCAAATCTCTTAATATTCTTTTCGCCTCGTAATATGATTTCGGAAGGGTCTCCCCAGTAGGAAGCGCTGCTTTAATCAATTCAATGGCCATATTAACTGATTTGTTACTCCAACGGTTGACGATCTTAAGATGAAGGAATTTCACAAGAAAGTCCAATTTCGAAAACTTATCACAACCCGGGTATAACGGCTGCCTTGCTTCCCTTAACAACGACTCAAACGCGGTCGATGGTCCCGTGTCACTCCTGTGACTACTTGCCCCAGTTGTAGCCCTCTGCAAGTCTGCCAGCATTTGTGGCAAGCTTTCGTAACCAACCTCAACATTATCACCAAAGTCATCATCGTTGTCTTCTTCTTCATCATCAAATACCACTCGTACGTCACGACGCTCCCCGTGAAATTCCCAACATGTATACCTCTTGTCCATCCCGTGTTCGAGTAGGTGCTCTTTGGCCTCATCTATGTGCATATAATCCCTATTATTGCACCTCCTACATGGACATCTTATCCTATTTCTCCCATTTGTCGATGCACGAGCAAACTCAATAAAATCTTTGATCCCCTTCACATACCTTGGCAAATGCCTGCCTCTCAAGTCCATCCAACTCTTATCCATTTTTGTCTACCTAATATAAGTCAAAAATGATACTCGTTATAAATATGAAACATGAATCCTATCACCTCCAACTTCTCTCTAAAGGGTAAGGTGGTCCTATCCCATTCGTGAATGCACAATTTACATTGCAATCAGCAGAAAATCAAATACTTGATTCCACTCAGACAAAATTTCAGCAGCATCTCCCCACGGTTCTCCAAGTATACGAGATAGACGTTAGCACGCCTAAATATATACCCAAAGAACAACAGGAGACCGTGCTGAAATTTTATCATAGTGAAATATTAAAGCATATGCGCTATTGATTGCAATGCAGATTTATGCATTCCCGAACTGTCCTCTTTGGACAATTCAAGAATCGATTTTCATACACACGAGCCCAATCGCGAATAAATTTCGCGACAAGATTCACATGTGATGAAAATGACTCCCGAACGAGGCTAGACTTACATGAATGTAATTGCTAACTTACAAAACAATCACCAAATTTTTTTTTTCATGAAGTAATCCCTAAAAAAAAAAAATTAGGCTACGCTCACAGTGGCCCTACTGAAAATGCGCATTAGCACGCAATATAGGAGAAAAGAGAAGTAGATGCTCTTCTAGTCAAAACTCATCTGATCTAATACAATCAAATGCTTGAGTTGTCGGACTAACTAGTAAGGTAACATGCTTCCAGATGAAATTGACAACAAATAAAAAAACAAAAAAAAAAGAGGTTTTATGTCATATTTTTCTTTGACGAGGTAGTAGACTATGCATATCAAATACATTAAAAAGAAGACAGAGAGAGAGAAAAAAAAAAACCATCTTGAATTGCATATCAAATACAAAATCATTTTTGGAATCTTTGTTTGCTCTGTTTGATTCCTTATTACAAACCATGGAGGAATATCATTTTCTTTTGTTGTAATAGTGTCACGACCCGAAACCCACCCTATGCGGATCTCGTGTCGCGGGGCCGACCCCATGGCCATCCCTACTTTTTCCATTCTTTTACCAATGATAATAATAAATAATATAAACATGACATTAAAGTGTGGAAGCTTTATTACCATTATTGTTCAAAGACTAAATTTAAACTGACAATAAACTGATCATGAACCACTCTTAGGTGGTGAGTACATGGGAGAGACTTATTCACTACTATCATGCTGAACAACCGTCTCCTTAAGCTCCTGACTTCCTACTGTGGCTCTGTAGTATTCTCACCTGAAAAAATTTAGTAAGGGGTGAGCTACAAACTCAGTAAGTAAAAGCCTATCCCCAATACGGGTGGGGATGAAAAACATGAATACAAGTCAAGGTAACATAATAGCCAGTCATGACAGCGATTGCAGTTATCAGTAAAGTGCCACAAGGCCAATGAACAGTGAAGCCCAATAACAAGTGTAAGCAATGGTGTAGCATGGATATGGTTTAAGCACAATAATTAAAATCAACATGAAGACTGTCACCATAAAACGGTCACAGTCCAGTACAACTAATGAGAGAACAGTCAATGCATAGAAAATACCCTCATAATTCCATATGTAAGAACACTCCCATCACCATATGTCCTGATCACGGATTTGACCCGTAGGTCCCGTCGATCCATAAAAACACCCCCCATTACCATATATTCGATCACGGATTTGACCCGTAGGTCCCGTCAATCCATAAAAACACCCCCCATCACCATATATTCGATCACGGATTTGACCTGTAGGTCCCGTCGATCGATAAAACATACCCATCACCATTTGTCCATTCACAGTCTCGACGTTCAATTCTAAATCAAGATTCTATCATGTATAATGTATGAAATAACATGACATAAACATACAATGATAGGTATCAATACAATGAATCGAATCATGAGATATCAATCAATAGGCATCCACCAGATAGGACAATATCAATGGTGGGAACAACAACAGTGGATACATACATAAGTACAAGTCTTGGCAGTAATAGAAAGATCGTGGCTTGGAAAACCACGTATAAGAGATAGGAATCCACTTACCTTTTCAATGCGTCTTAGTATTCCGTGACCTTCCCTTTTCCTTTCGAGTTTCTTATATATCAGTAAACATGTTTCAGCTTTAATGACATTATTAAATTTATGCCTCGCTACTTTAAATATCTCTTTTATTACTTTATACTTTTACGACTTCCAATTTGATCTCATTTACCCAAGGGTAAAATGGTCATTTACGCGTCTCTATTTTTTGGATTCCATTTTCATAAATTGGACTTCACCGTTGAGTCCAAAAGGTTTGAAATAATAAAAATCTACTATTTACTTATCTCATTCACAGTCCGCTTAACTCACCTTCGATGTAGGGGCATTCTGGTCATTTTAGCATTCTACGGGTATTTTATTTTTTGGGACTCCATCTCTTGAAACGGACCTCGCCGTTGAATTCATAGGGTCCAAAACAGTAAATTTGCACTACTCATTTGCCCAAATTGCAAATTGGGGTTTATTCAAATAATTATCTATTTAATTAGTTGTTGATTAATTATTTAATTTAAATTAGTTAGATTTAATATACATATTATTTAGTGTGGAACAGACCAGATGTGCCTCAGTGGCACAGTGGTTCGTTCCTTGAAACCTTTCCCCCTACGTTGCACGTTCAAGCCGCAGGGACTGCAATCCTTTTTTTTTTTTTTTCTAATACTCTAAGCCAAACAGCGGATGCCACCAAAACAGGGATAAATTATCCCTTGCTAAATTAATTTCCAATTGGTTCTCAATTCCCCACAACCAAACAGCCTGCCAAGTCTCTATCTAAAAAAAAACACAACACCACTTATAGTGTCGGATAGTAACAGGCGTTGGGTCGGATCAGACCCAACCCAATTTGGCCCAATTCAAAAACGACCTAATCAGGCTTGCGCCCCACACCGAAAGCCAACAGTGGCTTCTTCTCCGCTTCCGATCATCACTCCCAGCGACGGTCACTCGTCGGCAACACGTTCCTCGAGTTTTTCCAATGGGGTTCGAACTATAGGTCATGGGTAACTCATCTCCAACTTCCAAAATACAATTGGGGGCATTTTGGCCGTGAGTAAGGCCAACGTAGTGGCTATTTTCCGGCCAACACGCAGTTCCGGCGAGAGGAATTTTTCCTCTTTTCCACACATATTCCTTCATGGTTTCGTCTCATTTACCTCCTAGTCAATTTCTGCACTTAATAGGATTAATCCCCTATGATTTAAACTAGGTTTCATGCACCAAGAATCGTAAACCCGCTTCTATCATGGAAACCTGCAACAGCCTCGGTTTCCCTTATCTCTCAACTATTTTATTTGATTCTTTTTGCGATAACATCCTAATTCCATGCTTATTATGCCCCTATCATTCAATCTACAACTCGTGCTTTAAATTAAAAAAAAAAAAAAAACAGAAAATGACTCAGCTTACCTAGGTTCCGAGTTGACGCGTTGTGTTCCTCTTGAGTCACCTAGTTCCACTCCCTGGACCGTCAGAGTTCAACTCCAATCCCTTCCCTCTGTTTCTATCTCTTCTTTGTTAGCTTTCTATAGACTCACGGATGATTAACATATATCGGTTTCTCCTTCCAACTCTAGCGCGCCACAGTTCTCTCACCCTATCTTTATCCCCTCTGCAGCTCCCTTATCACATTATCTTTTTTTTGAATTTAAACTCTAACACCCCTCCCTCGTCCCTTATACATTTATCCCAATTATACACATACCATTTTATACACATGTGCAACAATACCCATAGGCAGCCTGCTTCATATACCTATACACACACATTACACGTATATATATATATATACAATTTTAACTCTTTTTATTTCTTATTTTCTTTTCCTATTTTTCTTTTTATTCAATATTGAAACAATAGGCTTCATCAATTCGGTTACACGACTCGACCCATTATAAATTGGGTCAGGGTATTACAAATAAGATCAAATTAAGTGATTTTATTTTCCTTTCCAATATATATTTTCTTTCCCTAAGAACTAAAAAGTACTGTTAGAAATTGCAATGGAGTCCGTTTCAGTACTATTAAAATAATAGGTGGGGCCATATCACTTTGTGCCATTTATGAGCTGTGGTAGCTCATAGAGTATTAAATATCTAAGTTATACTTAATTTTTTTAATTATTAAAATTTTAAATGAGTTAAAAATTTAACATAATATATATATATATATATATATGAGTGTTAATTATAATTGATATAAGTATTGATCGGCCCACTCATTAATCTGGTATTAGGTTTAATTATATTTGATACAATATTGAAGATGTATTAAAGTATTAAAGTATTAAATATTTGTTTTTGTTTTTGTGATACAATTTTTTTTGTTAAGTATAGTTTGAATTATGTTAATAGTTCAAGTCCATTATAAATGTTTCAATTTAATAGTTTTCAAGTATTTATTAACTGTTTATCCAAAAAATAAATTCTTTAACTCAAACGACAGTTATACAGTCATTTAACTCAAATAGTCTATTTTTTGACAATTGAATCAAACAAGCACTTTCAATCATATTTTTTAATTTGTGTTTATTTTTTTAATCAATGTAATAAAAAAATTAAATGGGTTAAGCTTGTTTTAAATTTCTTATTTTTCTCATTTAAGATTGAAAAGACAATATTGATTTTTTTTTTTTTTTTGGTTTCGTATCATGAAATTTGAGCCTTGAAATTGGATTGTAATGACTTCAAATTTGAAACTAACTTGCATCTAATTGTAGCTAAAAGGCTATCAAAGCACATCAATGGCCTAGAACTACACACTAAATTTCACTATCAAAATTCAAGGAAAAAAACATCAGGACTGTCCTCAAGACACAACTTATCCAAGGAAGCTCATAATCACGACATAAAATTAAATGTTTGTTTTGCTATTCTAGTTAGAAATTTATCTTTACAAAACTATTACATCTTATAGGTAAAGATTAGGCTGAAATAAAAAAAAAAAAATTAATGAGTAAAAATTGGACTAAATCTCTGAGCAATCTCAAAATCAATGTACTAGGAAGTATGAACAATATATTCTCCTATGAAATTTACAAAAGTAAAATTAATGCGGTTACTGTAAAAAATGGAACATGATAAAATCTAAAACATTGACTCATATCATCAACATGAATTTTATCTAAATTAAAATTTAATAAGGTCCAAAAAAGTGGATTGAAGGTTTTGTCATACGAATTCAATGTAATCTAAAAGCTTTTTTCAAAAAAAAAAGTTAGGTATAATCCAAGTTGTTTAGATATCCGTTGTATCTAAATTCTCCCACACAATTTTTTTTTTAATAATCCAAATATGCAATCTTAATGGAGCCATAGCATACCCAGATGGATCATTTTTTTTTATCTTTTTACATAATATTATGTCTCAAATTTTTTACTAAATTTATATTTCAAATAATGTTGCTCGAATTTTTTTTCCCTTCGAATTTTTTTCCTATTAATATTAATGAATTGGAAGAATTAAATTAAACAATTTTAGAAAATTAACATTAATAAAAAAAATTATTCTAGTTTGGATATATATTGGGTTGAACGAAGGATAAAGAATCTAAAATCTCTGAGCAAACTAAATATATAAATAAACATAACACCAACAACTAACATACAAGTGCATTAAAAATAGACGGATAATATCTATTACGTCTATGTCGAAGCCACACCTGAAAGAAATCTGAAACCTCCGAACCTCAACAAACTTCAAGATCTGAGCTTTTAAAAGAAGCCGATAAGAACCTCAATGATTGAAACTTTAAGTAGGAGGAAGCACACGATTTTCTGCCAATCACAGTTGTTCTTCTCGTTCAGATCGATCTGCGGTGGCCTGATGGGGTTTTGATTGAAGGGGAAAAAACAGACAGCGACAGAGAAAGAGAATAAGGCGCGGCGCTCTGGAAGCGAGAGACAAAATTTCTGGTTATATAAGGACTTATTAGCGACGCATAGTGTGTGTCGCTAATAAGTCTTTGCGTGTCGCTAATTTTACGTGAAACGATAGCTTTTCATATACAATACTATCCGCGACGCTCGATTGGGTGTCGCTAAAAGCTTTGACTATTAGCGACGCATATGACTAAGGGTGCATCGCTAATAGGTTTCCGTTTATTTTTTTGCGCTTTTTCTTGCTTTTTAGTCACACACGTGGTGTGCGTCGCTAAAGGCCACAATTAGTGACGCATTTTGTGCATCGCTAAAAATGTCCGTCGCTAAAACGTTCAATTTTTGTAGTGAAATTTAAAATTAGCTAAGACAATTAAATTTGATTTTTATTGACCTATTCACCCCTCCTCTAGACCACTTTCCTATTTTCTAGATCACCTAGGCCTATATCAATTTCTCTAGGAAAATGTTCCTAAAACTAAAAAAGAAGCAGATACTAATAGATACCAATCTTACGTACAAGGTAAGGGCTTTGGTGGAAATGCTTCATCCCAATTCAACCACAACAAAAGCAACTTGTATTTTCCAGAGTGTAGTCTATTATTGAGTAACATTAAGTATATTAAATCTATATGGACAATGAGAGAAAACGTTGACGTTTCGATACGTAGCGTTTTCTACGACTAAGGGTCTTGTCGCAACTAATGAATATGACCATACATCTGCAATGAACATTTTTTTTAGGTAAGTGACCCATGAGGTGGGAGTTGAATCTATAGGATCTTGGGAATATTACCCAAGCTTCTTCAACTAATGTTGATTCGTCACAAAAAATGGTTATTTGGGACAATAGTTTCGTTACCAATTAGTTGAAATCATCATCTTTTGTGATGACATAACTTGTTCATTGCCAATGATACATCCCCAAGCTTGGTTTCAAATATCTATGATGCTTTTTAGGTTGGTATGTGTAATGGGCACGAAGTCATCACAAATAATCTCCAACCATCAGGAATTTTATTGCAAATACACCATATTAGTTGATGACTTTTGGTTCGTCACTAAAAATTAAATTTGTTTTAGTGTATTTTGAAGGTTTCTGAGGTGTTAGCCAAGCCCATGCTCTCAATGTAGGTGAATTTTATAGGAACAAATTAAGGTAGTAACATTTAACGACATAGGTTCTGGAATTGTAATTTTGTGTTCTTTATCCATCCCAGATTGTAGAAGGAATTGAATCTATGGTGGAAAAGAGTTAGGAGGTACCCTATATTTTCATAAAGTTTCACTTTTAGCCCCCCCTTTTTTCAATTGTAACCTATAAGGCTCTCACTTTTTGGAGAAATTGTTCAGTGAGACTGTCACACCACGTCACTTTCCCATGTGGTGTGATGGTGTCTCACAAATCTTTTGAATTTCTAGCGATTCATGGACACAAGTTTCTCCACAAATTTCCTAAATTTGTGGAGTTTGTGACATACCGTCACATAATAAAATTTGTGGAGTTTGTGACATACCGTCACATAATAAAATTTGTGGAGTTTGTGACATACCGTCACATAATAATTTGATGTGACGATTTTGTGTCAATATAAGATAGTTCCTAACCAGCATTAACAGAGTTGGACAGAAAATTGTAACATGTTGTCACATAACATTTTTGGTAGTACTTCTTGAGGCCTTAGCTGAAACTTTTATGGTATTAACTGACACTTGTGAGAAAACTTTAGGTTTAACTAAAATTTTTAGTAAAATGTAAAAGACAAATGTGTGCTGCCAAATACATTACCAAACATAGATTGCCCCAAACAAGCATATGTTGAGAACATTTGCCTTCCTGACTAGTTATGGGTTCGCCTTGCCAAGGTATCTTCAGCCCCTATCTAGTGGACTCCACCAGTTGTGAGTTACATAGGCTGTGTAGTTAACCCAAGTGGGAATGACAAGCATGAATATGGTGCCGAGTTCAGGAGAACCAAATTGGCAGCTAATTTTCATGGGTAGCCATTACCGTTGGGTTCATAACTACAGGGGAAGCGATTTCAAAAATCTATTTGGATCTTTTTCTTTACATGAATCATACAATCTTGAAAAGAGGGGTTTGTTCTTAATAATCTTGATTGTTGAAGAAGCTTTCTTGGAGAGATTGATGCAATTTTCCTTCTCTTACTCCTCTAGGTCTTTTCATCTTTTCCCTCTATGCAAGTCATACACCAGATAAGAGAGTGGACTCCTTTTTACTCTCTCGCAGGAAAATAATCTTTTTGTTGTTGCGTATGACTATTCCCTTTAAATCACATATTTATAGGAGTTTATAAAATTAGGGCAAAAAGAAGAATCTAGGTCCCATCAAATTAGCTCCAATTAGTCAATTAATTTTTAATTAACTCTTAATTAATTAATTAAGGACTAATTAATTCTATTAAATAATTAAAATTGCATTCTAATTTGGTGAAATAGAGGAAAACCCTATAATCACTAAACATATATAGTAGGCCCTTCCACTTGGATATCAATAATTAGGATTTGGGCTTATACACCATTAAACAAATTCCTAATTATTTTTACAACTTAATTCACCAATTATTAATCATTATAAAATGACCAACATTTCAATAAACAATTTATTGTAAAGACCGGATCCGGATTTCATTGATTAATCAATTGAATTAATACATTAGTCATATCATTCTCTCTAATTTAGATAGTGTAGATTCCATATTGAAAATATGTGTTCCCATAGTCTAAACAATGATTTTCCAAAATACCGAGGTGTTGATCTAAAAGACCTCACTCATTGGTAACTTAAAGTCACCACTATTAAGAACTTGAGTTCACTATTATCTCAGGATTAAAAGCTTACTAGAAATAGTGAATATAAGAATCACGTCAAAGATAACTTTATATGATGTGTTTCTTATAGTGATTCAATTTAGAGTATTCCAAATACACCAATACAATAACTCAGAGTTTAATACTTTAGTGGTTGAAATAAACCACCCTATCACATAAAGGTCAAGTGTATTACAGTCTTATAGACAAGATGCCCAGTCTCATCAATGATTGTGAACAATTCTAGAATTATTTGGAAGTTTATATCTCCTGTACATAAATCTCATTTTTATACATGAGCTATTTTCAATAACAATTCAAAAAATAACCATCTAATGGTATAAAATAACAACATCTATATGTACGATAATATGAAAATTAATAATAATAAATTAAATTTATTAAATAATAACAAAATATCTTAAATGTGAAAGTATACATACTAACAATAACTGCATGTCATTCACCATTGTTAGTTGGCATCTCAAGTCCAAGCAAAAGGTTTTTGCAACAATAGTAGCATATACTTAGGGTACTAGAATCATGACTTGGGTTCTTATAATTTGCAGCCAACCAAAACCATAGACATACATATAATTTGAAAGATGTCCCGAAGATTGTTTGTCAATGAGCGGGCAATCAAAAATGAGCGGGCAATCAAAAGTGCTATTATTGTTGTTCATTGTAATTGTAGCATTGATCCCCTCATACACATGATAACTCAGGCAACTAATTAATAGGAAGAGGTAAGAAAAAGTTGCTTCATTTGCGCTTCAGAGCAAGAAATAGTAGATTTTTTTTCTTGTAGCTTGAGTCCATCTGGGAATACACTGCAGCTTTCTGGTAAAATCGGTCGAACAGCTCATCAATTATCTCACTACCAAAGTGTTTCCTTATGATTTCCTCCACGGCAGCTCTTATGTGCATAGTACACATCTGCATATCAATTGCGTCATCAATCCTCAATAGTGGGTCTGTTGGCTGCATTCTCTCGATGCTAAAATTCCCATTTTTCTCCACCAGCTCTGTCATCTCCTTGGGAGAGGCAGCGTAAACAGGTAAGTTGAAGGAGTCCACTTGAGCTTCATTGACCAGCCCCTGTCATAAGCCATTAGTCCAGAACAGAACATTAATATCAGCCAAAGTTTGTAATCCCAAATCTTCTTTAGTTTCAGTTAGTGATATAGATGGTAAGTGATGATAATTGAATACATGTTTGTCATGAATGTAACATGATTCTTTTTTCTCTCTCATGAAAACAATTAATCTTAAAGAATAACAATTCATAAATTACACAAAACACATGCCTTTCAAATTCCGTTGGACACATTACTTGGAAGTTTTGTCAAATAATTCCAAAAAATCTTGTCAAACTATGCCAAATCTGCTATAACACATTGATAAAAATGCTAGTTTGACATTTAAACTGAGGGGTAGGATTAGTGCTTCAAATCTTATTATCTTCTGAAAAAGAAATGTTGTCAAAACTTTAAACATTCTTACTATATCGTCATAAAATGTTCAAACTAACCACTTTCGCCATATCCATGAGGCTGGACCCCAGCGTATCGTATAGAATACCACCTCCGGTCTTAGATCGATGAACCCCATCTGGGGTAGCTGTCATGACAAGTACCATCATCCCTCCAATCACAATCTCTTTAGCTCTAACATTCAAGAAGTTGTCCATGTCCTTGGCAAATTGAGATGCATAAGCATTAGCTACTTCATCTGAGGCACTTGCATAGTAAATTCTCCCTTTGTTCCATGCCGGAGAGTCTTTGTCTAGTACTTCTTCTGGCACCTTAGAGAGCCAGTGAAGTGCGAAGGAGGCATGCACAATATGGAGAGACGAGTCGGGGAATAGCCGGCCATGGAAAGAGCCTGGCACACCATTAGCGAAGTAATTTCTTCTGGCAGGGAGGGATGTGAAGAGGGTATTGAAATCATTCGTCCCAATATCATTGAAGAACACTTGGAATTCGGGTAGTTGAGATTTAAGGCCTTTGAATATATACTTTTGTTCCACAGCTTCTATAACACATTGCATGGAAATGAAGGTATTTGGTCCAACGGAACATCCCAAGTCTGCTATTCGAAATGTGTTTGAAGCTGAAGTGATTTTTTCAATATCAAGCTTCTTGGCAATCACCTCTTCAATCATTCCCTTTGCAATTATTGAAGCTTCTCTCTGCAAAACATGCTAAATATTAATTGGTGTAATCATAATCATATTATCATTGTCATTTGTATTTTCAAGATTGTCATCACATGTTTACTGTCAGGTGCACTTAGGTGGGCCTGGGATAAAAATATCATTGGCTGGCATGGCAAATTTCATATAGCTTTCTGAGGACAGTCCTACTGGCACTCTACATGCGTGTAAATTCCTGCACTCCAATCTCTCTCTCTCTCTCTCTCTCTCTCTCTCTCTCTCTCTCTCTCTCTCTCTCTATATATATATATATATGCATTTAGTGAACTTTAGTGAGCTTTTTTTGCTACGTACACTTCAAAGATAGACCCAAAAATGTGAATGAAGCACTTGGTAATGAAAATTAGATTTTGAAAATGCAAGATAAGTTGCTTCAACTCGCAAAGATTGATGTTTAAGAATTAATCCTAAGACCTAGTAGATTTTTTAGGAAAAATTAAATAAGCATATATGGTACCATATTAAGAGAAAAAGGTAGGTTAGTTGCACAAGGTTATATTTAAGTTGAGAGTATAGACATTAATAAGACTTTCTCTAATTGTTAGGATATAATTTATGAGGTTTTTACTAGCCATAACATGTCATTATAGTGTCTATGTGCGTAAATTGGCCTCCTTGAGCTGTTAAACCTGTGAACACTATTATGGTTTTATCAAGAATCTTGGTTTTAAACAAATGGTTTCATCAATAATTGGCTGACATTTACCAAAAATAAAATAAAATTGCATAGACAGTATAATCCAACTTGATCAATGAAAACATATACAACTATATAATGTGTGTACTTACCCAAAAAAAACTATATAATGCTTGTACTGTATATTGATATTATATTACATATAAATGCAGTAATCGGGGTTGGGTGCTTGAGTCACAGCCACAAAATTTCTACCCAAAATATACTCTCGTACTGAAGTGAACCCTTTTTTTTTCCTGCTATATATGTCTCTAGCTATGTTTTTGCACTTAATTTCTCCACTAGGAAACTGTCATATATATATATATATATATATATATTTGATCAGCAAGAAATTAAGAGACATTTTATTGATGATAACGAGTACAAAGGTACTAACAAGAACATCAACAAAATGCAAAAGAAGAGGGCCAGTGCAAAATGCTGGCAACTATCATATATATAAATACACACACACACACATAGAGATATGGGAGATATATTGTATATCGTCTACATTCATTTTTAACAACCTCAAGCCATAGTTGCGGATATATTGAGGAACAAAAAAGAGGGGTATAAAGCTTCTTGTGCTGACGTCTATATATATATATGCACCATGAAGTTCAGCCTTATACTTCTCTTAGCATGGTATATAATGCAGATATATACATACATATACATACACACACACACACGCACACCATTCAGATTGATGTTTATAATATGACATACCTGAAAGCTGGAGTTTTTCATGTAGCTGTAAGTGCCATCTCCACCATTCATCGGATATGATTTTGTCACTGACGCTGTGTTGTTATTCGATGATTTCGTCTCTGAGGTTGTGTTATTGCTCATCTCTCTCTCTCCCCCTCCCCGTGTATGTATGTGTATCAGTGTATGTGTGTGTATAGCAAAGTTTGGAGTCTACTGTGAGCTTTCCTGCTTTATACACTTGGAAAATGCCAAATAATGACTACGTCTGGTGGATCTACCACTAGCTTAGTGGGTTATCTCATGGATCTACCACTAGCTTAGTGGGTGGGCTATATTGATGGTATCCCTTAACCTTAAAACTATAAATGAAGATTCTCGTTGACCTTTATGCATCTAAAATTTTTAACTGAGTAAGGTCACATGGACAAGAAATTTTTAGGTAGAATGGTCCATCGATGAAGCATAGAACAGACAAATTTGTACATGTTGTCAATTTTTTAAGAGAAAAAAAAATTACTTTTGCCTACATAGCTTAGAATGATAATTAAAAACTTAGTCAATGAATGCGATTCATCTAAAAACTTTTTCGCGTGAACCATTTTAACATGAGATGACTGCTACGACATAATGCAAGGGTTTTAAAATGTTATTATTACATAAAATCATAAATGACAGAGATTATGAGATAGGTGCCAAAAATTTTGGAGTACTTTGGAAATTCATTTTATATTAAATTTGGAGTGTCTTGACAAGTTATATGGCTACTTATTATTTTCTAAAAGTATAACAATTTTTTTAAATAAATTTTTTCACTATTAGACAAACAAATAATCTTACATATGTATTTATTATATATACCAGAGTGAAAGAATTCATTAAAAAAATTCGTTATGTTATAGCACCACTTTTTTCACAAAATCGTGATTGAGATGCATGTCTTCTTTATGTGGCAATCCAAATGGTTGCAACTTGGTTGGTCATTGCTCTGAATAGTGTTTGTGCACAATATTGGATATGTGGGAGGAAAAAAAAAACAAATGACATGTTTATCAAGCTATCATAATGAGAAATTTTAGCTAATAGAAATAAAGAATCAAGTGATTAAGAACTTCAACAGTTTGTACAAATAAAAGAATTGGATTCCCCTAATTCCCCTCTGAGCAGGCTTATGCTCTTAAGTCCTTTTTTTCCCCTATAATTCTTTTCTCTACATAGAAAATTTCATAATATACTATACCATCTTTCTATATAGAAAATTTCATAATATACTATACCATCTTTCTATATAGAAAATTTCATAATAAACTATGGGTTAGTTTGGCGAGATGGAAGGAGGAGATATTGCAGGGCAATTTCTGAACGGAACTGTGAGAGAGGTGGGGGACCAACCCATGGCTTTCAAATTCCACCCCGGATTTTGGGCTCTAGATGAGCAGCCAAACACCCTCTCTATAGAATCCTTCAAAAGAAGCCAAGACCAAAGATGTTCCCCTCCCTGCAACTTTTCCCTCCTTTTTTCACCAGCACTTTGAGTGCACCGCTCAATTACAAGGAAACATCTGTGTGAAAGTAACAATATTAATTAACTCTGTTTGCATTAGGGCTGTGTGCTAATTAGGTCTTTCATTAGGGCAACAAGTTCCTGAGATTCTCTCTCTCCTCTCTCTCTCTCTCTCTTTTTTTTTTTTTTTGTCGTGGTTGGAATCTCTGTGCAACAGACATTCACTTGGAAACACTAGTAGTGGTCCACAGTTTGGACCCTAGAGACCTACAATCTACAACTCTGAATCTAGACTCTAGATCTCCACCAATCACCATAATTTCATGGAATAAAATAAATAGAGATCAATTTACTTTACATAAAATAAATGAACTACCACTTTGTTCACTTAACTTAAAAAAAGACCTCCTCTGCACACCCCATGAACCTAGAGAAACTCAATAACCAATGGTCCCAATCCCATTCAGTTCTGTTTACATTTCTTTTTAAGTTTTGTTTTGCTTTCGTTTTATTAAAGCCAATGCCACAACCATTTCCAAAAACATCACAAGAAGCAATATTTTCTCAAGGCTTATGGGAACAGATGACAAAGAGACTCTAAACACAAAATGAAAGGATACATTGCACACTGAGCAGAATTGAATTTTATTATTCAAAGCAGATTAAAATCACAAAAATAAACAAAAATTTGAATTTTTTCACTTTTTTTCTTTTTTGTTTGTAGGAAACTTTTTTGATTCTTCCAAAGTATATATGCTGGGATATAAGGTGATTAGACATTTTGATCAAACCATTCCAGAACACAGATTAGTTGGCTTGATGGGTCAGATACTGAGTTATCAAGAAAAGAGTACAAAATAGTCGTTCACACAACCGTTCCTAAGATAGACCATTATATTAGTTAACCTACTTTCATCTTTACCATACAGTTATCTATTTAACTCCAAAAATAGTAACTTAAGTATCGGAGGTACTTTAGTCAGTACTACACGTACCAGTTCCCTCCGTACCGTTTTCTTTTTACAGGAATTTCGTTTTGACTGTGTAATCAACTGCATTATTGTCGAGAACATCTTTTGATGCTTTCAAAGGATATATATTTTTGATTTTTGAGAAAGTAGCAATAATATTATATTTTTTTTCAGGAAAAAATAAACCAATCTCTCAAAAGCCCTACCTCTAATAATATTTTTATCACTTCCTTAATTATTTAATTAGATGGGGACCAATGGAACTAGATGGAGAATGGAGTTTCTCTTATTAAAGTCATCTTCCTAAATTAAAGTAAATTTAAAGAATGTTTAAAAATTCTAATTAACTGATTTTAAAAAATATCAAATCTTTAATTTAGAAGGCAAGCAGGCAAAGTGGTAATTCTTCTTTACAGATCAACTATCTGTGTTGTTCTTTAAAAAGACTGAGTAATGTAGTGGGTGCAGGGTTTAATGATTGTCGGTTTGTTTGAATGCTATTAAAAAAATGCCAACAAAGATGCTCTTTCTTGGCTGTTATTAATCTATTAGGTCATTGCTTACGGCTGAGACAAATTCTTATTTCTTTTATTTTTATACAACATTGGAAAGAGGGAATGATACCTACACCACCCTCTCAGGTAAAGCAACAAGGAATTGATTTAGTCCTTGCCGAAACTTTATGGCTTTCTTTGCAGTGTGAGGTAAGCATAAAGCAAACTTTTTCTTCACCTTTACCAAAGAAATAGTAGTAGTACTAGTGGCTGTAAACAATATGGGAGATTCTCAGGAAAATTATTATTATTTTTATGTTGATTAATTTTTTTTTTTTCTTTCATAAGATGAATTTCTACTCCCATTTGTAGGGTTTATTTACTTTTTTTTTTTTTTTTTTCCAATAAGATCAAATTGGAGTTACACATAACACCAAATTAGGAAGTAAAAAAGGATCTAGTCAAGAAGGGAGATTCTCTAACTAGACAACAAAGCACTCCAACGAAGAACATTTCTTTGCTAACTCATGAGTCACCCGATTACAATCCCTTTTAATATGGCAGAACTGAACAACACCCACAAGGAACGTTAGGCAAAAAATGTTAGCAATCACAACATCCACTTTCAGTGGCAGTTGCAACGGCCCCAAGTAAACCATCAATCAGGATTTTATTACTCGGTTCAACCACAATTTGTCTAAGGCCAGCTTCTAAGCACAGAGACAAACCATCCAAGAGGGCATAATGTCACGATCCAGTCTGTCTGCTGAAAGGTTACGTCACATGGACGCTACGCAGACACTACATGAGCGCTTACTAGACGATCACTTTTGTCTGCATAGCCAGCCTGCATAGATTCTCTAAAACATTCTCGGAGTCCTAGAGTTGTGTAGAACCTTATACATATTTCTAGTCTTGTATAAAGTATTCTAGAATGATCCCTTAAGAAGGTGAGAACATTATAGACTCACCCTTATAGCCCTTAGATCAGAATGATCGTATCTGTTGATTGTAAGGCCAAGAGCTTATAAAAGGATTGGGGGTCTCATTTGCCACTCACTCAATCAAGTGTAAGCAATCTTCTCTTGAGCAATACAAGTTCCTCTCTCTCTAGCTTTGTAAAAACCCAAATTTTTTTTTTTTTTTTTGGAATAAATTAATTTTCCTGTTCTTTAATTTAAATAATTATTTTTATTTTTATTTTTATTTTTTTGATTTGTTAATGCATGTATAAGGATTGTGAGATGTGTGTATCATACATGTGTTATATGTATGTGTGTATATTTATATGTGTATATGTACATATGTACATAATCTGATTTTGTGTGTGCAAGTGGGTATATATATATATATATATATATATAACAGTGCACAGTGCACTGTGTGTGTGTACCCGATTGTGTGTGTGTGTGAGTTTGAGTGTAAGACACTCAAACAAGTGTGGGAGGGGCATGGAGTGTGTAAGAGGAGTGGTTGAAGATGTGTGGTGAAGTCTGTATATATGTGTGTGGTGAGGGTTGAGAGGGACAAACTTGTCGTGAGGGCTGGAGAGAGAGAGAGAGAGAGAGAGAGAGAGAGAGAGAGAGAGAGATATATATAGAGAGAGAAAGTGAAAGAGAATAGAGAGAGAGTGGTGTGTATGCTCTGATTTTTGAAAGGGAAGCTAAGGAGGCCAAAGGGGAGAACAGAGGCAAAGCAAGAGGAGAGAAGCACCATCACAAGTTTGAGAATCCATAACCGTAAGCTTTCTCTCTCTAGAAAAAAATCTCTCAAATATCCAACTTGTTTTGTAGCTTATTGTTTAGATTTAATCCTTGGGTTTTATTGCATATGAAAGATGGAACCTAACGCAAAAAGAATGAATGAAAATGAGTGAGAAATGAGAGAGAAAATAGGAGATTATTAGTCGCCGGAAAAATCTATGTGGGTGTCGGAAAATAATGGATTTTGGGGCCAAAAACTAGTTTAATTTATTTCCTATGATCCTAGAATTATTTTGGTGGAAAAAGGGAGAAAAACGGACGTGAAAAACATGAAAAACCGTGGGTTTCACGGTTTTCCGGTGACCGGCGCCGGCGACTCTGCCGGGGAAGATGACCGGAAAAACGATGGTCCTTTTTTATTATTTTAGGGCTGACGTCAGCATGACCTGTCAAACCGGTCAGACCGGTTGGTTCACCACAACCCTGAACCGGTTTAGGGTTTTGAATAGAAAACCCACTGGTTCAGTTTTGATTGAACCAGAACTTGTTGAAATCCAAGTTTGACCCCTAAACTTTTGGAAAATGACAAATTGACCCTATACTCTTTTGGGAATTACGTTTTGACCCCAGAACTTTCAAATATTTATATTTTGACCCCCAAAATCTTTAAATAATTATATTTTGACCCCAGAACTTTGAAATAATTATATTTTGACCCCAGAAGTTTTAAATAATTATGATTTGACCCCACCAGAATAAAATATTAATTAAATATTAATTTAATTAATTAATTAATTGATTAATTAATTAATTAATTAATTTAATTAATTAAATATTCTAAATAGAATGATCCCTTAAGAAGGTGAGAACATTATAGACTCACCCTTATAGCCCTTAGATCAGAATGATCGTATCTGTTGATTGTAAGGCCAAGAGCTTATAAAAGGATTGGGGGTCTCATTTGCCACTCACTCAATCAAGTGTAAGCAATCTTCTCTTGAGCAATACAAGTTCCTCTCTCTCTAGCTTTGTAAAGACCCAAAAATTTTTTATTTTTTTTTGGAATAAATTAATTTTCCTGTTCTTTAATTTAAATAATTATTTTTATTTTTATTTTTATTTTTTTGATTTGTTAATGCATGTATAAGGATTGTGAGATGTGTGTATCATACATGTGTTATATGTATGTGTGTATATTTATATGTGTATATGTACATATGTACATAATCTGATTTTGTGTGTGCAAGTGGGTGTATATATATATATATATATATATATATATATATAACAGTGCACAGTGCACTGTGTGTGTGTACCCGATTGTGTGTGTGTGTGAGTTTGAGTGTAAGACACTCAAACAAGTGTGGGAGGGGCATGGAGTGTGTAAGAGGAGTGGTTGAAGATGTGTGGTGAAGTCTGTATATATGTGTGTGGTGAGGGTTGAGAGGGACAAACTTGTCGTGAGGGCTGGAGAGAGAGAGAGAGAGAGAGAGAGAGAGAGAGAGAGATATATATATATATAGAGAGAGAAAGTGAAAGAGAATAGAGAGAGAGTGGTGTGTATGCTCTGATTTTTGAAAGGGAAGCTAAGGAGGCCAAAGGGGAGAACAGAGGCAAAGCAAGAGGAGAGAAGCACCATCACAAGTTTGAGAATCCATAACCGTAAGCTTTCTCTCTCTAGAAAAAAATCTCTCAAATATCCAACTTGTTTTGTAGCTTATTGTTTAGATTTAATCCTTGGGTTTTATTGCATATGAAAGATGGAACCTAACGCAAAAAGAATGAATGAAAATGAGTGAGAAATGAGAGAGAAAATAGGAGATTATTAGTCGCCGGAAAAATCTATGTGGGTGTCGGAAAATAATGGATTTTGGGGCCAAAAACTAGTTTAATTTATTCCCTATGATCCTAGAATTATTTTGGTGGAAAAAGGGAGAAAAACGGACGTGAAAAACATGAAAAACCGTGGGTTTCACGGTTTTTCCGGCGACCGGCGCCGGCGACTCTGCCGGGGAAGATGACCGGAAAAACGATGGTCCTTTTTTATTATTTTAGGGCTGACGTCAGCATGACCTGTCAAACCGGTCAGACCGGTTGGTTCACCACAACCCTGAACCGGTTTAGGGTTTTGAATAGAAAATTCACTGGTTCAGTTTTGATTGAACCAGAACTTGTTGAAATCCAAGTTTGACCCCTAAACTTTTGGAAAATGACAAATTGACCCTATACTCTTTTGGAAATTACGTTTTGACCCCAGAACTTTCAAATATTTATATTTTGACCCCCAAAATCTTTAAATAATTATATTTTGACCCCAGAACTTTGAAATAATTATATTTTGACCCCAGAAGTTTTAAATAATTATGATTTGACCCCACCAGAATAAAATATTTATTAAATATTAATTTAATTAATTAATTGATTAATTAATTAATTTAATTAATTAAATATTCTAAAATAATTTAGAGTCCAAATGGGACAAGTCATTAGTGTATTTTGACTATCTCGATCATTCTGAGGCCAATGGTGAGGTCCGTTTTATGAGACGGGGTCCCAAAAAAATAAAAGACCCGTAGTAACCTTTAAAATTACCAAAATGCCCCTGAATTGAAACACAGTCAAACGAACTCCAAATTAAGTAAACAAATAGTGAAACTTTATTATCTCGAGCATTCCAAACTCAACCGTAGAGTCCGATTTGTGAAAAGAGGTCTCAAAATGTAAGGACCCATGAAAGGTGCAAAATGACTGTTTTGCCCTTTTGAACCCAGATGTCCGAATTCAGTTCTACGAAAACCTAAACTTATTTTCTTCAACGTCCCGGATCCAATAGTAGAGTTTAATTTAGCAAAATAGAAACTTATAAGATAAAGACATAAAATTTGATGAATAGCATAATTCATATGACAATTGAACTGAGTCTCATGTTATGATTTTAGGGACACGGAAAGGCAAGAGAAGGTGACCTGACCTTTGGTGTTCTTACAGTGATTTCACTTTACTACGAGTATACTTTCCCTGTTTGAGATCGATTATCAGGTACGATATATTGTGCTAAGTAAGAAATAGAATTGAGATTAGGAATACTTGCTTTGCTGCCTTGATTGTTCACATGTTGCTTGAGTGTTCACATGCTTATGTGCTACATGCTATCTTGTTAAGTTGGATGATGATTATGTGTATATCGCATGTGTTAGTGTAGTGTGTGAATCATATGCTTTGAAGAACTGTTGATATTATGAATTGTGTACTTGAAGGCATGCTTTATGTATGAATGAGATGCATCATTGAGATTACATTATGACATGATGAAATCAGAGCATATTGGCATAGTGTGATTCTTTGGACATGGCGTGGGTAAGCACTTGGTGCTTTGCATTATGAGGGTGCAGATCCTGTGGTGAAAAACCCAAAATCGGCCAATAGGTACTTGCCTGCCTGACGGATTCCGGACCGTGAAGCGAGACATACGCGGCGGTACTCATGCCAGCGGAGAATGACCGTATCATGAGACATGGGTGGCATAGAGTTGCATGGGTGTGTCACGCATACAGCTCATATACTGCATATTGTTTATATGCTGCCATCATGATATCGAATGCCATATAGAAATAACTGTACACTTGCACATGCCACGACCTTAGTTCTGTTTCTTGCATTAGCATTATATTGTACCAGCATGTTGAGCTGACCCCTTTAGTGGGGCAAACATTTCAGATGATGTCCCAGCTGTACGAGACGTGGAGATGAACTGATTAGGGATTATGTTAGGCCCAAGGGGCGCTTTTGACATTGTGTAAGGGCATAAGCCCGCGACTGTATTTTATTTTGTAAGTGGTGAAGAAATGGACCAGACCTTATGTATTTATCAGAACAGTATGTAGAATATATGTGATCGTCCTTAATTATCTTTTATTCCTTTATTATTTTATTTCTTTCTGTCTCGTTACTCGCGCCTCGGGTTCGCTGGAATTCGGTGCGTGACAACGTGGTATCAGAGCTTAGGTTCGAATACCTAGAGACCGTGGGGTGTTGTTTAACACCATGAGACCCTAGAGAAAAGAATGAGACTTAGTGTGAACCTTTAGCAGCATGTGATAGGATCTTGTGTACTATGTGGTTTTATATGTCCTGATGCATGACTTGTTGTGATTACATGTTGATTGATGATATGTTATGATGCATGATTATGCGATTTAATGTGGTAAGGTACATGACGTGTGTAATGTGTGAGAATTTGTTCAGTGTATATTATGACATGCTATACGTACTCCCTAGTCGCTGATAAGAACATGACTGAGCTTTTAGCTCAGATATTTTATGTACACATGTTGCATTGGTGTGCACGCATGTGCACTATACTTGACTTCCCGGTAGACAGGGAGCAGACAAAATTTTCTTTTGTGGTAGTGGTTTACTAAGATTAGAAACTCGTGTCTATGTAATAGACCGTATACTTTATGGGATAAACGGTGTGCCTAGTTATTTGAGGTGTAGGTTGTACCCTTAGTTATCTACACGGTAGACATTGTGCCTAGTTACTTAGAGGACAAGTTGTGAACCTGGTTGTTACCTGGTTGACTATTATTTGTGGATTCTGTATGAGTGAGCTAGGTTAGTAACCAAATTTTCAGGGATTATAGTACTATGATAATGATATTTATACAGACTGGATTGGTCTCAGGTCTTGAGTTACAGTTGATGGATGGTACCCCATCAGCAAGTAATGAAAGGAGCTGTAATCCATGAAGGGTTATCACCTAGCTATAAAAGTAAGAGATAATAAAAGACACATCAAATCTTAAAATGCTAGAATGAGGATTTGGACTGTGGAGTTTTTGTGTATAGATGGATACTTAGAGTGTTTCCCTTTAAATTTTTAGAGATATCCCTGTGTTAAACCCTGGTTGTTGAGAGATGTATTGTGTTGGATAGTATTCACTGGGAGCTAAATCTTGCTAGTGTTTAAAGGTTTAAGTATGCGTGTATTACATTGTTTAGATAAAATCCTTCTTAGTAGAGGGCTATGTTAGAACTCGGTATAAATTGTTTAGTGTAACAAACGGGTAGGGATGGTCGACATTAGTTGTGTAGGTATTGATTAGGAAAGTGTGTCATGATATATTGTGGTTGTTACTTCGAAATTGTGAAGCGTTGACGAGTGCTTACTTAATGTTCTTTTAACACCTGTGTCCAATGGGGTATTAATTTTTTCTTCTCTTTGAACTTGTAGACATGCCACCGAGACAAGCTACTCCCAGACTTATACCGCCTAGACACGATGAGCCTAGGACCACTGCACCACTGTGGCATAGTTGGCCCCAAGCTACTGCTTCGGCAGATGTTGCAGTTGAGGAGGCCGTCACTTTTACACCTGCTCCAGTAGAGGTAGGACAGACTAGTGGTTCTGGGGACGTAGCGACCATTATGCGGGAATGCCTTCACACTATACAGGAGGTAGTGACGAGAGCGGTCAGGGCTGAGAGAGAGTTGGCTGAGCTTAGAGGAGTCAGAGAGCCCCAGACCCAGAGCGAGGCGACTCTAGCACAGATCCCTAGATCTACCCCGATATGCACTGGTAGGAGGCCATCGAAGAGGTCTCGAGCCCGTGCTGCTGCTGCACGGATATCTATACCCGCCCATACTCACACTGGTAGGAGACTATTGAAGAGGTCCCAGACTGGTACTTCTTCCACATTCACATACACATCCCAAGGGACCATTATTTGTTTTATTTGTGGACAGCCTGGTCACAAGATGGCCACTTGTCCTTTGAGGGACCCTAGCTTGAGACAGAGGGTCGAGATTAGTCAGGAGTCATTTCCATCACCAGTACAGAGTCAAGGATGGGGGACTCCACGAACTTGTTTTGTATGCCACCAGACTGGCCATGTTAGGGCCAATTGTCCCCAGAGGTCGATTTCCCAGGACTTAGAGGAGCCACATTACTATCAGTATACCCAAGTGCCTCTGCCACAGCCACTATTGGGTCAGAGACCTCCGACACCGTATTTTCAGCATACACCTACAGCATTGAGTGTCAGGACTCTCAGTCAGAGGGGTGGTAGGCAGGACCAGACCACTCGGAGTGGCATTATGCAGTAGTCAGCCTAGAGTCACCTATCATTTTTTTGGACCTTCAGAGCCTTGAGGTACATTTTTTTTTTTTTCGTGTTTAGTTTATGGACTAGCATACTGATAGATTATAGTACATCTCATCCATTCATATTTACTATGTTACCATGACATTGGGGGCGGTGTAATGTTGACGAGAATCTGTAGAGGTTACTCAATAAATGTAGCTGACTGCATACCTTATTTGGATTCTTCATCTTATTTGATGCGTCTAGTATTGGTATTATGTTGGAAATAGATCGGTCATTTACACTTTAGACGAGTATAGGCTGCTACGGGGGAAGAGAGACCGTGTGTACTCTTGAGGGAGATGTTTTCCTTATTCCATGGGATGTCCATAGATCCTTTTAAGATTGACTTTATTGTGAATTTGGGGGGTTAGACTCTAATTTGAATTGGGTTGGTTTGGATTACATGATTAGAGGAGTGCTAGTTACCTTAGTTGTGAAATTGTACAATGTGGGGTATACTTGGTCATTGATGATCTAGGATTCAATGCTTGCCTTTGTACAGTATAACGAATGAGGTTAAATAGTAGACTGTATGCTCATTGTCTGTGAGATAGGCTATGAGCCTGGATATCCGTAAGGTTGGGAATATGCCTGGTCACCTGTACAACAGATTATGTACTTATTTATGTATATGTATATCCCTGAAATGAAATTTTATGCTGGGTGCTGATGTGGTAAGCTACGTGTTAGCTATTAAATATTGTACGTTTACTCTATATAAGCATGCTAGTTTAGTGACCATTATCGTACTGCGAATTTTGATTTTTTTTTTATATATACCGACTGATTATTATTGATGCATATATGAGAGAATGCTTAAACATGTTTCCATGTGTGTGTTGATGCATGTGTGTGAAAATTGATGTATGTTCGTAGCGGAAATTGGTGGAGAGTTTAGTGTTTTATTTCTTCTAAACCTTGGTATATTGATGTAAGTTTCATGTTTAGAATACGTAACCTACACTGTCTACATTGTATACCCAATCGACATACGCGTACATGAAATGAATAGGCTAGCCCTTATTAGTACGTGACACTTAGTCTCGGTTATATATATAGACTAAGGTGGGAGGTGATAGCTTTACTTTTAGATTATACTGTTAATATCTCGTGGGTAATTAGGGTACTTAGAAAATACTGGATGATGAGATTGCATTGTGGTACTGATAACGTGTATTTATACCATCGGGATAAATCACAAGGTGATTTTATGGATTAATTTGAGGTGGGTTAGATGACATAGCGTGTGTGAGAGACCTTGGGGTATCTTTGTGATCAGAGAGAAGTTTCCTTTACTTTTTGTTGTGTTAAGTTGTTGAGGTGAGTCGTGATACTTGGATGGAAATTGGAAGGGATTGGCGTTGATGAGCCAATGTGTTTTGAGGATTTCATTATGTGCTGTGCCATGTGGAGTGAGTCGTTACAGATGGGATTAGCACCAGACCCTAGCGGGGAGTGTGGAGATGTCTGCACGCCGCTGCACGCCTGCCGGTGAGGCGAAGCCTACGGGGGAGATGGTAATGGGAGGAGGTAATGCATTCCACATCGCCTGGCTGAGGGAGAGGTGAGTGATCCATAGGTAAGACTGCACGTCTACATGTTACAATGCATTTTGCATTTACGACTACATGGAATTCCCTTATCCATTGTTTTAGATAGGGACCCACGTTTCACTGCCCGGTTTTGGCAGAGCCTCCAGACAGCCTTAGGGACTCAGCTAAGTTTAGTACTACCTTGCATCCCCAGACTGATGGTCAATCAGGGAGTACTATTCAGATCCTTGAGGACGTGCTTAGATACTGCATTATGGACTTCAAGGGTAGCTGAAAGGATCACCTTGCTTTGGTAGGGCTTGCCTACAACCGTAGCTAGCAGTCCAGTATTGAAATGACACCATTTGAAGCATTGTACTGTAGGCCGTGTCGCTCACCGGTGTGTTGGACTGGGGTAGAAGAGATGATTGTTTCGGGACCCGATCTAATCCGTGAGACCACAGACAAGATACAGGTGATCAGGTAGCGCTTGTTGACAGCCCAGAGTCACAAAAGGAGTTATGTCATTCGAGGTTGAGGACCATGTGTTCCTCAAGATACCCCCCGACAAGGTTTGAGGAGATTTGGGCGCAGTGAGAAGCTGTCGCCACGATTTATAGACCCTTTTGAGATTCTTGGGAGGGTTGGTGAGGTGGCTTATAAGCTGGCCTCACCACCGCAGCTATCAGGAGTTCATGATGTCTTTCATGTGTCGATGCTGAGGAAGTACCAGCCTGACCCCTCCCATGTATTAGATTGGATAGATCTTCAGCTAGAGGGCGACGCTTCCTATGACCAGAAACCCGTAGAGATATTAGACTCGAGGGACCAGATTTTGCGAGGCAGGACCATCCCTTTGGTCAAGGTTCGTTAGAACCACCATGGGGTTGAGAAGGCTACTTGGGAACGTGAGGCCGAGGTCCGCACTAGGTACCCCGAGTTGTTGATCAGTGATGTATTTTCTTTTGTTTTATGTTATTTTAAATTTCGGGACGAAATTTCTTTAAGGAGGGAAGGATGTAAAGACCCAAAATTTTTTTTTTTTTTTTTGGAATAAATTAATTTTCCTGTTCTTTAATTTAAATAATTATTTTTATTTTTATTTTTATTTTTTTGATTTGTTAATGCATGTATAAGGATTGTGAGATGTGTGTATCATACATGTGTTATATGTATGTGTGTATATTTATATGTGTATATGTACATATGTACATAATCTGATTTTGTGTGTGCAAGTGGGTGTATATATATATATATATATATATATATATATATATATATAACAGTGCACAGTGCACTGTGTGTGTGTACCCGATTGTGTGTGTGTGTGAGTTTGAGTGTAAGACACTCAAACAAGTGTGGGAGGGGCATGGAGTGTGTAAGAGGAGTGGTTGAAGATGTGTGGTGAAGTCTGTATATATGTGTGTGGTGAGGGTTGAGAGGGACAAACTTGTCGTGAGGGCTGGAGAGAGAGATAGAGAGAGAGAGAGAGAGATATATATATATATATATAGAGAGAGAAAGTGAAAGAGAATAGAGAGAGAGTGGTGTGTATGCTTCTGATTTTTGAAAGGGAAGCTAAGGAGGCCAAAGGGGAGAACAGAGGCAAAGCAAGAGGAGAGAAGCACCATCACAAGGTTGAGAATCAATCAAATGGAATTGTTGCGAAGAAAAACACAATAGTCGGTTATTGAGTGACAAATGGTTAGACAAGACTCCCAATCTAAGTCACAATAAATGGTGAAAGAAAGGGATTTAGAAGAAGATAGTAGGATCCCCTTGCCAAGAAAAGATATAATATATACTAAGACTCGGTAAGCAGCATCAAGATGACGCTTGCATGATTGGGACATGAATTGGTTGAGTATTTGAGAAGAATAGATGATATTGGGTCTAGTGATGGTGATATAGATGAGGTGGCCTACCATATGGAGATATTGACTAAGGTTAACCAAGAGGTCACGATCATCAAGTGTGAACGGAAGATTTTTCACCATAAGAAAGTCAACAAGCTTGGCACCAAGGACACCTGCATCATGAAAGATTTCGAAAACATAGTTACATTGACACAAATAAATGCTATGTTTCCAGTAAACAACTTCTATATACAAGAAGGATTCTAATAGACGAAGATCGTAATGCAAAAGTGACTATTTAGCAATGCCTTCTAGGTACATATGGCATGAGTATCATTTCCTATGATGTTGTCAATGTAAACTAACACAACAATAATGGTTGTACCTTTGATGAATGTAAAAAGAGAATAGTTATAATGAGACTGTTGGAAGCCTACAATGTGGAGAGCATAAAATTTCTCCAACCAATTCCAAGAGGCTTGCTTGAGATCGTATAAAGACTTTTGGGGATGACAAACCATGTGCTCCCCTTGAGTGCAAAACCCCAGTCGAAGTTTCATATAAACTTCTTCATGAAGGTTGTCGTGTAAAAAGAAGTTGACATCTAATTGATACATGGCCCAATTTTTTATTTCAACAACAACCAAAATACACTTGACAGTCACAAGCTTGGCAATCAGAGCAAAAGTTTCATGATAGTCCAACCCATCTATTTGTGTGAAACTCTTTGCTACAATGCGCATCTTATGGCACTCAATAAAACCGTCTGGACAATGTTTGATTTTATACACTCACTTCCAATCAATGAGCTTTTTGTCAAGAGGAAGTAGGCTGAGTCTCCAAGATTTTACTCAAGAGCTTGGTTTTTAGCTTTTGAAATAATTGGTAATCTAATAGGGTGTATATGTAACTTAAAGTAGTGATAGATGGAGATTGGTCACAAAACAAAGAAAAGCCAAATTATGAAAGCACTAATCATATACTTAGTATATGTAAATTATGGTGTAATAGCTTGTGTCATAAACTCGTATAACTTGTGGGTCCAATTTAACATCTCAATAAGTTTAATCAATAAATGAGTTTTAATTATTTTAGTTTTACTAAATTTACAACAATTATTTTCTTTTCTTTGTTTACAAAAATCCGAAAAATAATACAAAAAATTGTTTGTCAATTTTTTCTTTTTGTGTTTTTTTTGGTAATATCAAAAATGTATTTTCACTTTTTTTAATAAAACAAAAACAAGTGTGGGGCTGGGCCTTTAATCCAATAAAAATGTTTTTTTTTCCTTTATAATAAAATGAAGTCCAGCCATCAATGTTGTTAGTAGCAAACATGTTTCCATTTTCATTTTAAATAGAAAATAAATCAAAACATACTTCTTCTTTTTTTCCCGCTATTTAAACACAAAAAATAACCGTTATCAAACACAACCAATATTTAAATTTTCTTACAAATCCAATGGGAATAGACTTTCATCTAATAATAGTTTTGCATAAAAAAATATTTTACACAAATTGATAGAATGAAAAAAAGAAATAAATGCTACAACCAATAGCAAATTATAAGAAAATATTAATGCATGGTCTCTCATTGGTGCTTCCATAAAGACTTTAAGTAGCTCTTCAATCTTTTTACTTGAGATATATAATGTAAAAAAGTACAACTAGTAGCAACTCTTAGGTCGTTTGTGTAACACCCCGACCTAATTTATTAATAATTAGTTCGCTAATTATTAATTAGCACCGATTTAAGAAATGATTAAGGAAATTAATCCTAATCTTTCGGCGGTCACGATAGACCAACAAAATGATTAAACATATCTGGAGAGGAGGGTGCAATACCCGAACCTAATTATCAATTAATTTGGTGAACTGATGTCATTTTAGCACTGACGGAACTCGAATTAACTAACTACGAAAATTCTAAGTAGATAATAACTGACGCGGGGCCTCTGACATTGAAGCTAACTGAAATACAAAACCCTCGGAAGAAATTGCGTCGAAAAACGAGGAATTGAAAAGAAATTACGAGGGAAACAGTGAAAGCAGAATTCTGCGCAGCCAAACAGGGCATAAGCCCAAAATATGGAAAATGGCCAAAAAGGTGAGGCCAAGGGGACTTGAACCCTTGACCTAAATGAGTAAGCACATGGCACCCAAAAAGTTACCAAGTTGGCTGCTAACATCTTTATGCTTATATATACAACAGAATTGTATATAATACTAAGTTACCTAAGTCTGCCACCCAAATTGGCCAATGGCCATACATGCAAACCCATCATCATCACCTGAGTAAGCCCACATCAGCCCTACATTAGTCTATATCATCACACCTAAAGCCTACAAATATATACATATATGAATATGTATAGGTGTGTAAATATTATATCTAATAATTGTGATTCATTTTAACCACAATTGTGTGCTATGAGTAAAATCAGGAACAGACCTGCTAGAGCAAAAAACTTAAAGAGACAGAGGGCTGCTAGTGAGAGAAACCATGGTGTGTGAGGCCTTGCTTGTATGTGTGTCCATGGTGTGTATGCATGTGTGAGGTGGTGTTTCCACGGAGATGCACAAAAGAGGAGGAACTGAGGGTGGATGACTGAACCGAGGCACGACTGAAAGCCCTATATTGAACCATGGAAGAACAGTGGTCGACCCTAAGGTATAAACACCAAAATTCTGAATTTTTCCTCTTAAGTTTTGTCTACTATTTCAGCCTTTTTAAACCCTATTAACTGTATGCATGATAGTTAGACTGTAAATCTGGGTCAAATGCGTGAGGGTTAGACCACTGAAACATGCCTAGAACACCAAATCAGTGAGAACCACCATGGATGGACCTTAGTGGTGCAGGTCTGAAACGACCCTCACCAAACTGATTTCTAATGATCTAAATCTGATCTAGACCTCAAGAGGGTTCTAAAAACCCTAGACCGCGACCTCAGCACTCAGGTTAAGACCCTCAAATGGCGAGTTGCAGGTTCGGGTTTAAAACCCAACCTTACCAAAACCTCGATTAAACCTGATTTTGTTGATGGTAACTTGAGCCCCCTGATGCATGGACCACAAGGAACCAAATAGCACAAGATTTGGTTGAGAAATGAAGGCATACGGTGGAGTTGCAGGTCCCACGATAATGGTGATGAATCGAGCTCCATCCGTAGTTTCGAGGCACCAAATGAATGCCAAAATATTGGCTCAACTTCCAGAAATGTTTTGGAAGCGAAAGCAGAGGAAATCAGTCCTTAAAATGTCACGAAATTGAAAAGTAACAAAACTGAAAATTAGGGCAAAACTGGGGAAGAAGGGGAAGACGATGAATAGTACAGGGTCGGTTCGGGTCGGATCTGGATTCGGTTCAGAACCCGACTCGTCTCATAAACGGGCTTTAGTAAGATGGCACCGTTTTGGGTTTAAATGTTTTAATTTAAAATCTGAAATCAGCCTGTTTGGTTTCTGGCATAAGAAATTGGAATTCAGTTTTAGGGATAACTTAAATACGGATAAGGGGCTAAATTGGGGTAACTGGGATATGTTATTCCGGTTTTTTGAAAATAAGTGAACCGGTTGTTTTTAAAGTTTTGGACTGGTTCAACTAATTGAACCCTAAAACCGGTTGGTTCAGAAGCTTTAATTTGTGAAATTCTGTTTTGAACCCCACAACTTTCTGAAATTATATTTGACCCCCAACAGTTCTGGATATTTACACTCTGGCCCAGCTTTTGGAAAAACTATGCAAATACACCCCTAGAAAAATAATTAAATAATAAAATAATTAATTTAATTATTTTATTAATTAAGTAAAATTACTACTTTACCCTTGGACATTAAATGAGTCAAACGAAATCCAAATTAAATAAGTAAATAGTTTATTTTCACTATTTCAAGCATTCCGGACTCAATGGTGAGTCCAATTTGGGAAATTAAGTTTTGAAAAATAAGGACACGCAAATAGTAAATGACTGTACAGCCCCTAATGATACCCAGGGCCAAATAAAGATAAAATATAGTCCAATTTAACTATGTCGGACACTCTGGACCTAATAGTGAAGTCCATTTTATGAACTGAGTCCCAAAAAGTTTAGCCATACAACATGTGAAATTACCAAAATGCCCTAATACTATACGAAGTCTAAATGAAGTCCAAATGAGACGAAATTGATACCGATAGAAGCCCAAATACTTGTAAACCCGTATATATGATTGAATAATGATTCGGGGTCAGAATATCAGGAAATATAAAATGACCGAAATGCCCCTGAGCATGGTAAGCGCAAGGTAGAGGCCGAATAAAGGCCAATCTGATCCAATAAATTATCATAAGCATAATTATGGGAATTGATGGGCTAAATAAGACTCCGAAACAGTCAATGTACAAAATGAGAAATGACCGATGTGTCCCGATGATCAAAAGCAGATACCAAATGAAGTCCAAAAGACTTTGAAATTTATATATAAGATATCTGGGACATTCTAAGGACCACGATAGGATATGGAGCGAGAATGAAAAATTACCATTGTGCCCCTAAGGTCAAATAAGTGCTTAATTGATAACGACGGGAGTCAAAATGACTTAAAATATTATTCTGACAACTGCTAAGCCTATTTAAGGAATTTAATAACATAAGTTGAAACCCAATGAGTGGGTAATAGGCCAATGAACTTAATTAGGCCATCTGATAGACTCCTAAGATGATGAATAAGACATGAATGAATGAATTCTGATCTGTCTGTAATTAATGATGATTATTCAGGCTATGCAAGGATATGCCTGAAGTATTTGGAGATTATCAGAGTATTTGTAAATGGGAAATGCAATACTAAGAAACCGAGGTAAGTAAATCTGAACTTTGTTATGTGGTCCTTCCCAACCAGTCACATTTATTTCCATATGCTACCAAATTTGTACTCTATATCCTACCAATGAACTTGATTTCTCGGATTTGAGGCCAATCGACTTGTGATGTTTTTTCATGATTGTACTCCGGATTTGACTTGCTTGCCTATATCCTTTTGTGGTCTTGACTCATTGATGCTTGAGCATAATTGTACCATCATGTATACCATGTCATGATCTTGTAATATATCTTATCATTGGAGATTTTATTATTCTACACACTTTATGATGCATTTGGGCGTAGCCCAGAACAAAACCTTGAGGTCGCTTGGACGGAGTTGGTGGGGCTATGCCCTTGGGCTCGCAAGGACCCAAGGGGGATTTTGTTGATCATGATATTCGATTTGTGCCCGGGGTTCTGCTCAGTCACAATGGCCCATCCGTTTCCAGATGCGGGGAAGGCCCTTTGGGGTCTGTTGTGTCCTTCGGGACATGTTGTGTGTGTCCTTTGAGACTTGTAGTAAAAGAGCTCTAGCGCTATTCAGCTAACCCAAGAGAGAGAGGCGGACCTGAATATGTGTGTTCTGGGGGTATGCCGGGCCCCGTTCTATTTACGCATTTGTTCTGTTAGAATTCGATATTAATGTTTTTGCATTGTTGGATGATCATATTTTACACCCTCTGAATGATCATATTATTTGCAAACATGGAATACTTTTAATTGGCTGACGTATTATTGGTGGCAGAAATTTATTATGTTAAGCTGGATCTCTTTGACTGATTCTCTCTTATATTATTCCTTATGGGAATAAGCCTTTCTGGACCCTCGGGTCATTGTTGTTATATCCTAGTGACTGGCTGTGTATCTATCTGTTATCCCTTTCTTCTATGTCATTGTGAACTAACCCTGACCCATGGCAAAGCTAGGAATTTACTTACTGAGATTTGTTAGCTCACCCCTTATTTATAACCATTTTTCAAGTAGCTTATGACGGATGATATGCAGTGAGATAACTAGTAGAACTAGTGAAGCACAAATGATTTCACACTGACGATATAAACTCCAAGTCAAGTTGATTGTACATGCTGTAAGGTTAAGTTCACAATTAGTATTATAATATTACATCATTAGTGATGAGGTTAGCCTAGTATGTTGAATCACTATGATTAAATTGTACATGGAGACATTCTGATTGTGATCATTGGAGATGAGTTTGATTAGCTGAACTGTATTGGTGTAACTTCCGCTTTAAGTAATTCATTGATATAAAATGGATGCATTAGAGCATGTGTATTGATACTCTAGAGAAATTTGGTGACTGATTCTAGACGTGCTCTGATGTGTATGGATGAGTTGCATTTTCAATTTAAAAAGGTTTTAATTCCCATTGCTTTGACCCTACATTTAAAATGCAATTCATTGTAAAGTTCAGGAGTTGCCTTTGGTTGGTCGCATTATCGGTGGAGAAAAACCGGTAAGGTGGCCAACTGGCATCACGTCCTCGAGATTCGCGTAAGGTAGGTTTTGGGTCGTGACAGTTTGTACATTTGTTAGTCCTACAATTTGCAATTTATTGGTTAAATTGTCAATTTTGTACTTTTATCATATTTAACATTTGATTTTTCTCTTAAAACACCCCCACCCCCACCCCCACCCCCACCCCCATCCCAATCCCAATATATATATATATATATATATATAACGTTTAGGAAAGGTTTTACTGCGTTGTTTGATATTTTGTTTTTGATCTTTCCTTGTTGGGGTGTCAACGTTTTGGTATGTATGGCCTCTTCAGTTTCTTTCTTTGTTTGGAAAAGTGACATAGTTTATACTGAGGATAAGAGTGACATAAATTAATTGTGATAAAGTTAGTTAAAAAGATAATTTAACTGTAAAAATGGTCTTAAACATATTAAAATGGCTAGATAAGATTCAAGTAGCCAACCTCAAAAAATTGAGATAAAGTTTTATTGAGTTGAGTTTCTTGCTTGTAATTCTTTTAGTAGACTACCACCTTAACATCTATATTAACTTCAGATTTTTATAGTTATCAACTCTGCGCTCACAAAAATACTGAATCAATTTACCTACTTAAATGTATTAATTTATTTAAACTTGATTAAATGTAAGTGTTACCTATATATTGAGTCTTTTTCTCTCTTTTCTTCGGGTAATGTATATTGTCTTACTTGAAAAATAATAATAATAATAAAAGTTTAAAAATGGGCTAGTGGGGATAAATAGATAACTTAAAATTTTGGATTGTCTTCAAATTAAGATTTAAATATGCCCAAGTTAAGCCAAGTTTAATTAAATCTTATACCCCTTTTGTATGAGGAGTTACCTTTGCTTACGAGTATTGGGAGACAATATGTTCTTTGAATTTATGCAAAGTAAAATCTTATGAATTCATAGAAAGTGACAAAATTCAAGCATAGAAAAATGTGTTACATATGAACACAAAAAGATTCTGCAGTAGTTTGGTAACTTTCCTACATCTACTCCCAACTCTTTAGGATTTTAATTTTAATTTTACCGTGAACAGGTTTTTTGGCACACCTAGAACCAATTCCAAGACCTCACCTTTTATGGAGGTTGATGGAATTACTGTATAAGTGTATCCGTGTGTGCCCGCGCGCCTATATATATATATATATATATATATATACACACATACTTAACAATTTTGTCCAAATTAATCAACCAACTTGCACCTTAGTCGACCAAAAGTGTCTCGTGGACGCAAACTCGAGGTTGATCGACCCATCTGAGGGGGGTGATTGAAATGAGTCTCAGAATTAGTAGATACAATTGTGTTGAACACCCCATTATAAAAAAAAAAAGGCTTGGTTGATTATGGATAACAATTAAGTTCAGGTAAACTTTCATTTTTGAGAAAGAAATTCTAATATGAAAGCAAATTGGTGCTGGATTTGATCAGTCTCCATATGCCATAGAATTGTAAGGCAGGCTGTTAAAAGTTAAAACACCAATTTCTTTATTAATAAGGCAAGGTGAATTTGGAAAGCCATAGAATTGTGTGAGTAAATGTTTTTGGAACAGAGGACTTGTTTAAACCTATCTTTATTGTACAACAATATATTATTTCTCAAAACAAGTAAATTACCCTGATGTGGTGGCTAAGGCAAACTCCAACTTGCATCATTTACGCTTCAGAACAAGAAATAGTTGGGTTCCTTTCATGCAGCTCGACTCCAGCAGAGAGGAAAGCTTTGCACTTTTTCCAAGGGACCGTTCAAACATTTCAGCAACAATCTCATGTCCGAAGTGTTTGCTGAAAACTCCTTCCATTCCAGCTCTTAGGTGCATTATTAATTTCCGGGCATCAACTGGTCCATCAATCTTCGACGTGGGGTCTGTTAACTCCATTCTTTCAACACTGAAACACCCATTTCTTTCTACCTGCAAAGCCATCTCCTTGGGAGAGGGAGCATACACAGGCAAGTTGAAGGAGTCCAGTTGAGCTTCATTCATTAATCCCTGCAATAATGATTGCCCATTTTGGGGTTACACCGCAAATGGCAAATCTGATGCAAGTATTGTTCAAATGCAAATAAATTTATCAAACATTAGAACATTCATAAAGTTCCAAATGCAATTTCTTATCAATTCCGTGCAACAAACTTCTAACTTAAAAAGAACAATGTTGCTTTTGTCATATGAATATAGCAAGATTGTATTATCAGTAATTTCAATAATTTTGCCTTCTTTTATGTCATCTCGAGTACTTTTGACTCCAAAGTAACTTCCTATGCTGGATATTCAATCAATTTAACTGATCTCAATATGAGTGGCTGATGATTGACTCACCTCATTCACCATATCCCTGAGGCTGGATGCAAGAAAATCAAACAACAGACCAACTGGGAGCTGAGAATGATGGATTCCATCTGGGAGAGCTGGAAGGATGAGTACCATCAAACCTCCAACCACAATCTCTTCAGCTCTAGCTTTCAAAAAGACCTCCATGTCTTTTATAAATTGGGCTTCATAAGCATTAAACACTTCATTTGAGGCAGTCGTGTAGAATATCCTCCTATTGTTCCATGCAGGAGAGTTTTTGTCTAGCAACCCTTCTGGCACCTTAGAGAGCCACTGAAGTGCATGAGAGGAATGCACCAAATGGAGAGAAGACTCGGGGAATAACCGATCATAGAAAGAACCAGGCACTCCAGCAGCAAAGTATTGCCTATCTGGCGGGAGGGAGGCGAAGAGGGTATTGAAATCATTGGCAGCATGATCATTGAAGAACACTTGGAATTCAGGCATTTTAGAAGTGAGGGCTTGGTTTTGGTACTTTCTTTCTATGGCTTGCAGTACATTTTGCATAGTCATGAAGGTATTTGGCCCGACTGCACATCCCAGATCTGCAATTCGCAATGTGTTTGAAGTAGCAGTCAGGATTTTTATTTCAAGCTTCTCAGTAATTGCCTCATCGATCATTTCTTTTGCAACATCTGAAGCAGCTTTCTGTAAAATAGGCCAAATATGTTATTGATGTCGTTGCTATTAGTATCATCAATATCAGCGCAATGACAAGTCCAAGAACTCAACTCGAAAGAAGATCAAACAGAGCTAACTTTCATGGCTGAATCTATTCTATTGGACAATAATATAATATGTTATGTATTGTATCTTCCTAAACAAATCCATTCCTCTCCAACCCTTAAAAGAACAAACAATATTCATGAGAAAATATTGTATATGATTGAGATTTGAGAAGAAAGATTCGTAGAATAGGATTTTCTACATTTTTTTATAGAATTATATCAAAAAAAGAGAATCTCATGACAAAGGTTGGCAGAGATTTAAAGATTGAATGAGAAGAAAAATTAGGCTTTATTTTCCTCGCTTAACAGAGAAGTATCATGCACTTCCAGAATAGAAATTTTTTCATGTTTATAATAATTAAGATTTTAATCTTTTCCTTTGTTTTTCAAGTCTATACATTTACTGTATATGGTGAATTAGTGAGAATGACAATCAGGGTCACAGGGTGATGGCTCTAAGGGAAGAATCAAGTTGTCCTTTAAAGTTTTGAGTATCAAAGAACATGGAAAATTAAATTTAATATTCATCAATTTCAATCAAAAGCATTTATGAAATTGAACAAATCCCACTATTTAGTAAATAGGCCAGCCTGTTATATTTTAAAAAATAGACTAAGATTCTCTCCCTTGTACTTTTCTCCTTATTTTTTTCAATGTGACCTTGGACAAAAACAATTCATTTCTTATAATGAAACCCCAATTTTCTTTAATGATATCTTAATGTATGTTACATTATTTATTATTCAATTATTTAATAACAAGTGCATGATATAATAATAAAACCTAAATTGAAAATGATGATGATCTCTATTATTAATTACTTAAATAATAAGTAATGTGACATGTATTAAGAATTGAAGAAAAAAAGTGAAGCCAACTGAGTCTACTGGTTGAATTGTTCTCACTCAACTCATAAAAACATGTCTTTCTATAATTTGGTCAACAATCAACAATCTAGTGAAGTGCGCGATTGTTTGTGTGTATATATATGTATATATATCTATATATATATATATAGTGATTGCGTATAACAACCTGATAAACGGAGTTTTTGGTGTAGCTGTAAGTGCCATCTCCACCGTTCATCGGAAATGATTCCGGTACAGAGGCTGGGTGGATGTCGCTCATCTCGCTCCTCTGTGTCTCTCTCTCTGAGACTTGAGAGAGCCCTTTGCTTTATATGCAAAATTTTCAACACTTTCACAATCAGAGCTCAAAATATTCCAGGATTGACCAAGAAATTAATTATGGCGGCTGTCTGACACTGAATACGGCACCATTTCACCTACTTCTCATTGATTTGCTGGCATCACCCTTTTGGCCATATCCCTCTTTTATTTGTTTGACTTTTTAAAACTTGTTTTTTTATATTTTAATTAATTTAATTTTTTATTATAATATAATTTTTTACATCTAACACCTACTTGTCCTTGATTTGCTTGCATCACCCTTTTGGCCATATCCCTCTTTTATTTGTTTGACTTTTTAAAACTTGTTTTTTTATATTTTAATTTTTTATTATAATATAATTTTTAAAACATCTAACACCTACTTGTCTTTGATTTGCTTGCATCACCCTTTTGGCCATATCCCTCTTTTATTTGTTTGACTTTTTAAAACTTGCTTTTTTTATATTTTAATTAATTTAATTTTTTATTATAATATAATTTTTAAAACATCTAACACCTACTTGTCTTTGATTTGCTTGCATCACCCTTTTGGCCATATCCCTCGTTTATTTGTTTGACTTTTTAACACTTCTTTTTTTATATTTTAATTAATTTAATTTTTTATTATAATATAATTTTTAAAACATCTAATAAATAATAGACTCGGTTAGAAAATTTATTTCCAAGTATAATTTATAAATTAGCCTAGTTCAAAATTAATTATACCACTAACCAATTTAGCACATAATTGAAAATTCAATAATATCAATTACTTTTATTTTAAAGAGTCGTAATCATTTATAAAAAGAGACGTGCGATGTCACTTAGCCAATGAAATTTTAGTGACTTGTATGAGTGGGGGCAACTTATAGTTCACTCATAAAATTAAAACTGATTTCATAAAAGTTCATTATTACTACATGAATAGACAAAATAATTGAAAGTACTAGAAAAAATTAAAATTTTGATCTTGTCATTTATAAAAAGAATATATTTGTTATATTCATACATATTGTATATGTAATTCGCCTTTTTTTTTAATACTTTTACACATTTTTAACTATTGCATATAAAAAGAAAAAAAATATTCCACATGATTTTAATACATATAGAATAAGGGTCACAGAAAATATAAATGCAAGTGAATAAGGGTCAGTATTCTCAATCTTAAATCAATAATTAAATTTCAAATAAAGAGAGATATATAGAATTTTATAACTTATCTTTTACCATTACTTGACGTTAGATTGGAGCACAAAATCAACATGACACTTAATATAATTACCCAATGGAAAATTATTTTCTTGGTTGATGAAGAATGATTAGCATTTTGCAAATGATACCCAATTTCTATGGCATCTATTTGTGCATAGGACTTGTCAAACGACCAAAACCAACCACATCAAAGAAGACTTTCCATCCAACATTTACTTAAAGTTTTGCTTGATTTGAATATTTCATTAAATATTTTATCCTGGTGAGAAGTTTTTTGTTTCCTTCTCTATGCTCACTCAATTGGAGAATTCTTTAGTTTTTACATGACTTTACAACAAACAAAAAATGAGAGAAAATTTATTGTTATACCAGAATCATTATACTTTGTGGTTGGATTTTATGTCGCATGTGCAGAGTTATAATAGGCGCATGCACATGTGACATATCATATAACCCTTGAGACATAGTCCTAGCAGAGTACCGAATATCAATTTGAGAGACAGGAGAGAGTTGGTGGTAGCAAGGACGAAACAGGAAAAAAAAAATATTGAGAAGGGCTAAAAAATATTTTAATGAAAGAATTTTGGGTTAGGTCAAAATTTTGGAATGAAAAATAAAAAAATGATGAAATTTTTAAAAATTTTATGAAAAAGTTTTGAACTGGGATTCAGTAGTAAAGATTGGAAAGGGACACAAGACCAAAATTTTGAGACCAGCTAACTTGAAATGAAACAAAAGTTTACATGTAAGTTTTTTTTTTATTTTTCAAAATTTAGATTGGGCTATAACCTAGTAAAGCCTACATATACTTTTGACTTGGAGTGGTAGGCTAATAGAGAGAGAGAGAGCCGTAGAAGAAAGAGTAAATATTCAGTAATTCCTTAGGACCATGGTTCTAAGAATTAGATGGATAACCAATGTACATTAGTAAATTGTTATTATACATACATACATAACTCATCATCTAAGCATTGAAATCATTGGAACAAGACCAACTAATATTTTTCCGAGAGAGAGAGAGTTTTAGCCTTGAGTGGAGAGATAGCAGTAGTGTTCTGACAATAACTGAGCGATTGAGTAAGGGAGGAAAATTTTTATAATAAATTATTTAGTAGGACTAAGCTTTAAAATTTTTTGAAGGTTTAGAAAATTGTGTACTGGCGTTTTGGAAAATATATATATATATATATATATATATATATATATATATGTATTAGTGGCACCTGCTCCATGGCAAATCCGCCCCTTGTATACAAAATATTTGCAACTTTTTATGTCTACACATGTAATGGCAATAAAATCTTATGTATTCAAAGAATGTTTAATGAATTAACAAAGTGACACAATTCAAGCATATATCAACTCGTAAAAAACTGTGTTACATATCAACATACGAGATTCTATAGTAGTTTGTTAACTTGCCCTGAGTCCTGACTTCTCATTAGATTTTCATTATCTTAACTAAATTTTCAACTATCATATAGATTTTCAAGGTTAAATCAAAACCTTTACAATGGTTTATTGCCTAGGATAATCACTAAACATATATAATTCACATACGAGAATTTACCTAACTAGGTTTTTAAAAGACAACCTAAAATAAATAAAAGAATAAAAAAAAATTATTGAGTTACTTTCAACAATTAGGAGTGCACAAAAAAATCAGAACTGTGAATCCAAATCAACCCGAACCAAATAATTTGGGTTGGGTTAATTCTAAAGAAGATTCTGATTGGGTCGGTTCTAGAATTGATTTTTTCGAATTAGTTACGGTTTAAAGTTCGGATAAATCGACCCAATTCGAGAATCGAATTTTATATTAAAAAAAATTCTTGAAAATTATTTATATATATATATATATAATACATATATAAATAGTATATAAATCAGATAGAAGAGGTTTGCTTAGTTCCAAGTAGTTGGAATTGAGGCAGAGGGCAGATCTAGTCAAGTTTACATTAAAAAATCATATTATTGGATAAACCACTTGATTAGTCTGGACTGCACTATTTTAAGGATGGAAAACATTGCTTAGCTTAGGCTTATCTATATATAAAATCTAGGTATGACATCTTGACTTTCTTGAATAAACTGTTTTGGATCTGCTGGAGCAATGCCTAGTTATGTCAACGTCTGTTGCCCTCGAGCAACTATCCATTAATTTTTCAAGTTTCTCACTTTTGCGTTCCATAACCTAAGATGATGAATAGCTTCAAATTGGTAAATTGACAGACTGAATACCATATTACCATGATAAAGGAATTTCCAAATGTGTCTTCCAATATAATTTATAAGATGAAAAGTATGAATATAATATACAGATAACTGTCAATTTTATTTTTTCAAAATGATTAAATTGTCTATTTTATTTATTTATTTTTGTATTTTTTTTAATTTTGACTAGGCCTGGCAAAACGGACGGGTTGTAAACGGGTCAGGTCATAAACGGGTTGAACCCATATTTGACCCCGAATTGATCGGGTCGAATACGGGTCGGGTCATAAATGGGTCGGGCCGGGTCAACCAGATTTGACCTGCTACCTAACTTTTTTTTAGAAATAAAACACTACTTAAAATTGTCACATCTTAATCAAATAATATAACTAATAAAATTCATCACGTTTTTCTATTAAAACTTTTGTGAATACAAATTAAATTTTTTTTTTATTGCTCTATTAGTAAATCTAATCAGGCGATATGATACTGGCTTCTTCTCATAATTCTTTGATCTTCAAAATCAGTTGAAGCTATGGAACTAATCTCTCATGTAGAAGGTTTCTATGGTAAGAAGAGGTTCATTTTGCCCCTTTTGAGTGTCCTTGTGAAAATCCCTTCGTTGGAGCTCTCATTTTAACGTCCAAAAAGCATATTGTACTCGGCAATTTTGAAGTGCAAAACTATAAGGATCTTGAGGTGGGCTCTGACCAACCTTTGGATATTCTATTAAAATTTGGTAGTTATTGGATGGTTTGGATCAAGATTTTTAATCTGGGAAGAAGCAATTGATTTTCATTTTTACATTTTTCTCTTAATAAAACTTGTTGGAAGAGTTGACTTTTTTTTTTTTTTTTAAAGAACTGCTCAATCCAAACACGACCTTACAGTTTAGCCATTTCATTTTTGATGGTCCAGTTTAAGGAGTTTTTAAAATTTGATTTATTGGAGTAGTGTACAGTTTACTCTTTAATAACTAATATTTAGTAAATTTAATAGTTATATTTAATATATAATTTTTTTCTCTAGGGACTAGTTTAGTGCATGAATTTTCCGTCACTATGGAGTTTGGAGAGTGTTAGAATTTTTTTTCTCGACATTCACAAGCAAAAACAAACAAACAAATACGTGTGCACATTGTTTATGATATTTAAAGCTCATAACAAAGACCAATTCAACTTATTTTGAATCACAAATTTTTGGTTTGTGTTTTGTTTATATATATGGTGATGTTGAATTACATTCTCTAAATATTAATTTTGTTTTATAATCTATTGTATATGTTTTAGTATTTTATTCTTTCCCAAATAGAGATATAAATACATATATATATATATATTCTTATATATAAATGGAGATATATATATATATATATATTCTTATACTATTTTATTATTTTTCATTCTCAACCCATCAAACACCCATATTCAACCCATATTGACCCGCTAAATTGACGGGTTCCTTATTACCCAACCCGTTTATGACCCGTTAACTAAATGGGCGGGTTGATAGTGGGCGGGTTGATGGATTTGGATAACATTTGCCACTTCTAGTTTTGACTAATTTATTCTATTTTTTTAAAGAGTTTTTAAATTTTTTTTATTTAAAAATAAATTTATGGTAAATAACTTATTTGTATTTTATATAAAAATAAATTTAAGGTTTTTATCAATATTTATTTGAAAAATAAAAGCAAAATGGTCAAAACTTAAAAAATTGAAGAAAAAAAAATATGAAAGGGGTAGTTTTGTCATTTTGAAAAAAAAAATTGTCTGGAGAAAGATATCTGTATATTATTTTGTAAAGTATGAGAGGTTAGTATAATTTCATAAACCTCAAGAGAAGTCAGTATAATTGTCATAAACCTCAGGAGAAATCAGTATAATTTATCATTTTTTTTGGTTGCTTAATCATATTGAATAGCATTCCAACTAAAAAAAAAAAAAAAAAGGGTACAACCTGACTCAACCCGAAAATATTTGGATCGGGTTGGGTTGGGTCTACTTGTTAGTGGTTCTGATTTCGATTCTTTTTGTTTAGAACTACCTAAAGTTGGGTCGGTTTTGGTTCTACTGTGACCCGACCAAACCTAACCTATATACACCCCTACTTTCAACTAACCTAATGTGAAATCTCATTTGAAGAATTTTTTGCTAGGTTTATCTATACTACCTATAAATGTATGGATCATCTTATGTGTTTTCTCTAAAAGTGTTTTACACTTGTATTATTGAGTTTACCAAAATACACCCATCACATCTCTCATTCAAAATCAAAATCAGTGAACCCACTCCACAAACCAACGGTTACAAATCGTTAAGCTCCCACCCTCCTTTCTCCCCCGATACAACCCGTTCAACTCCCACCCTCCCTTCTCCCCTGATATTTTTCCAATGAGTGGAGACAAAGAGGCATCTTCTTTGCCATAACTCCCACTCTTTCTTCTCCCCCAATATTTTTCCAGACCACACATGATGATCAAGATGATCTAAAGCAGCCTCATAACGATCTCTCTAAAATGGGAAAGAGCAAATCATGATGCATCCTCTGATCCTGATACTTTGTTTGTGCCATGATCGGAAGAAAGAAATCATGTTTGATTCACTTGTAATGACGATCTAGATCAACTTGAGTAACGGTGGGAGGCACAGCTAGTGCGGGAGCTGGAGCGGGAGGATTAGGAATGTAAGGCTACTCTAGGTCATCAACCAAAAAATCAATAACTCGATCAACAGTGGCTGCAGCAACAGAATTATAGAGATCTACCATAAAGTGGTACTAAGGAGAACTATACACAAACGAGTAATAGAAAACAAGCATATCCCAAGTAGTCTTAGCATCATCATAACTGCCAAAAAGTGTTTTAATGAAAGGGATAGAAGTGTTGTGAAACTACGTAATGATATGATGATGATTGTCATCGTAGTTAATTAGGTGAGTATAAAAGGCCCTATCCGTTTTAGAAGATCCTTTGGTCAATCTGGGATATCTCTAGTGACATAGAGCCAAACTTTACGCCCTTTAAGAAAGTTATGCATCGATTGAGACTAAACAATATAGTTGGTTACATCTAGAATGGTGTGTATAGGTTGGGCAATCTCATATTGTCCATAGAAGTACTAATTAGCCTTTAAAATTAGAAGATATAAGGTAGAACATGAATTTGGAAGCAGAAGTATGCAAAATAAACCTAAAAATGGGAAAGAACACACTAAAAAACCCTACGAACCAGTGTAAAAATGGGTGAACTGATTAAAGAAATTTTTGGCACAAGACGGGGTTGGTGACATTTCAAATAATGTGGTAGTCACGTGGTAGAATTCCAAGGTGTTGTTCTAGATGACGTGGCTGAGGTGACATAAGGATGATGATGGTGTGTCATCCACTTGGTTGACATGTGAAAAACTAGGGTTGAAGTGGTCTGATTAAGACTAATTATGGTGCATAAAGGCACGTAGTGGCCCATGGCAGTGTGTGAATGCATGAGAGTGTCGACAATAACCTTCAAGTAGTGCGTGAGGGAACGTATGGCCTCTTGTGATATTGATTTTGGTGGTGTTTGGAAAGCTATTGTTATGAACTTTCTGTATATGTGGTCAAACACAAAAAATGAGGTTCCGAGGTTGATGTTCTGAGTATAGCAATGATAAAGGCGCATGTAGCACCTTGATTCCAGCAGCCGTGGATAGACTCAAAGTGTCCAAGAAGGCAATAAGGAAATGGATTTCACTAGAGACTATTGAAAAAGGAAGAACAACCTTAAAGCGATTGTAGAAAGAGAAGAGTTCAGAGTTGTGATTTTGATACCATGATAGAATTGGTCTAGAAAGATTGAATGTATATTGAATAATCGCATGTGAAACTATACAAAGGACCTCTTTATATAGAGAGTCAAAGAGTTGTACGTAAAAAGTATAAAAAAAGGAAACAATAATATAACCTAACCCTAACAAAATATGGCAGCTAATCCTAGTACACAAACACCCACAACTTTTATTTTATACCAAAACTAAAATTTGAGTGACCCATATTCCCTTATAATTTTATTTAGAATTTTATTTCCCTTCAATTTTATTTAAATTTAATTTTTCTCTAATTTTATTAAATATAAAGTTTTCAATTTAAATTATCATCATTTTATTTAAAATTTAACATTCAAAGTCTTTCTAATTTTATTTAGAATTTAAAATTTTAGTTCCCTTCAATTTTTATCTATAATTCAACCACTTATCTCTCATTTTCATTCCACATTCTCAGATTCAATACATCCCTCAGCTTCATTATCTTAATTCTAATTTTCTTATTCTCTATGACATACAATCTTTTATGGATATACTTCTTAATGACTTCAATTCTGATGATAAATTAGAAATGTGGGTAATAGCTACTATGTAAGAAGAGCAACTTGAAAGGAAGAGACAATCTAAACCACACCATGGTTACATTCAAGGTCCTGCATTTATCTAGTGTAATCGAGTTTGAGGCCACAATAGGCTTTATCCTAACTATTTTTTTTTAACATATTCAATCTTTAGTAAAAGTCCATAACCCATACTTTGTCCAAAAAAGAAATGATTTTGAAATCCTTGTCTTGTCACTACAAAAATGTATAGTTTTAGTGACATGCATTATTAGCGACGCCCAAAAATGCATCGTTAAAAGCTATTATTCGCGACGCACATGATGTACGTCGCTAAAAGTGATGAAAAATGATTTCCCGCGTGAACAAAAATGGCGCGCACTATTTAGCGACGTAAAAATAGTTATTAGCGACGCTCGTGTGCGTCACTAAAAGTTACAGAGTATTAGCGACGCACATCCGTCCGTCGCTAATAGTGTGACAAGTAAAACGAAAACGTTTTGTATACCTTTGGTGACGTGTAAAAACGTATTAGCGATGCGCAGTGGGCGTCGCTAATAATTATGCAATATTTCCCCCAAATCCTACGCAGATCTCATTCGATCAGAAGGCTACGCCATTTTTTTTCTCTCTCTCTCTCTTTTAGACAGTTCATTGACGTACGGCGGCGGGCACATTCCGGCGACGGTGACTTCCAGCAACGACCTCGATTGACGGTAACTCCTTCTCTCTCTCCAATTTTTTTTTTTTTTTTTTTTCTGATTCCGTCTTTGTTTCTCTTGCTTGATTTGAATTCAAGTTTGGTAAATAATTTGGTTTTTCCGATTCATTGTGTTTGCATTTACAATAATATGCTTGGGTGTTTAAATCAGGAGATGAAAAAACTATAACAGAGAACTGGGGCAATTTTTTTAAAATTAAATAAATATATATACAAAAGCATGGCCTTCACACTATCTAATCCAAAACGGATTGATTCATATCCAAAATTGATTTGGCAGCTAGGGTTTCATACAGCGGAGCCCTATCTGCACCAATACAATGTACAAAAAAAAAAAGCCCCAAAAAAATTATATAAAGAAAAAGGGGGAGAAAAAACTCTTCATGGTATCACTATATTGTTGGCGGTGGTTACCGTCGGCTTTGATCGAGGCGAAGACCTCTTTACAGAGGTGGACTTTCTCGATGTCTTGGACGTCTGGGTGGGTGAGCAGGAATATCTTGTGAGCTAGAACCAGCTGAGGTTGCTGTGTACCCTCTTGACCTTCCATGGCTTCTTTCTTCCTCTTTTCCTTCGCCAACACAGATCCCTGAGCTAGTTTTGTTCGTTGTGTGTAGAGAAGGTGAGTTTAGGAGTTTATGCCTGTTTGGAACTAAATGATCTAATAAAATGAATCTTGTGGGGAAAGGATCTTGGAAAAGAAAGAGAGAGGATTTCACATCAAATTCCTATTACTTTCCTCCCCTTATTTTTTTCCTTCCCCTAATATGTATTTTTTCATTTAATATTTTGTCTATTAAAAACCTTTGCCTTTAATAAAGAACAACAAAATAGGCAAAAAATTAGTATTAAGTAAAATAGTATAGTTCAATTAAAATTGGATTTCCTTCAAATCTAATTATTTTAGAAGGTTTTCAACATAATATTAAACTCCATCAAATTCAATTTTATTTTGTAACTCATTTTGTTTCAATTAACAGTGTGTTTAGATAATTATGAAGGAAGAAGAAAAAAGAATGATATTAATTAGTATATAAAAGGGAAAAATTATAGCAATTCATTTTGTTTGAATAAATAGAAAATAATTTCTTTTAAAAAAACTATGTGGTAATTCAATCCAGAACTGGGGCAATTTTTTATTTTTTTTGGCTATTGGCTTAAACATGTTATGTGATTTTTTTGTGGTGTTCTTGTTGTATAAAGATAATTCAGTAAGCATTTCAGAAGCACTTTATTTGCTTTGAAGAAAAAAGTATATTTGCTCTAGAAAGCAAGAGAATACTTCTGAATTTCTCTGGAAAGTAGAATAAGTTCTATTGAATTGCTAACCTTATGGAGTTAAGGTACCCAACTTTTTGCAAGATTTACATTTGTTTCATCAGATGTAATAGTTAACAATTTTTTTTGATTTGTAGAAAACAAATCACCAAAGATATCCAATAATTGAAATTAAAAGTTAAATAACAAGGCCAAATAATTAACTAGTAATTCCAAATCATGTAACTAAATGGTCATGTAACTCAATGTATAATTGCATTCATGTAAGCCTAGCCTCATTTGGTGTTCGATTTCACACGAGGGAACGTGAGGTCAGTCGGCGAACACAAAATAGCGGGGTCCTTGTTCAGGGAGATGGTGACGTAGGACAAACTATAGAGTACTATGGTGTTTTACAAGACATCATACAGTTACATTATTGCTACGGTTATTCTGTGTATCTGTTTAAATGTAATTGGTGGGATGTAAGTAAAAAAAGACTAGAATGTAGATCGATAAGCACTTCATAAGTGTTAATACGTCACGTACGACATTTAAAGATGATCCGTAATGAATTTTCAATTTTATATTAACAAAATATATTAACTTCTTGTATGTCCGAATCTATAGATTTTCCTTACCGTCTAATAACAAACAATAAGCCTTGAGATTTTCAACGAAAAAATGGACTCTATCCCTAGCTACTTCTAATTTACAAACATTTTCAAACAGTCTTAATGCCATCCCATATCTCACCAAATACTCAATTGGAATATCAATATCTTTCGGGAACAAACAACAAAGCAACAAAATGGCGTTAACTTCTTCGCAACTCAGCTCCAATGATGAATACACATTTGCATGCATACCTTTTATGTTGTTTGTTGAATAAGCCCTTAATTGGTGAAATGCATCACTCCAGGCATGCATACTCTTACCCTTCAAAGCCATTGCAACAGTAACAATTGAAATTGGTAAACCAACGCACTCTTTAGCTACCTTTGTCGCTATAAGATGCAGATCTAGCAAATCAACAGCATCACTTACGATTTACCTAAACAAATTCCATGCTTCTAGTTCAGATAAGACTCCAATTAGGAAATGTTCTTGAGTGTTCATCTAAACCTAGCCCCGTTCGTGAAAAAAAAAAAAACATTATAGTGATTGTTTTGTAAGTTAGCAATTGCATTCATGTAAACCTAGCCCCGTTCAAGAGTCATTTTCATCACATGTGAATCTTACCGTGAAATTTACTCGCAATTGGGCTCGTGTGTATGAAAATCGATTTTTGAATTGTCTAGAGAGGACAGTTCGAGAATGCATAAATCTACATTGCAATTAATAGCGGATGCTTAAATATTCCACTATGAAAAAATTTTAGCATGGTCTCTTATTGTTCTCTGGGTATATATTTAGGCATGCTAACGTCTATCTCGTATACTTGGAGAATCGTGGAGAGATGCTGCCAAAATTTTGTCCGAGTGGAATCAAGCATCTCATTTACTGCTGATTGCAATGTAGATTGTGCATTCACGAATGAGATATGAACACCTTACCCTTTAAAGAGAAGTTGGAGGTGATAGGATTCATATTTCATATTTATAACGAGTATCATTTTTGACTTGTATTAGGTAGACAAAAATGGATAAGAGTTGGATGGACTTAAGGGGCAGACATTTGCCAGGGTATGTGAAGGGGATCAAAGATTTTATTGAGTTTGCTCATACATCTACAGATGGGAGAAATAGGATAAGATGTCCATGTAGGAGGTGGAATAATAGAGATTATATGCATATAAATGAGGCCAAAGAGCACCTACTCCTACATGGGATGGACAAAAAGTATACGTGTTGGGAATTTCATGGGGAACATCGTGACGTAACAGTGGTATTTGAAGATGAAGAAGAAGACGACGATCATGACTTTGGTGATAATGTTGGGGTGGTTATGAAGGCTTGCCACAAATGCTAGCAGACTTATAAGGGGCTACAACTGGGGTGAGTAGTCATAGGAGTGACACAGGACAATCAAAAGCATTTGAGTCATTGTTGAGGGAAGCAAGGCAGCCGTTTTATCTGGGTTGTGATAAGTTTTCGAAACTAGACTTTCTCGTGAAACTCCTTCATATTAAGACCATCAACTGATGGAGTAACAAATTATTTAATATGGTCATTGAATTGATTAAAGCAGTGTTTCCTACTGGGGAGACCATTCTGAAATCATATTACGAGGCGGAAAGAATATTAAGAGATTTGGGCCTCAGGTATATTCTCATACATGCTTGCAAAAATGATTGCATATTATTTTGGAAGGAGACTGAACAATGTATGGAGTGTACGGTGTGCCACGAACCCAGGTACAAGCTGAATGAAGGAAAGAGCAAGACAATTCTGCACAAGGTGCTGAGATATTTTCCCTTAAAACCTAGGCTACAAAGGTTGTACATGTCTCAGAAGACGATAGAAGATATGCGGTGGCCTAAGGAGAAGCGTGTTGCTGAGAAAAATGTATGTAGGCATCTGAAAGATTCTTAAACTTGGGCTGAGTTTGATACAAATCACGAATGGTTTGCAAATGAGCCGCGTAATGTACAACTTGGGCTGGCTAGCTGACGATTTCAATCCGTTCGGTTACATGAGTAATGCCTACAGCATATGGCCGGTGTTGCTTGTGCCGTATAACTTGCCACCATAAAAATGTATGAAAGAACCATTTATCTTCATGTCGTTGCTTATTTTAGGGCCGAAGTCTCTTGGTAATGAAATTGATGTGTACTTGCGTCCTTTAGTGGACGAGTTGAAGGAATTGTGGGAGGTGGGAGTGGAGGCATACGACGTCTCTAAGAATGAGACATTTCAATTGCATGCAGCAGTTACTGTGGACCATAAATGACTTTCCAGCATACAGGAACTTTTCTAGGTGGAGCACTAAGGGGTATCTAGCATGTCCGGTTTACAATAAGGATGCATGTTCCCTACATTTGTCCAATGGGAAGAAGATATGCTACATGTGCCATCGTTGTTTTCTACTGCCATCACATGGTTGGCAAAATCCGTAGAAGCATCTGTTTGATGGAAAAATTAAGCGCAGATTGTCACTTCCATTATTGTCTGGCAAAGACGTGTTGGCGCAATTGGCACTTATCCAACCAATAAGGTTTGGGAAGCTTCCGAGTACTAAGAAGAGGAAGCATACTAATGTGGAGTTAAATTGGCCGAAAAAGAGCATATTTTTTTATTTACTGTACTGGGAGACCCTTAAGTTGAGGCACAATTTGGATGTTATGCACATCAAGAAGAACATCTGTGATAATGTGCTCAGAACTTTAATGAACATTGAAGAGAAGACAAAGGATACTGTTAAAGATTGGTTGGACTTGCAGGAGCTGGGAATACGGAAAGAGCTACATCTAATATGTAGCGGTGATAAATATATCGTGTCTCCTGCACAGTATACGTTATCATCCACAGAGCGAATGAGGATTTGCGAGTGGTTTAAATCAGTGAAGTTCCCAGACGGATACGCATTGAATATATCTCAGTGTGTAAATGTTATAGATTGGAAAATATTCGGATTGAAGAGCCATGATTGCTATGTCCTTTTACAACGATTTCTTCTAGTTGCACTAAATGGATATCTCATCGATGACATATCGACTACCTTGACTGAGTTGGGTTGCTTCTTTAGAGAATTATGTGCGAAGACGTTGAATTTGGAAGTACTTGAAAAGCTTGAAAGGGATGTTATCGTGATCCTCTGCAAGTTGGAAAAGATTTTTCCTCCAGCTTTCTTTGATGTAATGGTCCACTTAGCTGTGCATTTGCCTCATGAGGCAAAAATTGGTGGACTTGTCCAATACCGTTGAATGTATCCAATAGAAAGGTACATTTAATTTATGCATTGTGTTATCTATCCATTCTAACTATTTTAATGTATAACTAATTAATTATTAAAATAGATATTTGCACACATTGAAGCAATATGTGCGTGACAAAGCACGACTAGAAGGGTCAATTGCTGAGTCTTACGTTGATGCTGAATGTCTCATCTTCTGTTCTATGCATCTTGAAGATATTGAGAAAAGGTTTAATTGTCAAGAGTGAAATTTTGATAGATGTCTAGGGCAACAATGAACTAGCCTTGCGGTGTTTAATCAGAATGTGCAGCCAATAGATGCCTATATAAATGAATGGTGTCATCCTCAAGACTTGGAAAAAGCCTACTATATCGTGCTCAACAATTGCGATGAGACATTGCCATATTTTAAGTAAGTTTATCAAAATCATTGCAATACTACGTTAGTACACAAATGTAAGTTACATATAACATATCTCATGTTATGTAGTAAGCATACGATCGAGCTTCAGAGATAACATGTATCAAGTTCCGATCTAGAGCAAAGTCAACAAAATTTGTTTCCAAAGTGGTTCGGAGAACGTGTAAGAATAGGTTTCAATTAATTGTAACTATATTAGTTAATGCATTTGTATTCAATTAATTTTGTACTTATATTGAATTAATAGATGAAGCTATTACGCCACCAATAATCTCTTGAGGCATATGATCAATTATATTCCTTGGCATGTGGTCCTGATCAAAAGATATTCCGCTACACCGGTTTAATTGTTGATGGTGTTCAATTTCACACAAGGGAACATGAGGTCAGTTGGTGAACACAGAATAGCGGGGTCTTTGTTCAAGGAGATGGTGACGTAGGACAAATTATAGAGTACTATGGTGTTTTACAAGATATCATACAGTTACATTATTGCTACGGTCATTTTGTGTATATTTTTAAATATGATTGGTGGGATGTAAGTAATAAGAAGATTGGAATGCAGATCGATAAGCACTTCATAAGTGTTAATACGTCACGTACGACATTTAAAGATAATTCGTATGTTTTGGCATATCAAGCAAAACAAGTTTTCTATTTGAAGAACATAAAAATCAAAGGTGATTGACATGCTGTCCAAAAAATAAAATCTAGAAATGTTTATGATGTACTAGAAGTTGGCCAGAAAGATGAAGACTTGGAGAGGATTGAGGAGGCACTATAAGAAGAGTCTCAATTTGCCCACGATGGTGTTGTCCAGCATGATCAGGAAGATGTTACTTCTTATTGGTTGAATAGAACTGATGTAAAACTAGATCATGTCGTATCTTCCGACGTCACCAATACCACACAATTAGATCTAAGGGATGCAACTTTCATTAGTGATGATGATGACGAGGAAAGTGATTTTGATGATGATACATTGTTAGAGTATTGTACCAAGAATGAAGAAATTTCAAGAACAGATGATGATACAGACTCAGATGAATAATTGTAATAGGTGTTACATGTGTTAGAATCTAGTGTAATGGATTTTTAATTTTATGATGTAATGGATATTCAATTTTATGATGTAATGAGAATTCATTTTTACTTCGATAAGGATTTTAATTTTTATGATTAAATAGACACAATTTTATTTTTAAACTTTCTTTATAGATATGGTTGAACCAGGTTCATGCAGAAGCACAATTACGATGGACCCATCGACCCCTTCCTCCTTATCTACAGGGTCGACTGATCCTACCGTCGATGGTATGCATAGTTCCACTTTTTATTAATGATTATATAAATATGGTGCTAACTGTTTCGATTTAATTTTTCTAAAGCTTCGGCCACCACCTCTAAACGAGGGTGCAGTAGGTCGAAGAACCGGAGTTTGCAGGCTCAAATGGAGGTAGCAGAGGGCGTGCGACTTCAGATTGAGATACCTCTGGGCTTGCTGAAGCCTGTTGGTGGGTGGGCGCAGCAGTTCACCACTAAGGTCGGCATCATTTGCCGACTACGCACCCCACTCTATATTAGTGACTAAAGTCACGTCATTGACGAGGAGCGATGGGATATTCATACACATATCCTGGTATGTTTGTTATTATTGTATTCAACTAAATTTTAACATATCTAATGCCGTAATGTTTTGACGATGACATGCTTTATAGAAGAAGTTTGACATCGATCTCCTCCTGCCTCATGTCGCGAAGGTAGTGGATCGTTACTTGGGAACCCGTTTTAGGGACTATTGACACAGGCTCCACATGCACTACGAGGCGGAGGTTGCAGCCGATAGAGAGCCTCGTGATAGACCCTCATTGTGCATAGCTAAAAGTAACCATTAGCGACGCATACTGTGTGCGTCGCTAAAAGCAACCATTAGCAACGCACACAGTTTGCGTCGCTAATAACAACCATTAGCGACGCACAAAGAGCGTCGCTAATGGTAGCTTTTAGCGACGCACGTTGCGTCCGTGTATAGTATTTTCGATGCTCATTCCCAATTATTAGCGACGCTCACAGAGCGTCGCTAATAGTTACCTTTAGCAACGCTCAGATTTGTGCATCGCTAATACTATTAGCGACACGAATTTTTGCGATGTATTTAGCAACGCCCCTTTGTGCGTCGCAAAAGAGCTTTAGCGACGCACATGGCCACTGTTAGTGACGCACGCGGCCACTATTAGCGACGCACGCGTGCGTCACTAATAGTGGCTTTTCCTGTAGTACCTTTCAGAAAGTAAATGTTATAATGAGAATACTAGCATATGGAGTAGCAGCAAATTTTTTGGATGATTACACGAGGATCAGCAAAAGCACCTCAATTGAAATTCTAAAAAGGTTTGTTAAGGCAATGGTTGAAATGTTATTCTGAGGAGTACTTGAGATCGCCAAATAATAATAGCATTGCTAGACTACTAGTAGACGATGAAAAACACAGATTTCATGGGTTGTTGTGAAGCATTTATTGTATGCATTACAAAATGAGGAATTGTATAGTTGTATGAAAATCTATGTATGTTGGCCATGTCTATGAACCTCCTATAATTTATCTTGAAGTTATCACTTAATGTGTTCTTTAGATATGACATACATTTTTGGATTACCAAGATCTTATATGATAGAATAATCTTTTTTATTTAAAGAACTTGCCAAAGGACGTGCGCGCTTCTCCAATCAATTACTCAATCAACAATCATGACTACATAATAGGATAATATCTTATTAATGATATATATCCATCGTGGTCAACATTTATTAAATCAATTTCATATCCACAAGACAATAAGAAAAATCATTTTGCTACAGCTTCAAAAGTCAACAAGAAAGGATGTAGAGCAAGCATTTGGAGTTCTTCGATCACGTTTTTCAACTATATATGGACCAACTCATTTTTGGCAATGTGAAATGCTTAAATATATGATGAAGGCATGCATTATAATTCACAAAATGATTATTAAAGATGAACGTGTTGTAAACATGATTTCAATTATTACATAATCGATGAAAGTCCTCAAAAAACACTCCACACCAATGTATAATAGAACTTATGGAATATATTCAAAATCATCATTGAATTCAGGTAGAGACACTCATTCTCAACTCTAATTAGACCTTGTTGAGCACTTGTGGAAAATTCAATGGGCTAGTAAGAATATGTAGCTATGAATACTTGAGTGTATTATGCATTTTTCTATAGGCCTATATTATGTATTGTGTTTTTAGATCACCAATTGATCTAAAAGCTTAAACTAGTAGAGAATGGCCAATAGTGTATATCAAGCGAACATGTAAAAATGAGATAGAATTGAAAAAATAATTTTTGCATGATTCGGTAGTGTGCCTACATCTAAAGGAAAGAATACTCAAGGCTCTTTTCTAGTTTTATTTCTCACTATTTTCACAGTACAAATACAATAGTCATGGGTCTCCTTATCATATAGAAAGAAAAGGGAAAGAGAATGAGGCGAAAATGGAGATATTTTATAGATTTGATAGGGAGATTACAACGAGTCGACAAACAAAAATGAAGAAAATAAAAGGGAGAAAATTTGATTTGGGGTGAAAGTATGATTTGATTTGGATTCTCCTATGTGTGTTATTTCCAATACCCTTCCCCCCCCCCCTTATGTTGGAGTGTGAATGTTATGAATGCCCAACTTGTCATTAAGACAAAAAAAATTGATCCTTCGCAAGAGGTTTGGTTAAAATATCCACAATTTCATTTGCGGAAGTAACATGAATGGTTTGAATCATGTTGTCTTGAACATTTTCACGGATGAGATGACAGTCCATTTCGATATGTTTGATGCAATCATGGAAGATAGGATTAACAACTATATGGAGGGCACCTTTATTGTCATAGTAAAGCCACGTTGGGTCATGTTGGATAATTTCAAGATCTCGTAAAATCCAATGAAACCAAATGAGTTCACAAGTTACGGATGCCATGGAACAATATTTGACTTTAGTAAAAGAATGAGAGGTAACATGTTGTTTCTTTCTTTTCGATCAAATGGGATTGTTGCCAAGAAAAACACAACAGTCGCTTATTGAGTGACAAGTGTTTAGACAAGACTCCCAATCTAAGTCACAATAAGTGGTGAAAGAAAGTGATTTAGAAGAAGATAGTAGGATCCCCTTGCCAAGAAAAGATATAATATATACTAAGACTTGGTAAGCACCATCAAGATGAGGCTTGCATGATTGAGACATGAATTGGTTGAGTATTTGAGAAGAATAGATGATATTGGGTCTAGTGATGGTGATATAGATGAGGTGGCCTACCATATAGAGATATTGTCTAAAGTTAACCAAGAGGTCACGGTCATCAAGTATGAACGGAAGATTTTTCACTATAAGAAAGTCAACAAGCTTGGCACTAAGGACACCTACATCATGAAAGATTTTGAAAACATATTTACATTGGCACAAATAAATGCTATGTTTCAAGTAAAAAATTTCTATGTACAAGAAGGATTCTAATAGACCAAGATCCTAATGTGAAAGTAACTATTTAGCAAAGCCTTCTAGGTATATATGGCATGAGTGTCATTTCCTATGATGTTGTCAATGTAAACTAACACAACAATAATGGTTGTACCTTTGATGAATGTAAAAAGAGAATAGTTACAATGAGATTGTTGGAAGCCTACAATATGGAGAGCATAAAATTTCTCCAACCAATTCCAAGAGGCTTGCTTGAGATCGTATAAATACTTTTAGGGATGAAAAACCATGTGCTCCCCTTGAGTGCAAAACCCCAATCGAGGTTTCATATAAACTTCTTCATGAAGGTTGTCGTGTAAAAAGACGTTGACATCTAATTGATACATGGCCCAATTTTTTATTTCAACAACAACCAAAATACACTTGACAATCACAAGCTTGGCAATCAGAACAAAAGTTTCATGATAGTCCAACCCATCCATTTGTGTGAAACTCTTTGCTACAATGCGCATCTTATTGCACTCAATAAAACTGTCTGGACAATATTTTTTTTTATACACTCACTTCCAATCAATGAGCTTTGTGGGCTGAGTCTCCAATTAAGATTTTACTCAAGAGTTTGGTTTTTAGCTTTTGAATAACTGGTAACCTAATAGGGTGTATATGTAACTTAAAGCAGTGATAGATGGAGATTGGTCATAAAACAAGCTAAAGCCAAATTACGAAAGCACTAATCATATGCTTAGTATATGTAAATTATGGTGCAATAGCTTGTGTCATAAACTCGTATAACTTGTGGGTCCAATGTAACATCTCAATAAGTTTAATCAATAAATGAGTTTTAATTATTTTAGTTTTATTAAATTTACAACAATTATTTTCTTTTCTTTGTTTACAAAAATTCAAAAAACAATACAAAAAATTGTTTGTCAATTTTTTTTTTGGGAAATATCAAAAATGTATTTTCACTTTTTTTAATAAAACAAAAACAAGTGTGGGGCTGGGCCTTTAATCCAATAAAAATGTTTTTTTTCTTTATAATAAAATGAGGTCCAGCCATCAATGCTATTAGTAGCAAACATGTTTCCATCTTCATTTTAAATAGAAAATAAATCAAAACATAGTTCTTCTTCTTCTTTTTTCCCTCTATTTAAACACAAAAAATAACCGTTATCAAACACAACCAATATTTAAATTTTCTTACAAATCCAATGGGAATAAACTTTCATCTAACAATAGTTTTGCATAAAAAAATATTTTACACAAATTGATAGAATGATAAAAAGAAATAAATGCTACAACCAATAGCAAATTATAAGAAAATATTAATGCATGGTCTCTCATTGGTGCTTCCATAAAGACTTTAAGTTGCTCTTCAATCTTTTTACTTGAGATATATAATGTAAAAAAGTGCGACCAGTAGCAACTCTTAGGTCATTTGTACATTTATTAGTCCTACAATTTGCAATTTATTGGTTAAATTGTCAATTTTGTACTTTTATCATATTTAACATTTGATTTTTCTCTTAAAACACCCCCACCCCCACCCCCACCCCCCATCCCAATCCCAATATATATATATATATATATATATAACTTCTAGGAGAGGTTTTACTGGGTTGTTTGATATTTTGTTTTTGATCTTTCCTTGTTGGGGTGTCGACATTTTGGTATGTATGACCTCTTCAGTTTCTTTCTTTGTTTGGAAAAGTGACATAGTTTATACTGAAAATAAGGGTGATATAAATTAATTTTGATAAAGTTAGTTAAAAAGATAATTTAACTGTAGAAATGGTCTTAAACATATTAAAATGGCTAGACAAGATTCAAGTAGCCAACCTCAAAAAATTGAGATAAAGTTTTATTGAGTTGATCGAGTTGAGTCTCTTGCTTGTAATTCTTTTAGTAGACTACCACCCTAACATCTATATTAACTTCAAATTTTTATAGTTATCAACTCCGCGCTCACAAAAATACTGCATCAATTTACCTACTTAAATGTATTAATTTATTTAAACTTGATTAAATGTAAGTGTTACCTATATATTGAGTTTTTTTCTCTCTTTTCTTCGGGTAATGTATATTGGCTTACTTGAAAAATAATAATAATAAAATTTTAAAAATGGGCTAGTGGGGATAAATAGATAACTTAAAATTTTGGATTGTCTTCAAATTAAGATTTAAATATGCCCAAGTTAAGTCCCAGTTTAATTAAATCTTATACCCCTTTTGTATGAGGAGTTACCTTTGCTTATGAGTATTGGGAGACAATATGTTCATTAAATTTATGCAAAGTAAAATCTTATGTAGTCATAGAAAGTGACAAAATTCAAGCATAGAACACAAAAAGATTCTACACTAGTTTGGTAACTTTCCTACATCTACTCCCAACTCTTTAGGATTTTAATTTTAATTTTACCATGAACAGGTTTTTTGGCCCACCTACAACCAATTCTAACACCTCACCTATTATGGAGGTTGATGGAATTACTATATAAGTGTATCTGTGTGTGCCTGCATGCCTATATATATATATATCTATATCTATATACATAATTAACAATTTTGTCCAAATTAATCAACCAACTTGCACCTTAGTCGACCAAAAGTGTCTCTGATCCATATTGGTCGAACCAACTCCACATAGCATTATCTCATTTTCCTGACCTAATGAAGGATCACGGTGAACGAAACAATTATTCAGTGTTTTCAAGAATCAGATTGAGTGTCACATCTGTAATAGTATATTATGCATGTACATGTGACTTATCATTTGACTATTAGGACCAATGAGATGTGATCATTGAATAATTTTTCTGGTGAACAGCCCAGTTAAGGTTTTGAATGTAAAAAGGTGAAGCCTTTTTTGTTTCAGACTCAAAAAACATAAATTCAAACAAATGCAGAGGAAAGCAAAAACCACTGTTAAGACTCCCATACCAATTCCACTTGAGATGTTCGCGAGGACTAGGAGTTTATGTTCCAAATTCTCAAATGTCCTAATTGGCCACAGATACAATGAGCCTTTGAAACATTCTAGAACCAACCTGTAGGGAAATTGTAAGAGCAGCTTTGTGCAAGAACATTCCTTTTTCACGTCCCCTATGCATAGGGAAATAGGGCTTAACGGCTAATTTGACAGCGCAGGGGAGAAGAGAATCGCGGGCTAGTGTCATGGTGTGCTGGTAATGAGAAAGATGGTCCCCTAGGTCTCTAGTCCCATCATAAAGGGTGAAGTTTGGGACAATGAATTTCTTCAGCCTCTCTTCAGCCATGATAGCTGGGGTGAAGGGCGTGACAAACCTTCTGAGTAGCTTGGCTAGCTCGTTTTGCTCTGGAAGGATGGAAATACCTCTCGCAATTGTAGTATGGTCCATGGAGTCCATAACTTCTTCAGCCCTCCGTGGGTCCCTTGGCAAGATTGGTTATTGCAAATCTTGCCTTGCTGCTTCAGTGTCCATGTGGATGGGATGACCCTGGTTTGTGGTCGAAAGATGATTTCGATCCTCTTGAGCTGGAGGAACTGGAGTCGTTTGAGGTTGAAACTCTTGCGACACTGGATTTGCCCTTAAAGCCTGGGTTGAAACCCTTGTGGTGCTTCGGTAATGGACATCCGGAATAAAGGCTGGTATTCCCCTGCCTACGGCTGCCGATGGCTAGGGGTCTCTACCAATGTGGGTGGTACCTTGGGGCTACACTGGCTGATTGCTGGGAATCTCTTTGTGGAATCCTTCGTCCACAGTGACGGTAGGAGGCTGTGTCCTTGGATCAGTTGAATTAACGGGTGGATTTGAGGGGTTGGTTCCATGGTTCCGGGTAAGCATCACCAGAGTTCTGGAGATGGCAAGAAGTTGTTCCTGCATTAGCTCGTTCTGTTGCTTAACTTGATCAAGTTGCTGCTGCATGGGATCAGATGACTGTCCCCTTCGTCTTCCGGCGAGAGGCCGGTTCGGAGGATTTTGAGCGTTCTTCCTTGGATGGAGATTAGGAGCCATGCTTCCTCGATAAGAAGAGGAATAACGTTGTTCATAGAAAAGAGAACTTTGGTTGAAAGTATGATTGTCGTTCCCACAGACGGCGCCAAACTGATGCTGCACTTTTTAGTTAGTAGGGGCTCCGAACTCCATTGCCTGAAGAATACTCAAAGAAAGGGATCAGAGGGCCACCGAGTTAGGCTCCGGCGGTAGCCACTCTAATGCTTAAGTTAATCAAACTGAATTGAAAGACTGCAATTGTAAATAATTGAATTAGCATGACCGTAACAGCGTACCTTAGGGTTTTATTTATAGGTCAGAGATTTTCTTAGTCGATTAGGATTTGGAGCCATGAAAGTAGAGATTTGATCATCGGAGAGTGGCAGTTACCATGTTGGACACTGCGCTTGAGAGATATCCATGGGTGGCAGTTTCCTTGCTAAAGATTGTTTCCTTATCCTTAGTTCGGTATGATGCCTAAGGCGGTGACGAATGCTGAACCTTAAGGGATGCTCTAAAGGCCTTGTGCTCAGACCTGTGAGCTCTAGAGGCTAAGTATTTAAACCTGCTCTGAATAGCTGGACTTTAGTTGTTCTGTAGTTACACGTGTTACATGGAGACTGGTCTGTCACTTGGTGGTATATCAGATTCTATAGTAGTTTGGTAACTTTCCTACATCTACTCCCAGCTCTTTAGGATTTTACTTTTTCTCACCGTGAACAGGTTTTTTGGCACACCTAAAACCAATTCCAACACCTCACCTTTTATGGAGGTTGATGGAATTACTATATAAGTGTATTTGTGTGTGCCCACACTTATATATATATATATATATACACACACACACACATACTTAACAATTTTGTCCAAATTAATCAACCAACTTGCACCTTAGTCAACCAAAAGTGTCTCCGATCCATATTGGTCGAACCAATTCCACATAGCATTATCTTATTTTCCTGAGCTAATGAAGGATCACGGTGAACAGAGCAATTATTCAGTGTTTTTAAAGGTCAGATTGAGTGTCACATCTGTAATAATATATTATACATGTACATGTGACTTATCATCTGATTATTAAGAGTAATGAGATGTGATTATTGAATAATTTTTCTGGTGAACAGCCCAGCAAAGGTTTTAAATGTAAAAATGTGAAGCCTTTTTTTGTTTCAGACTCAAAAAACATAAACAAATGCAGAGGAAAGCAAAAACCACTGTTAAAACTCTCATACCAATTCCACTTGAGATGTTGTCCGCCAGGACTGGGAGTTTATGTTCCAAACTTTCAAATGTCCTAATTGGCCACAGATACAATGAACCTCTAAAACATTCTGAAACCAACTGGTGGGGAAATTGTGATAGCAGCTTTGCGCAGGAACGCTCCTTCTCACGCCCCCCACGCGTAGGAAATTAGGGCTTAACGACTAATTTGATAGCGCATGGGAGAAGAGAATCGCGGGCTGATCCTGCTGTTTTCAACAGAAGTCTTTGGAGCGGGAGAGAGAATTGTGGTACGGCCCCCAATTTAGAGTGCCGCCCACTCCCCCAAATATCGAAACCAAAATCGTACTTATATGCATTCAATCAGACACTCAGCACACATAGACATGCGCTACTGCTTTTCCATATTTCCAATAATGAAACTTCATCTTTGGTATTGTTTCTGACGTTTGTGATTTCAGTTCAATCACTAGACATTCGAATTTGTAAATGAAAATTCTTTAAGTTCGAATTCTCTTTACATTTTTATAGATTTTCTTTCAATAAAAAGAGAAAAAGGGGAGTCGGCTACAAGAATCTCAACGGCTAACGAAACCAAAATTTTTAAATAAAAAATCCATTTGGATTATAATTCAACATCAACACCAAATAAATAGACAATGTAAATACAGAAATAGATTGTGTGCATATCAAAGTTATAAAGTGACAACTTTAAAGGATAATTTTTTTTAATACTAATATTATAAAATTTTAATAAATATATAAACACTTTTATAATAAATATATTATAAAACATTTTTATGTATACATTGAATAAAACTTTAATATACAATTAATTCTTACGTATTTAAATAATTGGACAATACTCTAATAATAAAATTTACAAAAATATAAAATAAGTAATACAAATTTTAATATAAATTTACAAGCCTTGCAGAACTTTCGGTGAACTTGGTTGATTACTCTTTGCTCATATTATCCATAATCAAGATTGTTTCTGAAAACATACTCTCGCTAAAGTATTATATATCAACTTTTTTGAAGTCACGTCTGTGGGTGCAAACTCGAGGTTAACTGACCCATTTGAGAGGGCAATTGAAATAAGTCTCAAAATTAGTCGGTACAATTGTTTTGAATACCCGATTATCAAAAAAAAAAAAAAAAACTTGATTGACTATGGATAACAATTAAGTTCAGGTAAACTTTCATTTTGAGAAAGAAATTCTAATATGAAAGCAAATTGGTGCTGGATTTGATCAGTCTCCATATGCCATAGAACTGTAGGGCAGGCTGTTAAAAGTTAAAAAACCATATTCTTTATTAATAAGGCAAGCTGAATTTGGAAAGTAAATGTTTTTGGAACAGAGCACTTGTTTAATCCTATCTTTATTGTACAACAATATATCATTTCTCAAAACAAGTAAATTACCCTGATGTGGTGGCTAAGGCAAACTCCAGCTTGCATCATTTACGCTTCAGAACAAGAAATAGTTGGGCTCCTTTCATGTTGCTCGACTCCAGCAGAGAGGAAAGCTTTGCACTTTTTCCAAGGCACCGTTCAAACATTTCAGCAACAATCTCATGTCCGAAGTGTTTGCTGAAAACTCCTTCCGTTCCAGCTCTTAGGTGCATTATTAATTTCCGCGCATCAACTGGTCCATTAATCTTCGACGCGGGGTCTGTTAACTCCATTCTTTCAACACTGAAACACCCATTTCTTTCTACCTGCAAAGCCATCTCCTTGGGAGAGGGAGCATACACAGGCAAGTTGAAGGAGTCCAGCTGAGCTTCATTCATTAATCCCTGCAATAATGATTGCCCATTTTGGGGTTACACCGCAAATGGCAACTCTGATGCAAGTATTGTTCAAATGCAAATAAATTTATCAAACATTAGAACATTCATAAAGTTCCAAATGCAATTTCTTATCAATTCCGTGCAACAAACTTCTAACTAAAAAAGAACAATGTTGCTTTTGTCATATGAATATAGCAAGATTGTATTATCAGTAATTTCAATAATTTTGCCTTCTTTTATATCATCTCGAGTACTTTTGACTCCAACGTAACTTCCTATGCTGGATATTCGATCAATTTAACTGATCTCAAAATGAGTGGCTGATGATTGACTCACCTCATTCACCATATCCCTGAGGCTGGATGCAAGAAAATCAAACAACAGACCAAATGGGAGCTGAGAACGATGGATTCCATCTGGGAGAGCTGGGAGGTTGAGTACCATCAAACCAACCGCAATCTCTTCAGCTCTAGCTTTCAAAAAGACCTCCATGTCTTTTATAAATTGAGCTTCATAAGCATTAAACACTTCATTTGAGGCAGTCGTGTAGAATATCCTCCTATTGTTCCATGCAGGAGAGTTTTTGTCTAACAACCCTTCTGGCACCTTAGAGAGCCACTGAAGTGCTTGAGAGGAATGCACCAAATGGAGAGAAGACTCGGGGAATAACCGACCATGGAAAGAACCTGGCACTCCAGCAGCAAAGTATTGCCTATCTGGAGGGAGGGAGGCGAAGAGGGTATTGAAATCATTGGCAGCATGATCATTGAAGAACACATTGAATTCAGGCTTTTTAAAAGTAAGGTCTTGGTTTTGGTACTTTCTTTCTATGGCTTGCAGTACATTTTGCATAGTCATGAAGGTATTTGGCCCGACTGCACATCCCAGATCTGCAATTCGCAATGTGTTTGAAGTAGCAGTTAGGATTTTTATTTCAAGCTTCTCAGCAATTGCCTCATCGATCATTTCTTTTGCAACATCTGAAGCAGCTTTCTGTAAAATAGGCCAAATATGTTATTGATGTCATTGCTAGTAGTATCATCAATATCAGCACAATGACAAGTCCAAGAACTCAACTCGAAAGAAGATCAAACAGAGCTAACTTTCATGGCTGAATCTATTCTATTGGACAATAATATAATAGCATGAATATTACACAAGTGAACTAAGGTAATCAAGTTGGGATTAGTGCAGATTGGATGAATGAATTAAATAAGTCCTAAAATAATCAAAATGAATGGGCTAAATAGTTTTTGAAGGCTGCAATTCAAATTGGGAGAAATAGGACATCCACAAGATCATTATTAGGGAACAAATTGATAGAAGTTGTAACACCATGTCAACAGATGAGGCTGCTTTACCCTCGTGTCAGCAGACTGCTCAAAATTGAAACCCCACAAAACAAAAGCTGTTTACATTCTCTCCCGTCTCTCACACTTGTTTATGCTCATCTTTGTTTCCATCTCTGCCGGATTGACCTTGTCTTTTTCAATGGAAACAAAGGCAGAGAAATGTAGTGGCTTGGGGGCTATTGCAACCCCCCAACAATTTTGAAAGAAAAATTTATTATATGTAAATTTTATCTCTAATTTTGAGGGAAAAAAAGCTTCCTTCTAAATTTTGCTAAAGAAAAAAAACTTACATATGGAAACCTAATCTCAAACCCTCTATATATTTTTTTTGCCATCTCTTCATGAGTAATTGTCAAGCAGGCTATATATCTTTGTGGGCTATCTTTTTTTCTACACTGAAGTTTGGGACAATGAAAAGGTAGAAAAATAATTGAACCTCCATAGAAACAGGAGAGGGACTGGTTCTTATTGCTTATTTCTTCTAATATTTTTTATGTATATTAAGAAATACCAAAGCACCCTAGCATGTTATGTATCTTCCTAAATAAATCCATTCCTCTCCAACCCTTGAAAAAACAAAGAATATTCATGAGAAAATATTGTATATGATAGAAATTTGAGAAGCAAGATTCATAGAATAGGATTTTCTACATTTTCTTTTAGAAGTATATCAAAAAAAGAAAATCTCATGACAAAGGTTGGCAGAGATTTAAAGATTGATTGAGAAGAAAAATTAGGTTTTATTTTTCCTCGCTTAACAGAGAAGTATCATGCACTTCCAGAATAGAAAATTTTTCATGTTTATAATAATTAAGATTTTAATCTTTTCCTTTTGTTTTTCAAGTCTATACATTTACTATATATGGTGAAAGTGAGAATGACAATCAGGGTCACAGGGTGATGGCTCCCATGCTTGTGCTAAGGGAAGAATCAAGTTGTCCTTTAAAGTTTTGAGTATCAAAGAACATGGAAAATTAAATTTAATATTCATCAATTTCAATCAAAAGCACTTACGAAATTGAACAAATCCCACTATTTAGTAAATAGGCCAGCCTGTTATATTTTAAAAAATAGACTAAGATTCTCTCCCTTGTACTTTTCTCCTTATGTTTTTTCAATGTGACCTTGGACAGAGACAATTCATTTCTAATAATGAAGCCCCAATTTTCCTTAATGTATGTTACATTATTTATTATTTAATTATTTAATAACAAATGATATAATAGGCATCTAAGGTTCCATTGAAAAAAAAAAACTAAATTGAAAATGATGTTGATCTCTATTATTAATTAATTAAATAATAAATAATGTGACATGTATTAAAGATTGAAGAAAAAAGTGAAGCCAACTGAGTCTACTGGTTGAATTGTTCTCCCTCAACTGATAAAAACATGCCTTTCTATAATTTGGTCAACAATCAACAATCTAGGTAATTATATATATGGTGAATGCTCGAACAGCCACTCGACTATGTATACACACCACCAGGAATTAAATACAAATTCTTAAATAAACATTGAAATTAAGAGGTAATTTGTATAAAAAATTTCAACCAAATCAAAATGCTAATCATGAACATGAAGTGCGTGAGTGTGTGTGTGTGTGTGTGTATATATATAGTGATTGTGTATAACAACCTGATAAACGGAGTTTTTGGCGTAGCTGTAAGGGCCATCTCCACCGTTCATCGGAAATGATTCCGGTACAGAGGCTGAGTGGATGTCGCTCATCTCGCTGCTCTGTGTGTCTCTCTCTGAGACTTGAGAGTTGAGAGAGCCCTTTGCTTTATATGCAAAATTTTCAACACTATCACAATCAGAGCTCAAAATATTTCCAGGATTGACCAAGTAATTAATTAGTGGAATAATATTGCACTCTGACATAACCATTTCCCCTACTTCTCTTGGATTTGCTTGCATCACCCTTATTGGCCATATCCCTCTTTTATTTGTTCGACTTTTTAAAACTTATTTTTTTATATTTTAATTAATTTAATTTTTTATTATAATATAAATTTTCTTGGTTGATGAAGAATGACAATATCTATGGCATCTATTTGTCCACAGGACTTGTCAAACGACCAAAACCAACCACATCAAAGAAGACTTTCCATCCAACATTTACAAGAAAACAAAAATTATTTAATTTAAAATTACTTGAATAATCTTATAAAACAATATTGTTAACTAGAAAGCCTTTGATGCTACAACAAGTGTACGTAAGCTTGAAATAGATGTACTTGACTAATAAAGTTTTGCTTAAAATTTGATTTCATTAAATATTTTATCCTGGTGATAAGTTTTTTTTTTCCTTTCTCTATGCTCACTCAATTGGAGAATTCTTTAGTTTTTACATCACTTTACAACAAACAAAAAATGAGAGAAAATTCTTTGTTACACCCGAATCATTACACTTTGTGATTGGATGATATGTCGCATGTGCAGAGTTATAACGGGCACATGCATATGGATGATATGTCGCATGTGCAGAGTTATAATGAGCGCATGTACATGTAACATATCATATAATCCTTGAGACATAGTCCTAAAGGAGCACCAAATATCAATTTGAGAGAGAGGAGAGAGTTGGTGGTAGCAAGGGACGAAATTGGAAAAAAAATTGAGAAGGGCTAAAAAATATTGTAGTGAAAGAATTTTGGGTTAGGTCAAAATTTTGGGATTAAAAATGAAAAAAAAATGATGAGATTTTTAAAAGTTTTATGAAAATGTTTTGAGTTGAGATTCAGTAGTAAAAATTGGAAAAAATTGGAAAAGGACACAAGACCAAAATTTTGAGATGAGCTAACTTGAAATGAAACAAAAGTATACATGTAAAATTTTTATTTATTTTTCAAAATTTAAATTGGGCTATAACCTAGTAAAGCCTACGTAGACTTTTGATCCTGAGTGGTAGGCTAAGAGAGAGAGAGAGAGTAAATATTTAGTGGTCCCTTAGGACCATGGTTTTAAAAGAGAGAGAGAGAGAGAGAGAGAGTTTTAGCCTTGAGTGGAGAGATAGCAGTAGAGTTCCGACAATAACTAAGCGATTGAGTAAGGGAGGAAAATTTTTATAATAAATTATTTAGTGGGAGTAGGTTTTAAATTTTTTTTGAAGGTTTAGAAAATTGTGTACTGGCATTTTGAAAATATATATATATATATATATATTAGTGGCACCTGCTCCATGGCAAATCCGCCCCTTGTATACAAAATATTTGCAACTTTTTATGTCTACACATGTAGTGGCAAGAAAATCTTATGTATTCAAAGAATGTTTAATGAATTAACAAAGTGACACAGTTCAAGTATATATCAATTCGTTAAAAAATGTGTTACATATCAACCTACGAGATTCTATAGGAGTTTGTTAACTTGCCCTGAGTCCTGACTTCTCATTAGATTTTCACTATCCTAACTAAATTTTCAACTATCATATAGATTTTCAAGGTCAAATCAAAACCTTTACAATGGTTTATTGCCTAGGATAATCACTAAACATATATAATTCACATACGAGAATTACCTAACTAGGTTTTTAAAAGACAACCTAAAATCAATAAATTTTTTTTTTTGATATTAAGTTACTTTTAACTAGGAGTGTACAAAAAAATCGAAACTGCGAATCTGAATCAACCCGAACCAAATAGTCTGGGTTGGGTTGGTTCTAAAAAAGAGTCGGATTAGGTCGTTTTAAAACCGATTTTTTCGAATTGATTACAGTTTAAAGTTCGGATAAATCGACCTAATTCGAGAATTGGACTTTTATATTAAAAGAAATTCTTAAAAATTATATATATATATATATATATATATATATAATACATATATAAATAGTATATATGTGTAATATTATATTAATCAGCTAGAAGAGGTTTGCTTAGTTCCAAGTAGTTGGAATTGAGGTAGAGGGCAGATTTGGTCAAGTTTACATTAAAAAATCATATTATTGGATAAACCACTTGATTAGTCTGGACTGCACTATTTTAAGGATGGAAGACATTGGCCTAGGCTTATCTATATATAAAATCTAGGTATGACATCTTGACTTAATACATATATAAATAGTATATATGTGTAATAGTATATAACTCAGCTAGAAGAGGTTTGCTTAGTTCCAAGTAGTTGGAATTGAGGCAGAGGGCAGATCTGGTTAAGTTTACATTAAAAAATCATATTATTGGATAAACCACTTGATTAGTCTGGACTGCACTATTTTAACGATGGAAAACATTGCTTAGCCTAGGCTTATCTATATATAAAATCTGTGTATGACATCTTGACTTTCTTGAATAAACTGTTTTGGATCTGCTGGAATGCCTAGTTATGTCAACGTCTGTTGCCCTCGAGCAACTATCGATTAATTTTTCAAGTTTCTCACTTTTGCATTCCATAATCTAAGATGATGAATAGTTTCAAATTGGTAAATTGACAGACTGAATACCATATTACCATGATAAAGGAATTTCCAAATGTGTCTTCCAATATAATTTACAAGATGAAAAGTATGAATATAATATACACATACTTTCTTCTATCAATTTTATTTTTTCAAAATAATTAAATTGTCTATTTTATTTATTTATTTTTGTATTTTTTAAATTTTGACTAATTTATTCTAATTTTTTTAAAGAGTTTTTAATTTTTTATTTAAAAATAAATTTAAGGTAAATAACTTATTTTTATTTTATATAAAAATAAATTTAAGGTTTTTATCAATATTTATTTGAAAAATAAAAACAAAATGGTCAAAACTTAAAAAATTGAAGAAAAAAAATATGAAAGGGGTAGTTTTGTCATTTTGAAAAAAAAAATTGTCTGGAGAAAGATATCTGTGTATTATTTTGTAAAGTAGGAGAAGTTAGTATAATTTCAGAAACCTTAGGAGAAGTCAGTATAATTGTCATAAACTTCAAGAGAAATTAGTGTAATTTATCCTTTTTTTTTTTGGGTTGCTTAATCATATTGAATAGCATTCCAACTAAAAAAAAGAGAGTGTACAACCTGACTCAACCCGAAAATATTTGGATCAGGTTGGGTTGGGTCTACTTGTTAGCGGTTCTGATTTCAATTCTCTTTGTTTAGAACTACCTAAAGTTGGGTTGGTTCTGGTTCTACTGTGACCTAACCTAGCCTAACCCGACCCGACCCGACCACTCCCAACCTATGTACACCCCTACTTTAAACTAACCTAATGTGAAATCTCATTCAAAGAATTTTTTGCTAGGTTTATCACTCCAAATGATGAGATTAAAGGTGTCATCCAACGATATTATGACACGTGACAATCAAGATGAGGCAAAATCTAACTAAATACTGTGAGGACTCTGGATTGTCAAACCCGTAATTGGACAAAAAATGAAAAAAGATGGTGCAACACGAAATGTAATAAGATAGATATGACAAATTCAATATCCAAAAATGAAAAATAATTAATTCAAGCAAAGAATAAAGTCTCTAAAATTTGAAATCTAAATATTATTAATGGTGAGAGGTACACAACAAACTATTTTGATCTCAAGCACTCTAATTCATTCTTGCTCCCAAAACACCTTACTTGACCATCGAAGGATTGGATTCTTGGTGCACAGAAGCATACGATCAGGATGCTCGTCTTCTTGATCAAGGACTACCAGTTTTTGGCTACATCACCTAACAATAACTAAAACTGTTCTTGATTAAGCCTCCCTGAAAGCCAAAGCCTCAACCAATTAAGGCTTTAAATGTAAAAATGCGAAGGCAAACGAGGCTTAAGATTCGAAACCAAATGGGATTTATATGCATCACATCAGACACTGCGAACAACTAGACATGCTACTGCTTTTTCATATTTCCAATAATGAAACTCCATCATTTGTTTTCTTTCTGAGCTTTGTGATTTCAATTCAATCACTCGACATTCAAATTTCTAAATGCAATGCAAGTTCTTTACATTCAAACTCTCTTTACACTGTTTTAGATTTTCTTTCTCCTAAAAAAGTAGAGTTGGCTACAATAAGAATCTCAACAGCTGACAAAACCAAAATTTCTAAATAAAAAAGTTGGTCTTGAATAAATAGACAATGATTGTTGAGTTTTTGAGCATAATAATTAACTATTTTTGAGCTAAAATTAAAGTAGGTCTCACACATTAATTTTAGTGGGTCCACACAAAAATGTGTTCTCCTCTATGAGGAGATTAAGATCATATATTGGGTTGCTCAAAATCATTAAGGAGTGAATGAGAAATTGCTTCCAAACATCACCACTTAGAAATGGTAACAAAAACTTGAAACTTGTGGAAAAGCTTGTATCTCACATAGGACGGGTACAAGGCTTTTAAAGAATATATATACACTTATCTTGGAGGAGAGTTTGGACCCCAAGGGGTACCCAAGTTTTGTGGTAGGGGGAGGGGAGGACCTAGCATATACTTGGTTCACTACACACGCGCGTTGCCGCCTCGCACCGAACCCATTCGAGCTTCGGCTTGGCCCGTCGTATATATATCTTTTTGGAAAAAATTAATTTAAATTTTTTTTTTCTGCGAGTACGTTTTTTGGTTTTGGTTTAAATCCAAAACGACGTCGTTTTATGATTGCGTATGTTTCAGTCATCTTCTTCGTGGGTGCGACTGTGTCTGCTCACCATGAATAGACACAACTAAACCTCCATGACTATACCAAACAGCCATGAAGAAGCCTATAAATACTTAAGTCCTGCACTGCATTCATTCATCCCGAAAAATTGCATTCTCTTTTTTTATAAATCTCTTTTCTGCATAAGTCAAGTTTGAGTTGCTGCCATTGTTGTGTTCGTTAGATTCTAAAGATCGAAGTGCTGCATCTTTAGAATCGAAATCCGTTCTATCTTGGGATACGATTGCTCATCACTTTGAGCACCAAGAGGGAGCAAATTCGTCTTAAGGAAATTGTGAATTTCACAAGGCTCGAATTTTTCTTTTTGTTCAATTCAATAACAGTAAGTTCAAGTGTTATTTATATTTCTTTATTTCCTTCTGTTTCAATTTTTATAACAGTGTATATATAATCAGTATATATTAGGCCAACAATCTTAAGACGAATTTGTTTTTACTTATAACATGTTATACTGTTCAATTATATGTTATATTGTTCTACTATAATTTGACAAACTTCATTGTTTTTATAAACATTGAATTGTTTTTTTTTTTTTAAAAAAAAATTAAAACAGCCTTCTATTTCTGTTCGATAAATTGTTTCTATTTAATAAAGTAATTTGTGTTTAGTAGACTTTGTTTCTACTTTACAAATTGGTTTATTCAAAAATTCAGTATTCTGTTTCACATTTTTATATATTGTTTACAATTGAGAAAACTTTCTGGTTTTGTAACAGAAATGGCTTCTACAAGCACTGCATCCACCATGAATGTGTCTCATGGAGAGAAGCTTGAAAAATTCAATGGAATGGATTTTAAACGTTGGCAACAGAAGATGCTCTTCTATCTCATAACCCTGAATTTGGCAAGGTTCCTTCATGAAGATTCTCCTATACTTGTTGAAGGAGAAAGTGATAAGGAAAAAGTGGTTGTTGTTGATTGATAAGAGCATAATATTTAATATTTTTAATTCCTTTATATTTAGTTTTATGACATATTTTCTGTTTAAGTGAGCTGATTAATTTATTTATTGAATTAGGGAAGCATTGAAGGCAAAAGAAAAATACTGTGTAATTTTCAGCTTTTGGACAGATTCAACCTATAGAGTTTCACTTGAGATTTGGATGGTGTTAGAGTTTGAGAATGAGGAAGTGGTCTTCATGAAGTTTTTAGAAGACGTCTTGAGATTTTCAGAAAGGTTTGGTTTGCAAAAATTCGAGTTCGTTTGGGCCTCCAAACATTGTTTCAAAATCAGGCCTGGAAAGCTGTTCCGAGCAGTTGGAATCCTGCCTGACCAGTCAACTTCAACAGGCCATAACTTGAGTTTCCGACATCCAAATCAGATGATTCAAACATCTAAAATTATCTACTCATCCAGGGCTAAAACTTTCATGAAAATCCCAAATCAAGATTCAGTCGATTTCCGATAGAAAAACAGCTCACAAGTTCAAATAGAATGGCTGAAGAAAAAAAAAAAAAAGAAAGTCAACAAGTGCGGCTGACCATGAAGAAGCGCACGGCTGGAGCAAGGCCAAATGAAGGAAAGAATAGAAAAATAAAAGAAAGAAAATTCAAAGAAGAAAAAAAGCTGAAGAAAAAAAGCTAAAGAAAGAAAAGAAAAGAAGAGCTGGGGCCAGGGACGTGAGAAAGAATCAAGGGGCTACGCATGAAACAAATAGAAAAAGGAAACAAGGGGCTTGCGTGATTATTTAGTGGGCTTGGGCTGTGCGGCACGGAGTTAGGGCGCAAAGCTAAGTGAATAAAAGGACGTGCGGCGCTGTGGAAGAAGGGAGCAGAAAAAAGTGAAGAGCTGTGCGGCGCAGCAAGAGCTGAACCGAGCTGCGGCGCGTACAAAGAAGGAGTTTGAGGAAGACAAATTAATTTAGTTTTTTTATTTTATTTTATTTAAGCATGTTAGGTTAGATTTTTTAATTCAGTTCTAGGAGATTTCGAATCCTCATTGCAGTTTAATGGTTGAATCAATTCAGTAATGTTATTTCTCCCTTTTATGAATTCTGTTTTAATTGTTTATTGATATTTGGTTTGATTGATTTAATTAAAGCCTGTTAAATTGATCAGATTATTATCAATTGCTAGATTCAGGAAGTATATTCAGTAATTGACATGGTTCCTAATCAATTGTGGCAAATAGTGATAAATGATTATGGACAAGGTTTTGTTGATTGCTATGATTATCATAACCTAAGTTAAACAGTCTGAGTTTGTGTGATTGCTGCTTAGAATAATCTAATTTCCTAGATATTAATACTGCCATTATATTAAATTTAGAGAGCTTGTTCTAAATTGTGTAATGGTTAGAATCTAATGAAGAGCTTGTTTCATTAGTGAGGAATTAAGAAAAATTTCGGGTAGTAGAGCTTGTTGTTACCTAGGATTATTAGATTCATTGAAGGGTAGAATAATGTTATAATTAATTGATTGTTCCATTAACTGCGAGGGTGAGATTGAACCGAAGAACTGAAGTTTTTAATTCATTGATTTTTGTTATTGATTTAGTTTTTAATTATATTTAGTTTGATCAGAATTCCAACTCCCCCCCCCCCCATTTATTGTTTTGTTATTAATTGAACTTTAGTTTAGAATTGGTCAAAATAAATAAAAAAATAAATTGTAGACACTCTCTGTGGGTTCGACCCTTACTCATCTAGCTACTGTGTTTACTGTGTTAAGAAGTAAGGTTAATTTATTTTTGGAGTGTTAACGACGCGCTTCCATTGATGCATGGAAACATACAGATTTCTTGTGTAGAAATTATATCTTGAATGAATTGGATAATACATTATATAATATATATTATTCAATCAAAACGGCAAAGGAACTATGAGAATCTTTGGACAAGAAATACAAACTGAAGATGCTGGGATGAAGAAATTCATAGTTGGAAAATTTCTTGACTACAAGATGTTAGACCATAAAACAATTATAAGTCAAGTTCAAGATCTACAAGTGATCCTCCAAGACATCCATGCTAAAGGAATGTCTCTAAGTGATTCATTTCAAGTGGTTGTTATGATTGAAAAATTACCACTATCATGGAAAGATTTTAAGAATTATCTCAAACACAAATGCAAAGAGATGAATCTTGAAGAATTGATAGTGAGACTAAGAATTAAAGAAGATAATTGAGGATCTAAAAAGAAAAATGGAAATTATTTCGTGGGGGCTAAGGCAAATGTTGTTAAACAAGGCTCAAAGAATAAAAGGAAGTATAAAGGTGAAGGTCCTTCTCAAGTTTCTAAGAAGTTCAAAGGGAAATGCTACAATTGTGGTAAACCCAGACATTGTATAAAGGACCGTCACTGTAACACCCCAGACTTAATCTCTGATTAATTAATGTAAACGCTTTTTGAAATCTGATGTGGCATTTGACTGTTTAATTTTAATTTTTAACACTAGCAAAACCCATGTTAGCTAATTTCAAAATTCTGATAAAATGATCACTGACACTAGACCCTTGGACACTGAAGCTAACCTAACTAGGAATTGACCGAAAGAAACCGCGTCAAAAAATAATCAGTGGAAAGGGAGTTATGAGGGAAATAGCCAAAACTGATTTTTGCCCAACCAAACAAGGCAAAAGCTAAATGGGGAGGAAAATGCCCAACATGTGGCCAAAGGGATTTGATCCCTTGACCAAAATGGGCAGAATTTTGTGTACCAAAAAAAATACCAATTAGGCTAGGGGCATCTTTGTGTACAAATATACAAAGATATATATATATATATAAGTACAAATTTGATTTGGCCACCTCCCAAGTGACCAATAACCAAGCATGCAACACATCAGCATGCATCACCCCTATGCCCCATAGACCATCATGCCTCTCTCACCCCATGATTACATCTCCTCCCAACCAAAATGCATGCAAATCCATCATGCACTTAGGGAGATGAAACGTCAAGTAAAAATCTGATTTACATGATCTCCATATAAGCATTGGAGGGAAAAACAGATCTGCAAATGACCCTGTAAACTGATATTGAGAGAAATCCTGTATATTGATTTTAAGAGAGAGAAAGTGGGTTAGAGAGAGGAAGTTAGAGAGAGATAGCTTGAATGTGGCGTTTGGCCATTGAAGGAGCAATAGAAGGGAGCTAAGGACTGGGAGTGCACGGAGGGATCAAAGCCAACTTGTTGAAGTTTCTGTTTGAACACAAACCAGCAAGGAGACCACTGTACAAGGTAAGTAATCCAAAATTTTGAGAAATTCTCTTTGGGAATTCCGACTACTGTTTTGCTGTTTTGGAACTATTATTGCATGTATCCTTTTTAGACCATAAAATCTGGATCGATTGTGAACATTTGGACCATCAGAACTGCCCCAAACCACAGAAACAGTGAAATCCGCCATTAGAGGACCTTGACTGAATGGGTCTAGCTCAACTTGCTCCAAACTTGTTTTAGTTACTTGGGACTTAAAATAGACCCTTCTAGGATCACAAAAACCCTAGACCACGACCTCAATACCTAGGGTTTGGCCCTCAAATATACGGTTGCAGGTACGGGTTTAAAAACCCAACTCATGAAAACCTAGATTAAAATGGGATCTTAGGGTAGGAACTGAAACCCCATAATCTGTAGGTCACAACGCAAGAAACCCCAAGTGATTTGGACCAAAACTGGACTGTCACGAGTCAGTTGCAAGTTTTGGATTATCACCTTGAAACAGAGCTATCTAAAGCTCGATTCGACGCCCCAAATCGATGCTAGGATGTTGGTAGGGTTCCCAGAAATCGATTAGGATCGATAATAGTGAGAAAAGATGCATAAAACTCCACGAAATTGAAGAAGAAAAATTTTGCAATTCTAGGGCAACAGTAGCCCTAGACTGTTGGGGACGATGAACAGTATGGGTCGAGCATGGATTAGGTTTTCGGGTCGGGCCCCGACCCGATCGAGAAACGGATAACCCGTTTAAAACCAAACTGTGTCGTTTTAACATAACTTATTTAAAATTTTTAAATTTTAGGGCTGACGTTAGCATTGTTCCCTGAACCGGTTAAAACCAGATTTGACCGGTCCGGTTCACTTAAAGGGGCAATGAACCGTTTGGTTTATTTTAAAATTTCTTAAGAATTACATTTCTACCCCTAAAAGTTCAAAGAATTATAAACTGACCCTAACAGTTTCTAGAAACTATATTCTAGCCCAGTTTCTGAAATTCTATTTCATTGATACCCCTGAAAATTAATAATTAATAAAATAAATTATTCTATTATTTTATTAATTAAATAAAAATGACCAAATTACCCCTAGGTCATAAATAGGTCAAACAGAGTCCAAATTTAATAATCAAATAGTATAATCTTACTATTTCGGGCATTCCGGACCCAATGGTGGGGTCTGATTTATGAAACCAAGTCCCAAAAAATACAGACCCGTAAAGGGTAAATGACCGTACTGCCCCTAATGACACTTAGGACCAAATTACATTGAAAGATAGCCCATTCTGACTATGTCGGATGTTCCGGACTCAATGGTGAGGTCCGTACTAGCAAATAAAATACTGAAAAATATGACGCATGAAATTACCAAAATACCCCTAACACTGTTTGAAGCCCAAATGAGGTCCGATTAAGACGAAACTGAAACCAATAGAAACCCAGATACCCGCAAGACTGTACACGTGATTGAATGATGAATCAGAGTAAAAAATTCACAACTGTAAAATGACCAAAATGCCCCTAATGTACCTAAAGCCAAGTAAAAAGTCGAGAGAGTCTAAATCAACTTTCTCTGACATGCCAAACCCGACGGAAGGGTCCGTATTACGGAGACAAGTACAGCAAATACGTAAACTCTCGAAACTAGCTAGAAGTAGTACATATCCTGACATCTTAAAATTATGTTATAGGATAAAAACTCAAAGACAGTCATAGAAGGGAAAGACAAGAAATTCACCATCATGTCTAAAGCCGAGAGATTGGCTGATAAGAAACAACAGGAGTTCATGCAAGACCTGTTATGGCAGAAAAAGGTGATTGAGAGAAAAATAAAAAATTGCCAAATCCACTGAGGTGATTTCAGTTAGGCCCTTTTGGTACAAAACACCCATAAAGGCGATGATTGCCGAAGCTAAGCTAAAAAAACAAGAAGATACTGAGACCCTGAGCCAGATGCTTAAAAGGTAAGACCTATGAACAAGCCGTTATAAGTTAGTCCAATGAGACCCATCATAGAATAGGCTTACTCAGTTTGAGTTCATGAGTTGATAAGTCTTTATAAATTGTTTTAGGCTTACTGACAAAAAGAGGAAAGCACCATTGGTAGCGTCGACCTCTAAACCGACAAGTGAGTAACCTTGACTCCTGAGTTGGTGTATAAGTACACTGTCTAGTTACTGTATTTTAAAATACTGTACTGTACTATTTTATCTGATACACTGATTACATGCTTTTACTCAAATGTATGATTTTTACTCTGTCTGGTTTCTCTGTCCTGTACTGAAATAAACCTGTCGCTGTTTTTAACTGGTTCTGAAAGAACAACTGACTCTTGGTACCACTTCAGTCTTGAGCACTATATGAGCATACCGCACTGTTTAATCTGTGCATACTGTACTGTTTAGTTATACTGTTCTGCTCTGCTCATTACTGACCTGTTCTATTACTCTGATGTTTTAACTGTACTCGTGTTTTAATACTGTTTCAAATGAACGTATTTAACTATCTTCTCTGAAATGCCTGATTCATCCATATGCTTTACAAACAATAATGGTTTGAAACCCATGATAGGGAACCCGTGTTACTCACTGGGCGTTTCGAAGCTCACCCCATTCTTTAATATTTTTCAGGTGAGGGACCTAGCAATCAGGATTAGCGGGTTGGAAACCCGGGGGAATTATTTTGAAGAACTTATGACCTAGCCATTTTTGTGCTTACATTCCATTTTTGATTATGATGTGTAACTGAACCTAAGACATTTATGTTTTGTAGAAGAATGATGTAGTAATTACTATGGATGTATTAGTGGCTCTGCCAAGATGATGTGCATTCTCTTATTCGCTTTTCCGCTGCTTACTTATGTGAATTGAATGCATTACACTTGGAGGTTACCGGTGAATGGCCTGTGGTTAGGATTACCGTCGGCATCTTAATTTCAAAAAAAAAAAGAACCGATGGGTGCCTAACTAGCCGGTCCCATTCCCCAAATCCGCACAGGGTGGGTATGGGGGATGTGACAGTCACAAATCAAAGAACTCAAAGAAACAAAATGCTCAAGCGAACATAACAGAATGTGACAAGCCTTTAGTTCATATTGGTGATATGAATCTTTCTACTGTTGTATCCGAATGTAACTTGGTGGGAAACACCAAGGAATGATGGGTAAACATTAGGGCTACACGCCACATTTTCTCAAATAGATGGATGTTTTCTACTTACAAACTTGTAGAGTACCAAGAACAACTATTTATGGGAAATTCTTCGAGCTCCAAAGTTGAAGGACGTGGAAAGGTGATACTGAAAATGACATCAGGCAAAGAACTCACTCTCAATGATGCGCTTTATGTGCCTGACATTTATAAAAACTTAGTCTTTGGATCATTACTTAGCAAGAATGGGTTCAAATTAGTCTTTGTGTCTGACAAATTTGTGCTCACTAAAAATGAGATGTTTGTGGGAAAGAGATATTTGAGTGAGGGGTTCTTTAAGATGAATGTCATGACTATTGTACCAAAATCTATTAATAATAATATTAATTATTCTCCTTACTTGCTTGAGTCTTCAAATATTTGGCATGCTAGATTAGGACATGTTAATTATGATATTTTACATAGATTAATTAATTTAGAATTTTTCCTAAATTTGATATTAATCCTAATCACAAATGTGAAACTTGTGTAGAGTCTAAATTGACAAGATTACCCTTCCATTCTATTGGAAGAAGCACTGAACCTCTAGATTTAAGTCATAGTGATATCTGTGATTTAAAATTTGTGCAAACTAGCGGGGGAAAAAGTATTTTATTACTTTTAGTGATGATTTCACTAAAGACTGTTATGTGTATTTGCTAAGAAGCAAAAATGAGGCTATAGAAATGTTCAAACATTACAAGAATGAAGTTGAGAATCAACATAGCGAAAAGATTAAGGAAATAAGAAGTGATAGAAGTGGTGAATATGATTAACCTTTTGACGAGTTCTGTTTAGAACATGGAATCATTCACCAAATTACCACTCCTTATTCACCTCAATCCAATGGTATTGTTGAATGCAAAAACTGAACATTAAAAGAAATAATGAATGCTATGTTGTTAAGTTCTGGTTCACCCTAGAATTTGTGGGGGGAAGCTTTGCTTTCCGTAAATTATATTCTCACCAAGGTACCTCACAAGAAAACTCATAAAACACTTTATGAATTATGAAAAGGTCACGGACCTTCCTACAAATACTTAAAAGTGTGGGGGTGTTTAGCAAAAATGGCAACTCCTAAATGTAAAAAGGTTAAGATAGGACCAAAAATCATCGACTGTGTATTAATTGGTTATGCAAATAACAGTAGTGCGCATCGATTTCTTGTTTATAAATCTGAGATTCCTGATGTGCATGTTAATACAATTATTGAGTCAAGGGATGCTTCATTTTTTGAAAATATATTTTCTTATAACATGACATGTGAATCAAGTTTATAGAAAATACCTCTAGAAGCTACAGTTAGTAATAATCATAGAAATATAGACAAAAAGTCTATAATTGATGAACCTAGACGTAGCAAGAGAGCAAAGAAATCAACGTCCTTTGAACCTGATTTTCTAACATATTTGTTGAAAAATGATCCTCAAACGTTCAATAAAGCAATGTCCTCTCCCAAAGCTTCATATTAGAAAGAAGCAATCAATAGTGAAATTGAATCCATCATGCAAGATCATACATGGTGGATCTTCCACCTGATTCCAAACCATTAGGATATAAATAGATCTTTAAAAAAAAGATGAAAACTGATGGGTCAATAGAGAAATATAAAGCAAAACTTGTTGTTAAAGGCCATATAGCAAAGGGAAGGATTAGATTAATTCGATACTTACTCACCAGTTACTAGAATCACATCCATTCGTATGTTAATTGCAATAGCATCCTTAAATGGATTAGAAATACATCAAATGGATGTAAAAACTGCTTTCTTAAATGGTGAGTTAGATGAAGAAATACATATGGAACAACTCGAAGGATTTATTACTCCTGGACAAGAAAGAAAAGTATGTAAGCTTGTCAAATCCCTTTATGGATTAAAGTAAGCACCAAAACAATGGCATGAGAAATTTGACAATGTAATGATGTCAAATGGATTCAAGATCAATGAGTGTGACAAATGTGTGTATGTCAAAACCACTCAAAAAAGGATATGTCATTTTATGTCTTTATATTGATGATATGCTAATTTTAGGTAGCACCATTAATATAATAAATGCTATAAAACAAATGTTATCTAGTAGATTTGATATAAAAAACTTAGGTGTCGCAGACACTATTCTAGGAATAAAAATTTCTAGAATGTCTGATGGACTTGTTTTATCTCAATCTCATTATATTGAGAATTACTTGATAAGTTTAAGAAGTATAATATAAATCCTATAAAGACACTAGTGGATATAAGTCTTTATCTTGCTAAAAATACTGGAGAAAACATATTTCAATTAGAGTATTCTCGTATAATAGACAGTTTAATGTATGTCATGAACTGCACTCGACCTAATATAGCATATTTTGTAAGTAAGCTTAGTCGATTTATGAGTAATCCAGGAAACAATCACTGGAAAGCCATTGTCACGACGCGAGACCTCACCTTATGTGGATCTCGTGTCGCGCACCCGATCCGACGCTGCTTGTTGAACCAAGGGTCTCAACTTGCAACACAATTAGTGCTACTAACATGCAACAACTAAATGAGGAATAAAATAAATAAAAGCTGCATGTAATTTATATAATGTTTACAAAATGCGGAATACAAAATTTCTTAATACAACTGTTCATCCCCAAGACGTGGATAACATGGGAGAGCTATAAGACTATTTGTACTAAGTATTACACTACAACTTTAAAAGAAACGTCCACTACTATCTAGCTGACTGCTACTGCTACTGCTCTTCTACAGCTTCCTTTTCTGAAAGGGTTGGTAAGTTTGGGGTGAGCTAACTAAAGCTCAGTAAGTAATTCTCCTTTCCTTTGCCATGTGTACAAGAATATAGAAGCATTATCTATAAAAGAATTGGGATAAATGCAGATGTGCTAGCCAGTCAATGAATATAGAACTCAATATCAGAAGATAGAAACTCAAATGATAAAACAATGAAATCTGTCTGATAATATAATCATATTGCTACAGTCATGAGTTGTCTCAAGTATAATTATATGCACTCAAGTAAAAGCTGTGAAATCTCATGATCATTCACAATGGTATAACATGATCAAGCTATGATAATCAATAATAGATACTGATAACAACAAATGTGGATGCACTTTAACTTGGGGCCCGGCATACCCCTTAATTCATTTTAATCCCTTTTTTCTCGATCTCTCAGCCAAGCACTAACCCGTCGGTTCAGTACTCGCCTCGCAGATCCCACTTTAGCTGCCATTTTAATTGCCACTTTTGATTCTGTTTTCTCGACCCGTAGGTCTAGTAAGCATCAGATGGAGTTTGTGACTGAGCACAAATCCGGCTACAATATAATATATCGAGATCATGCTAAATCCAATAAATAGTAAATACAATAACACTATCTCAGTAGTGAAAGAAACTGTTGCCTTAACAGGCCAATGTAAGCTAGGATGCTGAGAGCGTAAGTCTTGCCCCTTGAGGCCTATGTACAGAGCGTACAGAAATCATGATCAAGATATATAACAGTTAATAAACACTTTCCACAAGATAAAGCAATATCAATGTGAACTCAATAATTGTTCTGGTATGTATGGAGTACAATAGATGATAAAAGAAAAACTGTTGACATGGCTGGGAATGTAACACATACAGAGATCAGAGATTACTTATTTTTTAAACCATTTCTGTTCTTTCACAATGAAATCAAGTCACTATTCCCTCTTCTTTGAAATCCCTATTCATCAATAGATAATATATCTCAGTTTACCTCTTTATAATTTATGTTGTTCATCAAATTTTATACCTCTTTACTATTAGTTCCTCTTTTACTAAATTAGACTCTACTATTGAATCCGGAACGTCGAACAAAGTCGATTTAGGCTTTCGCGAAATTCAATTCGGACTTCTGTACTAAAAAGGGCAAAATGGTTATTTTGCACTTTTACGGGTCTTTTATTTTTTTGGGACCTCGTCTTGCTAAACGGACCTCACCATTGGTCTTAGAATGTTTGAGATAGTTAAAATATACTATTCATATGTTTAATTTGGACATCGTTACTATAAAGGGTAAAATGGTCATTTTGTTCTTTTACGGTTTCTCACTTTTTGAGATCTCTTTTCACAAATTGGACTCCACGGTTGAGTCCAAAATGCTCGAAATAATAAAAATTCACTATTCACTTGCCTCGTTTGGACTTCGTTTGACCTATATTTGAATTAGGGGTATTATTGTAAAAATAATATTTTATTAATTTTCTCTATTTGGGCCTTAGTGAAATTTCCTAAACTTTCTAGGGTCAAAATGAAATTTCCTAAGTCTCGGTCTGAACTAGTGGGTTCACAGTTAGAAATCCTAAACCGATCTGACCCTCCTCTGAACCAACCAGTTTAGTATACCTTCAAGAACCGGAATAAGATATCCACTCTATCTACCTTATCCACAATTCGGTTAAACCCAAACCCAATTTCAAATTTCTTATCTCGATAACCACACAAGCCAAATTCACTTTTAAATTAAAATTCTTTAAACCTAAAACGACGCAGTATCATTTGCCCATTTTCATTTTCGGTCGGGTCCCGACCCGATCCGACCCAAACCCGGTTCCGTCTTAACCCGATATACCCCTCGATATTCTGGTCGTCTTCTCCGGTTATCTTTCCGGTCACAGTCGCCGGAACAGTAAACCCTAGCCATTGATCTTCACTTTTTCCATGGTTTTTATGTCTGATTTTTGGATCTTTTCATGCCAAATTAATCCCACAATTTTAAGCTTCCATTTGGACAGTTTTAAACTAAAGAAAACTATGGTTTTCCTCGCCCCTTTTTCCCAGTTTCCGGGGTAGCTCCGGTGAGGATTACTTAACTGTAACATGGTTATTTTTGGGTCATTTTTCTTGCTTTTTGTTGCGTTAGACTCCTGTTTGGATTTTCTACTCATTTACGAGCTCAAAATTAAGTTTCATGCATTAGATTTCATAAAACCCGAATTATCCTTAAACCTGTAACTGGATTTTCCTACCTAGTTTCTTAACCATTTTAAGTGATTCTTTTGGCATTAAGTTTCAATTTTCATACCCTATAAGTCCCTAGCATTAAACCAAGCTTTCAGGCTCTAAAACTTAAAAATAGAATTTTGGGTCACTCACCTGGGTTTCCTTGTTTTGCTCTCGGTGACCCTCCCAAACCTCTCTGTTTCTACTTCAACTTCTATTTCTTCTTCTCCCCTTCAATTCTTAGTTCTTCCTTTTCCTTTTCTAACCTCTCCACTCAAACATATGCACATATATATATATATACACATAAATACTCCACCGCTTCTTTCTTTCTCTCTCTCTCTCTCTCTCTCTCTCTCTCTCTCTCTCTCTCCTCCTTTCCTGCAGCTATTTTGGACTGCCTCCATCTCCCTTCTACTTCCATCATGTCACATTATATATATATATATAACACCCTTATGCGCCTTGGTGTCGGCAGCCTTGCTGCCTTCACCATATCCACACAACACACACACCATGACACACTCACACACATACACAGTGATGCACACACTGGTCACGGTGCACATGCAGCCCCCTTTCCCCTTTACCTTTCCTTGATATTTTATTACATATACATATATATATATATATATATATATATACTATACATCATGCCACATGTATTCATACATATATACATATACACAATACTCTTTTATACGAGCCTATATATCCGTATATGTGCATATAAGTATGTTTATAACAACGCACACATACACTCAGTTTGGGTATACTACATGTTCATGAAATATGCTCGGGCATGGAAATACGTGCGTGCATGCATTTCGAGGCACAGTTTTGGGTCGCTTGTGCATTGCCCGACACTGGCTATATAACTGATACTTTCACTTTTCAAACTGCACAGTACATATGATATAATAATATAGAGCTTTAAACAGCTCGGTTTACAACTGAAAGTACACTACCCGACCCGGTCTACCTCAGTATACGTGTTATCCCGGGTCAGGGTATTACATTCTTACCCCCTTAGAAATAAGTTTGTCCCCAAACTTAGTGGCTCTAACTCCGGGGTTTCTGTGGTTCCTTTAACATTGTGGTATAACTTGAATTACATTTACTAGATCAAGATTTTTCTGTTGAGAATCAAGTTTTACCGTCACATCAGATCAAGTTTTACAGTCACATCAGGTCAAGTTTTACAGTCACATCAAATCAAGTTTTACGGTCACATCAAATCAATAACGTTTATCAACTCCCTTGTACTTACCCCCTTTAAGTTCCCTTCAGTCTTGATTCATTTCTACATCTATTACCTTTCATTTTAGTTGTTCAAGAATCATCAACTTCGATCATAATATGTAGTCTCTTTCTAACTGTCACGACCCTAAACCCACCCTATGCGGATCTCGAGTCGCGACCGCCGCCCCAAGACTCGAAGGCCTCGAGACAAGGCTCGCATAGGCAGCGGTATCGAATAGATGTGTTTCATGTGGTTGCGGAAGCGTGAAAAGCTTTTTCTTTTTCTTTTTTTTTTTCTTTCTTATTTCAAAATTTACACATCCGTCCGGTACTGCCGCTCTTCACATTTAGGTATATATGTTTCATCATACATTCAGAGCATAACTAAAACTTAAGGACTTATAACATTTCATATTCAGTTGCCTCGTGGGCTCAATACATATTCTTACAATGTCTATAAATACAAAACGTATCACTAGAGTTCATAAGTTTCCAAAAGAACTACTTAAACGTATCTTCCCAAAATGGCAGACTTCATCATCATCGTCCTCAAAATCAATACTGTCGTAAGTCACCTGAAAGGGGGATCCGAACAAAGTCCGGGTAAGCTAATCTAAGCTTGTGAGCAATTCCAGTATTTGTCATGGGGTTTTCAATTAGCAGTGGTTTTAGCACATAAGATTTTGTAAACACTCACTGCTAATTGCTCGTATACTTGAACATAGAACATATGCATTTCTTAAAACAGATAGCTTCGAAACATTTAAAGTATTGAAGCTAAACTCGTACTTCATCAAATAGAGTATATAACTCAAAACATATGCATTTCATAAAACAGATAGCTTTGAAACAATTTAAAGTATTCAAGCTAAACTCGTACTTCGTCAAATAGAGTATATAACTCAAAACATATGCATTTCATAAAACAGATAGCTTTGAAACAATTAAAGTATTCAAGCTAAACATATACGTCTTCATATAAACTTCAAAACATATGACATAGCATGCATTTCTTAAATAGAGTATATAAAACTCAAAACATATGCATATTGAAAATGAGGGTAAAACATACTTCCATTTTCAAACTCATTTGTCATATTATCTCTTTCATTAGTGGAATCTGTTTCGAACCAGACTCCCATTTTACATATACGTGGAGATATCTCATTTGCCTGGGGGATTAGATCCTCCTACCGGGCATTTCACATGATAGGTCCGTTGGGTTCCGTACAACCCTCCTCACTACCTATGTGATAATGCACATGATAGGTCCGTTGGGTTCCGTACAACCCTCCTCACTACCTATGTGTTTATTATTTATCTTGCATTTCAAATACATTTAACATGAGTATGTCAAATAGATATTTCTCGTGAGTACTTTAAAACATAACATTTAATACATGATTTCCTTCAAATAGGTGCTTCTCATGAACATTTAAAACATCATGTACATAATTTCATAACAAATCCTTTAAACATTTGATGTAACAAATTCAGAACACTTTACATAATTTGGCATTTAAAACTTTAGACATGCTGAAATATGTTTGAAGAAAACTATGGTAGAATCCATTCACTAAGCATGCCATAATAGAGTTTATAAAATAGAACAATTTAAAACTGAATCATGTAAATACTGAATTCGGAATTTCAAACCCTTCATATCTTTGCATTTAAAACCTTTTCAAATCCCAGGAGTTAAATCTCCACTTCAAATACAGGGTTACTCACCTTGGTCCTTTAGGGTTAGTGCTAAAATTGCGCTCTCCCACTTCCCTTGTAGTTCCTAAGAACAATTCATAAACATCTCATCAACTTCACATTCTTTGTAATATCATTTCGATACTCCTTAACTTATTCTTAAATCGTATTAGATCCTAAAATGATCTCATAATTCATATGTACTTAACTTAACTCGTACTCTTAACCTATGACACAATTTATTGTGTTAGAAATTAAATTTATTTGAATTTATACTCTTTTGGTAGCTCCATTAACTTAAATTTAAATTTATTTACTTCACATATTTACGTGTCGTGTCTTTTCGTAATTCATTTCCTCGTATACGCCTTAGATTAGTACTTTGGCAGTACTTTAATTTATAGTCATCTGACAGATGCTATTCAACAAATTTTATGTCTTTTTATTTAGACATTTCTTTTGGTCAAATAGACTCTACCATTGAGTCCAGAGCGTCGAAGAAAGTCGGTTTAGGCTTTCCAAGAATTTAATTCGAACTTTCATATGAAAAAGGCAAAATGGTCATTTTTTTGTTTTACGTGTCACATATTTCCGTACTTCGTTTCGTAATTTGGACTCCATTATTGAGTCCGGAAGGTCGAAGAAAATCAATTTAGACCTTCTCTGATTTCATTTTGGCTTTAGGGGTACTAGGGGTAATTTAGTCATTTTAGCATTTTTACGGGTCTCCAATTTTTCGGGACCTCATCTCATGTCGTGGACCTCACCATTGGACTCAGAAGGTCCGAGATAGTAAGAATACACTAATAACTTGTTAATTTTGGACAAGGGGTATTTTGGTCATTTACCCCTTTACGTGTCTTTATTTTTCGGGACCCCGTCTCGTAAAACGGACCCTACCATTAGTCTCAGAATATCCAAAATAGTAAGGATACACTATTCATATGTTTAATTTGGACTTCATTTGCTTAATATTTGAATTAGGGGCGTAATAGTCATTTTACTTTATTTATTAAATAATTAAATTAATTATTTAATTAATTTTTCAGGGGCATATTTGTATAAAATTTTCATCAGATGGGCCACAGTGGGATTTCTCATAGTTTTGGGGTCAATCCGTAAATAAGAAAAGTTCTATTCATTAGAGTTAATTTAAAACAGAAAACCAATGGGTTCGGTTGAGGTTTAAGTGAACTGGTCCGGTCTGATTATAAACCAACCGGTCTGGTCGATTTTTGACATAATGCTGACGTCATGCTGACGTCAGCCCTAATGTTTTAAAAATTAAAATATTCAAACCTCCAAACGTCACCGTTTAAATAACCCTATAACCGGTTGGATCCGGATTTGACCCAGACCCGTAACCGACCCAGGGTCCGACCCGAACAGTGTCATCTTCCCCACGAGATCGATGCTGTTCCTCTCGAAACCCTAATTTTTACAGTTTGATTTCGTGGCATTTTGAGAACCTATTTTCTCTGTTTTCTTTTCCAAACATCTCTTATGGACTTAAGGCACATTCTTACTTTGATTTAGAGCTTCGAATATAGCTTCGAGGCTCGGTTTAAGCCATGATAACCAGACCTGTAACCCCATGGTTCATGCTTATTTCTTGATGGTTTTTCATGGGGTTTAGCTTGTTTTGATCCCCTATTCATGGGGATCCAGTTTTCATTTAAAAATATGGATTAAATCATAAGTTTGAAGGTTTGGGGTGTAAACCCGTAACTTGCAACTTGAAATTTGAGGGTCGATTCTTTTGAGTTTTGATCGTGGATTTATGTTTTCATGACCCTCATGACTTCTTCTTGAAGTCCTTATGCACCAAAAAGAGCTTGGCTTCCATTGTTTCAGACCTGCTATAGCATGGTCTTCAATGGCGAATCACTGTTGGGTCACGTAGTTTTAGGTGTTTTTACAACCTAATTTCATGTTTGATCATGCCTAAATAAGTTTTAAAACATCATATATACATAAACAACCAAAAATAACCTACTTCAATGCTTGATTTTTAGAGAGAGAAAAATATGAAAATTTAGGATTTTACCTGTTTACAGTGATTCCTCTCTCTCTCTCTTCGGTTTCCAACTTCCTCTCCTTGCTTCAGCTTTCTTCTTCTTCTTCCAGAACTCTCTCTCTATCTTTCTCTCTTTATCTTTCTCTCTTTCTTTCACAATTATTTCCACGGATGTGTATATGTATATTTCTCTCACTCCCATACCCCATCATAATCAATAGCCATGCCTCCCTTACTTTTCTGATTTTGGGCCATACCTTCTCCCATTCCTCTACACCTACTTGCATATATAATATACATATATAGTACATCATCCCCATATTTCACCTTAATTCAATGTCTCCCCCATTACATATATATAATATATATCACACACTCACACACTTATATATATATATTTAATTAATTTCTTAGGTTTAATAAATTAACAAATTAGTTATTCAATTAATTATATTTCATAAATTAATCATCACATTTTATATTAATTATAACTAATACTTAATTTCTCATATTAATAAATTAATTACATTAAATTAATTTATCATATTCTTAAGGGCATAATATTTACACTCATTTTTCATAACCTCGTAAAATGTGCCTCATTACCCGGCATTCTCGGGTCGGGGTATTACACTAACTACTAATTAACCTCGAGTATCTTAACTTATTTTCATCTTCTAGGAGTTCACAATTGTTTAATCATTTTTAAATCATCAAATTCTTTCTCATATCAGCTAATAACTATGCATTTATGATCTGTAGAAATGGTTAACATATAACCTAGGAGTTCTGTTTTTATGTTAAACTAGTAGTTCAATTTCTAAATCAATCTAGTAGTGAATGCAAAAAGCAAAATCAATGCATAAAACTAGCATACGGGTATGCCTTAACTAACTAGAAAAATACCTACAATGTACCAGTAGCCAAATCATCTCCCAAAATTACTTGCTGTAAAAGATCAACGATCAACATTTATATAATAGTCTACCTATCACGTCAGAATCTATCTACTGACTGACTTTACTTGGACATTTGTAATACTAGTACCTTAGTCTTACCTCCCATGAACCACTATGTTACCTAGGATGCTCTGATACCAAGTTGTCATGACCCGAGACCCCACTCTATGCCGATCCCGTGTCGCGCACCCGATCCGACACTGCTTGTCGAACCAAGGGTCTCAACTTGCAACACAATCAGTGCTACTAACATGTAACAACTAAATGCGGAATAAAATAAATAAAAGCTGCATGTAATTTATATAATGTTTACAAAATGCGGAATACAAAATTTCTTAATACAACTGTTCATCCCTAAGACGTGGATAACATGGGAGAGTTATAAGACTGTCTGTACTAAGTATTACACTGCAACTTCAAAAGACACGTCCATTGCTATCTAGTTGACTGTTACTGCTACTGCTATTCTACAGCTTCCTTTCCTAAAAGGGTTGGTAAGTTTGGGGTGAGCTAACTAAAGCTCAATAAGTAATTCTCCTTTGCTCTGCCATGTGTACAAGAATATAGGAGCATTATCCATAAACGAACTGGGATAAATGCAGATGTGCTAGCCAGTCAATGAATATAGAACTCAATATCAGAAGATAGAAACTCAAATGATAAAAAAAATGAAATATGTCTGATAATAAAATCATACTGCTATAGTCATGAGCTGTCTCAAGTATAATCATATGCACTCAAGTAAAAGCTGTGAAATCTCATGATCATTCATAATGGTATAACATGATCAAGCTATGATAATCAATAATAGATACTGATAACAACAAATGTGGATGCACTTTAACTTGGGCCCTGGCATACCCCTTAATTCATTTTATTCCCTTTTTCCTCGATCTCTCGGCTAAGCACTAACCCGTCGGTTCAGTACTCGCCTCGCAGATCCCACTTTAGCTGCTATTTTAATTGCCACTTTTGATTCCATTTTCTCAACCCGTAGGTCTAGTAAGCATCAGATGGAGTTTGTGACTGAGCACAAATCTGGCTACAATATAATATATCGAGATCATGCTAAATCCAATAAACAGTAAATACAATAACACTATTTCAACAATGAAAGAAACTGTTGCCTTAACAGGCCAATGTAAGCTGGGCTGTTGAGAGCATAAGTCTTGCCCCTTGAGGCCTATGTACAGAGTGTACAGAAATCATGACCAAGATATATAACAGTTAATAAACACTTTCCACAAGATAGAGCAATATCAATGTGGACTCAATAATTGTTCTTGTATGTATGGAGTACAATAGAAGATATAAGAAAAACTGTTGACATGGCTGGGAATGTAACACATAAAGAGATCAGAGATTACTTACTTCTTAAACTGTTTCCGTTCTTTCACAATGAAATCAAGTCACTGTTCCCTCTTCTTTGAAATCCCTATTCATTAATAGATAATATATCTCAGTTTACCTCTTTATAATTTATGTTATTCATCAAATTTTATGCCTCTTTACTATTAGTTCCTCTTTTACTAAATTAGACTCTACTATTGAATCCGGAACGTCGAACAAAGTCGATTTAGGCTTTCGCAAAATTCAATTCGGACTTCTGTACTAAAAAGGGCAAAATGGTTATTTTGCACTTTTACGGGTCTTTTATTTTTTTGGGACCTCGTCTTGCTAAACGGACCTCACCACTGGTTTTAGAATGTCCGAGATAGTTAAAATATACTATTCATATGTTTAATTTGGACATCGTTACTATAAAGGGTAAAATGGTCATTTTGTTCTTTTACGGTTTCTCACTTTTTGAGATCTCTTTTCACAAATTGGAATCCACGGTTGAGTCCAGAATGCTCGAAATAATAAAAATTCACTATTCACTTGCCTCGTTTGGACTTCGTTTGACCTATATTTGAATTAGGGGTATTATTGTAAAAATAATATTTTATTAATTTTCTCTATTTGGGCCTTAGTGAAATTTCCTAAACTTTCTAGGGTCAAAATGAAATTTCCCTAATTCTCAATCTGAACCAGTGGGTTCAAAGTCAGAAACCCTAACCGGTCTGACCCTCCTCTGAACCAACTAGTTCAGTATACCTTCAAGAACCGGAATAAGATATCCACTTTACTTACCTTATCCACGGTTCGGTTAAACCCAAACCCAATTTCAAATTTCTTATAGCCAAACAAGCCAAATTCGCTTTTAAATAAAAATTCTTTAAACCTAAAACGGTGCAGTATTATTTGCCCATTTTCATTTCCGGTCGGGTCCCGACCCGATCCAACCCAAACCCGGTTCCGTCTTAACCCGATATACCCCTTGATATTCCGGTCGTCTTCTCCGGTTATCTTTTCGACCACAATCGCCGGAACAGTAAACCCTAGCCACTAATATTCACTTTTTCCATGGTTTTTATGTCTGATTTTTGGATCTTTTCATGCCAAATTAATCCCACAGTTTTAAGCTTCCATTTGGACAGTTTTAAACTAAAGAAAACTATGGTTTTCCTCGCCCCTTTTTCCCAGTTTTCGGGGTAGCTTTGGTAAGGATTACTTGACTGTAACGTGGTTATTTTTGGGTCATTTTTCTTGCTTTTTGTTGCGTTAGACTCCTGTTTGGATTTCCTACTCATTTACGAGCTCAAAATTAAGTTTCATGCATTAGATTTCATAAAACCCGAATTATCCTTAAACCTGTAACTGGATTTTTCTACCTGGTTTCTCAACCATTTTAAGTGATTCTTTTTGCATTAAGTTTCAATTTTCATACCCTATAAGTCCCTAGCTATTAAACCAAGCTTTCAGGCTCTAAAACTTAAAAACAGAATTTTGGGTCACTCACTTGGGTTTCCTTGTTTTGCTCTATGTGACCCTCCCGAACCTCTCTGTTTCTGCTTCAACTTCTATTTCTTCTTCTCCCCTTCAATTCCTAGTTCTTCCTTTTCCTTTTCTAACCTCTTCACTCAAACATATGCACGTATATATATATACACAAACACTCCACCGCTTCTTTCTCGCTCTCTCTCTCTCTCTCTCTCTCTCTCTCTCTCTCCCTCTCTCTCTCCTCCTTTCCTGTAGCTATTTCGGACTGCCTCCATCTCCCTTCTACTTCCATCATGTCACATTATATATATATATATATATATAACACACCCTCATGCGCCTTGGTGTCGGCAACCTTGCTGCCTTCACCATATCCACACAACACACATACCATGACACACTCACACACTGTAGAGATTCGAAAAATGAGGGTAAATTTTTCGTTTTTTTTTTAGGACATTTTGCATGCATATTTTGTCGGTTTTATCAATAAAGTGTCTTTTTACATTATTTCACCGAACGACCTATTTAGAGACATATTTAGAGCATGTCATAGAAGAGTAAAGTGCTTAGAATAATGTGAGGTATCCGCTGTACGAAAATTAGCCAAAACGGAAGTGGTTTCTGGAATTGGACAAAAAGGATATTCGGATGGCCTGGGTGTAACGGACCTAAGCCGACGTCAAATGAAAATGTTTTCTTCTAATAATTTTCATTTAAAATAATTTTATGAATATTGGCTAAAACGGAATTTCAATTTGAAGCGTTTAGGAATGAGCTGTAGAGTAACGGGGTTCATGACCTCATTAAGGGCAAAATGGTCATTTGCCCTTGCCCCTTTGATTCCCCACTATAAATACAGCTCATCTAGTCTATCCTAATCACTTGTACACTCTGAAATTCCAGAAATCACGTCCATATTGAGAGAGGGAGGAAAAAGCCCTAAAATCTCACATTTTCAAGCTGCCGAAACACACATTTTGAGCTGGAATTTGGCCAAACTTCCTTCTGAGAAAGTGTTCATCTCAATGAGTACTATATACTGATAAAAAATTTTAGCCATCCAGAAAGTTCATCTCTCTCAGTTTAAGGAAAACTGATTTTAGGTATGATGTAGTACTAATCTAGTAATAGATTTAAGTTCCTTTGTGTTTTTACTTAAGTTTGAACTGCTGTAAGTGTATAATTAGGGTTAAGAAAGCACCTAGGTGATAGCTCCTTTGAAAAGCCTAGAGTTGGTAGTTTAGGCATATATGTGTTTTTGGATGTTTTTGAGTGATTTGTTGCCTTGATTGGTGTTTAATTCGTTAATAGAATTGTATTATTATATTGTGAGCCTATGTACATGTTGACACACCTTGTGACATGAGCCATGTGATGAATAGATGCCTTTATACTTTATGTAATTCTTGTGTTCCTTGTAAATTGTTGAAATTGTGAGATTTGTGACTTAATTGTGTGTTGATATAATTAGCCTTGATGTGTATTATGAGCATGATAATTTGGAGTTTTAAATTATGTGTTTTGTGGGAATAAATTTCAAAATTTGGAAAAGGAACACCATATGCTTGATGCATTGCCACATTGAATTTGGATGATGAAAACATGGCATTTTGGCATGGGGTAATTTCTTGAAAACATGGCGTGAGTTGAGCACGAGGTGCTTTGCATTATGAGGGCGTAGGTCCTGCGGTGAAAAACCCAAATCTGGCCAACATCAGTACCCACGGGCTGACGGGGGCGGACTGTGAAGTGGGATATCCGTGACATGGAGTGCATGTGTGCGTCACGCATTTTGACATTGCATAGCATTGGGGGATAGAGGGATTTAGCTTTTAAACTGTACACGTGCACACGCCACGCCCTTAAATTTGTTTCTAGAATTAGTGCTATATTATACCAGTGGTTGTGCTGACCCATTGTGGGACACTATTTTCAGATGATGCACCAGCTGTTTGAGAATCCCTTGGGCATAGAAGGAAATGGATGGAAATAGATTTTGTTGAAGATTTAGCCCTTGGGGCATTTTTTTTATGTAAGGGCATGAGCCCATTTTACTTTGGTTCTTATTTGAATAATTTGTAAACATGAGGCCTGGGGCCATTTTTGTAAAGGATGTATGATATTTCTTTTATTTGAATATGTATTACATGATGTATTAAAAGTAATTGACAGATATATACCAAACTATGGATGTTGTGGCCACCGAGTGAGGGTGGATTGCTTGAATTGTTTTGCACCTGAAATTGTGATTATTAGGTGGGAGAAACACTTGGAATGTCACGCTCCGAATTCCATCGAACCCGAGGCGCGAGTAACGAGACAAAAGAAAATAAAAATAATAAGAAAATAAAGACGATTAAATATAATTTCATACATTCCGTGCACAATTCTGGTACATACACGAGGTCTGGTCCATTCATTCACAACATACAAAATAAGATACGATCTCGGGCTTATGCCCTTACACAATATCAAAGCGCCCCTTGGGCCTAACATAGTTCCTAATCAGCTCATCTCCCCGTCTCGTACAGCTGGGACATCATCTGAAATGTTGCCCCACTAAAGGGGTCAGCTCAACATGCTGGTACAATATAATGCTAATGCAAGAAACAAAATTAAGGGCGTGGCATGTGCAAGTGTACAGTTATATCTACATGGCATTCAACATCATGCATACAATATACTAGCAATAATCTGCATGTCATCCATATCATCCATGCAATGTAGTAACAATGCCCATGAAACGCCCACACCGCTCTATGCCACAATCATGTCAAATCTATGCCATGTCCATGTCAACTCATGTGATGTAATGTAATGCAATATAATGTCATGTCCCTTCACGGATCGCTCCCGCTGGTTAGGGTACCAAATGCAATATCATGTCATTTGGTTAGGGCACCAAATGCAATATCATGTCCCTTCGCGGATCGCTCCCGCTGGTTAGGGTACCAAATGCAATATCATGTCATGTCCAAGGAATCATACTATGTCAACATGCTTTGGTTCCATCATGTCATAATGTAATCTCAATGATGCATCTCATTCACACACAAAGCATGCTTTCAAGTACATATTTCATAATGTCGACAGTTCTCAAAGCATATAATTCACACACTACTCTAACACATGCGATATACAGACAATCATCATCCACATCATCACCCAACTTTAGCAAGATAGCATGAAGCATATAAGCATGTGAATAATCAAGCAAACATGTGAACAATCAAGGCAGCAGAACAAGTATTCCTAATCTCAATTCTATTTCTTACTTAGCACAATATATCGTACCTGATAACCGACCTCAACCCGGGAAAGGTGTACTCGTAGTATAGTAGGATCACAGTGAGAACGCCGAAGGTCAGATCACCTTCTCCTTGCCCTCTCGTGTCCCTAAAATCATAACAGGTAATTCAGTTCGTTGTCATTTGAATGTATTCTATTCATCAAATTTTAGGTCTTTAATTCATAAGTTTCTATTTTGCTAATTTAGACTTCACCATTGAGTCCGGGACGTCGAAGAAACTAAGTTTAGGTTTTCGTAGAATTCAATTCGGACACCTAGGTTCAAAAGGGCAAAACAGTCATTTTGCACTTTACACGGGTCCTTACATTTTGTGACCTCTTTTCACAAATCGGACCCCACGGTTGAGTCCGGAATGCTAGAGAAAATAAAGTTTCACTATTCGTTTACTAAATTTGGAGTTCGTTTGACTGTGTTTCAATTCAGGGGCATTTTGGTAATTTTAAGGGTTCTTCGGGTCTTTTATTTTTTTTCGGGACCTCATCTCGCATCACGGACCTCACCGTTGGTCCTAAGAGGTCCGAGATAGTTAGAAAACATATATGGCTTGCCTCATTTGGATGTCGGACCATTTAGGAGTATTTAATTTAATTAATTATATTTTGTTTGGAAAAATGGAGTAAAATTTAAAATATATATATATATATATATTTATTTATTAATGGCCTAATTGAGCACAGTTGGCAACTGTCCCAGTTGGCCACGCGCCTTTGCCCCCACACGCCGCACGCGAGTTCGAAACTCGGCAGCCACGTCTCTTTCTCTTCCCTTTTTTTTTTTTTTCCTAACATGGTTGGGCCAACCAGGCCCAATCTCTCTTTTTTTAAAATGAAACAGGCCCAAAGGCCATTAAATTTAAAACAGCCCAGGAGTCTTACAGTTTAAATGGCAGTCCAACAGGAAACGGCCCAACAAAACAGGCCCAAGGCAACCCTTTTAACAAACAGGCCCAAATGCCCCTCGTCTCCTTCGGTTTTCCGGTGGAGAAAACCCTAGGGTTCCGTCGCCATCTCCGGCGACGGCGACCCAATTCCGGTCGGCTTCAAGTGTTTTTCAAGTACAGTTTTATTCCATTTTTCTTATGGATCCCTCTCCCAATCTTATTTCTTCATTTCAGTTACCAAAACCTCACGGATATAGGGTCAAACTCGCCACGGCCGACTCTCCGGCCGACTGATTCTCTCCATTTTTGGTGTCTGTTTTTCAACGGTTTTAACTCTATTTCTTTTCTAATCAATTCCTGCACCTCACCTTAACAATCTCCGACCGTTTAGAACAAGTTTTACCCATAAAATATCAACTCCCCTTCCCAAAACCGTGACCTGTAACTGGGTCTCATTCCCTCACCTCTCACCCATTTTACCTGATTTTCCTTTCATCCATTTTCCCTTTGAGTGAGCTACATGGTCCTAAGATCAAATCCAAATGTAATGCTAAGGAAAGAGAGAGAAAAAAAATATTAAAACAAAAGTATGGAGACCAACCTGTTTGAAACCAACCTCCTCCTCCCTTCTGTTCCACCTTGGTTCCAAGCTCCAAAGTCCCTCCCTCTCTCTCTCTCTCTCTCTCTCTCTCTCTCTTTGTCTCTCTATCTTTCTTCCCAATCCAGTGGCCCAGATGTATAGACACACATACATATGTACTCCCTCACGCAACTACCTGCCACAGCCACTTTCTTGACTTAAACTTTCTGATTTTTCCCTGTCCTCCTTCCCCAGTTCAGCTTTCCATTTAATGCCCATTGACATTTTGCTTCACATAAATATATATATATATATACATATATAATATTAACACACACACTTACACGACATCACTCACACACACTGAGCAGCCCACTTACACACGGCTGTACACACTACAGACACACATATATACACATATATATACCTATATATATACATATTTAAATGCATATAATATATATACATACATGTACATTCATACACACCATGCACACTTATACATATTTTAATTAATAATAATAATAATAATAATAATAATAATAATAATGACAAATAACCAAGAAAATTTCAAAAAAAAAAAAAAATTTTTCCGGGTTATTACATCCTTCCCTCCTTACAGAAATTTCGTCCCGAAATTTAAAATAACATAAAAATGAAGGAAAATACATCACTGATCAAACAACTCGGGGTACCTAACTCGAACCTCGGCCTCACGTTCCCAAGTAGTCTCCTCGACCCCATGATGGTTCCAACGAACCTTGACCAAAGGGATGGTCCTGCCTCGCAAAACCTGGTCCCTCGAGTCCAATATCTCTATGGGTCTCTAGTTATAGGAAGCGTCGCCCTCTAGCTGAAGATCTATCCAATCTAATACATGGGAGGGGTCAGGCTAGTACTTCCTCAGCATCGACACATGAAGGACATCATGAACTCCTGATAGCTGCGGTGGTGAGGCTAGCTTATAAGCCACCTCACCAACCTTCCCAAAAATCTCAACAAGGGTCTATAAATTGTGGCGACAGCTTCCCACAACGCCCAAATCTCTTCAAACCTCGTCAGGGGAATATCTTGAGGAACACATGGTCCCCCACCTCAAATGACAAGGGCCGCCGCCTTCTATCTGCATAGCTCCTCTGGCGACTCTGGCTGGCAACAAGCGCCGCCTGATCACTTGTATCTCGTCTGTGGTCTCACTGACTATATCGAGTCCTAAAACAATTGTCTCTCTTAGCCCAGTCCAACACACCGGGGAATTGCCAGCTACGGTTGTAGGCAAACTCTACCAAAGCAAGGTGATCCTCTCAGCTACTCCTGAAGTCCATAACGCAGTCTCTAAGCATGTCCTCTAGGATCTGAATGGTACGTCCTGACTGACCATCAGTCTGAGGATGAAAGGTAGTACTAAACTTAGCTGAGTCCCTAAGGTTGTCTGAAGGCTCTGCCCAAACCGGGCAGTGAAACTTGGGTCCCTGCCTATAACAATGGATACTGGAACCCCATGTAGTCGTACAATCTCTCGACATAGTAATAAAAGATCGATGTGAAATGTATTGTAACATGTAGACGTGTAGCCTTACCTATGGATCACTCACCTCTCCCTCAGCTAGGCGATGTGGAATGTATTACCTCCTCCCATTACCATCTCCCCCATAGGCTTTCGCCTCACCGGTAGGCGTGCAGCGGCGTGCAGACATCTCCACACTCCCTGCTCGGGTCTAGTGCTAATCTCCTCTGTAACGACTCACTCCACATGGCACAACACATAATGGAATCCTCAAAACACGTTGGCTCCTCAATGCCAATTTCCCAAATTCATCCAAACCTCATGATCCACCTCAATAACTCAACATAATAACCAAAAATAAAAGAAAAGTCCTCAATGTTCACAAGGACACTCCAAAGTCCCTCACAAACTTGCCGACCACCTAACTAATCTTAAATCAAGCCATGAAATCACCTAGCGATTCTTTCACAATGGTATCATCCGTATATCACCCATACTACAATGCAATTCAATAACCCAGTTCATAGCATTACTATCATGAAACTTAAAGCAGTGCACCAAGGTTCAAAAGGACAAACACTAGTCAAACTCTTTATCAATTTAAAACAGGATCGGAACACATATCAATCTTTAATCATCTGTATTCAACACATATATACATATAAACATGTTTAAACATTTTCTTATGCATGCATTAATGGCAACCAGTCTTCATATAAAATCATAGTCGCAGCATTATAATAGATACTAAACTAGCATTTATATTCAGAATCGATCAAACCACATCCAACAGATAACACATAATCTATCTCATTAGTACTCATGTATTAAAATCTATCTCAAGAATATACAGATGCACGAACAAGCATGATAAACATGAATGAATGGAATGCACTAAAATCTATCAATATGTTAGTCCATGAACTAATAACAAGGAATATACCTCGAACCGTAGGAGGTACGGAAGTAAATGCCTCAGGTGTAGCTATTGTATAAACACGACCCTGGATAGCTTGACCCTGTCTACCTCCCTCTCTCTGGCCGAGAGATCTAACAGCTCTGTACCGAGGGTGTAGGCTGATAATGTGACACTAGAGATCTATAGTCTAACTGTGGTAGTGGCAGAGATGTCTGAATGGGTTGATGATGAGGCAGCCTCTGCAAGTCCATGTGAAGTCTGCCCCTGAGGACAGTTGGCCTTGACATGGCCAATCTGGTGACAAGTATAACAGAGCTGAGGAGCTCTCCCCCCTCGACTCTGTGCCTGAGGTGGAAACGACATCTGAACCGATCTGGCTCCGTGTCCCTGTGTAGGGTCTCTCTGGGGGCAGTTGGCGAACCTATGGTCAGGATGCCCACATAGAAAACAAGTAATGGGTGCTTGGGGTGCCTGTGCAGAAGAAGTACTAGTCCGGTACCTCTTTGGTGGCCTCTTACTGGTGTAGACTGGAACAGAGGTATGAGCCTGCGCTGTAGTCGCTCTACTCTGCTTCCGGGACTCTCTAACCCCTCTAAGATCAGCCAACTCTCTCTCAACTCTAGAGGCTCTAATCACTGCCTCCTCATAGGTTTCTATAATATGGGCTGCCAACATCTCTCTAATAGTGGGCCTCAGCCCCTGGAGAAACTGGTAAACCCTCAACTCCTCCCTCTCAGTGATGTGTGGGGCGAACCTCCCCAGTGCAGTAAAACGGGACTCATACTGGGTCACAGTCATGTCTCTCTGGAGGAGTGCCTCAAACTCCTTCCTGAATCCAATCCGGGCGGTCGCTGGAAAATAGTGGTCATTAAACATGGCCACAAATGCATCCCATCCTTCCCCAAAACGGTGTAGTCGGCCAGCGGCTACCTCCCACCACTGGCTAGCCAACTCAGTGAACTGAAAGGTGGCACATCTAATCCTCAAATGTGGCTCGGTAATCCCCTGTGAGTCTAAAATCCTGGTAATCCGCCTCAACCATTCCTCTGCAACCAATGGGTCAGGCTGTCCTGCAAAAGTAGGGGGTCTCATCCTCTGGAACACCTTCATCACGAAGGTATCCCTCGTCTCACCACTTGTAAGTCTCGCCTCTTGGATAGTCTCCTGGATAGTGCGAAGGCACTCCTGAAACATGGCCGCCATGTCTCTGGCGCTAACAGTCTGCTCTATCTCCTCTATTGGAGCTGGGGCAGGAGCTGGAGCAGGTGCTGGTACAGGAGCAGGAGCAACAGCCTCCTTTGCTGTGCTATGCTCAAGAGTAACAGCTCTGGGTCTGCCACGCCAAGGTAGGGCAGCTGCCCTAGGCCTACCCCGCCTAGATGGTCCAGCTCTCACAGGAGCTTGTCTCGATGGCATGATTCTACAAGTCCAAGAAAAAGATATTAACACCTCCCTTCACATATTATACATAGATATTCAGACTAATACTAAACATGTACTTGACAACAACTCACACTTTACAAGTAACGAATATAATATGTTATAACATTTGCCTAATCAATACCTACATAACTAACGTTAACCATTCCCACTCGTTGGTTACTTTAAACAATTATACTGAGTTCTAACACCGCCTTTAGTAAGGAACAAATTTATTTAAACAATACGACATATGCATACTCTAGTCACGCTAGTGTTCAACTAGCCTACCAATGTTCAACCCCAAGTGAATGCTATTCAAAAATAAGACACTTCCCTTTCATAAACAGGGTTTACCACAAGGACATCCCTAAGATTTCAAAGGTAAGCACTCAGAATATCCATCATCCGATCCATATACAAAGAGCTCCACAAGTCTAGATTCCTATTTTTTTTAACATTTTAAGGTCTTGACGTGTCTTTTATTATTTCTTACTTTTATAGCTAGGTAATAACCCTTCATGGATCACAGCTCCTTTTGTTACTGGCTGATGGGGCGCCATCCATCAACTGTAACGCAAGACCTGATACCAATCCAGTCTGTATAAATATCATAATCAGAATACTATAATCCATGAAAATCGGTTACTAACCTAGCACACATATATAAAATCAACAAGCCACAATCAACAACTAACACATAAACACGCAAGTACACAATCCATTCCAAGAACACGCAAATACATGTGGGAACACAATCAACTAGGCAAATAACTAAGTCCACGGTCTATCTCATAAATAACTAAGTATACGACCTATCATATAGATAACTAGGTGTATAACTTATCTCATAAATAATTAGGCATACGGCCTACCGTATAGATAACTAAGTGTACGACCTATATCTCAATAACTAGGCACACGGCCTATCCCATAAGGCATATGTTCATGCATTTCTAATCTCAGTCAACCACCCCATCAAACAATTCACAGGCTCCCTATCTATCGGGGAATAAACTATAGTGCGCACTCGTGCACAACCGTGCAACACGTGCACATAAAACATACAACCCAACTCTCCCAACTAAACCGAAAGTCTAAACTCATCCAACTGTCCCTAGGTATTCAAACCTAGGCTCTGATACCACGTTGTCACGCTCCGAATTCCAGCGAACCCGAGGCGCGAGTAACGAGACAAAAGAAAATAAAAATAATAAGAAAATAAAGACGATTAAATATAATTTCATACATTCCGTGCACAATTCTGGTACATACACGAGGTCTGGTCCATTCATTCACAACATACAAAATAAGATACGATCTCGGGCTTATGCCCTTACACAATATCAAAGCGCCCCTTGGGCCTAACATAGTTCCTAATCAGCTCATCTCCCCGTCTCGTACAGCTGGGACATCATCTGAAATGTTGCCCCACTAAAGGGGTCAGCTCAACATGCTGGTACAATATAATGCTAATGCAAGAAACAAAATTAAGGGCGTGGCATGTGCAAGTGTACAGTTATATCTACATGGCATTCAACATCATGCATACAATATACTAGCAATAATCTGCATGTCATCCATATCATCCATGCAATGTAGTAACAATGCCCATGAAACGCCCACACCGCTCTATGCCACAATCATGTCAAATCTATGCCATGTCCATGTCAACTCATGTGATGTAATGTAATGCAATATAATGTCATGTCCCTTCACGGATCGCTCCCGCTGGTTAGGGTACCAAATGCAATATCATGTCATTTGGTTAGGGCACCAAATGCAATATCATGTCCCTTCGCGGATCGCTCCCGCTGGTTAGGGTACCAAATGCAATATCATGTCATGTCCAAGGAATCATACTATGTCAACATGCTTTGGTTCCATCATGTCATAATGTAATCTCAATGATGCATCTCATTCACACACAAAGCATGCTTTCAAGTACATATTTCATAATGTCGACAGTTCTCAAAGCATATAATTCACACACTACTCTAACACATGCGATATACAGACAATCATCATCCACATCATCACCCAACTTTAGCAAGATAGCATGAAGCATATAAGCATGTGAACAATCAAGCAAACATGTGAACAATCAAGGCAGCAGAACAAGTATTCCTAATCTCAATTCTATTTCTTACTTAGCACAATATATCGTACCTGATAACCGACCTCAACCCGGGAAAGGTGTACTCGTAGTATAGTAGGATCACAGTGAGAACGCCGAAGGTCAGATCACCTTCTCCTTGCCCTCTCGTGTCCCTAAAATCATAACAGGTAATTCAGTTCGTTGTCATTTGAATGTATTCTATTCATCAAATTTTAGGTCTTTAATTCATAAGTTTCTATTTTGCTAATTTAGACTTCACCATTGAGTCCGGGACGTCGAAGAAACTAAGTTTAGGTTTTCGTAGAATTCAATTCGGACACCTAGGTTCAAAAGGGCAAAACAGTCATTTTGCACTTTACACGGGTCCTTACATTTTGTGACCTCTTTTCACAAATCGGACCCCACGGTTGAGTCCGGAATGCTAGAGAAAATAAAGTTTCACTATTCGTTTACTAAATTTGGAGTTCGTTTGACTGTGTTTCAATTCAGGGGCATTTTGGTAATTTTAAGGGTTCTTCGGGTCTTTTATTTTTTTTCGGGACCTCATCTCGCATCACGGACCTCACCGTTGGTCCTAAGAGGTCCGAGATAGTTAGAAAACATATATGGCTTGCCTCATTTGGATGTCGGACCATTTAGGAGTATTTAATTTAATTAATTATATTTTGTTTGGAAAAATGGAGTAAAATTTAAAAAAAATATATATATATATATATATATATATATATTTATTAATGGCCTAATTGAGCACAGTTGGCAACTGTCCCAGTTGGCCACGCGCCTTTGCCCCCACACGCCGCACGCGAGTTCGAAACTCGGCAGCCACGTCTCTTTCTCTTCCCTTTTTTTTTTTTTCCTAACATGGTTGGGCCAACCAGGCCCAATCTCTCTTTTTTTAAAATGAAACAGGCCCAAAGGCCATTAAATTTAAAACAGCCCAGGAGTCTTACAGTTTAAATGGCAGTCCAACAGGAAACGGCCCAACAAAACAGGCCCAAGGCAACCCTTTTAACAAACAGGCCCAAATGCCCCTGTCTCCTTCGGTTTTCCGGTGGAGAAAACCCTAGGGTTCCGTCGCCATCTCCGGCGACGGCGACCCAATTCCGGTCGGCTTCAAGTGTTTTTCAAGTACAGTTTTATTCCATTTTTCTTATGGATCCCTCTCCCAATCTTATTTCTTCATTTCAGTTACCAAAACCTCACGGATATAGGGTCAAACTCACCACGGCCGACTCTCCGGCCGACTGATTCTCTCCATTTTTGGTGTCTGTTTTTCAACGGTTTTAACTCTATTTCTTTTCTAATCAATTCCTGCACCTCACCTTAACAATCTCCGACCGTTTAGAACAAGTTTTACCCATAAAATATCAACTCCCCTTCCCAAAACCGTGACCTGTAACTAGGTCTCATTCCCTCACCTCTCACCCATTTTACCTGATTTTCCTTTCATCCATTTTCCCTTTGAGTGAGCTACATGGTCCTAAGATCAAATCCAAATGTAATGCTAAGGAAAGAGAGAGAAAAAAAATATTAAAACAAAAGTATGGAGACCAACCTGTTTGAAACCGACCTCCTCCTCCCTTCTGTTCCACCTTGGTTCCAAGCTCCAAAGTCCCTCCCTCTCTCTCTCTCTCTCTCTCTCTCTCTCTCTCTCTCTCTTTGTCTCTCTATCTTTCTTCCCAATCCAGTGGCCCAGATGTATAGACACACATACATATGTACTCCCTCACGCAACTACCTGCCACAGCCACTTTCTTGACTTAAACTTTCTGATTTTTCCCTGTCCTCCTTCCCCAGTTCAGCTTTCCATTTAATGCCCATTGACATTTTGCTTCACATAAATATATATATATATATATATACATATATAATATTAACACACACACTTACACGACATCACTCACACACACTGAGCAGCCCACTTACACACGGCTGTACACACTACAGACACACATATATACACATATATATACCTATATATATACATATTTAAATGCATATAATATATATACATACATGTACATTCATACACACCATGCATACTTATACATATTTTAATTAATAATAATAATAATAATAATAATGACAAATAACCAAGAAAATTTCAAAAAAAAAAAATTTTTTTTCCGGGTTATTACATGGAAAATAGGGGAGGTCACGACCAAATTTTTGGAAAGAAACTTGAGCACCAAACATGTGGGTAAAACACTAGTGAAACGGGGGAGAAGAGGGCTGAAAAATGAGGGTTAAAAACCAGGGAAAAACTGGGCTGAAAATGGCTTAAAAGACTTAGAAAGAAAAATGGAAAAATAGAAAAATGTGGGGCAGGAAATAGAGGAAATTTCTCTCAGTATTTTCACTGTAGCTACAGTGAAAATGCAGAAAAAAAATCAGAAATGGTTGCAGTAGTTTCAGGGAAAAATCAGAACATCACAGTAGCTCAACAACCCCAGCCGCGCGCGCGTCGCCCAGCCCCTGCGCCCACGCCCGCGCTCGCGCGCGCGCCGTGCAAGCGTGGCCTGCCCCTGCGCGCGCTGCCTTGCCTGCCTCGGCCCCCCTCCTGCGCGCGCGTGCGCGCCCTTGGCCCGGCGTGGCTTGCTGCTGTTCACCTGCTATCCCGTCCTGTTTCGCCTACCTTTTGGCCACCTCTTTGAGCCGTTTTGGGACACCTTTTGGGCTATAATTGGACAATATTTTAGGCCATGTTTGACCAATTTTTGGGCCATGTTTGGGCCCATCTAGGGGCTGTTTTAGAGACCCTTTTGGGGCCATGTTTGGCCACCAAAATGGGCTATTTTAGGCCCTCTTCCTTGGACACTTCTTGGTGGGTTTCTTGGCCCGTTGTGGGCTGTACCAAGGACCATTTTCAAATATAACTTAAATTAATTGGAACGCATGTCGGGGTAAGGGTTTGGTTTTAAATTTGAGGGAATAATGGGTGAACTTCTATTTAAATTCTTTAGTTGTCAATTAATTATTTCTTTTAATTTCTTTTTCTTTTTTTCTTTTCACTCACCCTCGGGTTTGTGGAAAAATCCGGGGCGTGACACACACACACACACTGGTCACGGTGCACATGCAGCCCCCTTTCCCCTTTACCTTTCCTTGATATTTTATTACATATACATGTATATATATACATATATATATATTATACATCATGCCACATGTATTCATACATATATACATATACACAATACTCTCTTATACGAGCCTATATATCCGTATATGTGCATATAAGTATGTTTATAACAACGCACACATACACTCAGTTTGGGTATACTACATGTTCGTGAAATATGCTCGTGCATAGAAATGCGTGCGTGCACGTATTTCGAGGCACAGTTCTGGGTCGTTTGGGCATTGCCCGACACTGGCTTTATAACTGATACTTTCACTTTTCAAGCTGCACAGTACATATGATATAATAATATAGAGCTTTAAACAGCTCGGTTTACAATTGATAGTACACTACCTGACCCGGTCTATCTCGGTATACGTGTTACCCCGGGTCAGGGTATTACAACCATAATAAGACTTTTGGGATATTTAAAATATACTCAAAATTATGGATTGCACTAAACGAGATATCCAGTTATACTTGAAGGGTATAGTGATGCTAACTGGATATCTGATTCAAAAGACTCAAAATTCACAAGTGGATATGTTTTTACTCTAGGCAGTGCAGCTGTGTCTTGGAAATCCTTGAAACAAACATGTATTGCTAGATCTACAATGGAATCTGAATTCATTGCTTTAGATAAAGCTGGAGAAGAAGTAGAATGACTTCATAATTTCTTAGAGGATATTCCAAATTGGTCAAGACCTATGCTCGCTATTTGTATACATTGTGATAGTCAATCAACAATTGGAAGGGCACAAAGTCATATATATAATGGTCAGTCACGACACATACGTCGAAGACATAATACCGTTAGACAATTGCTCTCCAATGGAATTATCACCATGACAATGTAAAGTCAAAAGATAATATTACGGATCCACTTACAAAAGGCTTAACACGAGAGCAAATGGAAAGTTCATCGAAGGGAATAGGTTTAAAGCGTATGTCTAAACAGAATTGTCATAGTGGCAACCCAACCTAGTTAATAGGAGATCCCAAGATCTAGGTTCAAAGGGCCAACCGAACTATGAAGTAACTCAGTACGCACTAAGGAGATATCTACTCCTAACCATTTCGATGATGAGACAGTGCACATCTGTTGCCACTTTTAATGATCTTTATATCTTAAAAAAATGTCTACGTAGGGTATTGCAAGATACTCTTCATAGAAATCACCTATGTGAGTAAGAAGGGGTCACTTCTATAGGAATTTTGAAAGGCTGAATTCTCTAAAACACTTACGGAACCAAGAGGTGTTCAAGGCCAAAATGAACACAAATGTGAGAACCAACTATGTCCGAAAGGGTACTATATGATTTTTATTATCTTGGTTTACACAAACAGCTGGCAGTTCAAAGACTTCATGTCCAATGATTAGCTAAGTAAATCCGATAGTCATTCACTAGGGCAAGTTCAAAGCCAGTAAGCTACTTAACCCAATGCAATAACCTTTTCACTGTACTCGAACTAGTGTCTGCATGTCATTTGCATTACTTTCAGTCAATTTCATTCATGTGGGGGATTGTTGGGTTTTAGAGCATAATAATTAGCTATCTTTGAGCTAAAATTAAAGTAGGTCCCACACATTAATTTTAGTGGGTCCACATGAAAATGTGTTCTCCTCCATGAAGGAAATTAAGATCATATATTGGGTTGCTCAAAACCATTAAGAAGTGAATGAGAAATTGCCTCCAAATATCACCTACTTGGAAATGGTAACAAAAGCTTGAAACTTGTGAAAAAACTTATGTCCCACATAAGATGGGTACAAGGCTTTTAAAGAATATATATACACTTACCTTGGAGGAAGGTTTGGGCCCCAAGGGGTACCCAAGTTTTGTGGAAGGGGGGGACCTAGCACATGCTTGGTTCACCACACACGCGCTGCCGCCGCCGTCCCGCCCCGCACCGAACCGGGCCGGGCTTGGGCTTGGCCCGTCGTATATATATCTTTTTGAAAAAAATTAATTTAAATAACTTTTCATTAAACGCTGTCGTTTTGTTACTGTTAAAAATGAATCAAAAAGCTGTCGTTTAGTTGCTAGATTAATTAAAATTAAAAACGTCACCGTTCTGCGAGTATGTTTTTTGGTTTTGAACAGTCGTTTTCTTCATGGGTGCGATTGTGTCTGTTCACCATGAACAGACACAACTAAACCTTCATGACCGTACCAAACAACTATGAAGAAGTCTATAAATACTCAAGTCCTGCATTGCATTCATTCATCCCGAAAAATTGCATTCTCTCTCTCTCTAAATCTCTTTTCTGTATAAGTCAAGTTCGAGTTGCTGTCATTGTTGTGTTCGTTGGATTCTAAAGATTGAAGTGCTGCATCTTTAGAATCAAAATCTGTTCTATCTTGAAATCTATTCAATTCAATAACAGTAAGTTCAAGTGTTATTTATATTTCTTTATTTCCTTCTATTTTAATTCTTATAAGACTGTATATATAATCAGTATATATTAGGCCAACAATGATAAATACAGAAATACCGCCCCTTTTATTTCCCATTTCCCACTTCCCAAGATGTGTACACGCGTATGCGTATCTGTGCACAAGTGTGTGTTTGTGTCCGTAAGTGGATTTAAACATATAAAGACACTGGACTCCATAGAAACTTGTAAATTGGTCAGGTTCTAATATTACAATTGTTGCAGAATCACCGTTGAGCTCGGTTGACTATTGATAACAATCAAGTTCAGGTAAACTCACATTTTGAGAAAGAAATTCTAATATGAATGCAAGTTGGTGCTGGATTTGATCAGTCTCTATATGCCTAGAAATACAGAACAAAGGGTTCGACAGCAACAAAGTGTGAGAAGAAATTGTAAGGCAGTCTAAATTTTTGAAAGCGTTAGAATGGATGATACTTCTGCATTCTGATCACTCAAATATCCATCCAATTCATCAGTCAGCATACAATTGTTCAAGCAAATGTTTTTGGAACAGAGCACTTGATATCCATCCAAATTCATGATTTCTCAATGATAGTTGACGAGCAACAAGTCCCATTTTGAGTATAAAGTACAGCAATTTATTATTAATCCAAACAAGCAAATTACCCTGATGTGGTGGCTAAGGCGAACTCCAACTTGGATCATTTACGCTTCAGAACAAGAAATAGTTGGGTTCCTTTCGTGTAGCTTGACTCCAGCAAGGAGGAAAGCTCTGCACTTTTCTGAAGGCTCCGTTCAAACATTTCAGCAACAATCTCATGTCCGAAATGTTTGCTGAAAACTCCTTCCATTCCGGCTCTTAGGTGCATTATTAATTTCCCGACATCAATTGGTCCCTCAATATTCGACCTGGGGTCTGTTAACTCCATTCTTTCAACACTGAAACACCCATTTCGTTCAACCAGCAAAGCCATCTCCTTGGGGGAGGGAGTATACACAGGCAAGTTAAAGGAGTCCACTTGAGCTTCATTGATTAATCCCTGCAATAAAGATATGGCCATTTTGGGATTACACTGTGAATCTGATGCAAGTATTTTTCAAATGCAAATGAACTTATCAAACATGAGAATATTCATAAAGTTCAGACAGCAAATTCTTATCAATTCTGTGCAACAAGAAGTAGAGTATGTAATAATAAACTTCTAACTTAAAAATAACTATGATTTTTTGTGATATGAATATAACAAGATTGTATTATCTGTAATTATAATAATTTCTCCTTTATTCTTTTATGTCATCTTGAGTACTTTAACTCCAAAGTAACTTCCTATGCTGAATATTAATTAATTCGCTCAATTCAAGTGATCTAAACTGGTAAATTTTGTAGCTTTGACTCACCTCGTTCACCATATCCATGAGGCTGGATGCGAGAAAATCAAATATCAGACCAGCTGGGAACCGAGAATGATGGGTTCCATCTGATAGACCTGGAAGGATCAGTACCATCAAACCTCCAACCACAATCTCCTCAGCTCTAGCTTTCAAAAAGATCTCCATGTCCTTTATATATTGAGCTGCATAAGCATTAACCACTTCATTTGAGGCAGTCGTGTGGTATATCTTCCCCTTGTTCCACGCAGGAGAGTTTTTGTCCAACAACCCTTCTGGCACCTTAGAGAGCCAATGAAGTGCATAAGAGGAATGCACCAAATGGAGAGAAGACTCTGGGAATAACCGATCATAGAAAGAACCTGGCACTCCAGTAGCAAAGTATTGCCTATCTGGAGGGAGGGAGGCAAAGAGGGTATTGAAATCATTGGCAGCATGATCATTGAAGAACACTTGGAATTCAGGCAATTTAGAAGTGAGGCCTTCGTTTTGGTACTTTCTTTCTATGGCTTGTAGTAAATTTTGCATAGCCTTGAAGGTATTTGGCCCGACTGAACATCCCAGATCTGCAATTCGCAATGTGTTTGAAGTAGCAGTGAGGATTTTTATTTCAAGCTTCTCAGCAATTGCCTCATTGACCATTTCCTTTGCAACATCTGAAGCTGCTTTCTGTAAAATAGGCCAAATATGTTATTGATGTTGTTGATATTAGTGTCATTACTCATCAGTATCACATCCCAAATGACACGTCCAAAAACTCAACTCGAAAGATGATCAAATGGAGACAATTTTCATGGACGAATATATTATATATATTGGATAGTATTATAATAGCCTGAATATTACACAACTGAACTAAGGCAATCAAGTTGGGATTAGTGCAGATTGGATGAATGAATTAAAGAAGTCCTAAAATAATCAAGATGAATGGCTTAAATAGTTTTTCTTTCCATTTATTTATTGATTTATTGTTATTTTCAGGGGAGCTCCATCTCTCTCTAGTTTTTGAAGGCTGCAATTCACATTGAGAGTAATAGGGCATCCACAAGATCAATATTATGGAACAAATTGATAGAAATTGAAACACCATGTCAACAGGTGAGGCTACTTTACCCACATGTCAGCAGACCACTCAAAATTGAAACACCACAAAACAAAAGCTGTTTACATTTTGTCCAGTTTGACCATGTCCTTTCCACTTTCTTGTTTATGCTCATCTTTGTTTCCATCTCTTCCAGATTGACCATGTCTTTTCCAATGGAAACCTAATCTCAAACCCTCAATATATATATATATATATATATATATATATTTTCATCTCTTCATGAGTAATTATCAGGCAGCCTATATATATATCTTCGTAGGGTCTCTTTTTTTCTTCACAGAGTTTGGGACAATCAAAAGGTTGAAAGGGAATTGAACCTCCATAGAAACAGGACCGGTTCTTATTGACACTCTCTTCTAATTTTTAGTCTTCTTTTTTTATTTATGTATATTAAGAAATACCAAAGCACCCTATGTTATGTATCTTCCTAAACAAATCCATTCCTCTCCAACCCTTAAAAAAAACAAAAAATATTCATGAGAAAATATTGTATATGATAGAGATTTGAGAAGAAAGATTCATAGAATACGATTTTCTACATATTTTTAGAATTATATCAAAAAAAAATTCTCACGACAAAGGTTGGCAGAGATTTAAAGATTGATTGAGAAGAAAATTTAGGGTTTACTTTCATTTCTTAATAGAGAAGTTGCCTGCACTTCCAGAATAGAAAGTTTTTCATGTTTATAATAATTAAATTTTTAATTTTTTTACATTGTTTTTCAAGTCTATATATATATATGGGGAATTAGTGAGAAAGAAAGTAGTGATTTCATATTTCATTGAAAGGCAGATAGGGTCACAGGGTGATGCATGCTTGAGCTAACCGTGGACTTCTTGGGGGTAAGGGAAGAATCAAGTTGCTCTTTGAAGTTTTGAGTATCAAAGAACATGGAAAATTAAATTTAATATTCATCAATTTCAATCAAAAGCACTTATGAAATTGAACATGTTCCACTAAATAGTAAATACGCCAGCCTGTTTCGTTTAAAAAATGGACTAAAATTCTCCTCTGGTATACTTTTCTCTTTTATTTTCCTCAATGTGAACTTGCAAATGAGACAATTATACTAGAAATGATGTTGATCTCGATTATTAAATAATTAAAAATTAGATAACGTGACTTGCATTAAAGTTTGAAGAAAAAAATGAAACAATATCATAAAAAAATGACACACACACACACACACACATATATATATATATATATATGTGCGCGCTCACATGTCATAATTAAGTTACTGATTGCCTCGCACATAAAATTAACATTATTGTTTAGTCAACAGTCAACCACCTAGAGTTAATTAGTTATATATATATATATATATATATATGTCTATGTGTGTGTGTGTGTCTGTGTGTGGGTGTATATTAGTTAATGCTCAAACAGCCGTTCGCTTATGTATACACACACACCAGGAATTAAATATAAATTCTTAAATAAACATCGAAATTAAGTGGTAATTTGCATAAAAAACTTCAACCAAATCAAAATGCTAATCATGAACATGAAGTGCGTGCCTGTGTGTATGTGTGTGTATATATATATATATATATATATATAGTGATTGTGTATACCAACCTGATAAACGGAGTTTTTGGTGTAGCTGTAAGCGCCATCTCCACAGTTCATCGGAAATGATTCAGGAACAGAGGCGGAGTGGTGGTTGCTCATCTCTCTCCTCTTTGTCTTTGCTATGAGATTTGATAGCACTTTGCTTTATAAGCAAAATTGTCAACACATTTCTCAATAAGAGCTCAAAATATTCCGAGAAGTGACAAAGTCAATAAAGTAGTATAAGAATTAGAGCAACGAGTGGTTTAGAGGAATAAATATAACAGTCTATGTTGGCGGGCCGACTCGTGAGCTGTCTAAGCTTGGGCGTTCCTTTGGATAGACTCTGAATTAGGACAAAGACATTTTGAAGAAGATGTTTTGAAATAAAATTATTTATAAATATTTATTTAAGTCTTGAAAATATTAAAATAAACGTTTTAAAAAATTTAAATAAATACTTATTTATTTTAAAAATTTATTTAAAATAGAAAAATAATCAAATAAGTGATTAGAATTGCGTATCCAAACAGAGTCTAAATAGTGGACCATTTTGACTACTCATCTTTGATTTTCTTGCATCTCCCTTCTGGAAATAAGCAATGCCTTAAGAAGGGCATCTCCATGGTAACTGCTAATTTAGTTCAAAATTCAAGTAAAAGTTGATTTTGATTTTAGTATTCTCTAATGATTTTTCTCATATTAAGTTATAATTATAAATTTGACTATATAAATAGTGTGGTATCCTGATTTGAGTTTTAATTACAGTAAAAACAGGTTTGTATGGATTTTAGTTGAGGGTTGGAAAATGTTTTTTTATTATAAGTTTTGACTCAAATTTAAATTTGAATTTAATTTTGATTTTCAGTAATTATTAGAAATAGGGATGACAATTTGCCTTGTCCCATCAAGAATCCATCTCACTCGTTCCTAATAAGACAGGTATAAGGTGTTCATAAACAAAGTCGGTGTGCGCTATTAAAACCCGGTCAATGTGGGATTTTTGAAACCCAGTTGAGTTCAGGAGATAGTAACTCTACTCCATTTATATATTATCTTTTATCTCCAAGTACATTATATTTACTAATAAATCAAACTATATAAAATTAGTTTTAAGATTTTTCATATCACACTCATATTATTTTTTCTTGAACTGGTTATTTTGGCAATAAAGTTTTAATCTACCTACTAAAAAAATGTTTTTAACTTTGAAAAAAATCAACGTTCAGGACAGGGTCGGGGAATATAAATGAAGTTAGGGTCGTGGTCGAGGTGAACCTATAGGTGTGGTGGGGCGGGGCAAGGTCAGGAATATAAATAAAGTTGGAGTTGGGAAAGGGGCACCCCGCCTTGACCCGACCTTGCCTTGTTGCCATTCTTAACTGGAGATGCTGAAGGATCCAATCTATGTCTAGATGTAAAGAATTTAACCTAGAGGGGGGTGAATGAGTTTCAATAGAAAATAAAAATTCGTTTGGTTGATTATGTTAAAATTCACTTGCTAATAGGTGTAATCAAATTCAGTGACATGTAATACTAAACTATAGAAATAATAAATAAAGCAATAGTAAATAGATAGAGACAGTGCACCAAATTTGTTGACGAGTAAATCGCCACAAATCAACTGAATTTGCTTTAAAAAACCTCAGGGTGTTGATCTAGATGTGAATCCACTAGAATAGGTTCGATGATTACAGACTCTTAACAACTTAGTCTTAGTCCCTCAAGCCTTGTTGATAATTTGAATCTTCTCAAACTTGAATCCACAAGTACCTTTCAAGTGTATTTGCCGCTTTGAACTCCACGAATGGCAATCCAAGCACAATTGCGAAATCCACGTAATCTCGAACTTTGTCGATTGCACAAACTTGAAATTTACAAGCTTATACTCAATGAACAATGTAGAAATGGAGTTCAGGTTCTTTCTTCAAGGATTTGATATATGTGTGCAATATGCATATGAAGAAAAATACCTTTAAAAAATTTAGAAAATCTATTTAATAGCAGCCAAAAGTCCTCTTACGAACTAGGAATTAAATCTTTATAGAGGATAGGTTTTGGAAAGAAAATCACACTGTTTGAATCCAATTAGGAAAGTACTATGTGCGACATTCGTTCCCACGAATGGGGTGTTCATCCGCATGAACCTCAATTCATTCAAACGAATTATCGAACAAATGTTATCACGCCCCGGATTCCCGACCGAACCCGGGGATGCGAATGACGAGACAGAAAATAAAATAGATAAAAGGACAAATATAAATAAATCCACTAAGCAAGCCTCCATTCCCATCAATACATACAATAACATAAAATATATTGCACAATTGCATTGTTCATAGGTCATTCGGGCTTAAGCCCTTACATTCCAAAATACAAGTCCCATGGTCCAAAATATACACCACGTGCTTCACCCTATCAGGGCATCACAGAATCTCAAGTGGCTGGAGGGTCCTCATCTGAAAAATGTTGCTCACGAATGGGTCATCCCAACTGCTGGTATGATGAAGTGCTAATGCAAGAAATAAAGCTAAGGCGTGGCATGTGCAAAGTGTACATTTATATCTAAATTTCATTCAACGCATCGCAGTAATATATGAATGGTATGCATGATGCACCCATGCACAACTCTATGCCACACCCATGTCTCATTTACGGGTACTCCCCGATGGGAACAGAGTACCAATGCAATGGCCAATTTTGGGTTTTTCACCACAGGATCTACACCCTCATAATGCAAAGCACCATGTGCTTACCCACGCCATGTTCTCAAAGAATTCATCATATGCCAATATGCCAATGCAATCTCAATGAAATATGGTTTCCATAATATAGCATGCTCGAGACAATAATACATAAATCATCAGCGGATTCCACATGTAAGCATATCACATATAATCAACATATACACATATCATGATTCACGTTCATCATTTATTAAACATTCATAAAGTACAAGTAACATGTAAGCATGTGAACAACCAATTCTAAATCATCAAGTAAACACATGCCACATAAACACATAAGTCATGCCAGTTATTTACAGAACATTCCTAACTTAACTTCATTTCTAACATTAGCAAAACACCATACCTGTCGGGTAGTCTCAACCCTAGATGATCGTGCACGATATATAACTAAACTGGTCAATGAAAGTGCAGGAGATCAGATCGTCCTCTCCTGTCCTGTCAGTGTTCCTAAAAGCATGAATCACAACTCAGTCTATAGTTATTTGGATTTAAGCTATTCATCAAATTTTATGTCTTTAATTCATAAGTTTCCATTTTGCTAAATTAAACTCTTCCATTGAGTCTAGGACGTCGAAGAAAATAAGTTTAGGTTCTCGTAGAACTCAATTCGGACACCGGGGTCACTACAAGAAAAACCATTATTAGCGACGCACGCGTGCGTCGCTAATAGTGGCCTTGAGCGTCGCTAAAGGTCTTTAGCGACGCACAAACGTGCGTCGCGCGTGCGTCGCTAATAGTGGCCTTGAGCGTCGCTAAAGGTCTTTAGCGACGCACAAACGTGCGTCGCTAAGGCGTCACAAATAGTGGCGTCGCTAATAGTATTAGCGACGCACACCCCTTTGTGCGTCGCTAATTGTGACTTTTAGCGACGCACAACGAGCGTCGCTAAAAATTGGGTATGCGCGTCGCTAAAAGTCACTATTAGCGACGCTCAGTGTGGGCGTCGCTAAAAGTCACTATTAGCGACGCACACTGAGCGTCGCTAATAGTAGTCTTTAGCGACGCGCAGTGTGCGTCGCTAATAGTGACTTTTAGCGACGCCCACACTGAGCGTCGATAATAGTGACTTTTAGCGACGCACAACGAGCGTCGCTAAAAATTGGGTATACGCGTCGCTAAAAGTCCTATTAGCGACGCTCAGTGTGGGCGTCGCTAAAAGTCACTATTAGCGACGCACACTGAGCGTCGCTAATAGTAGTCTTTAGCGACGCGCAGTGTGCGTCGCTAATAGTGACTTTTAGCGACGCCCACACTGAGCGTCGCTAATAGTGACTTTTAGCGACGCTCAGTGTGGGCGTCGCTAATAGTTTTTTTTTTTTTTAAATAAAAAACCCATATTTGCTTTGTTTTCTTTGTTGTTTCATTCCTGTTTAAACCTGTATCAATCATCCATCCCGATATACAATAAAATCCAAGCATTCTGAAATGAATATATTAAAAAAGAAAAATTAACAATTGTCTCCAAAAAATGTACATTTGTATTAGTACAATTTAACAATAAATAGAAAAATTAAAAATTGTCTCCTAATTAATGTAACTACACATGTCCATGAAAAGAAAAAAAAAACAAATAAAAATAACAAGTTCCGATGCAAAACATAAGGACGGTGTCACGACCCGAAACCCACCCTAAGCGGATTACCGGATCGCGATCGCCGCCCCGAGACCCGAGGGCCCCGAGACAAGGCTCGCATATGCAGCGGTATCGAATAGATGTGCAACATACATTTTGCGGAAGCGTGAAAAACTTTTTCTTTTCTTTTATCATTTTTTAAATTATGCACATCCGTTCGGTACTGCTGCTCCATACATAGCATACATGGTTACACATTCAGAGTATACTAAAAACTTAAAGACTTCATACATTCATACCATACATAACTGATTTGCCCAGAGGGCTTATTACATGACCTTACTATGTCTACTAATATAAAAGTACTATTAGAGTTTACAGACTTATCAAAAGAGACTAATTAACCATGTCCTCCCAAAATCAGCAGACTTGTCAACATCGTCCTTAAATCCAAACTGCTGCTATTTACCTGAAAGGGGGGTCCGAACAAAGTCCGGGTAAGCTAATCTAAGCTTGTGAGCAATTCCAGTATTCGTCATGGTGTTTTTCGATTGGCAGTGGTTTAGTACATAAGAGTTCGTAAAATAGTCACCGCCAATTGTTCATATAATTGAATACAAGATATATGCATTCTTTAAAACATGTAGCTGTGAAATATTTAAAGCATTCAAGCTAAACTTATACATGTGAACTTTAAAACATATAACACATCATGTATTTCTTAAATAGAGTATATAAAACTCAACATATGCATAATGAAAATGAGAGTAAAACTTGCTTCCATTTTCAAATCATTTGTCATCTTATCACTTCCATTAGTGGAATCCGTTTCGAACCGGAGTCCCATATTACTTATCTATGGAGATATCTCATTTGCCTGGGGGATTAGATCCTGCTACCGGGCATTTCACATGACAGGTCAATGAGTTACAATAAGAACCCAAAATACTGACTATGTGGGTTTTTGACAGGTCAATGGGATCCGAAGAAACCCAAAATACTGCCTGTGTGCTTATGCACCATTATCTTATAAAACATTTTTCATGTGACTTGTCTCATAGATACTTTTCATAAATTCGTAAATAACATTCGTATACTTGAAATAAACAAATTCAGAATATTTGACAATAATTGCATTTTAACTAGACATGCTAAAAAGTAGTTGAAGGAAAAACTGTTGCAGAAACCAATCACTAAGCATGTCACAATGAATTTCTAAAATAGAACAATTAAAAACTGAATCATGTAAATACTGAATTTGAAACTTCAAATACTTCATATCTTATACTTAAAACCCTTTTTAAATCATGGAGTCAAGTTTCCAATTCAAACACAGGGTTACTCACCTTGTACTTTTAGTCTTGCTCTATTTGGGTGCTTTGCCCCTGGCTTCCTTTAACCTTTGAAGCCATTGCTGCAATGTTTCCGTATCTTCCCGTTTCTTAAGTTGTTTAGCTGCTAATTGCTCCTTTGTTATTGTCTTGTAAATAAAGGGGCTTACGCAGCATACTTCATTTGTTTTAGAAATTCGGATACGATTTTGAATCAGCTGAAGTTGTCTTTCTAGCTGTTCCCGGAAAGCTTGCTGTCTTGGGTCACTTGCCAATTGGGCCCTTGTCTTCATAGGAGTGACTTCCTTTTCTTGGCTCATTTTGTGTTTAATTAATTATCTGTTTAAAACACAATTTATCATGTCAAGAAAAATAGATTTCTACAATCATACTCTTCTGGGAGTTCCATTAACTTCTAATTTAAAGTTATTTACTTAACATGTTTACGTGTCGTGTCTTATCGTATTTCATTTCTCGTATTTGCCTCAGTTTAGTCCTTTGGCAACATTTCAGTTCATAGTCATCTAACAGATGCTATTCATCAAATTTTATGTCTTTTTATTTTAGACATTTCTTTAGGTCGAATAGACTCTACCGTTGAGTCCGAAGTGTTTAAGAAAGTCGGTTTAGACCCTTTCTGATTTCATTTTGGCTTTAGGGGTACCAGGGGTATTTTTGTCATTTTACCCTCCTTACGTGTCTTTATTTTTCGGGACCCCGTCTCATGTCGTGGACTTCACCATTGGACTCAGAAGGTCCAAAATAGTAAGAATACATTAATAATTTGTCAATTTTGGTCAAGGGGTATTTTGGTAATTTACCCCTTACGTGACTTTATTTTTCGGGCTCCGTCTCATAAAACGGACCCTACCATTAGTCTCAGAATATCCGAAATAGTAAGGATACACTATTCATTCATTAAATTTGAACTTTGTTTGACTTGTTTATGGGGTAAGGGCATTTTGGTCATTTTGACATTTTCTAGGGGTCTTAAATTTTTCGGGATCTCATCTCATGTTGTGGACCTCACCAATGGCCTTAGGGGGTCCAAGATAGTAAGGTTACATATATAACTTGTAATTTTTGGACAACGGGCTATTTCGGAGTAATTAATTTAATTAATCAAATTTAATTAAATTAATTATTACATGTAATACATATATATTATTAATGGGGAAAAGGGAATAGGTTGAATAGGATGGCACGCTGGCCAGCGTGCCATCTCCCTCCCCATACATCACCGGATCGAGTCCCCCCAGGTGCGGCTGCACCTTTTTAATTTTTGGATTATATTAAATATATTATATATATATATTGCGTTCGTAAATAGGTCACATGTATATGTGTGGCCGAGTGGAAAAACACGCGTGGGGCGCGTGAGGTCAGGGGTTCGAACCCCTTCGACCGCAATTCCCTTCCTTTTCTTTAATTTTTCATAACACGGTTTATATATAACCGTATACGCCCCTAAACGGCGCCGTTCCAATAACTCGGTGGCAAGCCCCAAGGCTGCCACCTGTCCCGAGTCCACCCACCGTTTTAAACGGTGCACGAGTCGACTCGGTCGTCTTCCCCGAGCGACCGACTGAAAAACCCTAATTCCCGATTTCCTTTTTCTTCTATTTCGTGACGTTTTACTCTTCCAAGCTCGACTGTTTTTGTCCCAATTTATCCCTAAGGTTCATACAAATCGTTTGGCATTGATTTTGAGCTTTAAAACTCCTTCACATATTCGGTTTTGGACACGATAGCTGAATCTGTAATAGCCTCGGTTCACACTCGTTTCTTGACCATTTTTTATGAGGTTTGGATTGTTGTGATCCCCTCTTCATGGAGATCAAGTTTTCATTTAAAAAAAACGGCTTAAATCATGAGTTTAGAGGTTTGGGGTGTAGACCCGAAACCTGCAACTTAACATTTGAGGGCCTTTGTTCATGCTTTTTGGTCGCGGTCACACGTTTTTAATATGTTTATGTGGTCTAAAAGAGGTCCCTATACACCAAACCAAGTTTGGTTTCCCTTCGATCAGACCTGCTTGAGCAAGGTCCATCCATGGCCGTGGCTTATGGGTCATGCAATCTTAGGTGTTTTTAAGCTATATTTTCATGCTTGTTAAGGTTTAGACGTGTTCTAAACATCATATATTCAAAATGAAAGCTTTAAATCAGTTCATATGTAGAGAAATTCTAGAGAGGGAATTTTGACAGTTTTGAACACTCTCACCTTTTTGGTTGATTTTCCTCCTCTTTCTTGCCTTAATCCTTCTTCTCTTCTCTTCAGTTATTGTTCTTTTGGTTTCTTTAGCAAGAAGAAAGCATGATTTACATGCTTAGCCTTTATAGAGAAGTGACCGACTCTTCTCACTCCTCCCACCTCTCTCTCTCTCTACAGCTATCTTTCTCTCTCTCTACATTCTGAATTCTAGCCCTACATAGACTTCCTATCTCATAATTTCAGCCTTCTCTCTTTCCTACTTTGCATTAATTTACATAAGATATTTATACATATTATACACATATATATACATATACATATATATATACAAGAGACACACACACACTTGCCGACACACACACACACACACATTCACATTGTTCACCTCTTCAATTTTCATCTTTTTCATATTTCATTTTATTTAATATATATATATACATATTTACATTTTACATACATTTAATTAATACATATATATACATTAGGTCTTATAATTAATTAATTAATGTAATAATTAATTAATTATATATATATATGATTTTCTTCCCTCGTAGTACGTGTCATGTGACCCGGTATCCCGGGTCGGGATATTACATTCTTCCCTACTTAAAAGAGTTTTGTCCCCAAAACTCGTTTGTTCCCACCTTTGAAGATTAGGAAATTCCTTGTTTAACATTTCATCATTAACATATCTAGAGTTTAAATCTAAACCATAAGCATATACGACAGAATTTAAATATTTGATCATATACCTAATTATCCTTAGAGGCTTGAGCAGCTTCAGAAAATATATTGAAAACTCGCCCGTACCTCGTAGGTTCTTGAGTTCCTTTTCCTTTTTCAGCAGTCCGAGCCTGCGGCGTAGCCGATGAAGCTATAGCAGTAGGTTCCTTGGTAGCTGAACTCAATTTTGGGCATTCCCTGATACGATGCCCTGTTAGTCCACACTTGTAACAAACTCCAGTGCCTAGCCGGCAAGGTGCAAAATGTTTCTTTTGGCAAGTAGGGCATGTGGGAGTTTCTACTGTCTTTTGACTAACATTACCTTCCTCATTCACAGATGTAACACTCCTGCCTCCTCCTGTTTTGGTCTTCTTCATTTGCTGAGGCAGAGGGCCCATCTGTTTCTTATCCTTTTTCTGGGACAAGGCTATCCCAGCTCTCTCAAATATTTTGGCACGGTCCACAACCGCGTTGTATGTCGGAAGCTCAAAAGGTTCTAATCGATACCTAATGTTATCCTTGAGACCACATTCAAACTTCCTAGCTTTCAAATCCTCAGTGTGGATCATGTGTGGTGCGAAACGAGCGAGATTCATAAATTTAGTCTCGTACTCGGCCACTGTCATCATTCCCTGGGTTAGGGTTGCAAATTCAGCTATCTTTTGATTTCTTAATGATCTCGGAAAGTACTTTTCATAAAATACTTCCAAGAACCTCTCCCAAGTCATGGGTGGTTCCCTATCTCTCTCTAAAAGCCACCATTCGTGTGCTGAATCTTTAAAAGTGAAAGCAGCGTAGGAGACTTTCTGTTCAGTTGTGCAAGGCATCACGGTAAAAATGCGCTCCATTTCTCTTACCCATGATTCTGCACTAATCGTTGTATCCAGTCCATCAAACCTAGGTGGTTTGAATCCTTGGAATGTTTTATAAGTCGATGTGTTAGCTGCCTCAGCAGGTCGTACCAGATTTAGTGGAGGTTCAGGAGCTTGGACTGGTTGGGGCACTGGTTGGGGCATTTGGCCCTGAGCTTGGATACCTGCCAATGTCCGGCCCATTGCTTCTATAAGTTGCTCCATCCTATCCATTCTGTCCCCGGAACTTCCCGTAGTCCTTCTGGTATTCACCATTTTTGCTGAAAACACACATCCATTAGTTTTCTATCACCTGTTCATTGCATAAAATTTACTTTTATTTACTTCATGTTCTCAATGTGGAATACATTTTATCATCCTTATTTCTTTTACTTAAACACGGGTCCCATACCCCGTCTTCCTATCATATACGTACTTCTAATAACTTGACTTACTCTAGTGCAGGTCCCATACCCTGCCCTTACATTACATTACATATCACGTACTTACATATCTAATTCATGAACTGCGAGTCCCATACCTCGCCTTTACATTACGTTACGTACTTCACATATCTATTTCATATAATGCGGGTCCCATACCCCGCCTTTACTTCATAACATATACTTCACATATTTAGGTAGCCTAGGACTTACCTAACTCATAATTCTATTTCGAATCTCTAAGTTGATCTTAAGTCAACCAAGAACTAATCTTAATCATTCTTAACTTAAATTTCAGTCTTTTCCCAAAAGACCTAATAACTAGTGCTCTGATACCATGTTGTCACGACCCGAAACCCACCCTAAGCGGATTACCGGATCGCGATCGCCGCCCCGAGACCCGAGGGCCCCGAGACAAGGCTCGCATATGCAGCGGTATCGAATAGATGTGCAACATACATTTTGCGGAAGCGTGAAAAACTTTTTCTTTTCTTTTATCATTTTTTAAATTATGCACATCCGTTCGGTACTGCTGCTCCATACATAGCATACATGGTTACACATTCAGAGTATACTAAAAACTTAAAGACTTCATACATTCATACCATACATAACTGATTTGCCCAGAGGGCTTATTACATGACCTTACTATGTCTACTAATATAAAAGTACTATTAGAGTTTACAGACTTATCAAAAGAGACTAATTAACCATGTCCTCCCAAAATCAGCAGACTTGTCAACATCGTCCTTAAATCCAAACTGCTGCTATTTACCTGAAAGGGGGGTCCGAACAAAGTCCGGGTAAGCTAATCTAAGCTTGTGAGCAATTCCAGTATTCGTCATGGTGTTTTTCGATTGGCAGTGGTTTAGTACATAAGAGTTCGTAAAATAGTCACCGCCAATTGTTCATATAATTGAATACAAGATATATGCATTCTTTAAAACATGTAGCTGTGAAATATTTAAAGCATTCAAGCTAAACTTATACATGTGAACTTTAAAACATATAACACATCATGTATTTCTTAAATAGAGTATATAAAACTCAACATATGCATAATGAAAATGAGAGTAAAACTTGCTTCCATTTTCAAATCATTTGTCATCTTATCACTTCCATTAGTGGAATCCGTTTCGAACCGGAGTCCCATATTACTTATCTATGGAGATATCTCATTTGCCTGGGGGATTAGATCCTGCTACCGGGCATTTCACATGACAGGTCAATGAGTTACAATAAGAACCCAAAATACTGACTATGTGGGTTTTTGACAGGTCAATGGGATCCGAAGAAACCCAAAATACTGCCTGTGTGCTTATGCACCATTATCTTATAAAACATTTTTCATGTGACTTGTCTCATAGATACTTTTCATAAATTCGTAAATAACATTCGTATACTTGAAATAAACAAATTCAGAATATTTGACAATAATTGCATTTTAACTAGACATGCTAAAAAGTAGTTGAAGGAAAAACTGTTGCAGAAACCAATCACTAAGCATGTCACAATGAATTTCTAAAATAGAACAATTAAAAACTGAATCATGTAAATACTGAATTTGAAACTTCAAATACTTCATATCTTATACTTAAAACCCTTTTTAAATCATGGAGTCAAGTTTCCAATTCAAACACAGGGTTACTCACCTTGTACTTTTAGTCTTGCTCTATTTGGGTGCTTTGCCCCTGGCTTCCTTTAACCTTTGAAGCCATTGCTGCAATGTTTCCGTATCTTCCCGTTTCTTAAGTTGTTTAGCTGCTAATTGCTCCTTTGTTATTGTCTTGTAAATAAAGGGGCTTACGCAGCATACTTCATTTGTTTTAGAAATTCGGATACGATTTTGAATCAGCTGAAGTTGTCTTTCTAGCTGTTCCCGGAAAGCTTGCTGTCTTGGGTCACTTGCCAATTGGGCCCTTGTCTTCATAGGAGTGACTTCCTTTTCTTGGCTCATTTTGTGTTTAATTAATTATCTGTTTAAAACACAATTTATCATGTCAAGAAAAATAGATTTCTACAATCATACTCTTCTGGGAGTTCCATTAACTTCTAATTTAAAGTTATTTACTTAACATGTTTACGTGTCGTGTCTTATCGTATTTCATTTCTCGTATTTGCCTCAGTTTAGTCCTTTGGCAACATTTCAGTTCATAGTCATCTAACAGATGCTATTCATCAAATTTTATGTCTTTTTATTTTAGACATTTCTTTAGGTCGAATAGACTCTACCGTTGAGTCCGAAGTGTTTAAGAAAGTCGGTTTAGACCCTTTCTGATTTCATTTTGGCTTTAGGGGTACCAGGGGTATTTTTGTCATTTTACCCTCCTTACGTGTCTTTATTTTTCGGGACCCCGTCTCATGTCGTGGACTTCACCATTGGACTCAGAAGGTCCAAAATAGTAAGAATACATTAATAATTTGTCAATTTTGGTCAAGGGGTATTTTGGTAATTTACCCCTTACGTGACTTTATTTTTCGGGCTCCGTCTCATAAAACGGACCCTACCATTAGTCTCAGAATATCCGAAATAGTAAGGATACACTATTCATTCATTAAATTTGAACTTTGTTTGACTTGTTTATGGGGTAAGGGCATTTTGGTCATTTTGACATTTTCTAGGGGTCTTAAATTTTTCGGGATCTCATCTCATGTTGTGGACCTCACCAATGGCCTTAGGGGGTCCAAGATAGTAAGGTTACATATATAACTTGTAATTTTTGGACAACGGGCTATTTCGGAGTAATTAATTTAATTAATCAAATTTAATTAAATTAATTATTACATGTAATACATATATATTATTAATGGGGAAAAGGGAATAGGTTGAATAGGATGGCACGCTGGCCAGCGTGCCATCTCCCTCCCCATACATCACCGGATCGAGTCCCCCCAGGTGCGGCTGCACCTTTTTAATTTTTGGATTATATTAAATATATTATATATATATATTGCGTTCGTAAATAGGTCACATGTATATGTGTGGCCGAGTGGAAAAACACGCGTGGGGCGCGTGAGGTCAGGGGTTCGAACCCCTTCGACCGCAATTCCCTTCCTTTTCTTTAATTTTTCATAACACGGTTTATATATAACCGTATACGCCCCTAAACGGCGCCGTTCCAATAACTCGGTGGCAAGCCCCAAGGCTGCCACCTGTCCCGAGTCCACCCACCGTTTTAAACGGTGCACGAGTCGACTCGGTCGTCTTCCCCGAGCGACCGACTGAAAAACCCTAATTCCCGATTTCCTTTTTCTTCTATTTCGTGACGTTTTACTCTTCCAAGCTCGACTGTTTTTGTCCCAATTTATCCCTAAGGTTCATACAAATCGTTTGGCATTGATTTTGAGCTTTAAAACTCCTTCACATATTCGGTTTTGGACACGATAGCTGAATCTGTAATAGCCTCGGTTCACACTCGTTTCTTGACCATTTTTTATGAGGTTTGGATTGTTGTGATCCCCTCTTCATGGAGATCAAGTTTTCATTTAAAAAAAACGGCTTAAATCATGAGTTTAGAGGTTTGGGGTGTAGACCCGAAACCTGCAACTTAACATTTGAGGGCCTTTGTTCATGCTTTTTGGTCGCGGTCACACGTTTTTAATATGTTTATGTGGTCTAAAAGAGGTCCCTATACACCAAACCAAGTTTGGTTTCCCTTCGATCAGACCTGCTTGAGCAAGGTCCATCCATGGCCGTGGCTTATGGGTCATGCAATCTTAGGTGTTTTTAAGCTATATTTTCATGCTTGTTAAGGTTTAGACGTGTTCTAAACATCATATATTCAAAATGAAAGCTTTAAATCAGTTCATATGTAGAGAAATTCTAGAGAGGGAATTTTGACAGTTTTGAACACTCTCACCTTTTTGGTTGATTTTCCTCCTCTTTCTTGCCTTAATCCTTCTTCTCTTCTCTTCAGTTATTGTTCTTTTGGTTTCTTTAGCAAGAAGAAAGCATGATTTACATGCTTAGCCTTTATAGAGAAGTGACCGACTCTTCTCACTCCTCCCACCTCTCTCTCTCTCTACAGCTATCTTTCTCTCTCTCTACATTCTGAATTCTAGCCCTACATAGACTTCCTATCTCATAATTTCAGCCTTCTCTCTTTCCTACTTTGCATTAATTTACATAAGATATTTATACATATTATACACATATATATACATATACATATATATATACAAGAGACACACACACACTTGCCGACACACACACACACACACATTCACATTGTTCACCTCTTCAATTTTCATCTTTTTCATATTTCATTTTATTTAATATATATATATACATATTTACATTTTACATACATTTAATTAATACATATATATACATTAGGTCTTATAATTAATTAATTAATGTAATAATTAATTAATTATATATATATATGATTTTCTTCCCTCGTAGTACGTGTCATGTGACCCGGTATCCCGGGTCGGGATATTACAGACGGCGCGGCAATAATCCCGATCAATCTAAAATAAAGATCAAATCATATATATTAGAACAAGTATTAAATATATATGAACATAGAATGTGAATATTTTTTTTTTTTGCATGCATCAATAGTAATTAAGAACTTCATAAAGTAGCATAAGTTTATTTTATCATTTTTGAGGTGTGTGATGGGGTTTCAGTGTAGTTAGGCCGATATCCGAGATTTTGGTCTGTCAAAACCCCAAAATGGGCATTTTTGGAGCTGAAACTTGCATAAGTTTCAAATCGGGCATCCGAACCGAGTGCCGTAAGTTCGTGCAAGTTTATTTTATCATTTGTGAGGTGTGTGATGGGGTTTCGGTGTAGTTAGGCCGATATCCGACATTTTGGTCTGTCAAAACCCCAAAATGGGACTTTTTGGAGCTGAAACTTGCATAAGTTTCAAACCGGGCATCCGAACCGAGTGCCGTAAGTTCGTGAAAGTTTATTTTATCATTTTTGAGGTATGTGATGGGGTTTCGGTGTAGTTAGACCGATATCCGACATTCTGGTCTGTCAAAACCCCAAAATGGGCCTTTTTGGAGCTGAAACTTGCATAAGTTTCAAACCGGGCATCCGAACCGAGTGCCGTAAGTTTGTGCAAGTTTATTTTATCATTTTTGAGGCGTGTGATGGGGTTTCGGTATAGTTAGGCCGATATCCAGCATTTTGGTCTGTCAAGACTCCAAAATGGGCCTTTTTGGAGCTGAAACTTGCATAAGTTTCAAACCGGGCATCCGAACCGAGTGCCGTAAGTTCGTGCAATTTTATTTTATCATTTTTGAGGTGTGTGATGGGTTTTCGGTATAGTTAGGCCGATATCCAGCATTTTGGTCTGTCAAAACCCCAAAATGGGCCTTTTTTGAGCTGAAACTTGCATAAGTTTCAAACCGGGCATCCAAACCGATTGCCGTAAGTTCGTGCAAGTTTATTTTATTATTTTTGAGGTGTGTGATGGGGTTTCTGTATAGTTAGGCCGATATCCGGCATTTTGGTCTGTCAAAACCCCAAAATAGGCCTTTTTGGAGCTGAAACTTGTATAAGTTTCAAACCGGGCATCCGAACCGAGTGTCGTAAGTTTGTGCAAGTTTATTTTATCATTTTTGAGGTGTGTGATGGGGTTTCGGTGTATTTAGGCCGATATCCGGCATTTTGGTCTGTCAAAACCCCAAAATGGGCCTTTTTGGAGCTAAAACTTGCATAAGTTTCAAACCGGGCATCCGAACCGAGTGCCGTAAGCTCGTGTGTGTGTGTGTGTGTAAACTATGGTGCAACATATAATATTTATATAAAAGAGGAATATAATGGTATCCGGTGTTGCATGTGGAATACCTTTTGTTCTAGAAGTTGAAGCTTCTATGATCTCATCGGGGTCAAGGGGTTCCCTTTTTGAGCAAAGATACATAGAAAATGAGCAAAGCATTGTATCAACTACTACAAAATTCAATCATGGGTAACCATTCTAATCTCTAAAATTTCCCACAAGTAATCATATTCTTGCAGTTTTCTTACCTGTTTTCTCAAGGTTTACATGTTCTTCCCCTTATCTCAAATGTCTATCCATGCAAAAACTAAATAAGAAAATAACAAACAAGAAAACAATCATTGTCTCAAAGTAGTGTTAAATGGTAGAAAATGATTATTTCTCCCTTAATCAATGAGTGGCATTTGGTATCTCCAGCAACTACTTTGCACTTTGCACTAGTTGGAGAATTCTTACTTCACATCAGTTTTCTGTTGTCTCATACTATTAACATCTCAAAGCACGAAAGGAGAACTTATATACTTAAACATGGAATTAACTCTTGGCCCACATTAGATGTACAAAATAATTCTCACCTGTTTTCACCATATATGTCACCTGTCAGTCATTAACAAAAATTACTATTTCACTTAAATTAACTCTATTTGTAAAGGACAAGCATATATATATAGTTAATAGAAACAACTCTTGTTTTGCTTCTGATGTGGATGGTCCAACATGAGCTAAACTACTACTACTCACCTTGCAGGAAAATATTTAATAGAAACAACAGTTGAGAAAAAGTTCAATAATTGCTAGGGTTCTAACTTTTATCAAACTCTAAAATGTCTTGCAAAAATTCTCTGGAAACAAGCTGATAATTTCCAGATTATCTTTGTAATCATTACAAATTGACAAGCAGAGCACAATCTAGATCCTTGTAGAGAGAATTTTAATAACAGGTATTTCCTCCCAGAATTTCTGCCAAATATAAAAAGTCATCATCTCCCAGTTACTAAAAATTTCTTAGGTCAAATCACAGTATTCCTGCGACTACCATTATACCAATTTAATTCTCATCTATTATAGGGAGGACCACAATCCAATTTAATTTTCATCTAACTTTTCTCCAATTCTATCAGTTATAGAAAGGACCACAATTACTATATCCCTGAATTATAGTCGCTAATAATGCATAAAGAGTCCAATAAAGGTGCAAAGGGTTAAACAACTGTCAGACTACTGAACCAGTCATTGCCACTTTACAAGTCATAAAAGATGAAAAATAATAATTTTATTTTTTCACTTTCCAAACAACATATTAAAAAAAAGAAGAAGTGAAGATGCATTATTTATGATATCAAGATTTAAAGCTAAATTCAGTACGTGGAACCAAAATATGTCATAAGGAAACATACATCATTTCGAACAAGAATTGTTGGTTTGGATTCTTTTGTGCCCTTGCTAATGCCCTCTTTACATTTAATTGAAAGCTGACCCGTGCCTTTATCTTTCCATGCATCTTTATCTGCTGGATCACTTGACTGAACATTCAGGAAAAGAAAAAAAAAAGAACCAACCAGTTAGAACCTATCATCAAATGATACAACACAAGTAGGTATATGGATAAATTATACCCAACTAATCACTACAATAAAAATATGATTAGATGTGTCAACCAAAAACACAAACAATCAACATAGTTGACACACATCACAACAAACCACTATACAACATGGAGGGTAGGAAGTGTTTTTTTTTTTTTTTTAACTATATTTTTATTTTTTTGTATGTGTGCGTGCATTGGTGGGTAACTGGGTGGTGCGGCAGGTGTGTGCATCAGTAGTCTTCATATTCATCTAACTGTTAAATGCATATAGAAACTACAAATAAAATGACAGGTATGAAGCAATATATTACTCATCCAAATATATCAAACATCAGGACATATTTGAAGTAGAAAACTAAATTCTCTTATCATTCTAATAAAGTAACAAAAAATGTCAATTTTTCCCGCTACAAAAAAATCAGTAAAACACAGAACTCAGACCAAAAAAAGGAATATATATCCACTGTATCAGAATGATATCATAAAAAAATTACCTTCACATAAAGCTTGCATTTGACTTCATGTACGACAATAACACCCTTCTCTTCAGTCTTTTTCACAGATGGGCTGCTAGGCTGCTCCACATCATCTTCTAAAATAAATAAAAAAATTCAATAAATTAATAAAAAGATGAAAATACATTCCCAAGCAAACAACAAACTCCCTTTGCAGACCATATATAATCCAAACAAATTCCCCAGAGCAGTTAATTCTTAAAGTTCTATGAACATGGCAAACAAGAAATGGTTATTTCATTACAGTGAGGCAATTTTTTGGTGGTCCACATGCACTGACCAAGAAATGCAATTCAAGAATTAATGTGGAACAAATGAAATTTTGGAAAAAGAAAGCGGAAAAATTGGATTACAAAAAAAAAATTAAACAGAAGCAATGGAAGCATGTTAGGAAATGGTGGTACTAGAAAGGAACAAAAATCGATTCTTAAAGGTTTGCATTTTTTTCTAATAGAAATGAAATATGTGATTCAAACAAAAGCATCCTAGCTAGATTGAAGCAAAATCCAAGCACGCTAGAGCAACAATCGAAGCACAATGAAATAGATCTGAGTTTGAGAGAGAGAGAAGAGAAAGGATAGTGGCCTACCTGGGCGTCGTATGCCTCCCCGATGTGCTCCCCCCTTCCCTTTTTAGTTTTGAACCCAACAAAACGAGGGAAATGGCGCCTGAGAGAGAGAAAGAAAGACCGTCTGAGAGAGAGAGAGAGCGCGAAAAACGGAAGTAAATATAAGGCGTTATTAGCGACGCACACTGTGCGTCGCTAATAACCCAAATGAGCGTCGCTAATTGTCATACACAACTATTTGCGATGCTCAGGCGTGCGTCGCTAATACAACCAACTATTAGCGACGCACGTGTGTGTCGCTAATTCCCACGTGGGCGTCGCTAATAGTTTCGCCCCTTTTTTTTAGGCGGGAAGCTAATTTTTTTTTAATTTTTTTTCCGTATTATTAGCGACGCACACTGTGCGTCGCTAAAAGGAATTTGTGCGTCGCTAAAAGTCACTTTTAGCGACGCACAGTGTGCGTCGCTAATAATGGGCATCGCTAAAAGTAGGTTTTTTTGTAGTGGGTTCAAAAGGGCAAAACAGTCATTTTACACTTTTCACGGTTCCTTATATTTCGTGACCTCTTTTCACAAATCGGACTCCACGGTTGAGTCCGGAATGCTCGAGATAATAAATTTTCACTATTTGCTTACTAAATTCGGAGTTCGTTTGACTGTACTTCAATTCAGGGGCATTTTGGTAATTTTAAAGGTTACTACGGGTCTTTTATTTTTTGGGACCCCGTCTCATAAAACGGACCTCACCATCGGTCTCAGAATGGTCGAGATAGTCAAAATACACTAATGACTTGTCCCATTTAGACTCTGGGTTATTTCTGAATATTTAAATAATTAAATTAATTTATTAATTAATTAATTAATTTAATTAATATTTATTAATATTTTATTCTGGAGAGTCAAAACATAATTAGTCAAAGTTTTGTGGTTCAAAATCAGATTTCCTAAAGTTCTGGGGTTCAAATTTAATTTCCAAAAGTTCAGGGTTAAATTCAGAATTTTTCAATTCTTCCTATTCTCAATTCGTATTGCCAAACGGGGTTTAGTCCAGAACAGGGATAGGATATCCCTGTTCCTGTTTCAAATTCAATTTCAATTTCTTATCCCTATTGCCAAACACTCCCATTCTCCTTTTTAATTTAAAACCAGTGACCGATACGTGGCAGGGGCGGGTTACCCTTGGCCCGATCCGAACCCAGACCCGACCCGAGACCCGAACCGGGCCCGAGTGCATAGTGCCTTCTTCCCCATTTTTTCGGCGAGGTACTAGTAGGGTTCCGGCGCCTTCTCCGGCGCCGGCGACTGTTTTCCGGTGACTTTTCAAGGTTTTGAAAATGCCGTTTTCTAGAGTTCTTCATGCAAATTCCATCCCCACCCTTCATTTTCAATTTGGACCAATGGATCATCACGAAATAGGGCTCAAAGGTCCATGGCCGAATCTCCAGCCAACTTTTCTTTTCTGTTTCTACGCTTATTCTTTTACTGTTTTTCATTCTTTCTTTTTCTATTTTCTTTCTGCACCTCTTAGGATTACGTTAGGACCATTTAAACAAGGTTCTATGCATAAAATGTCAATACACCCGAAATTTTTTTCACACCTGCAACTAGGGTTTACTCACTGATTTCTCAACCAATTTCTTTGATTTTTCTTGCATTATATTCCTGATTTCATGCTTTATAAAACCCTCTAATTTAAACTAAACAAATCATGCTTTTAAAATTTAAAACAGAAATGACCCACTTACCTAAAATTTCTGTTTTTCTCTTTGGGGGTTGCTTCCTCTCACTTCTGTTTCTCTTGGTCACTTCTGCTTCTTCCCACTTCAATCCTCTCCTTCTATTTTCCTCTTTAACTCACGGATGCACACACATATACATAGAACACTCACAACCGACCCTTTTCTCTCTCCTCTCTTTCTCTCTCTATTCCTCTCCACTTGCAGCCTTCCTTGACCTTTCTCCCCTCTGCTCAGCCACCTTGCTTCCCCCCAAATGCAGCTTTGCATTAAATGCAAAGCTGCTCCTATATAAACCTATATATATATATATATATATATATATCTATCACTCATCACACACACACTAGACACACACACACACAACCGACACCTCACACACCCACTTGCACAACCTGATATATATATATATATATGTATACGTATATACATATAATTATACACACACACATGTATCACACACATGTTTAATACACACACACCTTACACATATATATATATATATATATATTTACACATAATCATACACACATTATTTTCTCATAATAATAATAATAATAATAATAATAATAATAATAACCATGAAAATTTATTTAAAAAAAAGATAAAAAAATTTTCCGGTTACTACAAATGTGATATGTTGGTTACTGGAATTTTCAATGGATCATTCGTTCGAATGAACATCCCATGAATGGGTTACTAGAAAATTTGTTTGACTGAAAGATCAAATGAATATTTCGTTAATATTTATTTTTGACAAATTCACTAAAATATTCGTGCAAACGAATTTGTGATTTGTGCAAACAAACCTATGATTCATTCGAACGAATATTGTGAAACCCTAAGAATTTTAGTTTTTAGGTTAATGACATATGATAACCGTTACACCATACACTTTCACTTATAAAAATAGTAACTTAATCATAATGCATGAGAATGTGTGTGAGATAGATCCAATCCAAACTCACCAAATGCTTACTAATGTTGCATTATATGAGTATGTGCAAGTCATGTGGAAATAAGATAGCCTTTAACTAAAACCCATCATGTTCTTCAAAGATCACAAGGCTTAAGGACTCTACACTTACTAACTTGGTAATCATTATAACTCAATGATAGTTTTTTCTCACAGATTAGCCAATACATGTGACGAATAGTCCTAACAAACTCCCCATTTGGCAATCCGTGACAAAATTTAATACAAGAACAAATAAACCTAAATACCAGCAAGTAAACCCCAAAAACTTAAAAGAAAATATTTACATGAGATATCTAATCTAATTACTTATGATAATAGCATGATCCATTTAACCTGTGTTTTTGTAAAAACAACCACTCCAATATACATGTGAAAAGCATCGTATGAATAAAAGATAAATGAACACCATTGTAGATCAATAATTAGAAACACAATCATCCATATGAGTAAAAAATGTACCCCCTTCTCCTATCACAAATCTCCCCTTTTTTGTCAAAAAATGACAAATAAAACCATAAATATGATATGATATATAATCTAGATAGCAATCTAAACAAAAGATAAACAGTCAAAACATAATATAAACTGTGACAAAAGAGAAAGGAAAGTGAATAGTCATGTCACACCCCGAATTCCGGCGAACCCGAGGCACGAATAACGAAACTAAAAGAAAATAAAATAAAGGACAATCTAACAGATTCAACCCAAACTTACATTCTTTTCCTTCAATGTACATCCATGTAAAGCACAGTCAATAAAAAATATTCAACATGTCATTCGGGCTTAAGCCCTACATCACAAAATATGCCCCCTACGGGCCAAATATCCTCCTAAGCTCGTATCTCCTCCACTCTGCAAGACTTCCTCAAGTCTCAAGTGCCGTGAGTGTCATCTATAATGTGTTATCCCACGAATGGGTCAGCTCAACTGCTGGTATAATATAATGCTAATGCAAGGAACAAAATTAAGGGCGTGGCATGTGCAAGTGTACATTTATATCTCATTGTCATTCAATATCATCACACAATGCACTAGCAATAATCTATATGTCATCCAATTCATTAACATAGTCTAAGGCGTGGCATGTGCAAGTGTACATTTATCTCTACATGCATTCTAAACCATCCATGCAATGTGAGAACAATAATCCACATGCCTTCCAAATCATCCATGCCATGTAATAGCAATAATCCACATGCCATCCAAATTATTCATGCAATGTAGTGACAATGCCCATGAAACACCCACACAACTCTATGCCACAACATGTCAACTCTATGCCATGTCCATGTCTCATTTTCGGAACACATCCGATGGAAGCTGAGTACCATGCAATGTCTCATTTTTGGAATACATCTGATAGAAGCTGAGTACCATGTCTCATTTTCGGAACACATCCGATGGAAGCTGAGTACCATGCAATGTCTCATTTTCGGAACACATCCGATGGAAGCTGAGTACCATATTTAGCATCATGTGCTCAACCCACACTATGCTTTCAATGCATCACACTATGCCAATATGCCTTGACTCCAGCATGCAATAATACAATCTCAGATAAGCAATTTAACAACACATGGAGCATGCTTTTAAACAATGTAATCCAGTTAAAGCAATCACAACATTTGAATAACAAAACCTCTTCCACATGAATGCATGCAATATATGATCAACGAAAATACATGCTCAAGTCATGTGTTCACAATCTTAACAACTCCTCAAAATTATAAATCACGTACGACCCAACACATAGAATAAATCATATCTCCATGGAGCAGCAAGAAGCACATAAGTAACGTAAACAATCAACTCAAGGTTTCTTTTAGAGCAACACTCATTATGTGATTTTCTGACATTAAACAAATAAATATGTGATCCATTCAATCAACATGCAAATCATTCCTAAACTTAATCCTATTCCTTACTTAGCACAATATATCATATTTGATGGGTTGCCTCAACCCAAGAAGTCGTACTCGTAGCATAGCGGAACTAACGGTAAGAATGTAGAAGGTTAGGCCACCTTCTCTTTGCCATTCAGTGTTCCTAAAATCATGAAATACAATTTAGTTCAATTGCTACTTGAATTATGCTATTCATCAAATTTTATGTCTCTATTTTATAAGTTTCCATTTCACCAAAATAAACTCTACCATTGAGTCCAGAACGTTGAAGAAAGTCGGTTTAGGCTTTCGCAGAATTCAATTCGGACATTTGAGCTAAAAAGGGCAAAGCAGTCATTTTGTACTTTTACGGGTTCTCACATCCTGAGACTTCTTTTCACAATTCGGACTCCACATTTGAGTCTGGAATGCTCAAAGTAATAAAGATTCACTATTTGTTTACTTTAATCGGAGTTCGTTTGACTAGTTTTGAATCAGGGGCATCTTGATAAATTTTAAGGTTCCTACGGGTCTTTTATTTTTTCGGGACCTCGCCTGTCATGACCCGAAACCCACCCTGTACGGATTAAGGGAATCGCGACCGCCGCCCTTTGGCCCGAAGGCCTTAGGGCAAGGCTCACATAAGCAACAATATCGGATGGCGGTGCGGCCTGTGGTTGCGAAAGCGTGAAAAAAACTTTTTCTTTTCTTTCTAAAATCTGTCGCACATCCATCCGGTACTGCCGCTCTTCATAGTGGTACACATAATAATAATAATCAGAGCATGCTAAAACTTAAAGTCTTATATATACATGACATATCCAGTTGCCTCTCGGCTTAAGTACATAATTTTCCAAAATCTAGTACATCCCAAAATCTATCCCATTACAAGTTCTAGTATCCTCAAAATTTTATGATTATACAGAGCCACTAATCATCATCCCAAGATGGAGCAAGGCTCCCACTCGTCATCGTTACCTGAAAAAAATTTAGGGAATGGGGTGAGCTTCGAAAAGCCCAATGAGTAATTCCTGCATCTGTCATAGGTTTTCAATTGGCAGTGGTTTCACACATGAAAGTTTATAAAATGCACACTACCAATTGTTCATACATTTTTAACACAGAGTACATGCACTTTTCATAACGGATAGTTTTGAAACATTTAAAGTATTCAAGCTAGATAAACATTCCTTCAAATAGAGTATATGCATTTCAAAGCATGTAAACATGTAGAATAAAAACGTCACTTCAAAATATATAAACCTGCACAATGAAAATGAGGGTAAAACCTGCTTCCATTTCAAAAAAATCATTTGTCATCTTTTCACTATTTAATTGGAGGATCCGTTTCGAACCAGACCCTAGTTTTACTTCTGGGAGATCTCATTGCTTGGGGGATTAGATCCTGCTGCCGGGCATTTTTCTGAATTGAGAACTCAAAGGTGCTCAATAACTGGTGATGCTTATGCATCATTATTATCTTGCAAAACGTTAGCTTCTTCAAGAAATACTTTTTATAAGCATTTAAACATGACTTCCTCAAGAAATGCGTTTATGAGCATTTAAAACATGATGTTCTTGATAGAATCTTCACATAGTTGGAATAACATTTCAGAATAGATGACATGTTAAATACTTTCAAAGAGAATTGTAACAAAAATCATTCACTGAAAATGTCACAAGAGAATTATAAGAGCGGAATATTTCAATACCGGAATCATGAAATATGGAATTTAAACATTCAATGCTTCAGATATTTTGAAGGTTAAAACATCATTTAAATCGTGGAGTTAAAATCTCCACTTCAAATGCAGGGATACTCACCTTGATTCCCTTGGTTTGTACTATTGGTGGGCCTTTCCCCTCCCTTTGTAGCTCCTAAGAAAATCATAAGGAACTCATCAACATCACATTTACCTTAAATTATTACTTATTCATGCTCTTTCATTTAATTTTAGGCCTGACATATCCTAACTTCCTAGGATTGGTCTTACCGGTCAACTCGTGGTGACTTAATGAGTTTTATTTTTTTCACGTGACTTATTTTTCAGTACTTATTTCGGTGTTATGGACCTCACCATTGGATTCGGAACGGCGAAGAAAGTCAATTTAGACCCTCTTGGCTTTTTATTTGGCTTCGGGTACCTTAGGGGTATTTTGGTCATTTCGCGTGTCATACTTTTTTTAGAGTCTCGTCTCATGAATCGGACCTCACCGTTGATCTCAGAAGTGCTAAGATAATAAGAATGCACTAATAACTTGCCTTATTTGGACATCGGGCATATTAGAGGCAATACGGTCATCTACCCTTTACATGTCTGTATTTTTTAGGACTTGGTTTCATAAATCGGACTCCACCGTTGAGTCCGGAATGCCCAAAATAGTAAAAATACACTATTGATTCATTAAATTTGGACTCCGTTTGACCCAATTAATGCCCAAGGGCAAAATAGTAATTATTCCCTTTTTATAAAATAATTAAATAATTATTTTATTATTTTTATTAATTTTCCAAGGGTATAATTGCACGAAATTTTAGAAATCTGGGCCATTGTATAATTCTATAAAACATTTGGGGTCAGTTTGTAAATACCAGAAATTCTGGTTTAATTATTTTAAATTTTAACTGTGAACTAGTGGGTTTTAGATTTAAAACCCTAGACCGGTCGACTAACCTACTGAACCAGCCGGTTCAGTCTACTTCAGGAAAACCAGAATGCCATAACCTCATTAAACCCCTTATCCTCGGTTCGGACAGACCCAATCCTTGATTTTAATTTATTAACCGAGGAACCAAACAGTCCGATTTCAATTTTAAAACAAATTAGTTTAGCCAAAACGACACAGTTTTATTTATGTGGTGGCCAGTTTGTTGCCCGACACGTGTATGAGTCGACTGGGCCAACTCGGCTTGACTCGGTCAACTCGACCGAGTCAACTCTGTCTTCCCCCTCGCTTCTGCGTATTGTAGCCCTAATTTACAGTTTGACAAATTTTCAAATTCGTGACACTTTGAGTTCGGTTATTCATTGTTTTCGATCCAAAACAGTTTCTGCATATCATACCATTAATCTAACATGCATTTCTAGCACCCTCATTTTAGGTCCGTTTCTTATGAAATCTGATGTGTCGTGACCTACAGAGCATGGGGTTCAAGTCCCCGTTCTCATATTTTAGTTTGGTCGCATTTTTTGAAGAATTGGGTTTTAAACCCGTGGCTAGAGTTTGAAATTTGAGGGCCTTAAACTAGGTTCTGGGGTCGCGGCTCATGGTTTTTGAGATCCCCTTGAGGTCTATCTCACGTTCCAACATTCAGGATCTCATTCTGCTAGGGTCGATTCAGACCTGCAAAGTTTGAGGTCCGTCCATGGCGGATGTGCACTGTGTGGGTGTTTTAGGGTCGATTCAATGCTCTAGTTTCATGCCTTATTCATGATATTACATTTTAGGTATCATGCATGCAGTTATTCAGGCTCAAAACATCAAAAATAGTAGCAAAATTCTACACAGAAAATTTTGCAATTTTGGCTTTATACCTTTTGACAATGGCTGATCTCTTCTTTGGCTTGGTTCAGGCCCTCTCAACGCTCCTTAGGGTTGCTCAGACTTCTTCAGGTACACTTGGTGATACTCACATGCATGCACACACTTAGATGGGATCAACTTTCCCTCTCACACCATGCCCTTTCTATCCTCTCTCTAACCTCACTCTCTCAGCCAACTCCACGAGCACACACTCACACACAAGTCTGAGGAGTAACTGATTCTTTTTGGGGTCAAAGAGTGTGGGGTATGCTTATATATGATATGGCATTTCTCTTACATATAACCTATACATATATATATATATATGTATATCAGACTTAGTGGGTTTGGTGGCTGATCGGAGGTGATAGGGGGTGATGTGGGGTAGTGATGTGGGGATTGCATGCATGGCCATTGGCCAATTTGGGAGGTAGCCTTGGCTAATTTGGGTTTAAATACAATTTGGTTGCATATATAGGTACAAAGATGGTAGCAGCCTACTTGGTAATTTTTTGGGTAATAAGAATCTTGTCCCACTTGGTCAAGGGTTCAATTCCCCTTGGCCTCACTTTTAGCTATTTTTCCCTTATTTTAGGCTTAGGCCCTGTTTGGTCGGCGCAGAATTCCATTTTGGCTATTTCCTAAATATTTTCTTTTCCGTTGGTCCTTTTTCGACGCGGTTTCTTCCAGTCACTTTCTATTTAGGTTAGCTTCAATATCTAAGGTCTAGTGTCGGTTATTAATCCCTTGGAATTCCCGTAGTTTGTTAACTCGAGTTTTCTTAGTGTTAAAGTAACATCATTTCACCTAATTAATTGGTAATGAGGTTTAGACATTATTTTATGGGTCTATCATGAGGTTCTTGATTAACTCCTAAATTATTCTTTATGTTTGGTTCAAATTAATGATTAGTAACTAATCATTTCTTAATCAGGGTCGGGGTGTTACATCGCCTCGCAAAACGGACCTCACTGTTGGATTCAGAATGGTCGACACATAAAGAAAACATTAATGGTTTATTTAATTTGGATTCCGGGGCATTTTGTCATATTTAATTTAATTAAACTAATTTAATTAATTAACCATTATTTTATTACTTGGGGTCAAATTGTAATTACCATAAGTTCTAGGTAAATTCTGAATTTCACAATTTCCTATTCCAATTTGGAATAGCCAAACAATGGATTAAATCTAAACTTGGATAAGCTATCCTTATTCTCAATTTCAATCCAATTTCTATCTACTATTCTTGTATCCAAACAGCCCCAAATCCATATTTTTAAAATTTTAAAAATCATAAAATAGTTGGATCTAACCCATGGGTGGCTGGGCGGGTCGACCCGACCCGACCCATGGCCCAAAATCACAAAAAAACCCAACATGTACGTTGCTGCGTTTTTCTGGCCAGCCATGCGCAAGTCATCTTCTCTGGCGATGGCGGCTGTTTTCCGGCGATGTTTTGACGTCCAACCACTTGGGTCCTCTTCTACTCCTCATGGGCTTTCCATATCTACTCTCAGAATTCAGTTTGGATCACCGGAAGGTGTCGGAAAGTGGAGTTGCAGCCAGCTCCGGCAAGCTGTCCCAACTTTCCGGCGAACTGAATTTTTGCTTTTTCATGGCTTTTTAGCCATTGTTTTGAGCCCAAATTTTACCTGCAAGTTGCTGCACTTATGGGCAACAATTTCCAATTCATAAAACAAGTTAAATCGTTTCAAAATCCAATGACTCGAAAATTTCTTTCAAACTTTAAATTGATTTTTTTTCTCACTCGTTTCTTAACCAAATGAGCTACGGTTTCTTCCTAAATTCACCATTTTTCATGCTCTATACAACCATACTATCAAATCCATCATTCAAGCTTGTTAAAAATTAAAACAGAAAATATGCATCACATACCTTTCTTTCTTTTCTTTTTTTTTTTTTGATTTTTCCCTCACTTCTTCTCAAGCTTCTCAATGTCCCAATGTTCCTCTCAGCCTTTCCTTCTTGCGTCTCTCTTTTCCATTTCTCTCTCTAAAGCCAAACCCATCGTGTGTACATAGATATATACACATATACATATAGGTTGCTTTATGTAAAACCACCCACTTGCCCACAGTTTTTCTCTCTCTACCCACACCCCTTTTTTGACTTCTCACAGCCTGATTTCTCCTTCTTTTTCTTCTTTTCAAACTTGCAATTAATGTTGCTTGTATTTTTGGTTTTTCACATATAGATATATATGTATATTGTACTACACCTGCACACACACACCAACCCATTGATACACACTCATGCGGGTTGCACACGGTACACACACACAGAGCCACTTGCACCCACCCTTGTACATATATATATATATATTTGATTACATGCACATATATAAAATTAAATAATGTCATACACGTATGCATACATACATATACTCATTCTCCTATACACATACATACGCATATCTACACACATTCGCATAACGTAATTTAATTAAATTAAAGTAAATAAAATTTAAAGAAATTCAAATATTGTCTTATCATAAAAAAAAAAAAAATTATTCCAAAATTTCGGATCTTTACAAGTCAATACAGGAATACCCTCAGTACATGATCACTCAAACGCTCAACTAGTAGAGGAATCAGGGGGGAAGTTTCCATCATCACCATTGTCCCCATCATCATCATCAGGAATGAGAAAGTAGAGATTAGTGGCCATCACAAACTGGTAGCAAACTGATCCTGACGTTCATGAATCGCCTAAATGTGAGAGCACTGGGTACTCAGCTCTTGTGGTACAAGTATGAAGAAGTCTATCCGCAGTCGCTGAAAGTACTCATCTAAATCTCCTCGAGTGACGGTAGAAGGAGCACTGAATAAAGATGTACCGAGATCAGAATAGAATGGATGATGTGGATTAGGATCACGATGATACTGAGGAGGCATCTGATTAACCAAATAATCCTCATCAGGAACTGCACCACCAGCCTTAGTTGCATCTGCCTCCATGTCCTTAGTAGCATCAGCATCAACTGGGCCAACACGATGCTAAGATTGCGTCAATGTGTGTCTGGTAAAAGGCCCAGACAACTCGTGCAACATATCTAATGTGTAGATCGGGACACCCTGACCCACATAGACCCTAGTAATGACACTACCAAAGGAAAGAATGGCAGTACGCCGACCAAATGCAACACTATCAATGGCCGTAAATATGACATAAGCTCCATCAATACAAACTCCAGTCACAATGGCATATAATAGAGTATAGTGAGATCGAGTCAAGGTATTAGTATGACTCATTGTAGGTAAATCATATAAGACTACCAAATTGAGAAAACGGTAATCCTATAAAAGAACACCCTATGGCAAACTGAGCACCTATGACCTGAAAGATCTCAAACCTATCACATCTGAGTGCCCTAGTTAGGACCTCCTTCCTAGGTGCAGTTGTCACGCCCCAAATTCCCGATCGAACCCGGGACGCGACTGAACGAAATAAAGGAAGAAAAGAAAGAGACGAATAAATAAATAACTAATATAGATACAAGCCTACATACATTCCCGATTTAAAAAAATTTTGGCAGAACCTCCTTTGTTTTTCGAGCCTTCTTCCCCCTGATAATCACAATACATCATATATATACAAACACATCACAATCCATCCTCAATCGATGGCCACAACTTTATCAAAGTTAAATATACATCGCCTACTTATACAACTGAAAATATACAACCATGATACAACATCTATGTCATTGGGCTTAAGCCCGTACATCACAAAACACGCCTCTTGGGCCAAATATCCATCTACAGTCAAGTCTCCTCCACTCGGCTAGACTTCCTCAAGCCTCAGGTGTCGGGAATGTCATCTGAAATATGGTTACCCACGAATGGGTCAGCTCAACTGCTAGTATGGTACAATACTAATGCAAGGAACAAAATTGAGTCGTGGCATGTGCAAGTGTACATGTATATCTACATGCCTCCCTAATCATTCATATGATGTGATGGAAATTTATATAATGCATCCATATAAAATCAATATCACATTCATGAATTTCTACAATGCGATGTCAATATGCGTGATTCACACATGCAACTCTATGTCACCCATGTCCCACTTCACGGTTCGCCCCCGTCAACCCGTGGGTACTGATGTTGGCCAGAATTTGGGTTTTTCACCACAAGGACCTACGCCTTCATAATGCACAGCACCTCGTGCTGACCCACACTATGCTTTCAAGAAATCACACTATGCCGATATGCCATGATTTCATCATGCAAGAATACAGTTCAAATGAAACATCACTCTCATAAGCATATGCAATACGCTTTAAATAATGCATCACATTTAAGATCAAATCACAAGAATTCATCCATAATCTACGTGTCATCCTCAATCAATCTCAACACCTACTCAATCCAAATGTCACACTATCAACAATCCATCTACAACATAGATCACATATGATGACAACTCAATAAGTAAATCCAAACTCCTAAATAATCATAAAGAACACGTAAGCACATAACCAATCAACTCAAGTGTCTCAAAGCAATAACTCCTATGTGATCTTCTATCAACAGATAAGCACAAGAATCATTCAATCAATATCCACATCAATCCTAATTTAATTTTATTCCTTACTTAGTAAAGTACCATACCTGATCGGGTTGTCTCAACCCCACTATGTTGTGTCCACTATGCAATCTAATCAACTGATGAATGACTCAGTCCAACGTGGTCCATCCCTGTAGTGACTGTTTCCTATTATCTCATCCGATTCAGCACATCACTTACAGCGCCCAATAGCTGCGGAAAACCAACACCCATAGTTCTCCCCTGTTGCGCTGCTACACCAACACGCACACATATACACATATAGATATATACACGTACATATACACACATAGATATATACACGTACATATACACACAACCCTGTACCATAACTCCCATAGCTGTAGCCATACACGATTCTGAGCCACAACCGTAACAACCAACCTGCTTACTCTCCTGCTCTGCGTTAAACCCAAACAATTGTAAAAACCTGATCAACAAATCCCAATTCTTGACACATTTTGAACCGCGGTCTGCTTCTCCTTCAATCTCTATCCTGCTGCTCCCATTTGCAAGAAGCTAAAAATAGAATGCTCCACTAATTATTCAAAACAATCACCTTGAACAGTCCAAAAACTTGACCATCTTCATATTTCTTTGCAGCTTGTGCCAATTCTGTAGTGTGGACTGTGGAGAAGAAATTAGTCCCCTTTGGAAACCAGTAGCGCACTGCCAGAATCCCATTACAGAAACCCAATACTCATAAACCCCAATCTGAACAACCATGCCATCTTGGCGCAATCCCGATACATTCCCAACATAATTCCCGTGAGAGTAGCGTTCACAATCAGAGCATCTCACGGCCAAGCTAAGGCTTTTCTTCCGGACCCAATCGAAAGTTTGACCTTGGTTTTGAAATACACAGCAACTCAAACTGGATAACTCACCTGATGTTCACCTTTGTTCTCAACTGGAACGACAGAACAGAGGAACCCATCACAATCGCAACACCCATATGCAACCCGAGCCACAACAAACACCGTTCACCAACTACACAGCACCAAATCACGTCTCAAACCAATCTAAGCCACTCCAACCGACATCCACACACATAGCTAAATATATACATATATATATATACACACACAAATATATACTTACCACCTGCCGCAGCTCCGCTTGCCAGGATTCGATCAGTGGCGTTCCTGCTTCGGAAATCAATCGAACCAACAGAAATCCCTACACCGTTTGCGACAGCACCGTCATCGCACCCCTATTACAACTCTAGTGACGAAACCCCCAAACCAACACACCGCAACCTCATCCAACAGCAAGATAATGAGATTTACCCATCGCCACTCCGTCGACAACAACCCCGGTGGCGTACGAAACTTGGCACGCCGTTAGGTGCAGTCCTCACCTCCATCGCCGCCCTTGCGCAACTCCCCCCTTTCTTTCTCTCTTTCTTCCCCTTTTTTTTTCTCTCATTTTCTCCCTGTTCTCACGCAACCTGCCCCTGTTTTGTTTCCCATCTCTCTTTCGGTTTCTCCTTTATTTTCTCTCTACACTCAAACACACACCACACAGTACATGCCACACTCCCCAAGGCTGCCGACACCCATTTAATATCTTTTTTTTTTCCCTTACCATATTAAATATTTTATAAAGATTTTATTCCACAAAATATGCTATAAAGTCGGGGCTCAATTTAATTATTTATTCACCAATATTGGTTCTCGTTCAGGTCCCATATTATATTCTTATAATTTATGATTCGTATCAATCCCATGGATTTATCCTGGCACTCGGTAAACCGGTTTAAATTTTATTTTATTTTTTTTTCAAATCTCTACATCTTCCCCCCTTAAAGAAATTTCGTCCCGAAATTTAAAATAAAATACATCACTCGCCAAAAAAAGAATAAAAGGTCGATGCAAAATGCATTGTGTCATGTAGACGTGCAGCCTTACCAATGGACCATTAACCTCTCCCTCAGCTTGGCGATGTGAGACGACTTATCACCTTCTCCTTCCCCCCATTCCGGCTCAGCCACTCCAGGGCGGGCAAGGTCCCTCGGCCCGCGCCTCCACACTCCTTACTAGGGTCTGGTTCCGATCCCATCTGTAACGACTCACTCCACATGGCACAACACATAATGAAATCCTCAAAACACATTGGCTCATCAATGCCAATTTCTTTCAAATCCATCCGGGCATCACAACCCATCTCAATAACTCAACACAACAATAAAAATAAAGGAAATTCCTCAATGTTCACAAAGACACTTCAAAGTCTTTCACCCACTTACTGACCATCTAACAAATCTCAAATCAAGCCACGAAATCACCTAGTGATTTATCATAATGGCATCATTCATATATTACCCGTACCACAATGCAATTTAATAACCTATTATTCTCCCAAGGTTATGCTAACTCATTGGAGCCTACCAGTAGCCTACCACATCAATCTCCAAGTATGAAAACCCATCTCAAAAAATATATATACATACATAAATAAGCATACAGTCTGCTATACAGGTAACTAGGCACACATCTAACCCCATCGATATCTAGGCTTACAGCCTATCTCACATATAACTAGGCATACCGCCCACCATATAGATACTAAGTGTACAACTTATATCCCCAATAACTAGGCATACGGCCTATCCCATAAAATATGCAGTCTATAACATGCATACGAGTTTCCAATTTTAGTCCACCATTACACCAAACAACATCTATCCTCAGTCAATCGAGAAATCCAATATAGTGCATACTCGTGCACATCAATGTAACTCGCGTAGATAAGACATACCACCCAAACTCACCCAACCAAACTGAAAGTCTAAACTTCTCCCATTGTCCCTCTGTATTCGAACCTAGGCTCTGATACCATGTTGTCATGCCCCGAATTCTCGACCGAACCCGGGGACGCGACTGAACGAAACAAAAGATGAAAATAAATAGACGAATAAATAAATAAATAACAATTCAACTGATTTAGATACAAGCCTACATACATTCCCGTTTTAAAAAAAATTTGGCAGAACCTCCTTTGTTTTTCAAGCCTTTTTCCCCCTGATAATCATAATACATCATCTCTATACAAACACATCACAATCCATCCTCACTTGATGGCCACAACTTTATCAAAGTTAAATATACATCGCCTACTTATACAACCGAAAATATACAACCATGATACAACATATATGTCATTGGGCTTAAGCCCGTACATCACAAAACACGCCTCTCGGGCCAAATATCCATCTACAGTCAAGTCTCCTCCACTCGGCTAGACTTCCTCAAGCCTCAGGTGTCGGGAATGTCATCTGAAATATGGTTCCCACGAATGGGTCAGCTCAACTGCTGGTATGGTACAATACTAATGTAAGGAACAAAATTAAGTCGTGGCATGTGCAAGTGTACATGTATATCTACATGCCTCCCTAATCATTCATATGATGTGATGGAAATTTATATAATGCATCCATATAAAATCAATATCACATTCATGAATTTCTACAATGCGATGTCAATATGCGTGATACACACATACAACTCTATGTCACCTATGTCCCACTTCACGGTCCACCCCCGTCAGCCCGTGGGTACTGATGTTGGCCAGAATTTGGGTTTTTCACCACAGGACCTACGCCTTCATAATGCACAGCACCTCGTGCTGACCCACACTATGCTTTCAAGGAATCACACTATGCCGATATGCCATGATTTCATCATGCAAAAATACAGTTCAAATGAAACATCACTCTCATAAGCATATGCAATACTCTTTAAATAATGCATCACATTTAAGATCAAATCACAAGAATTCATCCACAATCTACGTGTCATGCTCAATCAATCTCAACACCTACGCAATCCAAATGTCACACTATCAACAATCCTTCTACAACATAGATCACATATGATGACAACTCAATTAGTAAATCCAAACTCCTAAATAATCATAAAGAACACGTAAGCACATAACCAATCAACTCAAGTGTCTCAAAGCAATAACTCCTATGTGATATTCTATCAACAGATAAGCACAAGAATCATTCAATCAATATCCACATCAATCCTAATTTAATTCTATTCCTTACTTAGTAAAGTACCATACCTGATCGGGTTGTCTCAACCCCATTATGCTGTGTCCACTATGCAATCCAATCAACTGATGAATGACTTAGTCCAACATGATTCATCCCTGTAGCGACTATTTCTTATTATCTCATCCGATTCAGCACATCACTTACAGCGCCCAATAGCTGCGGAAAACCAGCACCCATAGTTCTCCCCTGTTGCGCTGCTACACTAACACGCACACATATACACATATAGATATATACACGTACATATACACACAACCCTGTACCACAACTCCCATAGCTGTAGCCATACACGATTCTGAGCCACAACCGTAACAACCAACCTGCTCACTCTCCTGCTCTGCGTCAAACCCAAACAACCGTAAAAGCCTGATCAACAAATCCCAATTCTTGACACATTTTGAACCGCGGTCTGCTTCTCCTTCAATCTCTATCCTGCTGCTCCCATTTGCAAGAAGCTAAAAATAGAATCCTCCACTAATTATTCAAAACAATCACCTTGAACAGTCCAAACACTTGACCATCTTCATATTTCTTTGCAGCTTGTGCCAATTCTGTAGTGTGGACTGTGGAGAAGAAATTAGTCCCCTTTGGAAACCAGTAGCGCACTGCCAGAATCTCATTACAGAAACCCAATACTCATAAACCCCAATCTGAACCACCATGCCATCTTGGCGCAATCCCGATACATTCCCAACACAATTCCCGTGAGAGTAGCGTTCACAATCAGAGCATCTCACGGCCAAGCTAAGGCTTTTCTTCCGGACCCAATCGGAAGTTCGACCTTGGCTTTGACATACACAGCAACTCAAACTGGACAACTCACCTGATGTTCACCTCTGTTCTCAACTGGAACGACAAAACAGAGGAACCCATCACAATCGCAACACCCATACGCAACCCGAGCCACAACAAACACCGTGCACCAACTACACAACACCAAATCACGTCTCAAATCAATCTAAGCCACTCCAACCGACATCCACACACATAGCTAAATATATACATATATATATATACACACACAAATATATATTTACCACCTGTCGCAGCTCCGCTTGCCACGATTCGATTAGTGGCGTTCCTGCTTCGGAAATCAATCGAACCAACAGAAATCCCTACACCGTTTGCGATAGCACCGTCATCGCACCCCTATTACAACTCTAGTGACGAAACCCCCAAACCAACACACCGCAACCTCATCCAACAGCAAGACAACGAGATTTACCCATTGCCACTCTGTCGACAACAACCCCGGTGGTGTATGAAACTCGGTACGTCGTTAGGTGCCGTCCCCACCTCCATCGCCGCCCTTGCGTAACTCCCCCCTTTCTTTCTTTCTGTCTTCCCCTTTTCTTTTTCTCTCATTTTCTCCCTGTTCTCACGCGACCTGCCCCTGTTTTGTTTCCCATCTCTCTCTCGGTTTCTCCTTTATTTTCTCTCTACACTCAAACACACACCACACAATACATGCCACACTCCCCAAGGCTGCCGACACCCATTTAATATCTTTTTCTTTTTCCCTTACCATATTAAATATTTTATAAAGATTTTATTCCACAAAATATGCTATAAAGTCGGGGCTCAATTTAATTATTTATTCGCCAATATTGGTTCTCGTTTAGGTCCCATATTATATTCTTATAATTTATGATTCGTATCAATCCCATGGATTTATCTTGGCTACTCGGTAAACCAGTTTAAATTTTATTTTATTTTACTTAATTTTTTTTTTTTTGTCAAATCTCTACAGCAGTGCCTAGGGCATAAGGAAAACCAAGCTGATCCTTACGAGGAATTCCAAGAGTCTCTACAATAAGCACAGAATAAGATCGAAACTAATGCCATGCACACAAGCACGGGTGGTGATCTGATCACAAATTGTTTCTAAGTTGGCATAGAACTCGCGAACTAATGGCTCATCAAGAGGGTTGTATATGGATAACAAGGGAAGCCACCCTCGTGCAGAAAACTGGCGAAATGCCAGGGTCTCACCAATCTAATCTAGCCTAACATACCGCTTAGGCCAAAACTGTAACACCCCGATCCTGTATAATTAATAATTAAATATTAATTATTAATTAATACCGGCTCAGAGAATAATCAAGGGAATTAACCCTAATCTCCCGACGGTCAAGATAGACCGATAAAACAATTAAAACATGTTCGAGAATAGGGTACAATACCCGAACCTAATTACCAATTAATTAGGTGAAATAATGTCAATTTAACACTGACAGAATTTGAATTAATTAACCATGGAAATCCCGAATGACTAATAAATGACACGGAACCTCTGACACTGTAGATAACTGAAATATGAAACTCTCGGAACAAACCGCATCGAAAAAGGAGTTACGGAATGAAAGTTATGAGGCAAACATCAAAAAACTGAATTAATGTGCAGCCAAACAGGGCCTTAGCCCAAAATGGTGAAAAAGGGGGCAAATGGGAGGCCAAGGGAATTGAACCCTTGACCTTTGAGAGGGAATGAATTTTTCTTAAAAGACTTACCAACTTGGCTGCCATTACCTTGTGCATATATATACAACTAAATTGTATATATATTCAAAGTTGCCCCAAGTTGCCACCCAATTGGACCAATGAGGTTTCATGCAGCCCATATATGATATATATAAAATATGTTTATATATATATATATATAATAGGAGATTTAATTCTGATTGGACCACCCTCCCCACCAATGGGAGTCCATGCAACAAGTTAATTTATAAAATATATACATGTCTATGCTTGTATATATTATGCCTTGTATCTCGTGAGTGGGGGCAGGAAAACTGAGAATGCAGATCTGTATATGGGAGTGGTAAGCTGAGTTAGAGTGGGGCTAATCTGTTAGAGAGAGAGAGAGTTGCAAGTGCATGTATTCATGACTTGCATATGTATACAACCATGTGTGCATGGTGTCTACATGGAAATGCACAAGGAAAAGGAACTGAGGCGCCAGAAGGGAACTAAGACATGGTTGAAGCTCGGAGGTGCCAAAGGACTGAACCGTGAGCATGGGAACATGGAACAGTGGTCGATTATGAGGTATATTTCAAAATTTGCTTCAATTCTTGATCTGAAATTTTGGGTACTGTTTTGTGCATTGTAGAACTAGAATTACATGCATGTGATTGAACTGTTGAGGACAGAACAGTAGGAGAAAATTTGGGTTAAAACTGAACTGTTTTGGGTTTGAAACCATGAGAAACCGAGAGTGCATGTTCTGGGTTTTTGAAACTGTACTCTAAGCTCGGTTTAATGCATATAGGCATGAAAAGAAGGAAAAATTGAACCCAACGCAACTTGAATGGACCCAAATGGTCCAAAAATGAGCAAGATATGGGTAGTTACAGGTTCGGTTGGCCGAAATGATAATCCCCCAACCCAACTGATTTCGTGAGTTTTAAGCACACCGAACTGTTCCTAAGGGTTCCAGAAAAGTCATTATGGTCGAAAACGGGGGTTAAAACAACCCAAAAATGCAGGGAAATGAAATGGAAATGTCGCCGGAGAATCGGCCATGGCCGGAGCTACGACCTGTAGCTCACCGTTTGATGGCCAAGATACGGTCCAATCAAAAAAATGAAAACATATTTGGAATCCTTATAAAAATTTCCTTCGAACCCCGTTGGACCGAACCATCGAAGTCACCGGAATTGTCCTACCGGCGCCGAAGAAGACCCCTGTAGGTCACCGGAGAAGACAGAGACCATTTTGGTCTCGGGTGGGTCTGGATCGGACTCGGGTCAGGACCCGACCCGTTGCAAAAACCGGATAAGTGGCACGTCGCCGTTTTGGTGTTGGGGTGTTTAATTTAAAATCTGATTTCATCCTGTTTGGTCACGGGACTTAAAAAATTGAAATCAGAAATTGGGGTTAACCAGGGATATCTAATTCCGGTTTTCTGAAGGTCACAGAACCGGTTGGTTTTTAAGAATTGTGAACTGGTTCACTGCCTGAACCCTAGAACCATTTGGTTTGAACCCTAATTTTATGTAATTATGTTTTGACCCCTATAGTTTTCTGAATTTACGGATTAACCCCCTACTGTTTTGTAATATTACATAGTGGCCCAGACTTTGGAAAATTTCTTCTTTTAAGTCCCTGAAGAATTAATTAAATAATAAAATAATTATTTAATTATTTTATTAAATAGGTAAAATTATGATTTTACCCCTAGACATTAAATATGTCAAATGGAGTCCAAATAAATTAAATAAATAGTGTATTTTCACTATTTCAAGCATTCTGGACTCAATGGTACAGTCCGATTTTGGAAATACAATCCCGAAAAATACAGACCCGTAAGTGATAAATGACCGAACTGCCCCTGATGGTACCCAGACCCAAATAAAAATATCAGATAACCTATTTTGACTACCTCGGGCATTCTGAAATCAACGGTGAGGTCCGTTTAATGAACCGAGGTCCCGAAAAATACAGACACGTAGGTGTAAATGACCGAATTGCCCTTAAAGATACCCAGGGCCGATTAAACATAACAGACTGTCCAATTTCACTATTTTGGACGCTCTGGACCCAATGGTGAGGTCCATTTTATGAACTGACGTGCCGAAAAATACGACACATGAAATTACCACATTACCCCTGATACCGTACGAGACCTAAACAAAGTACAATTGGGACTAAACTGATACCGGTAGGAGCCCAGACACTGGTGAGACTGTATACTTGATTGGATGACGAATCGGGGTCAAAATTACACAAAATGTAAAATGACCAAAATACCCCTGAGCACTGTAAGTGCAAAGCAGAGGTCGAATAAAGGTCAAACTAATCTGATAAATTATCATAGGGATAATTATGAACACTGAAGGGCTAAATAAGACTCCGAGACAGTCAACGCGTAAAACGAGAAATGATCGATGTGTCCCGACGATCTAAAGCTAATACCAAATGAAGTCCAAGGGACTTACAAATTTATACATGAGATATATGGGACGTTCTGAGGACCATGATAGGGTCCGGGGCAAAAATGATAAAATTACCATTTTGCCCCTAAGACTAAATAAGTACCCAACTGATACCGATTAAAGTCTAAAAGACTTAAAACTTCATATATACGATATATGGGATATTCTGAGGACCATAACAGGGTCTGGGATAAGAATGGCAAAATTACCATTTTGCCCCTATGGTTAAAATGAGAACCTAACTGATACTGATTGGAATCCAAAGGACGTAGAACTTTGTACTTAAGATATAAAGACTATTCCGAAGACCACGATAGGGTCCGGGACAAAAATGGTAAAATTACCATTTTGCCCCTAAGGTTGAATGAGTGCCTGACTGATAACAATTGAAGTCTAAATGACTTAGGATATAATCCTAATAATTGCTAAGCCTAATTAAAGAATGAAATAGCCTCGGGTAAGACCCAATGGAAGGGCGATAGGCTACTAGGCTATCTTAGGTAATCCGATAGATACCTAAGATGACGAATGAGACCTGAATGGATGAGTTCTGATCTGTCTGTGATTGATGATTATTATTCAGGATATACATGGAGATGCCTGACGTACCTGGAGGTTATCGGATTATTTATGCAAGGAAATAAGCGTAAAGTTTGTGAGTAACTTCTGACACTGTTTTGATACTGTCCCTTGATTTACTGATCTGTTTTGAATGCAATTATTTACGTGCAATTATTTAAATGCATGCTTTTTGTACTATATCACTTATGACATGGTTTTAGTCTTTTTAAATAATTGACTATATTCCTAATCCCTGTGCTAGCATCCCGTACTGTTTTGCCCGTTTTGAACTGTTGAGATAAAATGGATATATTGAACCATTATTTCCGAAATGATTAAATAAACCATGTGATATAGGCAAAGAACAACATTTTGTTGTATCGTACCGCTTTGTATAGTATACTGTCTGAATGCTATATTGTTTAAATGTATGTACTTAATGTACGCCCTTTGTACCACATTCCACGTGATGTGCTTGTGTCCTTCGAATTAGGAATTCCGTTCAGTTCGGTTATGTGCTGTCCGTTAATGATATGTCTGCCTCGATTGATATGTACCGTCCGGTTCTAACATGTTCCGTCTGTTAATAATGTTAAGTCCACCTTGATTGATACATGGTCCAGTTCCGTTGTGTATTGTCCGTTGATGATACGTCTGTCTTGATTGAAATATTGTTCAGTCCAGTTATGATTAGTTCCGACAGTGATGTGTCCCTGACTTGATTGTTATATTGTTTCTACCCAGTTCCGTTATGTTATGTCCTGTTCATGATTTGCCTGTGTCCTGATTAGTGTTTTGTTTCCGTTTAGTTCCGTTATAATTTTATCCGTTCGCGATATGCCTTTGCTTGACTGATGTATTGTTTTTGTTCGATTCCGTTATATTCCGTCCGTTGATGATATGTCTGGCCTGATTGATAGATGGTCTAGTTCCGTTATATTTCCGTCCTGTTATTGGTATGCCTTGTCTTGATTGATCTTGTTCAACTCCGCTATGTTCTAGCCATTGATAATATGCCCCTGTCTTGACTGACTTATTGTTCCCACTCAGTCCCGATTGTGATTCGTTCCGTTAATGGAAAGTCTGTGTCTTGACTGATATATTAGCAATAGTTATTGTTTTGACCGATTGGTTATGTCATGTTCCGATCCGTTTGTATCGTTGTTCGATTCTGTTTTATTGTACTAGACTGCTTATGAAATGGATTTATAAAAATAGTTATTTTTGTAATGACTAAATTATCCATGTGCCTTGGAAGCACAAAACTGGTTTTGAAACCCATGATAGGGAATCTGTGTTACTCACTGGGCTTATTTAAGCTCACCTCATTATTCTGACATTTTTCAGGAATTATCTCCATTGGATTAGAAGGTACTATGACATGACGCGAATAGGCCAAGTGGCATCGCAAGTAAGGATCTGACGGCACTGAATTGTAGAGACTGGTTTATTATGGATTGAACCTGGTTATTCTGATGAGTGGTACGTTATGACTGACTTGACTGATATATACTAGATAGACATGGCTCATGGAACTAATGGTACTCTAGAGATATTAGATCTGCTCTGTTGTTATATGCTTGATTTTAGATATGCTCTGAGATTAGAATTGTTGACTGACTGGATTTAGTCTTGCTCTGTGATACATATTCTTATGATGGATAAGTGAGTTGCATTCCCGTGACACAAAGAAAAAGTTTTAAATTCCGCTGCATCTGACCCTACAGTTGGAGTGCAATTCGTCGGAAAGTTCAAAATTTGCCTTTGGTTGGTCGCGTTACGACCGACTGGCAGTCACGTTCTCGACATCCGCGTAGGGTGGGGTTCGGGATGTGACAAAAACTCACGACCCTAAATGACAGGGCGACGAATTCGAGCAGTAACAGACCAATACAAGGGAGGAATCCTTGGTTTAGGAACCAAGGAAATGGTAAAAGGAAACTAATCCTCCGTAACAAGATGCCGACGGAATGCTATAATGATCTGGCATAATAACTCAGAAAAGTGTTAAGTTCGAAAACTGTAGTAACAGTTTCAAACTAACCCTATAATCTAGAGGAAATAAACTAACCAAAAAAAAAAAAAAAGTACACAACTCACCGTACACCGTAGAAATGACGACAAACGCTAAAACCAATCAATGAAGATGAAGCCTAGACGTAGAGCAGTGATCTAACTAGAGCGGAACTGAAAAATACTAAAACCCGAGATCAAAAAATGTGTAACAAGAAAAAGAACCAAGAGAGAAATCTAAGGACAATGGGATGAAGAATTTGCAATTTTACGAGTTTTGTGATTTTTGAACTTCTTTAGGATTCGTTTGAACGAATGAAAGATTTGTTCAAACGAACCTGACATTCATGCCAACTATTAATGCACTTTCGTTCGAACGAATTTTCCAGTAGCTGATAAAGATGAAAAGAAAAATAAGCCCTATACTTTTTTCTTTGAAAATGAACTGATAAGTGATCACAGTGATTCCAAGGAGAAAATTATAAGTGATACTTGTTCGAATGAATTTTCCAGTAACTGATAAAGACAAAAAGAAAAATAAGCCCTATAATTTTTTCTTTGAAAATGAACTGATAAGTGATCATAATGATTCTAAGGAGAAAATTATAAGTGATCTTAAAACCTCTATATGCAAAGCATGATCATATGACATAAAATGTAGGCAATCAATTCAATCTTATTTTCTCATGAATGTGTAAATAAATTGACTCATCTCATGAAATTAAGTTTGTTTCAAAAACTTCATAATAACGTTCAATGATTTATTAGTTAATAAGTACAAACAACTATAGTGAATTTTTTCTTGGATGATATGATCAAACTAATTTATACAAACTCCCTCTTAATGTATTCATTAGGAACATTGAACTTTGTTCAGCTTAAATGCATTGGCATTCATCAGGTGGCTTTCACTCAAATTAGGGAGGCAGCTATTTTCAAAGGTACACCCATTTGCTAGCATACACACTACCCTACAGGTAGCCCTTTCTTTGTCAAATACGGAGAAGACCCTTTTTTTTCTACTAGCACATTGGTGCTGAGATTTAAGTATTTACATCATAGTCATTGAAAAACTTTCTTCTAGACATGAATTTATTGAAAGATAAACATAAAACTGTCATAATCCATTGTCTCAAGAAAATTAATCACATAGGATAACAGTGCATGTGTACGAGTGAAAAAGAGTAACAAAAATTAAAGAAATTGAATGCATTCAAATACTTATGACGATGCATGTACAACTAGAAATATGAAGATCAAATATCAAGGTCTCCTTGTCATTAAAGTAGAAATATCCTTTTTATTTTTTATAAAAAAAAAAAAACAAAACAAAACAAAACAAAAAATAAACTATACTAAGAAGAGAGATGAACCCTCAATTGATAGAACAAATACCCATAGATTTTTGAAGGTTCTCAAACCTAAGACTATCTAGAGGTTTTGTGAAAATATCATCAAGTTGAAGATCAGGTGGGACATAATTCATAGATATGGCACTATCTTCAACAAGTTCTCTTATGAAGTGATGTCTAATGTTTATATGCTTAGTCTTAGAATGTTGAACAAGATTTTTAAAGATATTAATTGCCCTCGAGTTATTGCAATATACTATCATAGTATCAACTACTCTCCCATTATCCTTTAACATTTTCTTTATCCATAAAAGCTGAGCACATACTCTACCTCAACTATGGAGAAAGAAATTGAATTTTGTTTTTTACAATGCCAAGATACTAGAGAATTTTTGAAGTAAAAACAACCACCAGAAGTATTCTTCCGATCATCAACATTTTTGGTCCAATCTGCATCAAAATATGCAGCTAAAGTAGTACTAGTATCAATGGAATACCAAATGCTATCTTCTAAAGTTGTATTAACATATCTAACATCTCATTTTAAGGCAATCAAATATGACTCTTTAGGTTTAGACTGAAACCGTGCACAAACCCCAACACTAAAGGCAATATCAGGTCTACTAAAAGTGAGATAAAGTAAACTACCTATCATGTTTCTATACAGTGTGGGATCTACATCTTCGCCTATTGTGTTACTACTAAGCTTTATACTAGTACTCATAAGAGTTCTTGCATGTTTAGCATTGTCTAAACTAAATTTCTTAACTAACTCATTGGCCTATTTTGATTGAGAAATAAAAATTTCATCTCTCATCTGTTTAACTTGGAGTTCTAAGAAAAATTTTAACTTACCAGCCATACTCATTTCAAAACCTACTTTTATCTCTTCAGCAAACTCATAAGTATGTTTTGTTCTAGTGGAACCAAAAACCATGTCATCAATATAGACTTGTGCTATCACAAAGTCTTTTCCATCTATCTTCACAAACATAGTTTTATCGGCTCCTCCTCTTGAGAAACCTTTCTCAATGAGATATGAAGATAACCTCTCATACCAAGCTCTAAGAGCTTACTTTAAACCATATAAGGTTTTCTTAAGATGATAAACATGACTAGGACATTGTAGATCCTCAAACCCCTTGAGTTGTTCCACACAAACTTCTTCCTTAAGAATGTCATGTAAAAAGGCACTTTTAACATTCATTTGATAAAGCTTGAATTTCAAATGACATGCCATGGCTAAAAGAACTCTCTTGCTCTATAGTCTAGCAACTAGAGCAAAAATCTCATCAAAGTCTATCCCCTTAACCTGGGTATAACCTTAAGCAACTAACCTAGCCTTGTTTTTAACAATGATATCATATTCATCTAACTTATTCTCAAAAATTCACTTGGTGCTAATAACATTACTATCTCTAGGTCTTGAGATCAATTCCCAAACATTAAGTTTTTTGAATTGAAGTAACTCTTCTTGCATAGCAAGAATCCAATCATCATGCAAAAGAGCTTCTTTCACATTCTTAGGTTCTATCTGAGAAGTGAAGCAATAAAAACTCAATTTACTCTCAATTTGAGCTCTTGTGTTGACCCCAATTTTAGGATTTCCTATTATGTTGGAGGGATCATGAGCTTTTTCAATCCATGTTAGAATATTTTTCTCACTTGAGGATGTAGTATCATCTCTATATTTTAACCCTTTAGCCTCATTATTTAAAATGGGCTCATCAATGATAATTGGGTCATCCATATTTCCTAAGGTATCTACTTTTTCAAAGTCATCAATTACAATATTGATTGACTCCATAACAATGAGATTTCTCAGATTATAAACTTTATAAGCTCTACTATTGGCAGAATAACCTAAGAAGATACCATCATCACTTCTTTGATCAAATTTTCCTAAGTTTTCTCTGTTTCTCAAAATATAACAATCACTACCAAAGACTTTGAAATACTTGAGGTTAGGTTTCTTATCGGTCCATAACTCGTACAGAGTCTAACTCGAACCTGGTCTAAGATAAACCCTATTGATCATGTGACAAGCCGTACTGACAGCTTTAGCCTAAAACTTTCTAGGCACAATCTTCCCAAAGAGCATGACTTTTGCCATTTCTTGAATGACTCTATTTTTTCTTTCAATCACCCTATTCTGTTGAAGCGTCTTGGGAACTGAAAACTCATGTTTTATGCCTAGGTTATCACAATAACCAGTAATAGGGAATTTTTTAAATTTAGTACCATGATCGCTTCTTACCCTCACAATTGTGTAACCTTTCTCATTTTGGATTCTCTGACTAATCCTAATGACAGCATTAAACACATCAAAATTTTCTCTAAGGAAATCTACAAAGGAGTACCGAGAGAAATCATATACTATAACTAGGATATATCTTCTACCACCAAGAGTTTTAGTTCTAGTAGGACCCATCAAGTCCATATGGATTAGTTCCAATGGCCTAGAGGTTGATAAAAAGGAAGACTTTTTATGCAATACTCTAGTTTGCTTAGCTTTTTGACACGTATTACATACACTTATAGACGTCTTACTTAGTTTTGGTAGTCCACGGACTAGGTTTTTATTTGAAAAAATCTTCATATCTTTACTGTTCAAATAACCTAGTCTCCCATGCCACAAATTGGAACTTTCAAACTTAGCTCTATTACATATGACAGTGGGATCTGATATTATTCTATAGTAATTATCAATTGTCCTAATCCCTTATAGACGTTTTCCATAGTAAGTCATCACATAGCTGACTTATGTTGATTAAGTTGGCTTTCAAACCATCAACATAAAGAATATTTTCTATTTTAGGAAGTCCTTCAAGGAGAACTAGACCCTTTCCTAACACACTAGATTTACTACCATCACCAAAAGTGACAGCTCTACCATTGTACTTCTTTAATTGAGAAAATAGGGACATGTCTCCAATCATGTGCCTTGAACACACATTGTTAAAGTACCATTGAGTGATATTTTGAGCACTCAAATTAGTGTGAATAACAAGATAATTCAACCTATCTTTCCCAACCCAGACTTGCTTGAACTTTCTAGGATGACTTTTGTTTCATTAGTTCTAATCTTAAAGTTCTATGATGATTTAGAAAAATTAGTCAAATTATTGACTCTTTGAGCTAAACTCTAAGATTTCTGAACTAAGGTGTTCAATTGTTGCTTCATGATTGACAATATAGATTTTGGCATACTAGAGTTTTGGTGATATTTGACTTTCTTAGCCCCTTTACAATATTGTTTGGGTGATATTTGACTCTCTTAACCTCTTTAAAATATTGTTTTGTGTGTCTTTCTTTCCTACAATAATTACAATACCATGTATTTGGTTGAGACACAACTTGAGGTTTTTGAGCAGGAAATACAAACTTAACTGGCATTAGAGGTGCATTTTGAGATTGATTGGTCACAGTGGGTTTTTTATAATCATAAATAGTATCATTTCCAAAACCAACCTTATTACTTTTAAAGGTGACAGTATTCAACATTTTTCTTAATTTATTAAACCTATCTTCAAGAGTAACTTTTACTTCCTTAGCCTTTTGATGTTCGACTTCAAGATTATGAATTCGACCTTGGAGATCAATCTTTTTAAACGTATTAGAGACAAGCTTCTTCTTCAAACTATCAATCTCTAAACCTAAGGAATTTATTTCAATCTCACAATTTTTCAACCTTTTAAGAAGAGTAGCTCAATTAGTCTTGAGCTGGATAATAAGACTTTTATATTCAATATTAGCACTCTTCCCTTCTTTAGCCAGTTTTAATTCGGCCCCAAGCTTGAGATTTACTTTCTTGAGTTTAAGTGACTCTTCATACAATTTTGATCATAAGTTGTATGTATATTATGATCGATTTCATAGTCACTTTCACTCTTTGAGGAATCTTTACCATCAAGATCTTTTTTACTAACATCATGGGTTAAAGAAATTTCAGGAATATTAGTGGTGATAGTGAAGGCTAAGAATTGTTGTTCTTCTTCTCCCTCATCATTACCTTCACTTTCCTCATCCTCGTCATTATCATCATCGGTCAAGATTAAGATCATAGCCCTAGAATTACTATTCCCCTTATTTTTCTTTTTGTTGGGACAATCTGCAGTGATGTGACCATACTTATAACAATCATAGCATTCTATAGGAGACGGACCATATAATTGATTTGAGATTTTTCTCCTATCACTACTAGAGGTTGATTTGCCTCTTGAGTTGTTTGAGATTGAATTTGACTTTCTAGAAGAGTTTCCTTGATTAGATGAACTATTTTTCCTATCTTGAAGAAATCTATTGAATCTTTTGACAAATAGGGCTAGATCATTATCATTAAGAGGTGTAGACTTAGTGTCTTGTTCCTCTTCAAATTTTTCTTGAGTTGATTTCAAGGCTCTGCTTTTTGGTCTCTTATTATTTTTACAATTCAACTCATAGGTCTAAAATGAACCTACCAACTCATCAACTCTCATGGAGTCAACATCTTTGTTTTCTTCTATGGTAGTGACTTTTGATTGAAATTGCTCAGGTAGAGATCTCAACAACTTGCGCACAATTTTGCGCTCCTCAATTCTTTCTCTAAGATTAAAAGAAGAATTGACAACATCACTTAGTTTTGCATAAAAATCATCAAAAGATTTGACTCATTCATTCTAAGTGATTCAAACTTAGAGGTCAACATTTAAAGTTTGGACCTCTTGACAGCAGTAGTACCTTCAAGGGTAATTTTTAAGATTCCCCAGACGTCTTTAGATGTCTTACATGTCATAATACGCCTAAACTCATTAGTACTAATAACATTGAAAATTGCATTCAACCCATTAGTATTGTAAACACTCAATCTAAGTTCTAATTTATTCCATTCAATTCCTGGTTTGAGTTCAGTTGATTTTTTAGCGGTAGCTACAGTGGTGGGGTTGATCCAACCACTAACAATAGTCAACCTGACACGTTTATCAATAGATCTAAGAAATGCGTTCATCTTAACTTTCTAATATGCATAATTAGCACCATCAAACAATGAAGGATGAGATATAAAACCTCCTTCACGATTATCCATTTAGACAAATATAGGATCAATCTAATACCTAAGATTAAGCTCTAATACCACTTTAAGGGGTTCAATCTATGCCTAGATGTAAAGAATTTGACCTAGATGGGGGGAGAATAAGTCTCAATAGCAAATACAAATACGTTTGGTTGATTATGTTAAAATTCACTTACTAGTGGGTGTAATCAAATTTAGTGACATGCAATAATAAACTATAGAAATAATAAATAAAGCAATAGTAAAAAGATAGAGACAGTGCATCGAATTTGTTGACAAGGAAACTACCACAGATCAACTGAATTTGTTTTGGAAAATCTCGGGGTACTGACCCAAATGTGAATCCACTAGAATAGGTTCGATGATTACAAATTCTTTACAACTCAGTCTTAGTCCCTCAAGCCTAATTGATAATCTGAATCTTCTCAAACTTGAATCCACAAGTACCTTTCAAGTGTATCTGCCACTTCGAACTCCACGAATGACAATCCAAGCACAATTGCGAACTCTACCGATTGCACAAACTTGAAATCCACAGGCTTATTGTCACGTCCCGAACCCCACCCTACATGGATGTCGAGGACGTGATGCCAGTCAGTCGCCACGTGACCAACCGAAGGCAAATTCTGAACTTTCTGGTAAATTGCACTCTGACTGTAGGGTCAGATGCAGTGGAATTTAAATCTTTTTTTTTTCTTTTGTCAAGGGAATACAACTCATGTATCCACCATAAGGATATGTACCACAGAGCAAGTCTAAATCCAAAGCAGCTAATAATTCTAACCTTAGAGCATATCTATAATTAGACATATAACACAGAGCAGATCTAATATCTCTAGAGTACCACTTATTTCCATGAGCCATGTCTATATCTAGTGCATATCAATCAAGTCAGTCGTACCATATCACTCACCTGAATAACCAGATTCAGTCCACAATAATCCAGTCTCTACGAATCAGTGCCGTTAGATCCTTACTTGCAATGTCACTTGGCCTATCCACGTCATATCATAGTGCCTTCTAATCCAATGGAGATAATTCCTGAAAAATGTTAGGGAATGGGGTGAGCTTAAATAAGCCCAGTGAGTAACACAAGTTCCTTGTCATGGGTTTCAAACCCGTTCTTGTTTATAAATCACAAGGATAGTTCAATCACTTTAGAATAACAGTTTATAAATCTACTTTAAATACAGTTTAAGTATAATAAAACGAGACTGAACTAAACGGAACAACAAATCAGGACGGATGGAACAATACGTGATGCCAATATATCAACAAGAGTATAGGCAATTAAATCAAATAATAGAATAGATCAGTACTGAGCAGAACATAACAGAGCATAACAAACAAGATGTCAATTAAGCACATAATCAAGCCTACTTATGTCATACCACTCATAACTGGAATGGTACCAAAGGTAAGACCCAACATAGCAAAACAAAACCAAACAGACCATACAACGGAACAAGACAGATTGAACAAAACAACAGAATAGGACGGGACAAAATCATGCCACATGTAATGCAGTACAAAAGTAAGCATTTAAATATACGCATTTAGGCAGTATAACATACAAAACGGTATAGTGCATCAAAGTACAATGTCTAGACAGTGTAACTTATACACCAAGTTAAATCAACACAATAGACGATGTTTTCTCTATCAAACGGAGACACATGCACACCATTTACCAAACGAAACTTGACGGAACTGAGTGGAAACCATATATCAATCAAAACTCAGGCACATCATCAATGGAACGAAACATAACGGAATCGAACGGAACAATATCAATCAAAGACACAGGCTTATGATCAAAGACAGAGGCATATCGCTAACGGGTAAAACATAACGGTACTGAACCATATATCAATCAAACAGACATATCATCAACGGACAGAACATAACGGATTCGAACGGAACAATATCAATCAAAGACACAGGCTTAAGATCAAGGACAGAGGCATATCGCTAACGGGAAGATCATAACGGTACTGAACCATATATCAATCAAACAGACATATCATCAACGGACCGAACATAACAGAATCGAACGAAACAATGTCAATCAAAGACACAGGCTTAAGATCAAGGACAGAGGCATATCGCTAACGGGTAGATCATAACGGTACTGAACCATATATCAATCAAACAGACATATCATCAACGAACGGAACATAACGGAATGGAACGGAACAATATCAATCAAAGACACAGGCTTAAGATCAAGGACAGAGGCATATCGTTAACGGGTAGATCATAACGGAACTGAGCGAAAACCCTATATCCATTAATTCAAGGATGAAATCATATCATGTGCAATGTAGTACAAAAGGGACATATATTAAGTACGTGTATTTAAACAATGTAGCATTTATAACGGTGCAGTGTAACAAAATACAGCATCCATACAGTGTAACTTATATGTCAAATCAGGAGTTCCAATTTACTCACAAAAAGACAGACAGTGAATCAAAATACAGTACAGTGTCAGAAGTTACTCACAACTGTTCGCTTATCTCCTTGCACAAATAATCTGATAACCTCCAAGTACGTCAGGCATCTCCATGTATATCCTGAATAATAATCATCAATCATAGATAGATTAGAATTCATCCATTCAGATCTTATTCGTCATCTTAGGCGTCTATCGGATTACCTAAGATAGCCTAGTAGCCTATTGCCTTTTCATCGGGTCTCACCCGAGGCTATTTCATTCTTTAATTAGGCTTAGCAGTTATCAGGATTATAACCTAAGTCATTTAAACTTCAATCGTTATCGGTTAAGTACTTATTTAACCTTAGGGACAAAATGATAATTTTGCCATTCTTGTCCCGGACTCTGTCATGGTCCTCAGAATAGTCTACATATCTTATGTGTGAAGTTCTAAGTCTTTTAGACTTAAATCGGTATCAGTTAGGTACGTATTTAATCCTAGGGGCAAAATGGTAATTTTGCCATTCTTGTCCCAAACCCTGTCGTGGTCTTCAAAATAGTCTTTATATCTTAAATCTAAAGTTCTAGGTCCTTTGGACTCCAATTGTTATCAGTTAGGTTCTTTATTAACTCCAATGGGCAAAATGGTATTTTTGCCATTCTTATTATGTACCCTATCGTGGTCCTCAGAATATCCCATATATCATATATATAAGGTTTTAAGTCTTTTGGACTTCATTTGGTATCTGCTTTAACTCATCGGGACACATCAGTCATTTTTTATTTTACATGTTGACAGTTCCGAAGTCTTATTCAGTCATTCAATGTTCATAATTATGCTTACGATAATTTATCAGATCAGATTGACCTTTATTCGACCTTTTCTTTGCACTTAATGTGCTCAAAGGTATTTTGGTCATTTTACGTTTTGTAAGATTCTGACTTCGATTCGTCATTTAATCGGGTATACACTCTCACCAGTATCTGGGCTCCTACCGGTATCAGTTTCGTCCCAATCGGACTTCATTTAGGTCTCGTATTGCATCAGGGGCATTTTGGTAATTTCACACTTTGTGAGATTCTGACCCTGATTCATCATTTAGTCAAGTATACAGTTTCACAAGTGTTCGGGTTTCTATCGGTATCAGTTTCGTCTCAATCGGATGTCATTTGGGCTTCGTACGGTATTAGGGGTAATTTGGTAATTCATCCGTCATATCTTTCGGCACTTCAGTTCATGAAATGGACCTTACCATTGGGTCCAGAGTGTCCGACATAGTTAAATTGGACTATCTGTTATGTTTAATTGGCCTTGGGTATCATCAAGGGCAATTCGATCATTTATAATTTATGTGTCTGTATTTTTTGGGACTTCGGTTCATTAAACTGACCTCACCGTTGAGTCCAGATTGCCCGACATAGTCAAAATAGACTGTCTTTTATTCTTATTTGGGTCTGGGTACCATCAGGGGCAATACAGTCATTTGTCACTTATGGGTCTGTATTTTTTGGTACTGTATTTCCAAAATCGAACTCTGTCATTGAGTCCGGAATGCCTGAAATAGTGAAAATACACTATTCATTTAATTTATTTGGACTCTGTTTGACATATTTAATGTCCAGGGGTAAAATTGTAATTTTTCTTATTTAATAAAATAATAAAATAATTATTTTATTATTTAATTATTTTTCCAGGGGCTTAATTGCACAATTTTTCCAAAATCTGGGCCACTGTATAATATTCAGAACTGTTGGGGGTTAAACCGTAATATCAGAAAGCATTTGGGGGTCAAAATAGAATTTTATAAATTTAGGGTTCAGACCCATTGGTTTTAGGGTTCAAGAATTTGAACCGGTCCAAAACACTGTGAACCAACCGGTTCACTGTCCCTCAGAAAACCGGGATAAGATATCCCAGTTAACCTTAATTTGGCCCTTATCCGTATTCAGGTTAACCAATTTCCTTATTTTAATTTTTTTTATATCCGTATCCAAACAGGCTGAATTCAGGTTTTAATTTGAAACCTTTAACCAAAACGGTGCCGTTCCAATTAAGAGGTGGCAGTCCCTGAGTCGACACGTGTCCGAGTTGAATCGGTCTAACTCGAACAAGTTGGCGAAGTCAACTCCGTCTTCCTCACCTTCTTCCCTAGTTTTTGCCCTAATTGCAGGGAATTTCTTTTCCATTTTTGTGACATTTCAAGTACCGATTCTCTCTGTTTTTGCTTCTAAAACATTCCTAGAAGCTTAACCAAACTTTTGGCATGAGTTTAGAGCCTCGAATCTAAGGATTGAGCTCTGTTTAGCCCAATTATCGTGAGGGGTTTCAGTTCGGTCATACAGCCTCATTTCTCAACCAAATCGCACGAGGTTTGGTTCTTTGTGATCCATGCAACAGGGGTTTCATTTCTCCATCAATAAAATTGGATTTAGAAGTTTATTTCAGAGCTTAGGTTTCTTGGCCGAAAGAAATGCCTTCAATTTTGAGGGTTCAAACCTAGGTTTCTAGGTCACAGATGGTGATATTCGAGATCCTAGAAGGGTCTAGTTCATGTATTGACATGCAGAATGTCATTTGGTTGAGGTCGTTTCAGACCTGCAACTTGAGGTCCATCCATGGCGGTTTGGTCACGGCTTTGGGGTTCCAAGCCTTACTCGACCCTCTCAGTTATTCCATAACAATCCTAAGCCTTGCAGTAACTCATATATTCAGTTTATATAGATCAAAACTATCAAAACAGTATCAAAGTCTAAACGGAAGATTTTTGCAGTTTTGGGTGTTTTACCTTTGGTTGACACTGCTCCACTCATGGTTCAGTTCTGGTTTTATGTGTCACCCCAGTGCAGTCGTGCCTCCAGAGTCCTTAGTCCTCATTGGTACATCTCCAATGAAGACACACCATGGCTCTCACACTAAGGTTCTCTATCTCTAGATCTCTAACCCTCTCTTTCTCTATGTCAGTTTATAGATTTCTTGTTCAATACGTCTGATTTGTACAAGTTTTGGTTGGGAGCAGATGTACTCATGGGGTGAGAGGCATGGTGGTCTATGGGCATAGGGGTGATGCATGCTTGATGATTGGTCACTTGGGAGGTGGCGAAATCAGATTTGTACTTATATATATATATATATATATCTTTGTACATTTGTATACAAAGATGCCCCTAGCCTAGTTGGTAACTTTTTGAATGAAATTTCTTTGCTTCCATAGGTTAAGAGTTCAATTCCCCTTGGTCGCACATTTGGCCATTTTTTCCCCATTTTTGTTTAAGGCCACGTTTGGTTGACACCAAATTCTGTTTTGGCTATTTCTGTGATATCTCCTTATTCGGAGCTTCATTTTCGATGCGGTTTGTTCCGAGAGTTTTGTATTTCAGTTATCTTCAGTGTCAGAGGTTCCGTGTCATTTATCATTTATTTCGGATTTCCGTAGTTAGCTAATTCGAGTTCCATCAGTGTTAAAATGGCATTATTTCACCTAATTAATTGATAATTAGGTTCGGGGCATTGTACCTTATTCTCAGACATGTTTAATTATTTTTCGATCTATCGTGACCGTCGAGATTATGACTAATTCCCTTAATCATTCCTTAAATCAGAACTAATTAATAATTAGTAAATTAATTATTAATTATACAGGGTCGGGGTGTTACACATATACTCAACAAACAATGTAGAAGATGAAATTCGGGTTTTTTTTTCAAGGATTTGATCTATGTGTGCAATATGCATATGAAGAAAAATATTTTTGAAAAATTTAGAAAACCTATTTGATAGCAGCCAAAAGTCTTCTTACGAACAAGGGATCAACTGTTTATATAGGATAGGTTTTGGAAAGAAAATCGCACTGCTTGAATCTAATTAGGAAAGTACTATGCGCGACATTCATTCCCACGAATTGGGTGTTCGTTCGCATGAACCTCAATTCGTTTGAACGAATTATCGAACAAATGTGCTATGTTAGTTACTGGAATTTTTGTTGGATCATTCATTCGAATGAACGTCCCACGAATGGGTTACTGTAAAATTCGTTTGATTGAAAGATCAAACGAATATTTCGTTAATATTTATTTTCAGCAAGTTCACTAAAATATTCGTGCGAGCGAATTCATAATTCGTGTGAACGAACCCATGATTCGGTCGAATGAATATTGTGAAACCCTAAAAATTTCAAGTTTTAGGTTAATGACATATGATAATCGTTACACCATACACTTTTACTTATAAAAATAGTAATTTAATCATAATGCATGAGAGTGTGTGTGTGTGAGATAGAGCCAATTCTAACTTACCAAATGCTTACCAATGTTGCGACATATGAGTATGTGCGAGTTATGCCGAAATAATATAGCCTTTAACTAGAACCCGACATGTTCTTCAAAGATCACAAGGCTTAAGGACTATACTGTCACGCCCCGAATTCCGGCGAACCCGAGGCACGAGTAACAAGACAGAAAGTAAATAAAATATAAAGTAAATAAAGAACAATCTAATAGGTTCACTTAACTTACATTCACTTCTGTCAATACACATATAATACATCATTCGGGCTTAAGCCCGTGCATCACAAAACATGCCCCAACTGGCCAAATATCCTCCTAAGTTCATATCTCCTCCACTCTGCAAGACTTCCTCAAGTCTCAAGTGCCGGGAGCGTCATCTGAAATGTTTGTCCCACGAATGGGTCAGCTCAACTGCTGGTACAATGTAATGCTAATGCAAGAAACAAAATTAAGGGCGTGGCATGTGCAAGTGTATAATTATATCTACATTTCATTCAATGTCATCCATAAAATATACTAGCAATAATCTACATGCCATCCAACTCATTAACGTAATCTAAGGTGTGGCATGTGCAAGCGTACAATTATATCTACATGCACAATTTTAACCCACATGCCATCCAATTCATCCACACAATGTATTAACAAGATTCATCACATATTCATGAATTCATTAATGCAATGCAATGAAAATATGCATGACACACCCATGCAAACTCCATGTCACAACCATGCCTCACTTTACAGACCTTCCCCGACGGCCTGAGCATCCAAGTATGTCTCACTCTACGGACCTTCCCCGACGGCCTGAGTAACCAGTATGTCTCACTTTACGAACCTTCCCCGACGGCCTGAGTAACCAGTATGTCTCACTTTACGGACCTTCCCCGACGGCCTGAGTATCCAGTATACACTATGCCAAATGCTCAACTCACGCCATGTCCAAAGAATCACACTATGCCAATATGCTCATGATTCTACCATGTCACAATGTAATCCCGATAAACCATCTTATCCCCACATGAAGCATGCTTTAAACAATTATCACACAACAACATTCCAATCACAAGATCTTTTCATCAAGGGTACATGCCAAGCACAATCCACTTAACATATGTTTTAAATCACGTATTACATAATCTCAACAATTCTCAAAATATAATCTACACATCCTGCTAACACATGCGATATACACATAGTCATGATCCACATTCATCACCAAACTTTCAACAAGATAAACAAGGAGCACATAAGCATATGAGCAACAAAACAAACATGTGAATCATTAAGTCAATATGACAGTTATTCCTAAACTTAATTCTATTTCTTACTTAGCACAATATATCGTACCTGATAGGGTTGGTCACAACCCTAGTAAGCTGTGTCCACAATGCAGTTCCATCCACCAATGAGTAACTCTGCCCTCCCACTGGGTCGGTCTAGAGAATCAACTCACATTCTCCTTTCTGTCGTTCCTAAAATTCACAGTTAAGTCGCAATACATCATTATCTGAATTCATGCCATTCATCAAATTTTATGTCTCTTTATGGTTGGTATCTTTTCTTTTCTTTTACTTAAACCGACTCTACTATTGAGTTCGAAACGTCGAACAAAATCGGTCTAGGCTTTCGCGGAATTCAATTTGGATATTTGTACTTAAAAGGGCAAAACGGTCATTTTTCTCCTTCACGAGTTTCCAATTATTGAGGCCTCTCCTCGTAAATCAGACCCTACAGTTGGGTCCAGAACGTTCGAGATAATAAGATTTCACTATTTGTTTATTTAAATCGGGGTTCGTTTGACTATGTTTTGACTCAGGGGCATTTTGGTAATTTTTAAGGGTTCCACGGGTCTTTTGTTTTTTGGGACCTTGTATCGCATCACAGACCTCACCATTGGTCTTATTAGGTCCAAAATAGTTAGAAAACATATAAGGCTTGCCTCATTTGGGTTCCGGGGCATTTCGAGACATTTAATTTAATTAAATAAATTTAATTAAATTATTTATTTAAGTATATGATATATATATATATATATATCCACTCGGTATATGGCTACATGAGCCTTAGTGGCTCAGTGGCTAACGGCTTGGCTTCTCCCTCTTGGTTCCGCGTTCGAACCCCACCAGCCGCAGCCGCAGCCCACCCTTTTTTATTTTTTTCTCTTTTCGTTTCTTTCTCTTTGTTGGGCACAATTAAAAATGGCCCAATGTCTTTCCATTTTAAATAAAATAGGCCCATTCCTCCTTAACCCAAAACAAGTCCAAGGGTTTAAAAAATACAGGCCCAAGTCCCTTTTAAAACAAACCAAACCCAAGCAAAACAGGCCCAAACGAGACCCAAGTCGCCCCCCTCCCTACGCCCGACTTTCCGGCCATGTCCGGTTGTCTTCCCCGGCCGAATCCCAGCCATCTCGCCGAAAAACTCTATTGTTTTCCATATTTTTAACCTCCAAAAATTCCTGTTTTTATACCAGATTGATCCTCAAGCATTGAGGAATCTACTAGGGCTGTTTTGAACCTCACCAACGCTCGGTTTTCGGTCTACAACACCCAGATTCTGGCCAGGCATGCCAGATTTCGGCGAGCTTCATTTTTTTGTGATTTCACCACCGTTTTCGAACCCCAAGCTTTCCTATAGGTTTCTTACATCCCATAGCATCGTTTTCATAACTAAAAATCAAGGTTTTTGGCCTAAAACTTGTGAAACCCGATTATTGTTTTTGACCTGCAACCCCTCTGTTCTCCCTCGTTTCTAACTCATTTCAATTCATTCTTTTTGCAAAATGATCCACATTGCATATGCTACAAGTCCCTAAAATTAAATCAGACCAACATGCCAAAAAAAAAAAATGAAAAATCAGACCGAGACACTTACCAACTTTCTGGATTTTTTTTTCTGTGCCGACCCTTCCTCCTCTCTTTTGTTCCACCTCGGTTCCAAGCTCCAAATTCCCTCTCTCTCTCTCTCTCTCTCTCTCTCTCTCTCTCTCTCTCTTTCTCTCCTTACTTCCGTCTCTCTCCCTTTTTCTGCTCTTTGATCCTTCTTTCTCTCTCTAACCCAATCGATATCTACATACATATATTTACACGCCATCCCACAGGCAGCTAGGTCACTTCAGCCCACTTCTTCTGACATCCTTTCTGTCCAAGCCACCTTCTTCCCTTCACCAACAGCTTTGCATTTATTGCAAAGTTGACCCTCTCTTTTATTTATTTATATATATATATATATATTATATCACTTGTGTACATACACACGTACCAACACATTGGTACACAAAATCTGACTCATATATATATATAACCATATATATACATACATACATGTATTTAATCACCAATGTATACAGATACATACATACATACATACATATTATGCAATTCACATACATGCATGCACACATTACTCATTATTTACACCCATTAGATCTACATACACCATCATGTATAATAATAATAATAATAATAATAATAATAATAATAATAATAATAAATGGACAAATAAATAATTACATACATATGCATGCATGGGAATGCGTGAGTGCACGCTTTATGAGACGCAGTCCTAGGTTGCTCGGGTGTCAGCCCATCATTGACTATATAAAATAAATCGTCCACACTCCAAATCATTCAGTCTATAAAATATCCTAACCTAGAGCCCTAACAGTTCGGGTTACCTAGGTACTACACAACTCAGTCGATCTACCTCGGTCTACGTGCCATGTCCCGGGTCAGGGTACTATAGTCTTCTTTAGCAAAACGAAAAATTCATCCTCAATTTTTCATGTCTCTACATATACACTTACTAACTTGGTAATCATTACAACTCTATGATAATTTTGTCTCACAAATTAGCCAATACATATGACGAATAGTCCTAACAGATGTCCTAAGAGCTTATTTCAACATAATACCACAAATTTTTATTTTGAAAATATTTGAAACTGTAACTTCTCACTTAAAGAGTGACATGAGCACCCGCACACTGAAGACTTAAACGACTCGATTTGATATACAAAAGAATTTTTATCAACATTAGGACAACTCCAATTTACTTTGAATAAAAAGTTGAGTAAGATTTTCATTTGATATGAAACTCTTCTCACTTGAAGTTTTATTTAAGATTTTAAAAAAATTATCATCACGTCGCAAAAAAATTTCATCTTATTCCAAAAATTTTAAATTTGACTTTAAACAGTAATTTGAGCCTATGAATAGTATTTTCTAAATTTAAGTTTGACTGAGTAAAAATGAACTTGATATGAGTTCAAGTCAAGAATTAGAAAGAGTTGTTAATAATTTTGACTTAAATTTAAATTTTTATTGAAATTTGAGTCACTATTAGAAATAATCTTACCCTTTATATATTAATACATTGATAAAAAATATGGTCATAGTGGAATTTGTTTCATGTGATAGCCGAATGAATTATAGCACTGAGCTATCAGTTGGGGAATCCAGAGAGGAAATGGAAAAAGAATTTAATTAGAAAAAGTATAGGAAAAATTGTTTTCTAGTAACCCTTTCCTTTTCCTTTCATGCATATTCCCTCAATGATGTTTTCAAGTGACAGTAACATTTCCTTTTGTCAATTTGGATGGGAAGAGGATAGAAAATAAGTTGGCAGAAGTAGTAGGCAAAATTTACGAATAATGCTTGTGCTTAAGTTTTGTTGAATCTATAAATTTTTCATAGATCCGAAAGAAACAAAGCAACAATATTGTTTGATTAAATCACGGCAACCTTGGAGCATAGGAAAAAAATATAGTTTCTAAAGTAAAGAATCAAAAGGAAAAATAAAGATAAGACTAGTTTTGAGAATGGCAAAATAACATATTTTATTGAAAAAGAACTCAATCAAGCATCAAGTTTTTTTTAACATAGCAGAACTTTAGAGGCCAATACACACTTGCATACAGTGCCTATATATATATATATATATAGATTATATAAAATCTAATCCTAATACAATCAGGACTTCTAATCCTATTCAAACTAATAATACTATTCCCGCTAGGATAAAGACTCTTAGTCCCATTAGGATAAAACATATCAAATACTACTAGGACTCAACATTAAGAGCCCTACCAAAACTATACTAACTTGGTTTAATTGGCTCACAGTGCCTCTCTTAAACCAAGTTCTTCAAACTTCACCATGCCAAGTAATCTCTTCAAGTTCAAAAAAGAATTTGTTTTGATCGATTTTGTAAAAATATCTGCAACTTGTTCTTCAGAATGACAAAATTTAAGCTGGATCTCCTTGTCATTCACTAAGTCACGAATGAAGTGAAACTTGATATCAATGTGCTTGCTTCTCTCATGAAAAACTGGATTCTTCGTCAATGGAATGGCTGACTTGCTACCAAACTGCTTGAGTAGTAGTATTCCCTGCTGCAATATACTCTGTCTCTGTTGTTGAAAGAGTAACAACCTGCTGCTTTTTAGAAGACCAAGAAAATACACCAGAACCAAGATGAAAAAAATATCCTAAAGTACTCTTTCACATCTCAGTATCACCTGCCCAATCACTATTTGTATATCCAACAAGTTTCAAACTATTAGAAGATGAGTAAAAAATACCATCACTTTGCGTATCTTGAATGTATCGCAAAATTTGTTTAGCAGCTTTCAAGTGAGATTAATGTGGAGTCTCCATAAATCTGCTAATCAACCCAACACCAAACATAATATTTGGCCTAGTAGAAGTCAAATATCTCAAGCTTCCTACCAACCTTTTAAAGTATGTTAGATTCATAAGATCACCTGTACCATATCTCTCCAACTTCAACCTCTCCTCAACTGGAGTCAAAATTGAATTGGACTTGTCCATCCTGAACCTTTTCAAAATATCACTGGCATACTTTTTCTTGAAATAAAAATTCCACCATCTGTTTGAACAACTTCAATGCCAAGAAAATAAGACATTAATCCCATATGTATTATTTCAAAGTGAGCTATCATAGCCTCTCTGAATTCTAAAATCAATTTTGGATTATTGCTAGTAAATATCAAATCGTTAACATATAAGCACATAATAAGAATATCACCATGTGAATTAGACTTGACATATAAAGTATGCTCATAAGGATATCTTGTAGAGATCTGAAAAAAAATGCGGGAAAATTTTTCGTTTTGCCGGTAGGATATTTGGCATACACGGTTTTGTCGGTCAAGCCCGGTTTTGCTAGTAAAGCATCTAAATGCGTCAGTTCACCATTTGACATGTTTAAAGGCATATTTGGAGTGTGTCATAGAATATAAATATGCTTAGAATATTGTGAGGTAGCTACTGTTCAAATTTTAGCTAAAGCGGAAACTGTTTCAAAATTGGACAAAAAGGGCGTTCGGGTGGCCCGGGTGGGACGGGCCTAAAACGACCTCAAATGAAAATATTTTCTTCTAAGAGTTTTCCTTTAAAATAATTTTATGAACATTAGTTAAAACAAAATTTTGAATTGAAGCGTTTAGGAATGGGTTGTAGAGTAACGAGGTTTCGGGCTCATTAAGGGCAAAATGGTCATTTGCCCTTAGCCCCTTTGTCCACCACTATAAATACAGCCCCCTTAGACCATTTTTATCATAAATTGGGTCTGCAATTACAGAATTCACGTTCTTATAGAGAGAGAGTGAGAAAAGCCCTAGAAATTCAAGAATTCAAGCTGCCGAAACACATATTTTGAGTGGGATTTTGGCCAAACTTTCTTCTGGAAAGTTGTTCGTCTCCATGAGTAATATATCCTCACTGAACAGTTTGGCTATCCAGAAAATAAAGCTTCTACAGTTTGTGAAAAACTGATTTTAGGTATGGTTTCTTGCTAAGCTAGGAATAGATTTAGTTTTTCTTGCTTTGCTACATGTTGATTGAGCTGTATAGATGTTTAATTAATGCTAGGAATCCACCTAGGTGGTGTTGAATTGAAATACCTAGAGTTGAAAATTTGGGGCTTTATGTATTCTTTGGTTTATTTGATGTTTTGTTGCTATGAAGATAACTTATCTTGTCTTTGTATTTGTATTTGATTGCTATATTTGGTATGTATTTATGTGATATTTACTTGACATCTTGGAGGGGAATTGGTTGTGTAATGTATTAGTCTTGCATGGAATGCTAGTGACTTTGTGAAATTCATTGTGGTTGGTGAAATGGTGACATTGTGGCTTGAAAAATATGTTAAGTTGTGTGGTTATGATCTATGTTATGTGAAGCATGGTGTGGAAATTTAAAGTTATGAATCATGTGGGGTTTAAAGGCATGACTTGAAAATGTACACCATGTGTTTGATTATTTGTCACATTGAATTTGCATGATGAAATCATGGCATGTTGGCATGGTGAAATTCTTTGGACACATGGTGTGAGTTGAGCACGAAGTGCTATGCATTATGAGGGTATAGATCCTGTGGTGAAAAATCCAAAATTGGCCATTTGGTACTCGCATGCCAACGGGGTCCGGACCGTGAAGCGAGACATGTATCGGTGCTTGATTGACCCGACGGGGAGCGGCCCGTGAAACAGGTGTGGTACTCGATGGACCATCGGATGCGATCCGTAAAACCGAGACATGGGTGTGGCATGACATGGCATAGAGTTGACATGGGTATGGCATAGAGTTTGCATGTGTGAGTCAGGCATAGCGTGTTGCATTGCATTAAACAACAGGAAGGAAAATTATATCTTGAAATTGTACACTTGCACACGCCACGTCCTAAATTTGTTGCTAGTATTAGTGAGTTATCATACCAGCAGTTGAGCTGACCCATTCGTGGGCAATACATTTCAGATGAGGCACCAGCTGCTTGAGACTTCTTTGAGTGTTGAAGAAAAAGGAAGGAAATGGATTTTGTAGAAGATTTGACCTTTGGGGGCATGTTTTGAATGTATGGGCATAAGCCCACTTTGTTGTATTTTATATTTAAACTTATGTAAATTGTAAACCTTAGGCCTTGGGCCATTTTAAAAAAATGTATGAGTTGGAACTCAATGAATGTATGATGTTTGATTTAAATGTATACTAGAGGTTACTTGATATTCGGGAGTTAAATATGCATTAAATGGAAGTGTTAGAAAATAGTGGATGCATGTTTAAGAGTTGATGGATTTTGATGCAATTATACCCATATATGTTGTGATTATTAGGTGATGAAAATACTTGGAAAAAACAAAGGGGACTATGTCGAATTTTTGGTAGAATCAAAGTGGGAAATAGGTGTGTAAATGACTTTTTAAAAGGAGTGAAAAAAATGTCAAAATGGGGGTTTAGGAACCTTGGACAAGGGGAATAAAAATGGGAAGAAAAGAGGGCTTAAAGGACTTGGAAAAAAATTCAAAAAAAGAAAAATTGGTTGCAGCCATGAACAGTAACTTAAAAAAATATCAGAAACTGCTCTCTGTGCTACAGTGTCGTGAACAGTGCAGGAACCAGCCCCAGCCGCCGCAGCCCGCGCACCCCTCGCGCGCGCGCGCGAGCGTGCCTGCGCGCCGTGTGCCCAGCGCCCCACGCCGCGCCCCCGCGCCCCACGCTGCGCCCCCGCGCCCCTGCCGCGCTCATGCTGCTGCCCACGCGCGCGCCCACTGCGGCCCATGCGCGCGCGCCCACTGTTGTCTTACCTGCTGCCACCTGCTGTCCAACCCATGGGCAGCCATTGTTTTGACCATGTTTTGGCCATGTTATGACCTATTTTCCAAGGGCATTTTGAGGCCATTAAATCATGAGTTTGACCCAAAATTTTGAGTTCATTTGAGACCATTTTAGGCCATTATATAAAGCCAAGTTGGGGCAATTTATGGGACACTTTTTAGGCATAGATTTCAAGGCCATGTTTGGTCATCCACTAGCGCCAACTTTGGGCTGATAGTGGGACAAGCATTTAATTTTAATCTTGCAGGAAAAGTTTGAGGAATAATGTGGGAGATTTAATTTAAATTTAATTCATTGTCATTTATTTATTCCCTTTCTTTCATTCAGTCGCTCCCCGGGTTCGTGGAAATCCGGGGCGTGACATATCTCTTAAAACCATGCTTAACAAAATAAGAGTCAAGGCGTGTATACCACGCTCTAGGCGCTTACTTCAATCCATACAAGGCCTTATTCAATCTAAAGACTTTGTTTTCATGTCCTTTTATCACATAGCCGACAAGTTGCTCAACATAAACTTCTTCTTTAAGTACACTATTCAAGAACGCAGATGTAACATCCATTTGAAAAATTCTCCAATTATTTTGAGCAATAAGAGAAACAAACATACGAACTGTATCAAGTCTACCAGTAGGATCAAACACCTCAAAATAATCAATACCTGGCTTTTGTTTGTAGCCCTTAGCCACCAATCTTGCTTTAAAGCTATTTATCTCACCATTGGGCCTATACTTTGTCTTGTACACCCATTTCATACCAATTGGTTTCTTACCACTAGGAAAAGTAATAAGTTGTCATGTGTTGTTCTTCTCAATTGCATGGATCTCATCATCCATGGCTTTAATCTAATGATCATCAAGAGAGACTTCTTCAAAAGTCACTGGATCACAATCTGCAAATAAAGCAAAATTCACCAGATCCTCATTAGTTGGCTCATTATCACTACCAACAACATAATCTTATAAGTGAGCAGGCAAGTGGCATTGGCGTTGAGGATGCCTAGAGGGCTCTACATGAGGAGATGACACATCTGAAGATGGACTATCACTAATCTGAGACTCACTCTGTATTTCAATCTGCGGATTTGTATTATTAAAAGTTAAAGCTGGCTGGATTCGATCATTTTGAAACCAATCCTAAACTCCTTGCTCTTCAAAAGTCACATCACGACTGATAATCATATTCTCTGTTATTAGTTTATATAACTTGTAGGCCTTTGACAATTGACTATAACCAATGAAAATACACTTTTCACCTCTATCATCAAGTTTCTTTCTAAGATGGTCTGGCACATGACATATGCAATGCATCTAAACACCCTTAGATGTTTAATGACAGGCTTCTGTTCACTCCAAACTTCCTGTGGGGTTTTATTAGAAACACTTCTAGTAGGATACATATTCAAAACATAAATAGTACAAACAACCGCTTCAGCCCAAAATCCTTTAGGCAATTAAATTTTAACATGCATCTAATGTAATATCCCGACTCAAAAATACCAGGTCATATGGCACGTATTACGAGGTTAAGAAAAATTAGTGTAAAGATATTTACACTCAAAAGAATAATTAATTAATTAAATATAAGAAATAATTAATTTTAATTATAAATTAAATATTGTAGCACACATTTCACTTACATGGAAGATGTATTGTATGTATGTATATGTGATCAAGTATGTATACATGTATGAATATAAATATGTTAAATGCATGTATATATATATATATATACATATATATATATATATGAAAAATCCTAAAGTATGAATAGTGTGTGTGTGTGTGTGTCTGTGTCGACTACAATATATATGTGTGAGTTAATGTATAAGTGTATGTGTATAATATTATATATATATATATATATATATTATAAAATATCAAAACTAAAGCCAAAACAATTAATGTGAAGTGAGAAATGGGGAAGAGCAAAATTAAATGAAGGAAAAGAGAAATTAAATGAGAAGTGAAGGCTAGGAATAGACTGAGGTCGTGTAGAGAGAGAGAGAGAAAGAAAGAGGAGAGAGAAGGGTCGGTTGCTTCTCTTTAAAAAGGAGCTAAGGAAGAGATTCAGAGATAGAAGAAAGGGAAAAACCAGCTTAAAAAGGTGAACCAATGAAAACATTTTAGTTTCTCTCTTTAAGAATTTAGCATGAATATGAGTTGTTTTAAGTTTGTTATACACGTATGATGTTTAATATATGTTTAAGACATGATTAAGCATGAAATCAAGTCATGAAGATGTCCAAAAATATCAAACCTAGAAGAAACTGCCATTAGAGGACCTTGCTTGAAACAGGTCTGAACCAACTCTTGCCAAGCTATATTTGGCTTATCAAGACCCCAACTAGACCCTACACACACTCTAAAAACCCTAGTACGCGATCACGAAGCTCAAAAATCAACCCCAAAAAATTGAGTTACAGGTTACGGGTTTGAAACCCAATCCTTTAAACTCAATGTTAAATCAATATTTAAGAATAGGGAATGAAACCCCTTGAATTGAGGAACAAAACAAGCCCAACCTCATGAAAAATAATCAAGAAATGAGCATGAACCGTCGATTTACAGGTCTGGTTATCACAACATGGACCGAGCACCTGAGCTAGATTCGAAGCTCTAAATCAATGCAAAAGCATGCCTTAGGGTTCTAGGAGATGTTTGGAAAAGAAAATAGAGAAAATGGAGTCGTAAAATGCCACGAATTTCAACTGTAAAAATTAGGGTTTTGATATGAACAGTGTCGACTCCGTTGGGGAAGATGACACTATTCGGGTTGGCTATGGGTCAGATTACGGGTCTGGGTTAAAACCGGATCCAAAAGGGTTACGGGTTTAGTTAAACGGCGACGTTTGGAGGTTTGAATATTTTAATTTTTAAAACATTAGGGCTAACGCCATCATGACGTCAACATTATGTATAAAACCGACCAAACCGGTTGGTTTACAAAGAGACCGGACCGGTTCACTTTAAATTGGACTGAACCCACTAGTTTTCTATTTTAATTAAAATAAATAAACCAAACATTTTCCTAATTACAAATTGACCCTAGAACTTCTGAAAAATTCTACTTTGGCCCAACTAATGGGAATTTTATGCAATTTCACCCCCTAGAAAAATAATTAAATAATTAATTTAATTATTTAATAAATAAAATAAAATTACTATTTTACCGCTTGGGTCATATATGAAGCAAATGAAGTCCAAATTAAACATATAAATAGTGTATTTTAACTATTTTAGATATTCTAAGACTAATGGAGAGGTCTGTTTTATGAAACGGGGTCCCGAAAAATAAAGACAAGTAAAGGAGTAAAATGACCAAAATACCCTTGGTACCCTAAAGCCAAATAGAAACCACAGAGGGTCTAAATTGACTTTCTTCGACGTTCCGGACTCAATGGTAGAGTCCAAATTACAAAACAAAGTACGAAAAAACATGACACGTAAATAAGTAAAATGACCATTTTGCCCTTTACATACAAAAGTCTGAATTAAATTCTAGGAAAGCCTAAACTGACTTTCTTCGACGTTCCGGACTCAATGGTAGAGTCTATTCGACCAAAAGAAGTGTCCAAAATAAAAAGACATAAAATTTGATGAATAGCATCTGTCAGATAGCTATAAACTGAAATATTGCCAAAGTACTAAACTGAGGCAAGTACGAGGAAATAAGATATAAGAAGACATGACGCGAAAATATGTGAAATAAATAAATTAAATTAAAATTTTATGGAGCTACTAGAAGAGTATAGTTTAAAATGAAATTTATTCCTAACACGTTAAATTGTGTTTTAGGTTAAAATACCAGTAAACCATAATGGATAAAAAGCAACAGGGTTTCATGGGCGAGCTCTTGTGGCAGCAAAAGGTAATCTAGAGGCACATAAGGATAGCTAAAACAACTGAAATCGCCTCGGTCTGGCCCTTTATCTATAGAGCCCCTATCGTCCCCATAGGACGACTTATGCATGAAGCTGCAGCAAGGAGACTTGCTGAGGCAAAACTTAAGGAAGAAAAAAGAGGAAGAAGAATGTGAGAACACCGAGACACTAGCTGAATTATCATTAAGTACATAAATGACTAGACTATGATACAACTATAAGTTAGACTGATTTATGCGACTTTCATAAATTATGATAGGTTAAGGAAGGACAAAGGGAAGGCACCTCAGTGAGCCAACCTAGAAGTATAAGGTGAGTAACCTTGTATTTGAAGTGGAGATTTAACTCCATGGATTTGAAGAAGTTTTAAGTTCAAAATATGTGAAGTATTTGAATATCAAATTTAGTATTTATGTGATGCTTGTTTTAAATATTCTGTTCTTATAAAATTGTGACATGCTCAGTAAATAGCTTTCAGCTACAGTTTTTCCTTAAAAATATGTTTTCAGCATGTCTAAGCTTAAAATTCCAAATCTTGTTCAATATACTGAATTTGCATACGAAGATTTTATGAAGTCATGAAAAGTGTTTATTTGAAGAAGCCATGTGATAAATGTATTTGAAATACAAGAGAAATTGTGCATAAGCACCCACAGATTTTTGGGTTGTACGGAACTCAATTAATCTATAAAAATATGATGGAATTTTGGGTTGTATGGAACTCAAATGACTGTTAAAGTGCCAAGTAGCAGGATCTAATCCCTCTGGTACGGGATATCTCTATTGTAGCATTACAGTAAAACAGGAGTCCGGTTCGAAACGGATTTTACTAACGAAAGTGATAAGATAACATGTATAATAATGGAAGCAGGTTTTACCCACATTGTTATGCATACCTACATGTGTTGAAATATACGTTTTATTTGAAGAAGTACATGTTTTAAAGTTCATATACTTTATGTGATGAGATACGTGTTTTACTTGAATACTTATTGTTTTCAAGTTATCTGTTTTAAATGAATGCATATATTTTGTGTTCGAAGTATACGTGCAATTGGTGGTGATTATTTTATAAAACTCTCATGTGCTAAACCACTACCAATTGAAACCCCATGACAAATGCTGGAATTACTCACAAGCTTAGATTAGCTTATCCCTAATTTTATTCGAACCCCCCTTTCAAGTGATTAAGGGTAGTTTTGATTAGAAGACGATGATGAAGAATCTGTCATTTTTGGGAAGACATGTTTAAGTAGTTTCTTTAGGAAACCTGTGAACATCACTAGTATATTTTGTATTAGAAGATCGGTACACTGTTATGTATAAGCCCCACGGGGCAACTGAACATGTATTGTACTTATGAAGTCTTTAAGTTTTATTATACTCTGTATAATCATGTGTACCTATGTGAAGAGTGGCAGTACCGGACGGATGTGTGTAAATTAAAAGTAAGAAAAGAAAAGAAAAAGTTTTTCACGCTTCCGCAATCGCATGTCGCACATCTATTCGCTACCGCTGCTTATGTGAGCCTTCGCCCTAAGGTCCCCGGGCTTGAGGATGGCGATTGCGATTTGGGATCCGCACAGGGTGGGTTTCGGGTCGTAACATCTAACCATATCCATAACAGTTCTATTCTTTCTTTCCGCCACTCCGTTTTGCTGTGGAGTATATCTAGCAATCAACTGATACCTAATGCCATGTTTCTCCAAAATATCATCACAAACAAGATACTCTGTACCCCTATTAGTTCTCGAAGTTTAAATTTGAAATCCACTTCACTTTTCAACATGGGCCTTGAATTTTTTAAAAGTATCCAATGCATCAAATTTATGTTGCAAAAAATAAACCTATGCTTTTCTGCTAAAATCATCAATGAATGTAATAAAGTACCTATGCCACCGTTAGAAGGTACCTCCACTGAGCACAAATCTAAGTGTATCAACTCCAAAGACCTCTTGACTCTCCATGAATTTTTTGTAAGAAAAATATCTCTATGTTTCTTTCCCATAACACAAGTTTCACAAACTTTATTTGGTATATCAATAATAGGCAAACCAGAAACCTAACGTTTTCTAGCAAGAAAATTAAGACTGCCAAAATTCACAAGCCCAAAACGCATATGTCATAACCAAGTATCATCATCAATCATAGAACTAAAGTAAGGTAAATTCTCACATTTAATACTCAATGGAAATAAACGATTTGGAGTCATGTTTACCTTTGCTATTAGTCCATACGATCATCATTGATTGTGCAAACTCCATGGTGGATTCGCATCTCAGAACCTTGCTCTGAAAGTTGCCCCATACTCAACAAATTTTGTTGCAGACCTGGTACATAAAACACATCTGAAATATACTTGTGAGACCTATTCTTCAAATTGATTGCTACTCTGTCTTTACCTATCACAAGTATTTGTGAATTATTTTCAAACTTTACCTCTGATCAAACGGACTCATCCAAATAAGAAAACATGTCTTTATTCCCATACATGTGATTATTACAGCCAGTATCTAAATACCACTTAGTACCATCATCATTATCCACAACGTTACAAGCCAACAACATGGTCTCTACTTCATTATTACCACCAAGATTATTTTCAGCAACATTAGCTTGATGATCTCTATTATTTGGCCTTCTAGATCTGATATCAGACTTTTTATGCCCAAACTTGCAGTAATTAAAACATTGAATATTGGATTTATAAGATTGTGGATTAGAATTGTTATCGTCCCCTCTTATTTGGGCTGGTTTGTGCTGCCAATTATTATTCTGCCACTGATTGTCTCTACCTCTTTCTTCACTAGATCTGTTTTGCCCATTATTGCCTCTGCCTCCTCTATTGTTGTGATTCTGCCCTTTATTCTGGTAGCGTTGAAAATGTTATTAAATCCTGCATTATCTTGAGACTCGTCTTTTTCATTCTTAAAATTTAATTGAGCTTGCAAAGCTTCCTCAACTGAATTTTTTGATCTCTCATTCAAGCATTATTCATGAACGGTCAACGAACCCTATAATTCATCCACTGTCATGGACTCCAAGTTAGCAGACTCTTCAATAGTAGTCACTTTATATTCAAACCATAGTGTCAAGTTTCGAAGAATTTTTTGAACTATTTGACGATTTGTTATTTGTTCACCATTAGTCCTTATCTCAATAACAAGTGCCGCGGTCTGCGAAAAATAATCGGAAATAATCTATCCTTTTTCACCTTATCAACACCAACATATATTTTTTAAAAATATCCCATGCTTGTTTCGCAGACTGAACATGGGCAGTTTTACTAAGAACAGAAATATCTAATACTTAATGAATGCAATTTAAAGTTTTAAAGTGTACTTGCCTTATTTGCTCATCGGCATCTACTGCTCTTCCTTATTGAACTTCGTCGTCAAACCACTTGAATTAAAAAAGGTCATTATCGCACTCTCCCAAATATGAAAAGGAGATTTCTCATCAAATTTGTAAACCATACAAATAAGTGAAGTCATATTCACGAAATAAGAAACCAGGCTCTGATACCAATTGTTGAATTTATAAATTCTTCATAGATCCGAACGAAACAAAGCAACAATATTGTTTGATTAAATCACGGCAACCTTGGAGCATAGGAAAAAATATAGTTTCTGAAGTAAAGAATCAAAAGAAAAAGGAAAGATAAGACTAGTTCTGAGAATGGCAAAATAATATATTTTATTGAAAAAAAAATCAATCAAGCATCAATCTTTTTTTAACATGGCAAAACTTTGGAGGCCAATACACACTTACACGCAGTGCCCACATATATATAGATTATAAAAAATCTAATCCTAATACAATTAGGACTTCTAATCCTATTCAAACTAATAATACTATTTTCACTAGGATAAAGACTCATAATACTATTAGGATAAAACATATCAAATACTACTAAGACTCAATATTAAGAGTCCTACCAAAACTATACTAACTTGGTTTAATTGGCACACAAGTTTTCTATCTCAAATTATTGTAAATCATTCTCAGGGTTGTAACGTGAGTGAATGAGAAGCGTACCATAAATTTGGAGATTGTCTGTTCGAATTTTGCACTCATTCTGACTTGCGGGTATACAAAACGTGAGATCGTTTTCTACACCATTTGGTAAGATTAGTCGGAGTGCTTGGGATACCCCATGTGAAAAAATAAATAAATAAAATTCAACATAAATCTCTAGAGCTACATAAATAGGTTATACGTGGAGTTAATGGGCTAACTAAGGCTACACATTGATTGAGTTGGATTGAATTTGGACCACCCAACCCAAAATGAATCTATTTATTTTTGGAAATGGGCTGAATTGGACCATATTTTAAGTCCAAGAACTGGCTTCTTTATTGAATTGGAGATGCATCGACGTTAAATGGCTGAGCAAGCTCAACCCTAATTAAAGGTTCATTTGAAAAAGTCTTTCTAGTAATTTAATCAAAATATTCATTTTAAATTTATTACATTCTCAAAAAATATGGTACATAAGCTAAATCAAATACCTAATTTATCAAAAAAAGTTCATTTTGTGCTTAAAATGTCCGTTTTGAAATCCATTAAGTTAAACCAAATACACACTGAATTGGTAAATGTGTGGTTAACACATAGTGTCAGGAAAAATTCTTTAATGGTTTACTTATAACTTTCATTCCAAAAACCACCTACTTAGAACATAATTTGCATCTCATTAACTTGCATAGTTAATAAAGTATTGCATATTGGAGGTTGATTGAACGGTAAAGACTTGAGGATAAGATCTAAAGTCACAAGTTCAAGTCTCTCAAATGGGTCACCATAGATTTATCTGGTCATTAACTTTAGGATTTTCAGGAATTAGTTTCTGGCTATCCAGACCCAAGGTAACTTGGACCCAATTGTACTCAAGAATTAGTTTTTGGCTATCCAGACCCAAGGTAACTTGGACCCAATTGGACTAGGCTGGGCTGAAGCTATTGGAGATTTATCCGGTCATTAATTTTAGTGTTTTCAAGGATTAGTTTTCAACTATCTAGATCCGAGGTAACTCGGACTTAATTAGACTGGATTGAACTAGATGGAAGATACCCTGAATTATAAATAAATAAAAAAAAATAGAGTGTTGCATACACTCAAAAAAAAAAAAAATTACTTCAGTGAGAACAAATTGGGACTGCATCTTGGTACCGTGGACTTGGAGTCTTGAAAATGAGACTGATCGAAATTTAAGGCAAATTAATTTAAATTTTAAACTAAGTTACCTCTAATGTTACAATACCAAACATTGATCAAGTATACTAAAGAAAACAAAAACGCTGTAGCATTCTTAAAAAAAAATTAATTTTACACTTAAATCAAGAAATATTGGGGTGACAATGATAAAAATTTAACTAAAAGCATCTAAATTAAAGAAGAAAAAATCAAGAATCATTGGTAAATTTGGCTACCCTTCTGATTACCTGAGACTTCTTATACATGATTCAGTGCAAGAACCTAAACAACACCAAGAGAGCCTAATTTATACTTTGTGTGTGTGTATACATTTGTTTTTTTTTTTTTTCTAAATGTGTGGGAAGGTTTTCTACATTGAATGCAAACTATACACAAGTTAAGACATGTTCAACAAGGAGAACTTTACTTGTAGACATATCTTTCCCTTCTCCAACTCCAACCTAGCTCCAGTGATCAGCCAATGTCCAGGGCTGTCCAAGGGCCCTTTACATAACTGAGAAGTGTCCACAAACTTCAAAAGCTTCTGTGTCTGGACAGGCACCGGCGGCCCTGTCGGATACACACTTGAATCTATCACCACTTCTTGTTTTTTCTCTTTCTCTGCATTCCCAGAAATTGAAGTACTTATTGCTGAGAAGAAGCCCGACTTTTGAGAATGTTCAGATGAGCATTGCATCCAAGTGGACTGTACAACACAAAAATTTGAGACCTTTGAAAACAAGAGACCGAGATGCAAAACACTCTTTGAATCGTGCTTCTTGACGTGAAGCTGAGCACCGGTGACAATGTAGGCAACATCTTTTCTGGTAGTCCATCTGGGGTCATATTTAACTGGTACTGTGCATACATGGGAAAACTTTTTCCATTGGATAGCTTCAAAGTACCTTTCATCGGAGAGCTCTTCTGATCTGCGCCAAGCTATGGCATCGTCTATCTTGTCTTGGAGCAGCATTGGAGTATTTGATAAATGTTGGAGGTGTATGGCCAACCTAATATAAAGCCTTCTTTGATCAATATAAAGTATGGACAGAAAGATGAAAGTACTCACTACAACAAAACTGACTGTTTTGCGATGTCTTAAGGCGTCACTAATTGTTTTGACTTTGTTGCTACAGACAAGTTGTCACAAATGATGTGACGCGTTGATTGGGCGTCACTAATAGGCCATTATTTGTGATGCTTTGGATGTCACTAAAACTTACAAGCAGCATCGCAAATGTCAACTAGCAGGAGGTGGTTAAGTGTTGCTAATAGTGAACTATTTGCAAGGCATCCCCAACGTTGCTAAAAAAAATGTCCCTAAAAGTTAACACTGTTGTAGTAATTTGATCTTCCTCTTACTATTTCAATCCTTGTCCATGTTTTGCACTTTCCTTGAAATGAAAATTAAGAAGTAGAATTCACCTATAAAATGAGGTGACAAGAGGCACTTTTGGAAATATAATAGTATTTCAGGGACAATAAGATCACATGGAAATTACTGTGTGAGATGAAGAAGAGGGCTTTAAGTACATTACCTATTGCATTTCATGCCCTCCAGATACAATCGCATTCCTGTGACTGGTCTCTTCCCAATTATAACCTGATTAATTGATAATCAAGACTGCAATTATATTCTTATCTTATGAAACAAGAAGACAGAATCTGAAAATTGTTTTAATAACAAAGTAGAAAAATTAAAAAAGCCAGACCATATATATCAGCTAATCTAGCCACTTTAACCCATCAGCCTGTCACCTATAACCCAAACTGGACTGGCTACAAGGGCGGATCTATAGTTAGGTTAGGCTTAGGCTTCACTATAACTCCCAATTTGAGAATTTTAAGAAAATTTTAAAATTTCCCTTCCCCATTTGAGAAAATAAAGTTTTTCCCAAAAAAATTAGAACCCTCCCTGGCTAGTTTGGCTTGACCTCTAAATTGTCTGTTATAAAAATATAATTCATGGATTGACTTCAAATCGTTCAGGCAAATCAGAATGAAAATAACTTTTGCACCTCTAGGTTAATATAAGGGTAATGTGTACCTGAGTATTGTTTACATATAGCTTTGGGCCCATTGGGTTGAAATGGAGGGCTGGGGTTTGAATAGCCCTATTCGTTGCAGGCCCAAGTGGGAGATCATTGTGAATAGGAGCCCACATCTTGTGGGCTTGAAAGTCCAGAAAGTACTGTAAATCAGCAATGGGAGGCTTGTCTGCACATCAAAATATAATGTAAGGAAAAGAAAAGATTAGCCAAAAACATGTAAAAGATAATGATCAGTTTCTTATAATGCAGTTGTGTCTCTCCGGACAAGGGTAGAGCCAGAACAAAAATTTTGGAAAATTTTAGTATGGAATTTTTTTTTTTTTTGAGTTGGAGTAGAGGCTTTTAAGGGAATTTTTTTTTTTTACCCATTAGAGGAAAAATTTACATGTCATTTTTTTTTTTGCAAAATTTAGGGGAGCCACCCCACCCCAACCAATAAGGTAGTTCCGTCTTTGCCTCTGGAGATGCTCTTCCGTGGGTCTCTAGCACCACGTGATACTCTATCATGTGTCATGTTGTACTGAAAATAATGGATCATATTACACATGCCATGACATAACTAGAAGTGTTCACAGTTCACCTTCACAGTGATGCGTCAGTCTCATTCAAGAATTTATTGTCTGTCCGAGCCTCTTGTTTAGAGTTTAGGAATAGTAAGCTTAGGAAGAAAGCAACTTACAGCGAAGATAGAGGTTGATGGCATGTGATAAGAAACCTTTGCCTGGAACACCTTTAAGTAGAGAAGTGATGGGGATGAAGCTAAAGTGAACAACATCTGGCATTGAGGGAACTGTTAGAAGCCATTCACAGTGACTATTGGCTGATGTATCTCCTCCTCTCTTCGAACATATAACTGTGATTCCCTGCAATTGCAAAAGTTTTGCAATTTTCTGCATTAACCATCTCCCCATTACCTCTACAATTTACTTAAAAAAGAAATGTCATTTTCCCATTTGTTCATACATAGCACTGTTTCTTCAAAATATACTTTATCTATATGCTAATTAAATTAGTGAGGCATTTTTTTTTATTTCATTTTGGAAGTAGCTTTTTTGCATCTGAAAATGACTACTGCCAACCAAGAACGCTGCAAACAGAGAAAGCATTTTCATTGCAAAAAGAAGATCATAACAAACAAAGAGAACTCAGGGTTATGTTTTTTGCAATTACAATGTGATAATCTGATCGATTCTCATCCAAAATACCAGCCTCATTTACAGTTAATGGTCATTAAAGCATAAGAAAAAATTGACCAAAAAAATCAGTGAGCATATGGTTATGTCCGTGCTATTGTTATTGTGATTTAAGCATTAGTGTGAGACCTAACTAAAGTCCCAAAAAAATAACTAATCACAATGTGACAAATAAGTAACATTTTAGTACCCCATTGTGTGGGGTCTGTTAAGTATGCTTCAATGTTGAAATTAATACTAGTTTTGAATGCGGGGCTATGCATGATCGATATAATATACACACACACACACACACACACACACACACATCACAGTTAGATCTTAAAGCTTCAAAAATCTAATCCTATTTGATCGGTTTCAATTATATTGGTGATCCATATTTTTTAATAATACAATTAGTAAAGTGCTCTATATTATTTTAAGATAAAACAACAAAGTTGTATGGTATACTTTGTTTTGATTTTATGATTTTTTTTATTAATTTATTTTTGTCGGATTTAATATATTTCATATTATAAAGATATATTTCAAGGTATGTTTTTCACTATCAATAAAAATTCATCCAGCATTCATTATTTATTTACAAGTGGCTGATAAATATTATTTAAAATCGAATTTATTAAAAATAATATAAATATGACAAATGAAATGAAGTAGGCTAATTAAAAGAACAAATAACTTTAATTTTGGTATCAAGTCAATTGATGAGGCGGACAATAAACTAACTTTGTGAATTGTGGCCTATGATCATCTAAACAATTTGACAACTATAATACTATCAATTATCATTAGTTCAATACAAATACATACATACATACCTATATATATATATCTATATATATATATATATATATATATATTGATGGAAGGAAAATTAGAATTAGTTTGATGATCAAACCTACATCTTTTGTTGAGATGGATGAGAAGCTGTTGAAGGTAATAGGTTGCGGATCAAAGACATTGAAAGCCTCTGGTGCCTGGAATGTTATAAATTATTAAAATGAGAAGAAAGAATAACATACATAATTCAGAAGAACAACATAAACTTTTATTAACATATTCTTACACTCATCCATAACTATATATAAAATTTAATCCCGAAGGGTGATGAGAAGGTCAAGGCATGACTTTGACATTTTTGTGTACATCTCAAAAATCAAATCAATAGAATATAAGCAAATGTCCAATCAATAGAATAAAACAACTGTGTGCATATGTTGTGTCAGAGTTGCTCGAGTGCAAGAATCATTGGAGTTGTTATCTTCAAATTTTAATCGACACTTAAAAATATAAGTTTTAATGACTTGCTAAGTATTTTCTTAAATTTTTGAGTTTGCCAAACTTTCTCTAAAATTTAAGAAAAATTTTAACACGCTGTCATAATTTGAATGATATGGATTCTTTCAATTTAGCATTTCAAATTTATCCAAAGTTATTTCTCGGAACAAAAATATCAGAAAATAACTTTCAACATTAGACAAAAATGTCCAAAAATAACTTTTATTACTATAACACTACCAAAATTTAACTTTTTAACATCATTAAAATGACTTTTACTATTGAAGTTACTCTTAACGAGGATACTCTTAACTCTTCACTAACTTAGTTTATTTTTCTGAGAAATAAATATGAGGATAAATGGGAATATATATACACACACAAACATATAATCAATTTAACAAATTAAGTGTCTTATTTTAATTATTTAATTCAATTTAATAAAACCTTATCTCAACTTTTTAAAGTCTATTAATTATATATACAAAACATAAATATATATATATATATAGATAAAAGTCATTTCTTATCGTTGATTTTGTAGAATACAGAAAAGGTGAATTGAATTCTATTAAATTTACTAACATATAAGATTATCCCGTGGTAGCCCCGTTGTCACCACACTGACTTGTGTATGATTGTGTGTGATGAAAGAGAGATGTATTATCAAGGAAATTACTGTGTATGAGTGTGAGTGTGTGTGTGTGTGTGTGTGTGTGTGAGAGAGAGAGAGAGAGAGAGAGAGAGAGAGAGAGAGAGATGCATTAACAAGGAAATTAAAAAACACCTTATGTTTAAGTTCTTTGATTTTGAAGTGGTGTGGGGAGAAAGTGCAAGTGCCGGTAAACAACTGATCTCCAAGGTCATCCAGGTGGTTTTTCAGCTCCGCTGGCTGCACGTTGGAAGACGTGTCTTGCCTTACTAGCACCACATCCTGGCCCCCAATGCTCAGCCCCACGATTATGTGGGTCCCATATTTCTCGATAAACCTGTCCCAAAAACATATCACAAATTTTTTCTTATTGATTGCTCTTGCCTTGCCTTGATGTGCCAACTCAATCAACCCATTTATTTTGGTTGAAATTTTGATATAACATTTTTTGAGCTCCAAACATGAGGTTAAAATTAAAAGTTGATTATTCAAAATAAGAAAAAATGAAATTGAACAGTCAAGACTTTAGCTATTGCACTAATAAATGATCCTTTAAACTCAAATGTGGACAACACCACACTCATAGTTTAATTAGTCTAGAATTATATTCTTACATTTGATAATTAAACTTTAAATATTGCACTAAGAAATGAACCTTTAAAACTCGAAAAGTGATGAAGCCACCCAACTATTAAGTAAATGGATATTTCGATATTGTGTGATAATTATTTTGTTCTTTTTTTTGTTGGGAGATTGAAAAAGGGGGAGAGAAGACAATAAATTAAACACAAAAATTATGGGTATCTTCTTACAAAATGATTCCAACCTTTTATTTTTTCGGAGGGGGTTTATTTTTCAAATCTTTTGATTAGTTTTAAAATTGGTTATTTATTTATTTATTTTTTGTAGATGAACAAATTAATAATATATTAAATTTTTATCTTCATTTTGACCAGAACTGAAATTTATGTTATGATTTATGACTTAGATAGGATCTGCAATTATTTTATTTCATATTATTTTTTGTTTTAACACTTTCAAGATTTTTATTTTTTATAAGAAATCTTTTCATAATTAACAATCAAATATCAACCAATTGAAACTAGTTCAATTGGCTATAATATTTTTCATATTAAGAGAAATCTCACTTCTCTCATTAAAAAAATATGTGCGTAATGTTATTATGATTAAGACATGTGTCTGGATAAGATAAGCTTCTCAACCCAATTTCAAGTTAAGCCTCCTTCGTATTGAAGGAAAATCCCAAAAATGATATATTACAAAATCACCCTCACCTTTCAGCCTTAATGTATTTGAAATCCCAACGTTGCAATGCGGTTGGACAAAGTCATTTGCACTCTACGAAGTCGGCAGAGGAATGGCCACATTTCGTTCTAAAATAGCAGTTTTATAAGCCAACCCATCATCTGCACAACCAGCTAATGGTGGTTGCCATTGATATTGTTGACTTTCATGTAAGTTGACATGGACTGATTCTAATCAATTATATTTATACATACATTTATATATACTGTATGTCTATATATATATATGTGTGTGTGTATATGCATGTATGTATGTATATTGTCTTCAGTACTAGTTTGACCATCTGTTTTCTCGGTTTTGCAGGCCAACATTATACATGTTTGGATAGAAGATATCCACTAGTTCAGTCATATTAGTTTGAACATGTATGGGAAGGTAGTAATAATAACTATAACTCTATATATGTGTATATATATATGGAACGCGGTTAAGACGCGTATCTGTCCTGTAATGATATTAATGACACTTTATAAAATATCTAAATGTGCAATAAAGGTTAGAGAGAGAGAGAGAGAGAGAGAGAGAAAGAGTGTGAAGCAATATACCAAAACTGCATCAAACGTAGGAAGTACCTGGCAAGAGCACATGGATCCCAAGAGGAAGGAACTGCATTCCGGACCTCGTCGGAGAGAATAAGAGGATACCGATCGACATGGACATGGAACAGTATTATGAAGTAACCATCAAGCCCTAAATTATTGGTGTTGGCTGCGTCCGCTGCCCACGAATCGCTTCGAAAACCAAACATTGAGTTGAACAATCCCGATGGAATTTTCCCCGGAATCGAACACTTTTGGTTGAAAAATTCAGACATCTGCAACCAAACATGCCAGTCATGGTAAAGCAAACAACAACTATGACATATATAAATAGAGATAGAAAATATAGAAAAAGAAGAAGATCTATGACCTTATTGAAGTCGAGAATATCAGATTGATATCGAGTTCTATCACCTTTGTCACATTTTATATCAATGGAGATATCTTTGAAGGATCCGAAACCCGGTACCTTTATCTCTCTTGTCTCTGTTTCATTGAGCAGAACTAGTCTTTCTTTTCCCTTGCAGTACTTGAGTCGAAAATCTGATATTAAATCGAATCCTTTGCCCAGGCTGCTAAGAGCCCTCTCCACAATTCCATCATTCATCTCTCTCTCTCTCTATGTTTGAAATTGCTAATGGTGTTGGCAAGAATATATGTGTGTGTGTGTGTGTGTGTGTGTGTGAAGATAAAAGAGGTTGTGAACAGAAGAAAGTTGTGAATTAGAGGTATGACCAAGTCTATGAATTGGGGTTCTCATTTCTGTTGTTTTTTATATGGTTTTGAGTTTGAAGACAAACATAGAGAGGATTCGGGATAGGGCGGGACATCTCGGAAGTTTCGTTAATTCCCATTATCGTCTCTTCTTTAAAGATCCACTTTGACTGATCGCTCTCGATGATTTGATTAGGTAAGCCATTCACATTTTTTACGTGACTCCTCTCAAGTAGAAACGCAAGGATTCCCATGTCCTGCAGTTACGGGTGCAACTCGATCATTTGATTAGCATTCGAGTTTCGTATTTTATATTTTGAATTGAGTTTGGAGAAAAATATATATATATATATATATATATATGTAATTTAAATTAAATTAAAATTAAATTTGAGTTGGAATTTTAAAAATTTTAGTTCAATTCAAATCCGAACTCGAATTTAATATTTTATATATTATATTTTTAATACTTCACTTATTTATTCATCATTAGATTTATAAAATTTTCTTATAAGAATTACTTTTTAAGTTTTTATAATTTTAAAAACTTGTTGACTTTTAACAATTTTTCAAAATTAAATTATGTTAAAAAAATTATTTTAATGACTTTTGGTATTTTTTTAGAAGGAGAAATTAAAAAAAATTATTAAACTTTTAGTACATAATTAAAATAAGAAAAAAGATAGCAATTTATTAAAAAAATCATGAATAAATCTAAAAAATGAAATTAATAATCAAGTTCGGGTTAAACCCGATACTTATAAATTTTAATTCGGGCTGAGCTTGGGTTGGGTTTTTCGGGTTCAAGGTTGGGTTCGGGCCGGGCTCGGATTAACAATTTTAAAACTTGAATTGAGTTTGGACATAACTCAACTCAAGTCCGGCCCGTCCGAGTTGCACCCCTACCTGTAATGTAAGTAAGAATGGCAATCGGATAGGGTATCCCTTTCCTCTTGTGGTACAAGTAAGAATAGCAACGGGGCAAGGTGTCATTTTCTCAATTTCAACATCTTTTATATTTCACATGACACTAGACCTAAAATTTCCTCGTATTTCACACTCAAGGTGAATAAAATGCTTAACCATATGTTTTGTTTTTTTCTTATTCATTAAAACAAGGTGACGTTCACATTTTATTAATAAATTGTGTTAATTCCAATGGCAACATCACACGCCGTGTCTTATTGAATTCATCACAAGGAAAGAATCCAAGTGCCGGACTTGCAAAATGATAAAATTCCTTGATAGTGCTTTGCTGTGATTATCCAACAAATCTTCCAACTCATTAACAATTATTGGCCCACACAATCATTTTACTCTTTCATTTGGCCTCATTAGTCATTTATATCTTTTGAGATTCTGTTTTTCCACAAAACTAAACCAAAATCTTTAATGACTTGTTTAGAAAGAGATAGAATCATTTCTATAAAATATAAATAAATTAGTTTTAAATTTGAATAATGCTGTATTTTTTAAAATTATATCTTAAATAATGTAACAGTAATATGACATTACACAACTAGCAATATTTGAAATCATATAATAAATGTAATTTTCCTACATCAGTGTCATGTCATTGGGATACATATTTAGGAATCATAGCATTTTCTTTTAAATTTTTTAGGATAAATCATACTGATCTCTTCCGAGCTTTAATTACACTGACTTCCTCTACTTCACAAAATGATATACAGATACTTCCCTCAGATCAATTTTTTCCTTTAAAGTAACAAAACTACCCCTTTCATAATTTTTTAAAATTTTTTTAAATAATGACCACTTTTTTTAAATAAATATTGATAAAAACCTAAAATTTATTTTTATATAAAATAAAAATAAGTTATTTACTTTAAATTTATTTTTAAATAAGAAAAACTTAAAAAATATTTAAAAAAAGTTAGAATAAATTAGTCAAAATTGAAAAAATACGAAAATAAATAAATAAAAGAAACAGTTTTGTGGTTTTGAGAAACAAAATTGACAAAAGGAAGGTCAGTCTAATTTCAGAAATCTCAGAGGAGGTCAGTATTATTGTCATAAATTTCAGAAAAGATCAGTGTAATTTATCAAATTTTTTTTTATTTGATAAGCATATTTTAATAGTACAACATTTTATGTAAATTTTTTAAAATATTTTAACCTTGAATAAATTTAGATTAAAAGAGAATTAATTTTTTCAAAATAAAGACTAATTCTTATATAGTCTAATTTGAAAAATTTTCAAACACATGCATATGGAAAAATTAAAGGAAATGGCAAGAAGAAGTCAATGAAATGAAGAAATTGAGTTAGGTGTTATGGCCGGCCTCCTATTTACAATTATTATCCCCATTTCTCATTGTCCGTGTATCACATATTTATGGCAAAGGCTTAATATCTGTTTTTTTCCTCTTTAATTTTTTCCCTTAATATTGTTTTTTTTTACCTAATACTTGTGATTTTGTATTTATGTAAGAAAAAAAATGAAAATGTGAAAAGAATGAAAATTTTAAGATACCGACTAACTTAATTAACTTGAAAAGTTAGTAGTAAAGACCTGTAATCGATTTTTATTTGAAAAATTCTATCTATAATGGTTTTTCTTGATGAATTCTTTCATTTTCATTCAATTCGATCAGAGCTCGTAAGAGAAAGTAAAGCGTTATTCCAAATCCTAAACAATGAACTAAAACAAGATACCAAAAATGATTTGAATATAATACGAAAAAAATATTCATCTCAAAGCTTTTTATCAAACGAGCTGATAGTGTTATATTAAATATGTGTATATATATATATATGTGTGTGTGTGTGTGTGTGTGTGTGTGAAAAATATGAAACTCATAATTTCACTCCACTCAAATAATGGATAAATCTGATCCAAATCTTATTCATTTATTCAAATATGGTAAAAAGAATTTGATCCGATCCGAATTCAATTTTTACTTAAATGGATTATATATGAATTAAGTAAATTTAATTCGTATTCAATCTAATTAAATATAATATATTTATTAATTTTCATATATTAGAAATTAAAATATATACATTTTAAATTTTTTTATAATATATTAAATATTAAATTTTAGATGACTTTTTAAAGTTAAATTTATATATTTTAGACACAATGAAGTGAGCCCACATTATATTTTATAATGGGACCCACTTCACAAAGCGAGAAAAAATAGTGAGTTTCGCATCAGTATATATTAAACAATTTCTCACTTAAAATTATGTGCCTCGTTTAGCAACCAATATGTTTGTAATTTGAAAAACATCAATGCTAATGTCATATTACATAATAATTATGGATTTGGACTGCATTGCATTTTCACAACTGTATACATCTCATGGCCTATAGCTCAACCTAGCCACCTTAATGCTGATTGGGTTGAACTAAAATTTTAAAATCCACTAATTTGAAAAATGATTAAAATTTTTTATGTATAAAAAATATTTCCTAGAGTAGAGAGGGGCTATAGCCCAACCTAGCCACCTTAATGCTCCCGCCCTTGGTTTATATATATACATTAATGAGTTCTAATATTATATATCACTCTAAGGGTAATATTTAAAAAGAATATCTATTTTATATTTTAATATATTGTTCTCTCTTTTATCTATGTTGTCGCTAACATATCTCTTTTATCTATGAATTTTTTCTCTTATTGTTTTTATTTTTCTTCATTCTTTTGGACATATTGTCACTTAAAATAAAAAAAAAAAATAGTGCAAAATAAGGACAACAGACAAGTTTGTTAGTTAAACTCGGTGTATGAATCAAGTTAAACAGATTATGTCATTTATATATTTTTATTTATTATTTATATTTAAAGATTTTTTTTTTTTTTACTTTTGTTTATATAATTTAAAATGAAAGACCCGAATGTCTATAATAATAATAGAAACAATACATTCATATCTTTTGTGATATATATTATATAAATTTTCGTGTAATTTTTGTTATTATGTTAATTTTTTTTATCTTGAGAGATAGACATTAATTAATAAAAAGTATGAATATATTATTTTATTTTAATAAATTTTTAAAAATGACTTATTGTTATCAGAGAAAAATATAATTTAAAAAAAATTATATATATATATATATAATAATTTATGTAATTATTAGATAAGTTGGAGATGTGAATGAAATTATTTTATAATAATAATAATAATAAATCAAGTAAAATGAATAAATAAAATTTAATGGATTCGTTGACAACAGGTACACCGGTAGTTATCGACCTCAAACGTTTTGACGGTGTCGGCAATCCGCTCAATTCTTCTTTTCGGATGAGAGAGGTTGTGACGAGACGCCTCTCTCTCTCTAGATTTCTCATTCTATCGCCTATGAAGCCTTTGATTCACGTGACTCTAATTCCTTTCAACCCAATGATCTAACAATCTCTCAATTTTTTTATTATTTATTTTTTTTTGTTGATTTCTCGCATTATCAAAAATCCGATTCCGCAGTTCCGGACCAACTCCGATCGGAATGGAACAACCAAATAATGGCAGTATCGCGATGCCTCCGAGACCATCACGTGAAATAATGGATAGAAAACATATTTATTAGGAAATGCAAGTTGTTTTTTTTTTTTTAATTAAAATTATAAATAAGTTGAGTCAAGTTAAATAATGAACAATTTTAATTTCATTTACTAAAATTAATGAGTCTTAAATTATTTTCAAACTTGACTTTTTTATATTTCGAATCTCGCATAAGTTTGTAGTTAAATTAATTATAATCAAGTTTGAGTAACTTAGGTTTTTTTTTTAATATATAGACTTAGAGTACTTAATAATTTATTGATCTAGGTTTAATAAATTAATGAGTTTAATATATATATATATATATATTGATGTGCCATAAAGTGACATATCAATTCAAAGCATAACACGTGTATGTACAGAACTCTTCAAAGTATAGATCAAGAAAGATTCGGGAGGTTCAGAGGTACATTATTCAAAATAGTGCACCACTTCCAGCCCTACCTCCTGAACAGATGAGGTACCGATCTATTCATTGCAAATCTCGTGGTAAGGAAAATAAAGTATCTAGAAAAAGGGATTCTGAACTGGTCACCGCCTTCCATATTTTACCGACCTCAGAATAAGGAAACAAAGTTCAATATGACAATTACTATCTTCGGATATCTTCGAATTTATACTTTTATAACTACTAATCTTACTCAAATTAGAAGAGTTGCGACTTATAAATAAGATCATAATGTACACTTTCAATTTATGTTCAATTATTTTTTTCGATTACAACCTTTTTATTTAACTTTAATTTTGAGTTCTTGACAAGTAGTGAATGGCGGGAAACCCCTCTGATCAAAAAGAGTAATATCAGTTTGACACCGTTTGTGAAAACGACAATTGTTCTTGCTAATATTTTCTTCAAAAACAACAAATCTTTTGTCTTTTTCTTCCAAAAGACAATGGCTCCCAACCTTCGTCCTAGAAAGTCCTAGAAAGATTTCTCAAAACCCTCAAAATCAGTCCCCTACTAAAAGAGAAAGGGGACAAACACCCAATCAATTGTAGCAGCAGCTTGATCGGATTCAACGATAATTTGATCAGATGCACTGCCATGTCATAGGCTCCGGCTTCATTGGCCCTGAGCCAGCGAAGCAATCCTCCTCCTACTAACACTGTTCACGGAGGAACTCAGTCTCTCTCCACCACCACGGACAGAGGATCTCTCAACGAGGAGTTGCCTAACAAGCAACCGATACACCCCCAAGGATCTCTCAACAAGGAGTTGCCTAACAAGCAACCGATACACCCCCACCATACCACTCACATGAACGCTGATTTCCAAACATCAACTACTATAAGGAGAGATGCCCACACTTCACCCAGTTGTTACCTTATATAAAAGCAAAAATTTCGTCTACCTGTTTCAACTTATTTGTGTTTTATCTTGGTTCACTTGTTTACAGGTGGAACCTCACAATGCCTTCCTTCATCTTTTAGGTGCGGCCGAATTCTTCAATGAGCTGTAAGTGATATATAAAAATATGTATCTGGAAGGTTATTTTTGTCTAATTAATCGTATTTTTTTAATCGTATTAAAATGAAAGTTTATAATTCAACTTCTTTTTTTATAATAATAATTTATTTTTTTAGATATTTTAGATATAAAAAATTTATCATAAATGTTTTAATTTGAGAAATTTATTTTAATAACTTTTTAATATCTTCTTCTTTTTAACTTTTCTATTCTCCTGTTACAAACGTCATGGAGATTCAGCTAAATACATCATATATCAATAATGCTAGGCTTACTTAAAAATTTTATCAAAAATATTTATCTTCAGGAGTTGACAGTATTGTATTGATTGAATATCACATCATCATATGACATGATGCGATATTCAACCAATACAACACTAACAACTCATAAAGATAAATATTTTTTATAAAATATAAAGATAAGACCAACATTATTCCATCATATATGGCTGTACACATAACACATGACAGAAATCTAGGACTTTTTGTACCCACCTTGTAGGGGGGAAAACTCTTTGGTAGAATTGGTACACTCATGCGTTAATGCATTTTTTAATATGTGTAATTTACTTTTTTTAATAAGATATTATATATATATATATATATGACAGAATGTCGTCAGAAAGATACATTACCATGTAGTATACCGACCCATTTACGAATAAAGTAAATTATACTAATTTTTTAAAGATTTCTTAAAATTACACGAATTTTTTGTGAGCTTTATGAAATTACACTGACCTCTTTTGTTTTATCTGATAATATACAGATATCGTCTTTAGTCAATTTCTTTCTTTAAAATGACAAAACTATCATTTTCATATTTTTTTTAAATTTTAACCATTTTTTATTTTTCAAATAAATATTGATAAAAATTTTAAATTTGTTTTTAAATAAAATAATAAAAAATCTTTAAAAATAGAGAAAATCGGTCAAAATTGAAAAAATGTAAAAATAAATAAATAAAATGAACAATTTTGTTATTTTGAATAAAAAAATGACTAGATGAGAGTATCTAAATATTGTTGAGTAAAATAGAAGAGATTAGTATAATTTCAGAAATCTCAAGATAAGATGGTATAATTGTCAAAAATCTCAAAAAAAATTAGTATAATTTATCCTAAAGAATACCTCTCTTGGAGAAAGTCAATTAAGCTGATAATTTGTAAATATTGGATCACGTGGATTCCGATAAAAATTTTAATAAAAACATCCATATTATTATATTTTAAAAATTATTTGTTTTTTTATTTTCGGACTACTCTTTTGAAAAAAAAAATTGAGATGGTGGTAATATATTTCGTTGTCTTCGCGAACAATGGCAAATTCAGAGATTCAAGTTAGAGGGACTGAAGTTTAGATATTAAAATTTTAGAAGAATACTTATTAATATAAAAAGAATTGGAGAGACCAAGTCTTATTTTTAAAAAAACTCTTAACAAATTCAATGTTAAAAAATACAATTTCTAACTCTTTAGGTAGGCATAGCCCCCTTAATACTAAAAAAGTGTGGTTTTGTAATGACGTGTAAGATCTATAAATTTACTGAGAAAAGTGCATTTGTGGAGTTTGCGTAAATACGCGGATACCAGTGATGGTAGCACAACTTTTTCCCTTCTTTTCTAATTTTTTTATTTGTTATTTTTTTTCGACTCTTTGACACGGTGCAAGAACTTATTGTATGGCTCTAAATTAATCATAAATTGTCATGTTAACAAAAATTACAAACCTAACATATTATACATATATCAATCTACGATTATCTAGGATTATTAGTCTCGGATTAAATAATAAATTGGGGCAATGAAGTTTCAGTCACTAATTTGACCTCAATTAGGAGTTAGTCAGTGTCAAAAACTTTTTTTTTTATAAAAAAGTTCACTTTTTGATTAAAATTATAAAGAGATTAAACAAATTAAAAATACATCAAGTTTATTTATTTCGCATTTCATATGACAAAAATATCATTTCAAAAACAAAAAAAAAAAAAAATTGAAACAAATACCCATAGGCTAGGTATTCAGTCATCATCACCCTTACAATCTCTGCGTAAAAGACCAACTTTGGTTGATCAAAATCCATCTCCATTGTTGAACTCAATAATTCCATCGTCTCCAACCATAACCTCATCTCTGTGACCGTTGCCGCTACCATTGTCGTCGTCGTCATTGTTGCTGTCACCTTTCGTTCATCCGTTGTGGTTTACTCTCGCAAAAAATTAACAAGATTACCCATGGATATTCAACCAACATATTCTTATAATCTCTGCATACAGAAATATTTCCTCTTGATGTTGAAGCATAATGGCAGAAAGCATAGCCTTCATTGGCTTTCCATATCCACAGTTTGCACCTTTCCTCTACAGTATGGACATGCCCCAAGCACTTGGTGTCTCCCTAACTCTTTCTCCTCTTCGACTCCATCGTCATTGCTGCCGTCATCGTCTTCGACCCCATCGCCGTCGTTTCCCACTTCATTGTCGACGGTCTGTTTGTCGTGGGCTAGTAATAGGTTGGGAACTTTTTTCTCTCTCTCCCCCTTTCTCTCGTCAAACCTTGTAAGCAAGAATTGTGTGTGTTAGATTTGGGAGAGTCATGGCATTCTCCAGAAATGACCTTTTGAGAAAGTTAGAGTTTTTATCATTTTGACTTAAATTTGTTTGAGTGGTATATTTAAATAAGTTAATTTTTTTTAAGGCCTCTAACCTTAAATTTTTTTACAAGCAGTTGCTACATACATTGTAACCATCTACTGCAAATTTGAGTATTAGTTGAACCATAACAAGACGAAAGGAATGATACTTGGTGCAATTGATTGTGGGCAACAAGATGTGGGATTGCCAAGTGATTATATTATAATTGTGAACAAGTTGAGAATTATTGGTGGATTTTAAATTGCTACCATCATGTAGTTGTATAATGTGAATAAGGTTAACAATTTGCGGTTGGGCAAATGATGTAATAAATTGTATTGTGATGACTTGCGATCTATATGTGAACTTGAAGTTTTATTATGGTTTGTGATCCAAACATGTAAAGTTTCAGTATAACTTTCATAAATTAAATGTAATGTTTTTCAAAATATGATGCAACCCTCAAAACATTAAGAAGCAACTAACTAAAATGTAAGGTGCAACCTTCACAATATGAGGTGCAATTTCAATAACATTGTGTACCAAGTTAATTATGATGATGTTATTATGAATCTAGTGCAACCCTCAAAACATTAAAGAGCAACTAATTAAAACGTAAGGTGCAACCTTCACAATATAAGGTGAAACTTCAATAATATTGTGCACCCAGTTGATTATGATGATGTCTTCCTAGATTTGGTGCAACTCTCAAAACGTTAGGGAACAATTAACCAAAAAGTAAGGTGCAACATCCACAACATAAGGTGCAACTTCTATAACACTCTGCACAATGCTATAAAAAATACTAAACTTCACTAGATGATACATCTTTACACCAAGTGATAATAACAAACACAAGCCAATTTAAATGGTTGAAAAGTGAAGAGTGGCCGCAAGCCATTTAAAATAGATACCTTAAAAGATTCACAATGTAATAGCTATTACACATCAAAACATAAGTTAAAACATAGAATTGTCAAAAGAAAAAATATTAATCCATACATTAGGTTAACAAAAAATAAACAGAAGCTTCTTACAACATCTAACCATCTACAATCACTTGATAAAGAAGGATCCAGTGAAGGAGCAGGTGGGGGTGTAACTTCTTCTTCTTTGTTCCTTTCTACCTCACCAATATTTCAATGTCCTTCTAGCATTTAAAATGCAGTAGTTGGAATCATATACCACTTTCTTTTTGCCATTATTCTGTACATGAACAAAATAATTAGTTTAAGAATATAACATATAGAAATTAAAAAATTCTAAATGTCTATATATAATGTGCATGTGTATATATGTATGCGTATATATATATATTATTTATATAATTTAAAGTTTTCTAAATAGAAGTATGCACGGTATAAAAATTATTTTATAAAATAAGTACAAGCCTCATAATAATAAGTGCAATTGTTACAACATAAGATGCAACTCTTCGTAACGTTTGGTGCAACTCATATAGCATTGAATAATTAATTTCTACAAACAAAGAAAAATCACACGAGTTAACAAAATATTTCAAATATTTATAAAGTGCAGCTCGTGTGTGCGCGTGTGTATATATATATATATCTATAGTTTTAGATATATATATATATATATATATATGTATCTACGATTTAAAAGAGAAAATAAATGAGAAAGATATCAAAATGAGGAAGAATATATGATAACGAGGATCCTTACCAGGTTCACATTTGTACCTTCATATTTTCCAGATGTTAGGATCTCTCACTGATAATGGAGTATTCTGGAGAAAAACAAATAGATAGAATATCGATATTATATCTATATATACACACATTATTTTCATATATGTGAAACTATGTATTTGTATCTATATATATATATATATATATCTACGGTTTGAAAGAGAAAATAGACAAGAAAGAGATCAAAATGAGGAAGAAAAGATGAGAACAAGGATCCTTACTTGGTTCACATTTGTACCTTCATTTCTTTCAGATCTTAGGATCTCCCATTGATAATGGAGTTCTCCAGACAGAAAAGAAGATATAATGTGGATATTTTTGGATTATATGATATGGGTAAAATAGACATTTTGTAAATCTATTAAATGATTTTTTTGGCTCATCAATTTATAAACAGTAAAAGTTGATCTCTTTATAATTAAGTCTATAAAGTATACTTTTGGCTAATTCCAATCTGACACTGACTGACTCTTAATTAAGGGTCAAATTAGTGACTGAAACTTAATTACCCTTTTTTTTCTCGCAGAGCACAGGTCCACTGATAATAAATTCTCGCAGAGCAAAGGTCCACTGCTCTAGATCCACTGCTAGTGTGTGTGTGTATGTGTGTGTGTGTGTGTGTGTATATATATATATATATCTGTGTGTGTATGTGTGGAAGTTGCCCTTTAGTAAATTTTGTCCCTATTAGAGAATTTAGATTCATGGATCAAATGAGACTCCTTACATTTTCAAAGGAAAAATTCACCTGAGCCTTCAAAAAGGGGTAAAAAAAAAAAAAAGGAAAGAGAAAATGAGAGAAACCTCATGCGAGCTGAGTAATACTTTAATGCTTATTAAAATTTGTTCATATTGTTTTCATTAAAATTTGTCCAGTCCATATATTAACAAAGAATGAGATTCATCATTTAAGAGTCTAGCCAGTGAATCCCACTCCTCTTGAGCATATAAGCATAATATGAATAAATTTTGATAGACCAAGAAACATTACTCAATGCGAGCGTCTTTGAATAGTGAAATTCTAAAACTCAAAGCAGTTGTTATGATGCCTTGGTTGAAAATTAGTTGCTTTCTTGCTTCAAGATTCCTACCTTACCTTTTTTCTCACAACTTGAGAAAAATAAAAATCGATGATTTATGGTTGATGTCTTTATGTTTATGTGGTGCTCATGCATTCACATGGAGTAGGGCTCGTCATCATAGGCTCCACTAGGGGTGTCAATTCATGTTATCGTGTCGTGTTCGGGTCGTGTCAAGGCATACATATTCGAAAATATGTGTGAACCCAAACCCAACACTATTAACTAATCGTGTCAAGTTTCAAAACCCAAACCCAACCCATTTATTAAACAGGTTACACGTGTCGACACGCTTAACCCGTTTATTTTAATTTTTTTATTTTTTAAATAAAAAAATTTACCTATCTTTTAATATGTATAGATAATTTTCAAGTTTAGTAACTTTAGATATGGACCAAATCAAAGTAGAAACTTTTTTTATAAATAAAAAATCTCAAAACCTTGATAAATATTTGATGTGAGATGAATTACCTTAACTCATAATATATTTTATAATTAAACGTGTTAAGTTGTGTTAAAGGGGTTGATACTAGTAAAACCCAAACCTGACCTATTTATTAATCGTGTTATATGTGTCAACCCGTTTATGACCCAAACCCATTTATGCTAAAACCAAACCCATTAACTTCATGTCGTGTTCGAGTCGTGTTGTCGTGTCGTGTTAAAAATTGACACCCCTAGGCTCCACTAATGAGTCCCACACCATATAAGTATATGAGCACCACATGAGCATTCAAATATTATTCATTAAAATTAATGTGCAAACTTATTGGCAGGATGGGAGTTAAATGTTATGATAGGGTAAATTACAGTTACAAGCAAAAGAAACCAAGACTTGAGCCTTAAAAAAAAATGGAGAAACACTAATAAAAATAGGGTAAATTACACTAACCTCCCTTAAATTTTCTGACAATTACATTGATGCCTCCCCTGAAGTTTCTAAAATTACAATGACCTCCCATACTTTACTGACAAACTAAAAATATCTCTCTTCAGTCAAAATTTTCAAACGAAATCGTACTTGTGACACTTCTTTGAGTCTTTTCCTAACAAAGTGCAAAATGTGAGGGAGAATCAAACACGTTAAATTCCTTAGTAACCAAGAACAAAGGGGACTCCTCATCTAAAGAGAATAAATCTCAAATTTTTAAACATAAATATATTATTGATAATCTAAATAATTAAGACTACTTTACATTATATATATAGGCTAAGACTACTACTAATTTGAATAGGAATTTACTAATTCATTATACTAGTCCTATTACAATTTGGAAACTAGAATAATCCCAAAAAATATAAAAACCAAAATTAATAAAAATTAGGGATGTTTAGAAAACTAGAAACCATATCAAACTAGAAAACTATAGCCACAAACAGAAATTAATTCAAACTTCTCTAAACAAAGTAATTGCAAAATCAAAAGTTACTATAAATGGCAAAAAGTCAAATTGGAGGCCTAAATGAAATCGTTTGGCCCCGAGGCAGCTTTGGTCATGGCAAAGTGATGAGTATTGTTCGTCTTTCCATTTTCATTCAAAATGGGGTCTCCGTTCTCAAAAATGTGTTTGACCAACTCTGTGTCTACTAATACTTTTTCTTGGAATGAGACTTAGAACATTCCCATTGTTCTTCATATCAAGGAAGAATGAACTGTCATCATATGCCAATTCATGTACGGAAGATTTCAACTAATGACAGCTGATATGCCAAGATTACTACAAGCTAGAATCAAGGTTGATATGCCAAGATTACTGCATGTCACGCCCCGAATTTCTACGAACCCGAGGCGCGACTAACGAGACAGAAAATAAAATAAATAAAAGGACAAAGGTAAGTAAATTCACTAAACATGCATCCATTCCCATCAATACATAATGATAACATAAAATACATCGTTCATAGGTCATTCGGGCTTAAGCCCTTATATTACAAAACACAAGTCCCACGGACCAAAAATATAACGAGTGCTTCACCCTATCAGAGTATCATGGAGTCTCAAGTAGCTGGTGTGTCCTCATCTGAAAATGTTGCCCACGAATGGGTCAGATCAACTGCTGGTATGATGAAGTGCTAATGCAAGAAATAAAGCTAAGGCGTGGCATGTGCAAAGTGTACATTTATATCTAAATGACATTCAAAGCATCGCAGTAATATATGAATGGTATGCATGACGCACCCATGCACAACTCTATGCTCCACCCATGTCTCGTTTACGGGTACTCCCCGATGGCACGGAGTACCAATGCAATGGCCAATTTTGGGTTTTTCACCACAGGATCTATACCCTCATAATGCATAGCACCATGTGCTCAACCCACACTATGTTCTCAAAGGATTCATCATATGCCAATATGCCAATGCAATCTCAATGAAACATGGTTTCCATAATATAACATGCTCGAGACAATAATACATAAATCATCAACTGATTCCACATGCAAGCATATCTCATATACTCAACTTAAACACATGTCATGATTCGCATTCATCATTACTAAGTTTTCATAAAGTGCAAGTAACATATAAGCATGTGAACAACCAACTCTAAATCATCAAGTAAGCACATTCCACATAAACACATAAATCATTCCAGTCATTCACAAATATTCCTAACTTAACTTCATTTCTAACATTAGCAAAACACCATACCTGTAGGGTTAGTCTCAACCCTCGAAGAACGTGCACGATATGTAATTGACTGGCCAATGAAAATGCAAGAGGTCAGATCTCCCTCTCCTGTCCTGTCAGTGTCCCTAAAAGCATACATTACAACTCAGTCTATTGTCATTTAAGTTTATGATATTCATCAAATTTTATGTCTTTAATTCATAGGTTTCTATTTTGCTAAATTAAACTCTGCCATTGAGTCTAGGACGTCGAAGAAAATAAGTTTAGGTTCTCGTAGAATTCAATTCGGACATCGGGGTTCAAAAGGGCAAAACAGTCATTTTGTACTTTTCACGGGTCCTTACATTTCGTGACCTATTTTCACAAATCAGACTCTATGGTTGAGTACGGAATGTTCGAGATAATAAAGTTTCACTATTTGTTTACCTGATTCGGAGTTCGTTTGACTGTACTTCAATTCAAGGGCATTTTGGCAATTTTAAAGGTTACTACGGGTCTTTTATTTTTTGGGACTCCGTCTCGTAAAACGGACCTCACCATTAGTCTCAGGATGGTCGAGATAGTCAAAATATACTAATGACTTGTCCCATTTAGACTCTGAATTATTTTAGAATATTTAAACAATTAAATTAATTAATTAATTTAATTTAATTATTATTTTATTAATATTTAATTCATGAGGGTCAGATCATAATTTTTCTAAAGTTCAGGGGTCACAGTGGAATTTCAAAAAGTTCTGGGTCAAGGTTAAATTTCTAAAAGTTCAAGGGTCAATTCGTAATTTCCAATTTCCTTATTCTCAATTCGGTTATCCAAACAGGGACTTATCCAGAACAGGGATAGGATATCCCTGTTCCTATTTCAATTTAAATTTTTAATTTCTTAAGGCCGTAACCAAATAGACCCAATTGGTTTTTAATTTAAAACATGGGAGCGACACGTGGCAGGGGCGGTTTTGCCCCGCCCGAACCGGACCCGAAACCTGGCCCGCACTGTGCCTTTCTTCCCCGACTTTTCGGTGAGCCTCCGGTAGGGTTCCGGCGCCTTCTCCGGCGCCGGCGAGAATTTTTCGGTGACTTTTTAGGGTTTTAAAAATGTAGTTCTCTAGGGTTTTTCGTGTAGATTCCATCCCCACCCTTCATTTTCAATTTGGACCAATGGATCATCACGAAATAGGGCTCAAAGGTCTATGGCCGAATCTCCGACCAACTTTTCTTTTCTGTTTCTACGCTTATTCTTTTACTGTTTTTCATTCTTTCTTTTTCTATTTTCTTTCTGCACCTCTTAGGATTTCTTTAGGACCATTTAAACAAGGTTCTATGCATAAAATGTCAATACACCCGGAATTATTCTTACACCTGCAACTAGGGTTTACTCACTGATTTCTCAACCAATTTTCTTGATTTTTCTTGCATTATTTCCCTTTCAATTTCTGCTACATGATCCTACTATTAAACTTAACATTTCATGCTTTAAAAATTCTAAAACAGAATGACCCACTTACCTTGAAATTTTTGATTTTCTCTCGGTGGGTTGCTTTCTCCCTCCTTCTGTTCCTCTTGATCCACTCTCGAGCTTCCTCTCTGTTCTCACAATCCCCTCTCAGCTTTTCCCTTGCCCACGGTTTCTCATTTCTTTCTCTTCTCCCAACCGAGACCACACATATACACAACACACCCACTCTCACACGTCTCCCCCTGCATAGCCCCTTTCATTGACTTCTTCCCCCTCTATTCAGCCACTTTGTTCTTCCCCAAATGCAGCTTTGCATTTAATGCAAAGCTGCCCTATATACCCTATATGTATATATATATATATATATATATATATATATCACTCATCACACACACTAAACACACACACTCAGCCGACACCTCACACACACACTCTCACGGTCTGATTCACCCACACACAATGCACACATGCACTGTTCCATACACATATATATACATACATATTCATGCACATATATTACCCTACACATGTATACATACATACCATACATGTTCACCTACATATACATACATCCATGTATATAATAATAATAACATACTCATTAACAATTTATAATAATAATAATAATAAAACAATTAATAATAAATAAATAAAAAAAAATTTCAATGTCATAACATCCTTCCCTCCTTACAAAAATTTCGTCCCGAAATTTAAAATAACATAAAACAAAAGAAACTACATCACTGATCAAACAACTTAGGGTACCTAACTCGAACCTCGGCCTCACGCTCCCAAGTAGCCTCCTCAACCCCATGATGGTTCCAACGAACCTTGACCAAAGGGATGGCCCTGCGTCGCAAAACCTGGTCCCTCAAGTCTAATATCTCCACGGGCCTCTGGTCATAAGAAGCATCACCCTCTAGCTGAAGATCTACCCAATCTAACACATGGGAGGGGTCAGGCTCGTACTTCCTCAGCATAGATACATGAGAGATGTCATGAACTCCTGATAGCTGCGGTGGTAATGCCAGCTTATAAGCCACCTCACCAACTCTCCCAAGAATCTCAAAGGGGCCTATAAATCATGGTGACAGCTTCCCACCGCACCCAAATCTCCTCAAACCTCGTCTGGGAGATACCTTGAGGAACACATGGTCCCCCACCTCAAATTAATCCATGAAATCACCTAGTGATTTATCCCAATGGCATAAATACATATCATCTGTACCACAATGTAATCTATCATCCAATATTTTCTAAGTACCCTAATTACTCACAAGATATCAACAGTACAATCTAAAAGTAAAGCTATCATCTCCCACCTTAGTCTATATATAACCGAGACTAAGTGTCATGTACTGATGAGGACTAGCCTATCCATTTCATGTACGCGTATGTCGGCTGGGTATACAAATGTAGACAGTGTAGCTTATGTACCCTAATCATGAAGTTTAAGTCAATATACCAAGGTTCAGAAGAATAAAATATTAGTGATACTCTTCACCAATTTCCCTTACGAATATATATCAATTTTTACACACATGTATCAACGCACACATATAAATACGTTTAAGCATTCTCTTATACATGCATTAATAATAACCAGTCTGTATATATATATATATATATATATATATATATATATAAAAGAAAATCATAATTCGCAGTACTATAACGGTCACTAAACTAGCATGCTTATATAGAGTAAACATACGACATTCAATAGCTAACACGTAGCTTACCACATCAGCACCCAGTATTAAAATTTCATTCCAGGAATACACATATACATAAATAAGTACATAATCTGTTGTACAGGTAACCAGGCATATTCCCAACCTTACGGATATTCAGGCTCATAGCCTATCTCACAGACAACAAGTATACAGTCTACTATTTAACCTCATTCATTATACTTGTATAAAGGCAAGCAATGAATCCTAGATCATCAATAACCAAGCATACCCCACATCGTACAATTTCACAAACTAAGGTAACAAGCACTCATCTAATCATGTAATCCAAACCAACCCAATTTAACTTAAAGTCTAACCCCTCTTAACCCACAACAAAGTCAATCTAAAAAGGATCTACGGACACCCCATGAAATAAAGAAAACATCTCCCTTAGGAGTACACGCTGTCTCTCTTCCCCTGTAGCAGCCTATACCTGTCTAAAGTGTAATTAACCAATCTATCTCCAACATAATACCAATACTAGACGCATCAAATAAGATGAAGAATCTAAATAAGGCATGTAGTCAGCTACCTCCATCGAGTAATCTCTACAGATTCTCGTCAGCCTCACTCTACCCCTAACGTCATGTCAACATAGTAAATATGAATGGATGAGATGTACTTTAGTCTATCAGTATGCTAGTCCATAAACTAAACACAAAAAATGTACCTCACGGCTCTGAAGGTCCAAAAGAATAGGTGACTCTAGGCTGGCTACTGCATAGCGCCACTCTGAGTGGTCTGGTCCTGCCTACCACCCCTCTAACTGAGAGTCCTGACACTCAATGCTGTAGGTGCATGCTGAAAATACGGTGCCGGAGGTCCTTGACCCAATAGTGGCTGTGGCAGAGGCACTTGGGTACACTGACAGTAATGTGGCTCCTCTAATGTTGCCCTATATACCCTATATATATATATATCACTCATCACACACACTAGACACACACTAAACACACACACTCAGCCGACACCTCACACACACACTCTCACGGTCTGATGCACCCACACACAGTGCACACATGCACTGTTCCATACACATATATATACATACATATTCATGCACATATATTACCCTACATATGTATACATACATACCATACATGTTCACCTACATATACATACATCCATGTATATAATAATAATAACATACTCATTAACAATTTATAATAATAATAATAATAATAAAATTTTAATAACCAAGAATGATAACAATAATAATAAAACAATTAATAATAAATAAATAAAAAAAAATTTCCATGTCATAACACTGCAAGCTAGAATCAAGGATTGATTTTGTATTTATTTTTCTTTACATACTTTCCATACATATTTACGGTTTCACATTGTATACTTTCCATACTTAGTGACTCTGTTTTTTGTATATAAATCAGTTTTGACAATTGAATAAAATTGTACAAAATTCAAAACAGTGCTTATTATCTTTGATGGTATAAGAGCAGGTAAAAAATCCTGAGTTCAAACTTCACTGTCACCCTAAAAATAAGCTTAAGCTTTTAGATGAGTTGGTGATTTCAGATGGTATCTTCAAAAGCCTCCACAACTTTTTCTTCATTATTGTTTAAGCCTAACAATAATCTACACGACTCAATAACTAGTCATCTAAAGAAATAAATATTTTGAAAAAGAAAACCCGATACTTTTATCTCTCTTGTTTCTGTTTCATTGAGCAGAACTAGTCTTTCTTTTCCCTTGCAGTACTTGAGTCGAAAATCTGATATTAAATCGAATCCTTTGCCCAGGCTGCTAAGAGCCCTCTCCACAATTCCATCATTCATCTCTCTATCTGTCTGTCTGTCTGTCTGTCTCTATATATATATATGTTTGAAATTGCTAATGGTGTTGGCAAGAATATAAATGTGTGTGTGTGTGAAGATAAAAGAGGTTGTGAATAGAAGAAAGTTGTGAATTAGAGGTATGACCAAGTTTATGAATTGGGGTTCTCATTTCTGTTGTTTTATATGGTTTTGAGTTTGAAGACAAACATAGAGAGGATTCGGGATAGGGCGGGACATCTCGGAAGTTTCGTTAATTCCCATTATCGTCTCTTCTTTAAAGTTCCACTTTGATTGATCCCTCTCGATGATTTGATTAGGTAAGCCATTCACATTTTCATAAGTGACTCCTCTCAAGTAGAAACGCAAGGATTCCCGTGTCCTGCAGTTATGGGGTGCATCTTGGTCAGGACAAATCGAATCCAATACAAGTCTGCCTTGAATTATTTAGCATTCGAATTTCCTATTTTATATTTTGAATTAAGTTTGGACAATATATATATATAATTTAATTAAAATTAAAATTAAAATTAAATTTGAGTTGATATTTTAAAAATTTTAGTTTAATTTAAATCTGAACTCGAATTTAATATTTTATATATTATATTTTTAATACTTTATTTATTTATTCATCATTAGATTTATAAAATTTCTTTACAAGAATTACTTTTTATGTTTTTATAATTTCAAAAACTTGTGAACTTTTAACAGTTTTTTAAAATTAAATTATGTTGAAATAATTATTTTAACAACTTTTGGTATTTTTTGAGAAGAAAAAATTATTGAAACTTTTAGTACATAATCAAAATAAGAAAAAAATAGCAATTTATTAAAGAAATCATGAATAAAATCTAAAAAATAGAATTAATAATCTAGTTCGGGTTAAACCCGATACTTATAAATTTTAATTCGGGCTGAGCTTGGGTTGGGTTTTTTGGGTTCAAAGTTGGGTCCGGGCCGAGCTCGGATTAACAATTTTAAAACTTGAATTGGGCTTGGACATAACTCAACCCGAGTCCGGCCCGTCCGAGTTGCACCCCTACCTGCAATGCAAGTAGGAATGGCAATCGGATGGAGTATCCCTTTCCTCTTGTGGTACAAGTAAGAATAGCAACGAGGCGAGGTGTCATTTCCCTAATTTCAACATCTTTTATATTTTCTACTCCCGACCTCGCCCTGCCCCTTCCACTTAGAAATTCGCTCCAATTCAGAACCCGTTTATATTCCCCGACCCCACCCGTCCCGAACTCTGATTTTTTTTTTCTTTCAAAATAAGTTAAATTTGTTTTATAAGTAAATTAAAATTTTATTTCCAAAACAATTAATGAAATTACAAATAATCTGAGTGTGATATGAAAAATCTTAAAACTAATTTTATATATTATGATTTATTGGTAAGTATAATGTAGAGGAATGGCAACGCGGCTGGTTTGGGGTAGGGTGACCCTTCCCCAACCCCACCCCGTTTATATTTTCCGTCCCTGACCCGACCCCACACCACCTCACCTCATCCCACCCCGTTTAGAGGTTTACCTCAACCCCATTTATATTCTCCGACTTCACCCCACCTCGATCCCCGATATATAAATTTTTTTAAGTAAGTTAAAACTTTTATTTTGATAAGTAATTAATTTTTTTTTTTTGCCAAAATAACTAACACAAATATATATATATATATGAATGTGATATGAAAAACCTTAAAATTAATTTTATATAGTGTTATTTATTGATAAATATAGTGTATAAAAAAAAATAAAAAACTTAATATATAAACGAGGCGAGGTCGAGGAGGGATGACCATCTCCCTAACCCGACGGAGTTTTAAAAGCCATACCCCTACCCCACTCCGACCCAGCCCCGACCTCTTTTATGAGCACCCCATACCCGCCGCCCTGTTAAGGGTGGGGCGGAGCTGGCCGGGGCAGGGCAAATTGTCATCTCTAATAATGTACTTAGAGACTAAAAAAATTATAATATATAAATGAGATAAGGTCGGGGCGGGCAACATCCCCCGATCCTAATCGGGTATTAAAAGTCTCAACTCGACTCAATTTATGAACATCTCATATTCGTTTTATTAAAAATGGGACAAATTGTTACCCCTAAGTGTAGGACAACCATAAAATGTAGGATGCTATATGGAATGCCCCATACTATGAAATGTAGGATGCTATATACTAGGTATTTTCAATTGTATGCCTTATGGCAATGCCACTATAACTTAATTTTTTTTTTAGTACAATGACTGGGGAAGAAATTCTACGTATGTGTTTTCAAATTTTTAATTAATGTTGAATCATAAATTTAAAAAGTATAAAAAGTTAATACATAAACAAGTCTCAATTGCTCGAGACCTCATCTGAAAAATGATATCCCACGAATGGGTCAGCTCAATAGTTGGTATAACATAATACTAAGACTAGGAACAAGTTTAAGGGTGTGGCATGTGTAAATGTACATTTATATCTAAATGCTTTCCAATTCCATTAACATAATGCAATGAAAGTATGCATGACGCACCCACGCACTCAATGCCACACTCAAGTCTCCTTTATGGGCCTCGCCCTGATGGTTTAGAGTACTAATTCCCTTTACGGGCCTCCCCCCGATGGATCAGGTGTAAAGATCTAAAAAATAAGGAAAAATTTCTCGTTTTGCCGGTAGAACATTTTGCATGCGCGGTTTTGTCGGTAAAGCCTGGTTTTGCCAGTAAAGCATCTAAATGCGTTAGTTCACCATTTGACATGTTTGGAAGCATATTTGAAGTGTGTCATAGAAGCAAAATATGCTTAAAATATTTTGAGGTAACCTCTATACGAATTTGAGCCAAAACGGAAATTGTTTCAAAATTGGACAAAAAGGGCATCCGGGTGGCCCGGGTGGAAAGGGATGATCCCGAACTCAAACGAAAATGATTTCTTCTGAGAATTTTCATTTAAAATAATTTTATGAACATTGGTTAAAACCAAATTTTAAATTGAAGCATTTAAGAATGAGCTGTAGAGTAACGGGGTTCATGGCCTTATTAAGGGCAAAATGGTCATTTGCCCTTGCTCCTTTGATTTCCCAACATAAATACAGCTCATATAGTCCATCCTTATCAGATATACATTCAGATATTTCAGAAATCTCGTCCGTATAGAGAGAGGGAGAGAAAAGCCCTAAAATTTCACATTTTTAAGCTGTCGGAACACACATTTCAAGCGGGAATTTGGCCAAACTTCATTTTGAGAAAGTGTTCAGCTCAATGAGTACTATATACTCATCGAAAATTTTGGCTATCCAGAAAATAAAGTTTTTACAGTTTGTGAAAAACTGATTTTAGGTATGGTTTCTTGCTAAGCTAGGAATAGATTTAGTTTTTCTTGCTTTGCTACATGTTGATTGAGCTGTATAGATGTTTAATTAATGCTAGGAAGTTACCTAGGTGGTGTTGAATTGAAATATGTATTCTTTGGTTTATTTGATGTTTTGTTGCCATGAGGATGATGTATCTTGTCTTTGTACTTGATTGCTATATTTGATGTGTATTTATGTGATATTTATTTGACATCTTGGAAGGGAATGGGTTGTGTAATGTATTAGTCTTTTATGTGATGTTAGTGACTTTGTGAAATTCATTGTGGTTGGTGAAATGGTGACATTGTGGCTTGAAAAATATGTTAAGTTATGTGGTTATGATCTATGTTATGTGAAGCATGGTATGGAAATTTAAAGTTATGAATCATGTGGGGTTTAAAGGCATGACTTGAAAATGCACACCATGTGTTTGATCATTTGTCACATTGAATTTGCATGATGAAATCATGGCATGTTGGCATGGTAAAATTCCTTGGACACATGGTGTGAGTTGAGCATGAAGTGCTATGCATTATGAGGGTGTAGATCCTGTGGTGAAAAACCCAAAATTGGCCATTTGGTACTCGCATGCCAACAGGGTCCGAACCGTGAAGCGAGACATGTATCAGTGCTTGATTGACCCGACGGGGAGCGGCCCGTGAAACAAGTGTGGTACTCAATGGACCATCGGATGCGATCCGTAAAACCGAGACAGGGGTGTGGCATAGAGTTGACATGGCATAGAGTTGACATGGGTGTGGCATAGAGTTTGCATGTGTGAGTCATGCATAGTGTGTTTGCATTGCATCAAACAACGGGAAGGGAAATTATATCTTGAAATTGTACACTTGCATATGCCACGTCCTAAATTTGTTGCTAGTATTAGTGAGTTATCATACCAGCAGTTGAGCTGACCCATTCGTGGGCAATATATTTCAAATGAGGCACCAGCTGCTTGAGACTTCCTTGAGTGTCAAAGAAAAAGGAAGGGAAGGCATTTTGTGGAAGATTTGGCCCTTGGAGGCGTGTTTTGAATGTGTGGGCATGAGCCCAACTTGTTGTATTTAAATTTATGTAAATTGTAAACCTTAGGCCTTGGGCCATTTTGAAAATGTATGAGTTGGAAATCAAATGAATGCATAATGTTTTATTTAAATGTATACTAGAGGATACTGGACATTTGGGAGTTAAATGTGCATTAAATGGATGTGTTAGAAAATAGTGGATGCATGTTTAAGACTTAATGGATTTTGATGCAATTATACTCATACATGTTGTGATTATAAGGTGATGAAAATACATGGGAAAACAAGGGGAGACTATGTCGAAATTTTGGTAAAATGAAAATGGAAAATATGTGTGTAAGTGACTTTTTAAAAGAAGTGAAAAAAAAATGTCAAAATGGGGATTTTTGGGGATACTTTAAGGCTATTTCAAGGGTCATTTTGAAACATGATTTAAATTGTTCGAGGCGTTAATTGGAACAAACATTTAAGTTTAATCTTGACCACTTCTTGGAATATACCTTAGGGTATTTTGAGACCCTTTTTGGGCAACCGTTACAAGGCATTTGAGAAAGGTTTTGAGAAGATTTTGGGAACCGTTTATAAATATGATTTAAAGAAATTTGGGCATTAATAGGGAGGGGTCCTTGAGCTATGTTGAGGAATGATTTTGAGTTATGTTGAATGCCGAATCTTCACTTAAATTTTTCGGAGAAACTTAAGGAATGATGATGGAGATTTCAATTTAATTTACCGAATTGTTACTTCTTTTTCTTTCTTTTGTTTCGTTCAGTCGCTCTTCGAGTTCGTGGGAATCCGGGGCGTGACAACGTGGTATCAGAGCATAGGTTAGAATACCTAGAGACCATGGGGTGTTGTTGAACACAATGGGACTATGACGTATGGTTTGGAATTTATATAACCTTTGTGGACTGTGTAGAGTTCTAGTTTTTGAATACTTGGAAATGATAGGTGTTATTGGACACCGTGAGACCCTTGAAGGGGGGATTTGAGTTAGTGTGAGCTATCGATGGTTGGTGGTGGGATCTTGTGTGTTATGTGATTATTCTTAATGTATACATGACCTGTTGAGATTATGTATTAGTGGATGTTATACAATGATGCGTGATTACATGATTAGATGCAGTGTGGTGCATGATATGTGTAATGTGTATATTGATATAACTATATGTGATAACTAGGTAGGAGATAACATGGTATGTGATTAAGTACATGTTTACGTACATTATAGATCGATACTTGTTTGCCCTTAGGATGTTATGTAGCATTATTGGAGAATGTTATGGGCGTGTGTATATTGTATTGCTTGAATGGGTTTTCTGACAGAAGACTACATTTACGTTGGGTGAGAGTTTGTTATTTATTTATTGTGAAAAATAGGTGGAAGTGGTTGACGTGAGTTTTATAGCTTATTGTACTTACATGATTTGTTAGATTATCAGGTAATGATTGATGACATCTCACCTTAAGAAAACTGTATAGATATGAAGGGTTTAGCAAAGATTGATGTGGATAAATTCCGACTATGATGTAATTGAATTTTGATTTCATGCTTAGGATGAATGTTGATAAATTCAAGTGATGTGAATCAGAAAATTGGGGATTGAAATGATTTCTTTACTGAACTGGAATATATTATTTTAGTGGTGGTCTATGGAGGTAACCTCATGCTGGATACTATTGGCTTACCTAGTTCTACGAGATGATCGATACTAGTTGTTATGAGAATGATAAATTAGTTAAATGAACTTGTGAATATAGGCCTTGTGAAAATAATGAGTGGTATAAATTGGGCCAAATTAAGATGTGAATTATGAACCTAGTTTTAGCTTAATTTACAAGGTTGATTCCAGAATTATGATTGAATAAAAGGTAAGCATGAAAAAGTTGTATATCAGGCTAAAAGTTAGATGATACGAATCTCTTGAATATGAATCTTGTGTTTAAGGTGCAAATTGTGTGAATGTACTTGGAGGGAAAGTATTGTAGTTGGAACACTAGGACTTGAAAACTTAGATTGTTATACATCTTATAAGTGCATGGTGGTTTTCACTTGTCGTTTGGAAATACGTGGGTAAAAGTTATGAATGAGTCTGATTGATTTGGATTAAGTTATAAATGTTTACGTTGTCTGGATCTGGATAATAAATATTATACTTGGGAGAATTTTTTTTTATTTTATTTTATTCGGCAACTCGTGATGATTGCTTTGTTCCACCTGTCGTATGGTTCACCAGTTGGGATAATGAGATACTGACGAGGATCTGTAGAGATTACTCAATAGAGATAGCTGACCGCATTCGTTCTTTTGATGTCCTTATACTTGAAATGTCGAGTTTTGATATTATGTTTGGGGATGGGTTGGTTGTTTGCTTTCCAAGCAAGTATAGATTGCTACAAGGGGGAGAGTGACAGTGTACTCCTGAGGGAGATAGCGTTTAGTTCACAAGAGATCGCGGAGATTTCTTAGTTCCACTTTTGTATGACTCGAGGAGTTGGGGGAGGATATGCTGGCTAGTTTGGTAGCAGATGGTAGTGAGACTACGGAGAGCATATTACCACCAGTAGTGGATGATTGTTCAGATGTCTGTTCAGGATGACTAGACTAGTCTACCATCTAGACGAGAGATAAACGTTTACGATAGAGTTTATCCCAAGCACTATGCCTATTTCCGTTCTACTTTAAGATAGGGCTCCAGTTGAATTGAGGGAGCATCAATTGGTTGCTAAGCTTTTGAGGTATAAGTTTTGACTTTTAGAGGTACCGTTTATAGGCCCTATTGTCTTGGGTAGTGGAGTGATATTGATAGTGCTACCACCAGTTAGGAGAGAGTTTCAAACATTACCTAATTAAGTATGGCATAATTTGGTGAAATTATAATGCATGGAATGTGCTTGTCTCTATTGGTATGCTAGACTACCTGCTGAAGTGAATAGAATGCTTAATAGATTAATTATATAATGTGCTTAACAGGCTTATGATTTGAACCGAATTTTGTGTTTTACAACTAATTAGAAAATGATAAGATAATAAAGACATGGATAGCTAATTTAAAAACATATGTGTATATCATAAGTGTGCATTGAATATGTTCTTGTTAGTGTGTACGTATGGATTGTTTTAGTTGGTATAAATGATTGTGTACTTAACATTTATTTTTTTTTATGATTGTATCGTGTGTAATAGACATGCTATGTATATGTTGCTTGTTATAACCATATGATGTAGAAATGTATATACTAGGTTATAAACCCATGTAATTAGGATCACTTGAAATTATATTATGACTATCCTGAATTGGTAACAGGTTTTGAGTTACAAGTGTATGGACTGGCCAATCCATCACCCAGTAATGAAAGGAGCTGTGATCCATGAAGGGTTATCACCTAGTTATATACAGGAAAAAGAAAAAGATACCTAATAATGTAATTTAAGGCAACAAGGAAAAATGAATTAACTAACGCGAATTTGCATGAATATGTATTACATACATGAAGGAAATACGATACATCTTTAGTAATTGCCATGCTTGCTTGGTTTGTTATACGTGTTTAGTGTAAGATTTTCTTTTCCTTAATATATGTGGAAAGTTTGTGGGAATAATTAGGGTATGCAAATTTCTTCGACGTGTGAAACACATATAGTATATATTTTATTTTATAACCCCTACGGATTAGATACGTGCGTGCTTGCATGCTAGAATGTAATTTGGAACATGTTTTTGGATAATGCAAATTTGAAAGCTTGAAAGCTTAAGAAGATGAAGAAGGAGAAACTTGTAGTGAGATGTGGTATGTTTGATGATTGATGAACTGGGACTAGATGCATACGTCTATGTGGTGAACCGAGTGAATTATGAAGTAGACTATGTGCTTATTGCCTGTGAGATAGATTATGAGCACGGATATCCATAGGGTTGGATGTTAGTTACCTCTGAAGCTTATGTCTATGTATATTCTTGGACGAATCTTATATTTGAGTGTTGATATTATAGACTACGTATTAGTGTTACTTGTTAACTCTATATATATATGCTAGTTTAGTACCTGTTATAGTGTTGCGACTATGATTTTTCCATACAAATTGATGGTTATCAATGCATGTATAGGAACATGTTTAAAGATATTTATGTGTAAGTGAGTTTGATAAATGTGGGTAAGGATTGATGTTTATGCATGATTGAAATTGGTGAGGAGTTTCACTAAGACCCTCAATGGTTAGGAGACTTTAATGAAATTAGTGACTAGGACAATGATGAGTTAGAATAACCTTAGAAGAAATTGAGAAATTTTTTTTTCCTTTTCTGATGAATTGTTCTTCTGAACCTAGATGTATTGCTTTAAGTTTCATGATTGGAGTACGTAAACTACATTGTCCTACAATTGACTATTCAGGTAATATCCATGAGTTTGAAATACATAGGCTACTCTTTATTAATGCATAACACTTAGCCTCGACTGTATGTAGGTTAAGGTGGATGATGAGGGCCTTACTTTAACTTATGACATTGATGTCTTATGGATAATTGTAGTACTTGCAGGATATTAGATTATGGAAATACACTGAAGTGCTAGTGATGTATGGAGAACATGGTAATGGATTGCTGGATGATTTCATAGTTTGATGTGAGGTAGATTGGATGGTCATAATATGTGCGAGAGACTTTGAGGTATCCTTGTGACCAGTGCGGGTTTTCCTTTATTTTTATTATTGTGTTGAGCTATGAAGGTGGGTCATGACACTTGGATAGATTTAGAGAATTGGCATTGAGGAGCCAACATATTTTGAGGATTTCATTATGCATTGTGCGTGGGCGCGAGGCTGGGCGGCTGTTGGGGCACAGGGCTGTTTCTCTGCATTTTCACTGTAGCGGCTGCAAGCTCAAAACCTGATTTTTTTCAGGTTTACTGTTCATGGCTGCAACCTAAATTTTTCCATTTCTGAATTTTTTTCCAAGTTTTTCAAGCTACTTTTCACCCACTTTTAGCCCACTTGTTCAAGGTTCCTAAACCCCCATTTTGACATTTTTTTCACTCCTTTTAAGAAGTCATTTATACACCTATTTCCCACTTTGATTCTACCAAAATTTGCACATAGTTTCCCCTTGTTTTCCCAAGTATTTTCATCACCTAATATTCACAAAATTCACATACAAATTTAAGTAAACAACCCACCTAATTTTTCACAACATATATGATTATTATTTCATCAACAATCCACCCTCACCTGGTGGCCACAAGTCCTTCAAAATTTAAACATGTACTAACTAGGTCCAACATATCCATACAATATGCCTTAAACCATAATTATCATACATTCCTTTGAGTTACAGTTCATACAAGGTAAAATGGCCCAAGGCCTAAAGTTTTACAATTTTTGTATCAAATATAAAATACAATAAAGTGGGCTTATGCCCATACATTCAAAACATGCCCCCAAAGGTCAAATCTTCTACAAAATCCATTTCCTTCCTTTTTCTTCAACACTCAAGGAAGTCTCAAGCAGCTGGTGCCTCATCTGAAAGATATTGCCCACGAATGGGTCAGCTCAACTGTTGGTATGATAACTCACTAATACTAGCAACAAATTTAGGACGTGGCATGTGCAAGTGTACATTCATTTCTACATATCTCTCTAATCAATCCATACAATGTACTGACAACATTCATAACCCATCCATACAAACTCTATATCCCATTAATGAATTCATTAATGCGATGTAATGAAATTTTGCGTGACACACCTATGCAACTCTACGTCACACCTATGTCAACTTTATGCCATGTTAACTCTGTGCCACACCCATGTCTCGGTTTTATGGATCGCATCCGATGGTCCATCGAGTACCACACCTGTTTCACGGGCCGCTCCCTGTCGGGTCAATCAAGCACCGATACATGTCTCGCTTCACGGTCCGGACCCCGTTGGCATGCGAGTACCAAATGGCCACTTTTGGATTTTTCACCACAGGATCTACACCCTCATAATGCATAGCACTTCGTGCTCAACTCACACCATGTGTCCAAGGAATTTCACCATGCCAACATGCTTTGATTTCATTATGCAAATTCAATGTGACAAATGATCAAACACATGGTGTGCATTTTCAAGTCATGCCTTTAAACCCCACATGATTCATAACTTTAAATTTCCATACCATGCTTCACATAACATAGATCATAACCACACAACTTAACATATTTTTCAAGCCACAATGTCACCATTTCACCAACCACAATGAATTTCATAAAATCACTAACATCACATAAAAGACTAATACATTACACAACCCATTCCCTTCCAAGATGCCAAGTAAATATCACATAAAAATACACATCAAATATAGCAATCAAATACAAAGACAAGATACATCATCCTCATGGCAACAAAACATCAAATAAACCAAAGAATACATAAAGCCCCAAATTTCCAACTCTAGGTATTTCAATTCAACACCACCTAGGTAACTTCCTAGCATTAATTAAACATCTATACAGCTCAATCAACATGTAGCAAATCAAGAAAAACTAAATCTATTCCTAGCTTAGCAAGAAACCATACCTAAAATCAGTTTTTCTCAAACTGCGGTGGCTGTGTTTTCTGGATGGACGAACTGTTTGGTGAGAATATAGTACTTGTGGAGACAAACAACTTTCCAGAAGAAATCTTGGCCAAAATCCCCCTCGAAGTGCGTGTTTCGGAGGCTAGAAAGTTGAAAAAGCTAGGGCTTTTGTCTATTTTTCACCCACGGATGAGAGCTCTCTGAATTTCAGAGTGTATATGTGTATATAATGCCCCAAGTGTTCATTTTATAGTGGAGGACAAAGGGCCTAAGGGCAAATTACCATTTTGCCCTTAATGAGCCCCGTAGCCCGTTACTCTACAACTCAATCCTAAACGCTTCAATTTAAAATTTGGTTTTAACCAATGTTCATAAAATTATTTTAAATGAAAATTCTTAGAAGAAAGCATTTTTTTTTTTGAGGTCGGGATCATCCCTTTCCACCTGGGCCACCCAGATGCCCTTTTTGTCCAATTTTGAAACAATTTCCGTTTTGGCTCAAATTCGTACAGAGGTTACCTCACAATATTCTAAGCATATTTCTCTTCTATGACACCCTCCAAATATGCATCTAAACATGTCAAACGGTGAACTAACGCATTTAGATACTTTACCGGCAAAACCGGGCTTTACTGACAAAACCGTGTATGCCAAATGTCCTACCGGCAAAAATAAAAAATTTTTCCTCATTTTTTTTTTTCAGATCTCTACAGTGGCTGCGAATTTTCGGTGATCGGCGTTGGCCAGGTCACCAGGGAAGGTGACCGAAAGATTTGGGACCGAAGGGCATTGAGGTTTGGGCCACTAGGTGTTGGGCTTATTTGATTTTGGGTTGGGTTGTTTTTATTTAAAATAGGTTGGGCCTATTTTCTCTAAAGTGGTTGGACCTGTTTATGTTTTTAAAACTGTTGGGCCTGTTTGTTTAAAATATATTGGGTTGGGTTAGTTTTAATTTAAAAAGGGTTTGGGTCTTTAATTGTTTTCATATTGGGTTACATGAGTTTGGGCCAACTGTTTCAATTAACAAGAAAAATAGAAGAAAAAAATTTAAAGGGGACAGTAGTCCCTATGGTTCGAACCCCAGACCCCTTGAACCAAGACCACCCCTTGTTCCACTTGGACACGCTCATACGTGTAACTAATTCTGGCCACAGATATGTATTTATTTTCCATTAACTGATTCAAGAATAAAATGAAAAAAAAAGGTGGGAACTGCTCCTACCAGGAATTGAACACAGGATGCCTTGGATTGGGGAGGTGGCACGCTGCCAACGTGCCACCCATTTCTCACCCAACTAAAATTGCATCAGATTTATATAGATATGGTACTTAAAAGATTTAATTTAATTTAATTGTTTTAATTAAATTAAATATTAGCCAAAATGACTCGAAGCCCAAACAAGACAAGCTTATAGTGTTTTCTTTATGTCTCGGACCTACTGAGTCCAATGGTGAGGTCCTCGTCGTGAGACGAGGTCCCGAAAAATAAAGACCCATGAAAATGACCAAAATGCTCCTAAGTCAAAGAGTAATCAAACGAACCCCGATTGAAATAAATAAATAGTGAATCCTTATTATTTCGAACATTCTGAACTCTACGGTAAAGTCTGATTTATGAGACGAGGCCTCGAGAATTAGGAACCTTCGAAGGAGCAAAATGACAGTTTTGCCCTTTTTAGTATAAATGTCCAAATTGAATCCCGCGAAAGCCTAAACTGACTTCGTTCGGCATTCCGGATTCAATGGTGGAGTCGGTTTGAGTAAAAGAGATACCAATCATAAAGAGACATAAAATTTGATGAATAGCATAATTTCATAGAGTGACATATTGAGATATAATTTATGAATTTCAGGAACTCTGAAGGGGAAGGAGAATGCGACTTGACTTCCCAGACCGACACAGTAGGAGGATTGAGTTATTCACTGATTGATTGGACTGCGTAGTGGACACGGCTTACTAGGGTTATGACCAATCCTATCAGGTATGATATTTTGCTAAGTAAGGAATAGGATTAAGTTTAGGAATGATTTGCATGTTGATTGATTTATACATGTATTGATTTGATGAATAGGAAATCACGTAGGATATAATTGCTTGAAGAACCTAGAACTGATAACTTGCGTACTCTGATATGTGCTTTGAATCGTTTTATGATTTGTGGCTATAGTGAAGATGGATCTTACCTTTGAGTTTGGATTATTATGTTTTGGCTTACACTCGTGTTGATATATCATGTGTTTGGGAAGGTGTGATAGTTTGATGTATTGGTGCTTTATAGAGTTATGTGTTCTTTGTGAATTGATGAGATTGTGAATGTGTGAATCGAGCATGTGTTTAATTTGACTGCTCATGGCATACAGGCTTGTGGAAATTTTTTTGAGATTTAGATGATATTGTTGCTTTAAATATGCTGCATTATTTAAAGCATATTGCATGGGTTGGCAAGAAATGTTATGTTGAGATTGTGGCATTGCATGGTGGAACCATGGCATTTGGCATAGTGTAATTCATTAATGACATAGTGTAATTCATTGATGACATAGTGTGGGTTGAGCACGAGGTGCTGTGCATTATAAGGGTGTAGATCCTGTGGTGAAAAACCCAAAATTGGCCATTGCATTGGTGGCTGCTACCCAACGGGAGCGATCCATGAACAGGTGTTGGTTACTCGGGTATTCATCGGGAGCGATCCGTAAACCGAGACATGACATGCATGGGGATGACATGACATGCATAGAGTGGACATAGATGTGGCATAGAGGGGTGTGGGTGTTTCATATGCATTGTCATGTGGCATAGAATTGTGTGGGTGTTTCATAAGCATTGTCATGTGGCATAGAGTTGTGTGGGTGGTTAATGTGCATTGTCATCACATTGCATGGACGATTGGATAGCGTATGGATTTATTACCATTGTGTGGTATGAATGATTTGGAAAGCATGTGGATTATTGTTATTATATTGCGTAGATGATGTGGAAGGCATGTGGATTGCTATTATCTCAGTGCATAGATGATTTAGAAAGCATATAGAGATAAATGTACACTTGCACATGCCACGCCTTACATTTTGTTCCTTGCATTAGCATTATATTATACCATCAGTTGAGCTGACCCATTCGTGGGATATCATATTTCAGACGACACTCCCGGCACCTGAGACTTGAGAAAGTCTTGCTGAGTGGAGGAGACCCGAACTTAGAAGTATTTTTGGCACTTGGGGGCGTATTTTGTGATGTACGTGCTTAAGCCCGAATGATGTGTCATATGTGTATTGACAAAAAATGAATGTAAGTTAAGTTGAACCTGTTAGATTGTCCTTTATTTACTTTTTATTTTATTTACTTTCTGTTCGTTCAGTCGTGCCTCAGGTTCACGGGAATTTAGGGCGTAACAATATGAAGGATTAGCAGTTCGGGGCCTACCACGCTGCAATGGCACAACGGCTCTAGGCCTACTGCGTCTAGGTGCTACTAGTCTCGCAGGAGTTCTCTTTGGTTGCATAAGTCTACAAGTCCCAGAAAAAAAATTAATATCCCTTTCTCACACTACACATAGGCATTTAAAAGAATCTCAGTCATGTTCTTATCAACAACTTACACTTCACAAGTAATAAATATAATATGCTATGACACACTTGCCTAATCAACACTTAAATAACTTACATCAACCACCTCCATCCATTGGTTACAATAAACAATTTACAAATTTCTCCCTAATTCAAACATAGTCTTTTGCCAAGAAAACTCCATTTAAGCAATACAATATACACACGCCCATAGCATTCTCCCATAATGCTGCAGGATATCCTAAAGGCAAACAAGCATCGATCTATAATGTACGTAAACATGTACTAAGTCACATACCATGTTATCACATACCAAGTTATCATACACAGTAATGCCAATACACAAATTAGGCACTTCACTGCACCAAATCACGTAATCACACATCATAGTACATCATCAACTAACACATAATCACAACAAGTCATGCATCCAGTAAAAATAACTACATAAAACACAAGATCCTACCATATACCACCAACGGCTTACACTAAGTCAAATGCCCTCCTCAAGGGTCCCATGGTGTTCAATAACACCTATCATCGCCAAGTATTCTCAAACTAGAACTCTAATACCAAGCTGTCAAAGGTTACACATTACACAAGGTTTACACAAATTTCAAATCATGCATCATAGTCCCATTGTGTTCAACAACACCCCACGGTCTTTAGGTATTCGAACCTATGCTCTGATACCACGTTGTCACGCCCCGAATTTTCGCAAACCCGGGGCGCGAGGGAACGAAAATTAAAAGAAATTAATAAATGATAATTAAATAGATTTAATTGAATCTCCCTTATTATTTCCTCAAGTTTTTTCCCAAAATTAAAATTAAGCACTTGCTATTTAACTTAACCAAATTGATCGCCAATTGTCACTCAAACATCCATCCCATTTAATGTTCAAAATAATTTAAGTCACGTTCAAAAATAGCTTCTAAAACATCCCTAAAATGTCTCCAAAAATATCTTAGAAGTCCAAATGGGCCCCACAATGCCCTAAGGCATAGGCCAAGTGTAATGACATGGAAAATATTTTTTTTTTATTTATTACTTGTTTTTATTATTATCATTATTATTATTATTATTATTATTATTATTATTATTATTATTAATTAAAATGTGTATAGTATTATTATTATTAAATGTATGGCTGTATGTATGTGTATATGTGTAGAGTGATATATGTGCATGTATATGTATATATATATATATATGTGTGTGTAGAACAGCGCATGTGTGCACTGTGTGTGGGTGCAACTGAACAGGTGTGTTGTGTGTTTGTGACCAACTGAGTGTGTGTGTGAGGTGTCGGCTATGTGTGTGTGTCTAGTGTGTGTGTGTGATGATGATATATATATATATATATGTAGGGTGTATAGGGCAGCTTTGCATTAAATACAAAGCTGCATGGTGGAAGAAAACAGGGTGGCTGAGCAGGGTGAGAGAAGTCAAGGAAAGGGGCTGTGAGAGAGAGACGTGTGAGAGTGGGTGTGTTGTGTATATGTGTGGTCTCGGTTGGGAGAAGAGAAGGAGAGAAAGCAGAGAGCGAGAAAGAGGAAGGGAGTTCTGGAAGGGAGTTTTTAGAGCTTGATACAAGCTTGGAACCAGAGGGTGAAAGAGGGCACGGCTAAAGAGAGAAACCAACAGAAAAATCGTAAATGACCATTCTGTTTTAATTTTTTTAAAAGCATGATAATTAGTTCAATGTGTATGATCTTAGAGAGCATGCTGTAGGGTTTATTTTGCGAAAAGAATGAAAGAAAATGGTTAGGAAATGAGATAGAAAATATGAGTTGCAGGTCTCGGGTATAAGAGATGGGTCTTGTCATTTTATGTGTAAAACTTAGTTTAAATGATAAGGAATGAACCCTAGGAGGTGCAGAAACCATTTGGGATTGAAATGGGGGTTAAACCGTGATCGAAGAGTCACAAAAATGAAGGGGAAGGAGTCGGCCAGAGGTTTGACCGAGGGGTTGACCCTCTATTTCGTGAAAATCTAATGGGTTGAATCCAAAACCGAACCTATATATGAAATCCTTAGGAGAAAATGAGGAAAACTGCATTTTAAAAACGTGAAAAACTCACTGGAAAACAGTCGCCGGCGTCAGAGAAGGCGCCGGAACCCTACCGGAGGTTCGCCGAAAAAACGGGGAAGAAGGCACTGTGCACTCGGGTCCGGTTCGGGTCTCGGGTCGGGTCTGGGTTCGGGTCGGGTCAAGGCCGACCCACCCCTGCCACGTGTCGGTCTAAGGTTTTAAATTAAAAGGAGATTGGGACTGTTTGGTTGCAGATTTAAGAAATTAAGAAATTTAAATTGAAACAGGAACAGGGATATCCTATCCCTGTTCTGGTATGATCCCTGTTTGGTTATCCGAATATGGGAGAAGGGTTTTCAAAATTACAGGATTGCCCTTGGACTTTGTGGAAATTAAACTTTGACCCAAAACTTTTTGAAATTCCACTTTGACCCCTGAACTTTAGGAAAATTATGATCTGACCCTCCTGAATAAATATTAATAAAATATTAATTAAATTAATTAATTAATTAGTTAATTAAATTAATTTAATTATTTAAATATGCTAAAATAATCCGGAGTCCAAATGGGACAAGTCATTAGTGTATTTTGACTATCTCGACCATTCTGAGACCAATAGTGAGGTCCGTTTTACGAGACAGGGTCCCAAAAAATAAAAGACCCGTAGTAACATATAAAATTACCAAAATGCCCCTGAATTGAAGTACAGTCAAACGAACCCCGAATTAAGTAAACAAATAGTGAAACTTTATTATCTCGAACATTCTGGACTCAACCATGGAGTCCGATTTGTGAAAAGAGGTCACGAAATGTAAGGACCCGAGAAAAGTGCAAAATGACTGTTTTGCCCTTTTGAACCCAGATGTCCGAATTGAGTTCTACGAGAACCTAAACTTATTTTCTTTGACGTCCTAGACTCAATGACAGAGTTTAATTTAGCAGAATAGAAACCTATGAATTTAAAAGACATAAAATTTTATGAATAGCATAAATTCAAATGACAATAGACTGAGTTGTAATTTATGCTTTCAGGGACACTGACAAGAAAGGAGAGGGCGATCTGATCTCCTGCATTTTCATAGACCAGTTCAGTTACATATCGTACACGATCTTCTTGGGTTGAGACTGACCCGACAGGTATGATGTTTTACTAATGTTAGAAATGAAGTTAAGTTAGGAATGTTCTGTGAATGACTGAAATGACTTATGTGTTTATGTAGAATGTGTTTACTTGATGATTTGGAATTGTTGTTCACATGCTTACATGTTATTTGTACTTTATGAAAATTTAGTGAATGATGAATGTGGATCATGACATGTGTTTAAGTTGATTATATGAGATATGCTTGCATGTGGAATCAGCTGATGATTTATGTATTATTGTCTCGAGGATGCTAAATTGTGGAAACCATGTTTCATTGAGATTGCATTGGCATATTGGCATATGATGAATCCTTTGAGAACATAGCGTGGGTTGAGCACGTGGTGCTATGCATTATGAGGGTGTAGATCCTGTGGTAAAAAACCCAAAATTGGCCATTGCATTGGTACTCCTTGCCATCGGGGAGTACCCATAAACGAGACATGGGTGTGGCATAGAGTTGTGCATGGGTGTGTCACGCATACCATTCATATATATTACTGCGATGCTTTGAATGTCATTTAGAAATAAATGTACACTTTGCACATGCCACGCCTTAGCTTTATTTCTGGCATTAGCACTTCATCATACCAGCAGTTGAGCTGACCCATTCATGGGCAACATTTTTTCAGATGAGGATCCTCCAGCCACTTGAGACTCTGTGATACCCTGATAGGGTGAAACACGTGGTGTACTTTTGATTCATGAGACTTATATTTTGTAATGTAAGGGCTTAAGCCCGAATGACCTATGAACGATGTAGTGTTGAAATGTACCTTATGTTATCTTATGTATTGATGGGAATGGATGCATGTTTAGTGAATTTATTCACATTGTCCTTTTATTTATTTTATTTTCTGTCTCGTCAGTCGTACCTCGGGTTTGTAGAAATTCGGGGCGTGGCACCAAGAATAGGTCATGAAATCTACTTAAAATAGTCCAAGTATGTGGCCAAACATGGCCCCATGAAGTGGCCAAACGTAGTCCAATTTGGTGTCAAACATGGCCATAAATGGTGGCCAGAAATGGTCTAAAAATTGGTCAAACATGGCCCAAAATGGTGTCCCAATATAGCTCAAAAAGGGTCCCAAAAATGGCTCAAAAAGGTGGCCAATAGATGGTGTCAAGGAGGAATGTCAGGGCCTGTCACACAAGAGCCAACAACAGCAGGCCATGGCAGCAGGTGGGGAACATAACACGCAGGAAAGGGGGGGCACCCGCGTGCTGCAGTGGGCATGGGCGCGGGCAGGCAATATGTGCAGGCGCGCGTGCGCGCAGGGCACGCGGGGCTGCGGCTGGCGCAGGTGGCTGGGCTGCTTCTCTGTATATTTACTGTAGCGACAGAGAGCAGTTTTTCTGGTTTTCTGATTTTTTGCAAAATCACTATTCATGGCTGCAACCTATTCTTCCTATTTTTGAATTTTTTTTCCAAGTTTTTCAAGACCACTCTTTTCCCACTTTTAGCCCACTTCTTCAAGGTTTCTAAACCCTCATTTTGGGCATTTATTTCCCCCATTTGAATGGTGTTTTACACACTTAATCAATTCATTAATTTTTCAAAAATTTGGACATAACCTTCTTTGTTTTCTAAGTCTTTTTCCCACCTAATATACATGGTACATTTTACAATTTGATTCACATATTTCCATCCCCACTCAATGGCCATAATTCAAGTAAGTAAAACATACATCTACTAATTATGTATTTCTTCACATATACACATATGCTTCGGAATTTAAAATATCGTATCATCATATTAATTACAATCATAAAGCCTTGCCCACTTATTTTTATGATCAACAAAATGTATACAAATAAATACACATGGTCTCGAGGCTTATGCCCTTATACATCATCAAAATATGCCTCAAGGGTAAAATCTTCTACATGATCCATTTCCTCTTTTTTCTTCAAGACTCAAACAAGTCTCATGCACCCGGGGCCTCATTTGAAATATGATATCCCACGAATAGGTCAATGCAACTGCTGGTATGACATAATGCTAATGCAAGGAATAAAATGAAGGCGTGACATGTGTAAGTGTACATGTATATCTACATGCCATTCAATTCATCAACACTAGACAATAGCAATATGCTACATGCCTTCCAATTCATCAACACTATGCAATGACAATATGCGTGACACACCCACACAAACTCTATGTCACACCATGTCAACTCTATGCCACCATGTCAACTCTATGTCACACCCATGTCAATTCTATGCCTTCATGTCTCGGTTTATGGATCGCTCCCGTTGGATGCCGAGTAACCAACACCTATTCACGGATCGCTCCCGTTGGGTAAGCAGGCACCAATGCAATGGCCAATTTTGGGTTTTTCACCACAGGATCTACACCCTCATAATGCATAGCACCAAGTGCTCAACTCATGCCATGCCTCTATGGATTTACTCTATGCCAACATGCTTTGATTTTATTCGTATCCAATTCAATGAAACATTTCATCAACACATGGAGCATGACTTAAAAATATGCCTCTTTCACAAAGTAAAGCATAACTTCAAATTCACAACACTTTGTTTACATGAATGTAAGTCACAATTTAATGAGTTAAACATATGATCACGTTTCATGTTCATTACTTTAACAATTTCTCAAAGAAAATACAAATCCACAAACCACCAACTCATGGAATAAATCATAACTCTTAAGCCATGAAAGTTTCCCTACATGAACCATAGCTAAAATGCAATGAATCAAACATATAAACAAGTTACATGTTCATCACTTTGGAAAATTCTTAAAGATTACAAAATACATAAAGCACCAATACTTTAAATAAATCATAACTTTCAAACTACAAGATTTTGTATACATGAACCTAAGCTAGAATACAATGAATTTCACTTATAGTCATGGTTCATGTTTATTACTTTTCCAAATTCCCAAAGAACACTCAAGTACACAAAAGTACCTAAACTACCAACTCTATGTTTTCAAAGCAACTATATCCTAAGTGATTTTCTAACATCAAATAAACACATGAATCATTCAATCAACATGTAAATCACTCCTAAACTTAATCCTATCCTTACTTAGCAAAATATCATACCTTAAATGGTTTTTCTCGAACCACAAAAGTTGTGTTCACTGCACAGCTGAACCGATTAGTGAGAATATAGATATTGATGAGAGGAACAACTTCCTAGAAGGAAGCTTCGCAAGAATCCCGGCCTAGGAGTGTGTTTCGGAAGCTTAAAGCTTGGAGAAACTAGGCTTTTTTTCACCGTTTCACCATGAACGTGAGCTGCTCTGATTTTCAGACCAAAACAATGAAAAAAATACATTAAGGGGCTGTATTTATAGTGGAGGGCAAGGGGGGCAAAATGACCCTGTTGCCCTTAATGAATCTGGGCCTCGTTACACTACAACCCATCTTGAAACGCCTCAATTCGATATTTTGTTTTAACCAAAGTTCTTAGAATTATTTTAAATGAAAATTTGCAAAAAATATAAATTTTTGCCTGTGGCCGGGTTTGGCCGGATCTACCCGGGACACACGGATGCCCTTTTGGCCAATTTTTGAAACTACCTCTGAATAGGCTCAAATTTTCAAAGGAGGTGTATTTTAAAATTCTAAGCATATTTCTCTTCTATGACATACTCAAAATATGCTTCTAAATATGACTTATGATTAAACGATGCATGTTTAGCGCCCTACCGGCAAACAGTGCATGAATAGTGCCTTACCGGCAAAAACAAAAAATTTACCCTCAATTTTTGGGTCTCTACATCCTATCCTAGGTCTGCCACTAAATTAGTGGTCATCAAGTATCTTTTTGTTTTTTAAATTTTTTTTTCTCAGAGAAACATATGAATTAATTTCATGGTTCAAACAAATTCTGCCTACAAAAAACAAATGTAAAAAGAATGAGCTTGATCATGATCATGATCATGATCATTTATGTAATTAGAATCGTCATCATTATTGTGTTCGTCACTTTGCATGATACATATAAGCCTTCTACAAATTACTCATTTTGCAACCGATAATATTATTAATTGTCCATAAAGCTTAAAAGAGAAGTTGTGAAACAGTCATTTCATGTTATTATTTGATGTGATAAGATTCTTTCACAAATTCTATCATATTTATAAATTTAATAAAAAAAAAAACTACATCGGTTTGGAATTGTTGGCATAGCTATGGGGGGGCTTCACTATTCATCGAAAAGAATTCAAGTGTTGTGTTGAACTCCTTTTCCTTTTTAATAGTACCGTCAGGTGATATTTTTAGATGTAATCACCTTTAATCTTTACAAAATTAATGTAAACATGCCCAGTTGATTTATTATATATACACATTCCTAACAACCATAATGTAATTTATCCAAGATGGAGGAATATTTTCATCGTTCAATTAAACAAGATTTTTGTCGAATCATGTGTAAACGCTAGAAGCAAATATCCGAATTAGATTCTTCCATGAAGACAACGGGCAACTAAGGACTCAACTTTAGTATAAGCCTTTTAATTTGAATATGACAATACTTGTTTTATTCAATCTTTGTTAACCCTTGTATATCAAGCCAAATTCTTAATTGAATTAAAGAGACAAGCATACAAATTAGACCCAATTCATTCATTTCCTTTATATATTAATCATCCACTTTTATGTGCCTTATTTCTTCAGGATTTGAATAATGTTGAAAAAACTTCTTTTTAAGAATTTTAACATATATCTCACAAATCAAATGACGCATCATTGGATTTTGGATACTTATGTAGTGTTTGGATGAATTGTTAAAAGTGTTGAATGTGTTACATAGATAAAAAAAAAAAAAAACAAGTTTTTTCGAAACGACAATTTGAAAAAAAGTCCCTCACTTGCACTTTTCTGAGACGGGTGTTTGAACTTGAAAACACCCAAATGAGCATTTCAAAAACATTGAAATAGACATTCAAATATAAAAATTTCCTATTTAGACTCTGAAATACCCATTACAAAAATGCCACCGCTCATCTAGACATGCCCTAATCTTTCTTAAAATTGCCTATCTTCCCCTTTGCTCATTATAAGCAATAGCATGAATTATAGTGTGTTAGCCAATTAAACCAAGCTAATACAATTTTAGTATGACTCTTTATTTTGAGTCTTATTAGTATCTAATATGCTTTGGATAATGCTTATCTTAGATAAGAGTTGCGTAATTAATTATTACTAGGACTAGGACTCTTTATCCTAGTTGGAATAGTATTAATAGTTTGTATGAAATTAGATGTTCTAATTAGTATAGGACTTAGAGTTAGTGTAATTATATATATGTAGGTCTTTGTCATATTGAGTTGTGTTCCACAAAAATAATAGAGTGATGGCCAAGAAAATTAGAGGGCCGTGTGATGTGGTCGTGAGAGATTGCCAAAATAACAACAGTGTGTGAGTTTACTCTGTGAAAAGTGTGGCTGCTGTAACAGTGAAAAGCTTGATTATGGGTGAAGAGAATAGCAGGAGAAATTCTTTTGATGACATATTATTTAATAAATAATAATTTTCATTGTTCAGGGCAATAATAGATTTGTTGAAGTTTTTGTTATTAGATTTCTCTTCTTTTATTCGTTTGCTTCTTTTTGTTCGATATTCAATAATTGGTGAGTGATTTAGATTCAATAATTGGTATCAGAATTATCTTAAATCCTATAGTTGGTATCAGAGTAATTTTTGGATCTTACATTTGGTATCAGAGCCAGTTACGATCATGAGATAATTTATCAAAGCCAATTATGATCTTGGGATAATTGGAAGAGTTAGTTACGATCTTGGGGTAATTTATCAGAGCCAAGTTCGATCTTGGGAAATTAAGTTATGAGATTTCTTGAAACACTACGAAGATCCTTGAAACGCTGCAAGAGATCCTCTTCATCAAATAGGATGGCTACAAGATCGAGTCGCTTATATCTTTCCACGATTCAAGACCAAGGGCACTTTGATGGTCACCCAAGAAGAATCTCAAAGAGAGCGTCACTCAAACACTTACGTGATAATTTAGGATACTACACATAGATGAATTCATTACGCTTAACTAATGCGTATATGTTTATATCACATTACTACAACTAATAGAATAACCACAAATAAACAAGGGTCCACGTCACCTAATTTCCAACAATTTATACCCTACATGAACACCATGAAAGCTTTGTTTTGTGATCTTGTAGCATATTGGTTTTGGTGAAGATTAGATTGGATAATCTCTCTCCTATGTGTCTCTGTGCTTTCCTTTTCTCTTATGTTTTATAATCTTTTAAAATTTATTAAAAACCTTGAATTTTTATTTTTTGCATTTAAAAAGGAACTGTCACCACTCATGTCAGAACAAATAAATACAATGACCAAATTAAGCACTATCTTAACAATCGACATAATTTTTTCTTTTCTTTTCTTTTTATTTTTTTTCACATTTTATATTTTGTATTTTCACTCTTGGCATCACTTAACAACTTCTTAAGATTAGAAGATATACCATGGACGAATAGATATTTTTCTTTTTTAAAAAACAAGGGAAAATAAAGTAATGATAATTAAAAAATATATATAAAATTAATTATGATGTAGAACAGATTGCAGAAGAATTCCTAGTGCAGTAGAATTCCTAGCACGGGATTGCGTGCAACGTCAACGTTGTCAGAATTATATGAAATTCGGTGGGTGGCTTGGAATCGATGTGCTGATTAGTACTCATTAATTATGATCTATGCCATTTTTCGGCCAAATTCCTTCGTTTTGGACTTCAAAAGCACGTTTTCGCATTTTTTGCTATTTATGGTAATAATGTGCGACTTAATTTCGGGAGCTACAGTTGACGTTTGGAGTTGTCCTTTTGGCAGACTAGTATTTAAGTTTAGGATTTTTGATTTACGCTTTTAATTAGAATATTTCCATTTTTGGAATTTTTCGTATTTTTCCTTATTTTAATTACTGTTTTCCTAATCCTAGTCAAATTAGGTTTTGCTACCTTTATAAATGTCACGCCGCAGATTTCTACGAACCTGGGGCGCGAGGGAACGAAAATTAAAAGAAATAAATAAATGACAATTAAGTAAACTTTAATCTAAATCTTTCTCATTAACCCTCAAATTTTTTCCAAAGTTAAAATTAAACACTTGTCCCAATTAATGTTCAAATTTGTTTAAGTCATATAAAAAAAATGGTCCTTTAAAATAGTCTTAAATCATTTCCAAGAACTCCCCTAAAATAATGTCTTAAATGGCCCCGAAAAAATTCTAAGGTATACACCATGAGTGGGTCAAGAAACCCACCAAAAATCATCTAAGGGAGAGGGCCTAATGCAGCCCAGGTTAGTGGCCAAATATGACCCAAAAAGGTAACTAAAGCAGCCCATAATGGGGCCCAAACATGGCCCAAAAATTGGCCAAACATGGCCCAAAGTAGTGTCCAGATGTAGCTCAAAAGATGCCCCAAAAATGGCTCAAAAAGGTGGCCAAAAGGGTGGTGACAAGGGGCTGGACAGCAAAGTGCAGCAGGGTGGCAAGGCAGCACGCAGCAGGCGCGCTGTGATTACGCCCAAAGAATAACGCGGTAGTTGTAGTGTAGCTTTGGGGTGTCGATTCTACAGGGAGACAAAATCAAAAGAATAATAGACAAAATTTCTGAAACTAAAGAAATATTAAACGATTAACGAGAAAAAAAAAATATAAAAAGTGATTTTGAATGTAAATAAAAATTAAACAAACTGATTAACGGATAAAGTATTCAAATTTAACGAACAGTAGAGTTTCGCGAATCCCTTGCACATATCTGGTATTTTAATTATTTTTAATTCACTGATAACTCAATTGAGAATTTAAATTCCAAAAATCTCAATCGGAAGATATAAAATTATGAATCAAAATTAAACTGAAAGTAACCCTTTGAAAAATCATTCATCACTTTTAAATCACTCAAATTATTATTCACATTGAGAAAACCCAACGACGACAATATACCCAACGGACAATATTGCAGTAGAGAATTGAATCAATATAAATAGTTAATTGTCCCAAAAATAATCAAAACATTAATCCATTCAATAGAAAAAGCATGACTGAATCTATAAACGGACTAAACCCTTTAATTATTCGGAGAATAAAATCTAACAATAAATTGCGAATGACCATCAAAGAATTTAATAAATAAAACCACGTACAGGAATCAAAAATAAATTAAAATAACTATCTAATGTGCAAGTTCATCCCTAACCCTACTTAGAAATTTAGTTACCCATATACAGGACAGATAACATAAATTTCACGGAGAAAAATCGAGCCATGGAGTAGCTGCGGCTTCTTCTCTGCACCAAAATTTCCCTTCTGCGCCGCACTTGCGACTCTCTCCTCTGTGTTGTTCTGCTGCAGGACCTCCCATCATTTAGGTTTTTTTTTTGTTTTTTATATTCTGCCTAATGCACAAGCCGCACTCTTAATTGACGTATCAGATTTCGCACCCCCTCTGACTTGCGCGCCGTACCAGCCCAAACTGCCCTGGACCCCACGCCTTTTGCAAACCCCAGGCCTCATGATGCAGCCCTGTTCAGCCTCAAACGCACAGTGCCACACTGCAATTAGGCCCTAGCCCACATCTCTATTTCATTTTTTTTCTTTTGTTGTCTTCTGCTTTTCTGAATCTTTCTTCTTTAATTCAGCCTTGCCACGTCACTCGACTCCTTTGACTTTTCACACACTTTTGCTCTTTTCTCATTCCCGCGCACAGTCAACAGTTGTGACCTTTAGGCTACTTTTTCTATTAGATAACGATTGAATCTTGATTCAGACTCTTCACGGAAGTTGTATCCCTGGATGAGTAGATAATTTTAACCTTAAAAAGACCTAATTTGGACTTCGAAAACTCAAGTTATGACCCCTTGAAGTTGGCTGGTCGGACAGGTTCGGAGCAGCTTTCCAAGCCAGTTTTTGAAATAACGTTTGGAGGCCCAAACGAACTCCGATTTTTGCAAACTAGAACTTTATGAAAAGCCCAAGATGTCCTATAAAAACTTCATGAATAACACTTTCTCATTATGAAACTATAACGCCATCCAAATCTCAGTTGAAGCTCAGTAGATCGAATCTACCTAAAAGCTAAAAATTGCACAATATACTCCATAGCTCTTCTTTGACCTTCAATGCATCCCTAATTCAATAAATATATTAATTAGCTCACTTAAACAGAAAATATATCATAAAAATAAATATGAAGGAACTAAAAATATTAAACACTATGCTCTCATAATAAGGTCACATTTTAGCATTTTAATCTAATAATAGGGTATGTAGAGTGCACTTTTGCGCACTCATCACACCCCCCAACTTGCTCAATTCTAGTCCCTAGAAATTTCAATGCAAAAATAGCAAAAGCGGCCAAAGAAGATCACACACAGAAGACATCTAATCACACTTTTCAGATTCGCAAATCAAAGCAATCTCAGGAATTCAATAACCCTATAACAATCAATCCACTTATAGCAATTCACAGAGTGTGTGTGTGCTCCAAACCATATCCATCTAACCACAAACCATGACACATTCAACATCAAGAACATCTCAAGCAAAAGGTTCAACTTCATATCTCATCGGTATAAAAGTGTTTCATGTAGGGGTTCTCTCTATGGAGTTGACAAGGCGTGTACACACTCAATAAAAAATTAGGCAATTATGTACAAACAACAAGCAAACATTGATCTTATGATAGGCGCACTAACAAATGAGACTTCCACCACTCTTTCCATAGGCTTACTTAGGATCAGAACAATCAACATAAAAGGGTTGTAACGTGGCTCGGGTTAGGGGCTATATGAAGAAAAGGATAAAAAGGATTCAAAAATTTCCAAGTACATACTAAGAGAATTTAATTAAAAATCACAGCCAAATCAAACTTCTCACTTGATGTACTCTTTAACTTTCCAAATCACTGAATAATAAAACGTCTCCTTCTTTTGTCTCTTCTCTTTCCTTTTTTTTTTTTTTTTTCAATTTTTCATCATTTTTTTTGACAACCTTGACTTTGATGCTCACTCAATTGACCATTCTGCATTTGTATTCTCTTTTTTTCTTTTTCTGCTTTTTTTTTTCAATGCAACACGGAAGACAAGAAATGCAAATTCCACACCTAGTACACACTTAGAAGCAAAAAGGGTAGAAAAATTAATGTATAGCCTATACTCCAATGTGGAGAGGTATGGATGATATAGGCATATGAAAAAAAACAATATGTATTTGTTGGCTCAAAGTTGGCTACTAAGGATCTATGATGAGAAGGGTTAGCTTGAAAGGCTTGAACATTAATCCTAAGTTGACCTTCGTCATATCCCAAGTATATCCGTCTTCATACCATCAACCATGTAATGATATTCTCAAAAGAAGTGCCCAATTCAACAGATCAATGAACGCTCATCACAATTTTTTGCATTTGTAGGCTCTCAATTCTCTCCAAAACACACATGAATACTTAAGCAAAAGAGTTCTCTAGCTACATGTGTCAAACCACCATCTTACCACAAAGTTTGGATAAGTGCATTAAAATTTCTGTGAATGCCTCAGTAGAATGATTATGGTGGATTTGGTGAATTCACAAAAATAGTTATGAATGAGAATGAGTACTCATGTGAAAAAAATACACGTGTGATGCAAATTTTAAAAAAAATTTAACACATGAAAATATGCCACAACATTGTAAATGTTGAATTTACAATCACCACCCCCCAACTTAAATGAAACATTGTCCTCAATGTTTAACAATCAAAATTGAATGGAGGGTACTGAAAAGGAGAGAATACACCTGATGTGTGACGTGGGAAGCTCGCTAAGCACTAAAGATGGTAATCTGAACTGACAAAATGAAACTAATCTGCAAATAAAAACAAAGAAAACAACAGCAAACAAAAAGAAAAAGAACAAAAATAAAAGAGAACAAAAACAAAATAAAACAAATAAAATAAAGAAAATAAATAAATAAATAAAAAATAAAAAATAAATAAAACGTACTTGCATGGCGTGATCAAGGTGGATAGACCGGGTCCAAAAGTGGAATGTCTTCCACTTCCGGAACTTGCCTATCAATTAAAACTTTAAGGCCCTGGCCATTGACTTTAAAAATTCGATTATCCTTGGGATCCTCTATTTTGACTACCCCATTGTTAAAAATATTCTTCACTATAAAAGGGCTTGTCCACCTAGACCTGAGTTTTCTTGAGTGCGTATGGAGTTTAGAATCATACAAGAACACTTGATCATTAGGCTTAAACATTTTTCTCAAAATATTTTTATCATGAATTGCTTTCATTTTCACTCGATCAGCAATGCTCCAACCTATGGCTGACCTATGCCTACTTAGGGTCTGAATTAATTTCTCACCTTGAGACTCAGACAATTCAGATAAGATAATAACAGGAAAAGTATCACCTGGACCAAGGAAAGTATGCTTTAAACCCTTAGGCAAAGGCTTCAATTTAACTTTGGGTGTTTCCACACTTGAAGGAATCTGGTCTTCACTTGTTTTAGGCAACTCCTCAAACTTCGGTTGCCATCCCCGTGCTCCATAATCCTGAGTTCTGCCAAAAATAGCACAAACATCAACCACATCAGATGGATCAGAAATATAATCAAACTCAGAATTAACAAGAAAATGCTCAAGGGGATCAGAATCATGAGTTGCAGAAACTCCCCTATCCATGAGTGAATCAACGAGTGAATCAATCGTGTACGTCTAGTGGCACTCGACCTCCTCTTCTGGCTCAATCATACTCAAAGAGCTCATCAATTTGGACACTTGGCTCTTTATCTCCTTGTTTTCTTCCACAACTTGCATAATCAAAGATTCAATCTTTTGGTTAGTCTTACCCTGTGCTTCAATAAAAGCATACAAAGTGTCTTCTAAAGAGTTCCTAGAAGATGAAGATGCATGATATGGTGCAGGGTATGATCTAGGGGGTTGTGCAGGTGGCTAGCTTTCAGACTTCCAGCTAAAATTAGGGTGATTGTGCCACCCCAGATTGTAAGTCTCAGAGAAGGGTGTGAAAGTTTTCTTGTACATACCTAAAGTATTACATTGTTTATCATACATCCCTCTCATCTTAGCAAATGTGGGACACTCTTGGGCGAGGTGATCTACCCCGCCACACACTGAACATGGTCTAAAAGACTCTGCATGATTAGCTAAGTGTGTTGGTTTTAAGTCTCTAGCCTTTAGCACCTCTAACTCCCTAGTGAGTATCTCAACCTTAGCTTTCAAGTTATCCTCCTCCTTGAGATGGTAAATTCTCCCACTATTTTGGTTCTCTGTAGGTCGTGACCTATTTGTACTCTCAAGAGCACTAGGTCCTGTCCAAGTGTGAGCTTTTTCAGCAAGCTCATTAAGGTACTCTATGGCCTCATCAGGATCTTTCTGCAAAAACTCACTATTACACATCATCTCTACAAATTGGAGCTCTCTAGGTGTAAGTCCCTCATAGAAGTAACTCATTAGACGCCAACTCTCATACCCATGGTGAGGGCACATACTCAACAACTCTTAAATCTCTATCAAGACTGATACAAAGTCTCATTATCTTTTTGTGCAAATGTGAAAATTTGTCTTTTTAAAGCATTGGTCTTATGTTGGGGAAAGTATTTAGTAAAGAAAATCTGAGTCATCTCATTCCACGATCCAATCGACCGTGGTCTCAGTGAGTATAGCCAACTCTTAGCTCTATCCTTCAAAGAGAAAGGAAATAACTTAAGTTTTGCAATGTCAACTGTTGCATTTTGAATATGGAAAGTCCCAACTACCTCTTCAAACTCCCTAATGTGCACATATGGATTTTCATTTTCCAAACCATGAAATGTAGGGATTAACTGTATCACCCCCGTTTTAACATCAATTTGACGCATATTGGGTGGAAACATGATGCATGATGGTATGGCTGTGTGTGTAGAGTGAAGGTAATCGTGAAGGGTCCTAGTGGGTTGATCCTCGTATTCGCTCATATTTTCAGAATTGGAAGAATTATCAAACAAAGAATTATCAAACAAGAAAAATTAGATTCTAAATCTGACTCTAACACAGGCCTATAAGCAAATCGGCCTAATGCGTCCCTATACCTATTATGCATGCAAGATGACAATAAAATAAATAAATAAATAAATAACTAGAAATAATAAATAATAATAATAATACTAATAATAATAATGCAGCAAGTAAAAAGAAGGGAACGAAGTTATCGCCTTTACAAATTGCTGAAAAGAAAAACTATCTACTGATTCTGTTACCGTCTCCCCGGCAACGGTGCCAAAATTTGATTACGCCCAAAGAATAACGCGGTAGTTGTAGTGTAACTTTGGGGTGTCGATTCCACAGGGAGACAAAATTAAAAGAATAATAGACAGAATTTCTGAAACTAAAGAAATATTAAACGATTAACGAGAAAAAAGAAATATAAAAAGTGATTTTGAAAGTAAATAAAAATTAAACAAACTGATTAACAGAAAAAGTACTCAAATTTAACGAACAGTAGAGCTTCGGGAATCCCTTGCACATATCTAGTAATTTAATTATTTTTAATTCACTGATAACTCAATTGAGAATTTAAATTCCAAAAATCTCAATCGGAAGATATAAAATTATGAATCAAAATTAAACTGAAAGTAACCCTTTGAAAAATCATTCATCACTTTTAAATCACTCAAATTATTATTCACATTGAGAAAACCCAACGACGACAATATACCCAACGAATAACATTGCAGCAGAGAATTGAATCAATATAAATAATTAATTGTCCCAAAAATAATCAAAACATTAATCCATTCAATAGAAAAAGCATGACTGAATCTATAAACGGACTAAACCCTTTAATTATTCGGAGAATAAAATCTAACAATAAATTGCGAATGACCATCAAAGAATTTAATAAATAAAATCACGTACAGAAATCAAAAATAAATTAAAATAACCATCTAATGTGCAAGTTCATCCCTAACCCTACTTAGAAATTTAGTTACCCATATACAGGACAGATAACGTAAATTTCACGGAGAAAAATCGAGCCATGGAGTAGCTGCGGCTTCTTCTCTGCACCAAAATTTCCCTTCTACGCCGCACCTGCGACTCTCTCCTCTGTGTTGTTCCGCCGCAGGACCTCCACTCATTTAGGTTTTTTTTTGCTTTTTATATTCCACCTAATGCACAAGCCGCACTTCTAATTGACGTATCAGCTTTCGCGCCCCCTCTGACTTGCGCGTCGCACCAGCCCAAACTGCCCTGGACCCCACACCTTTCGCAAACCCCAGGCCTCATGATGCAGCCCTGTTCAGCCTCAAACGCATAGTGTCGCACCGCAATTAGGCCCTAGCCCACATCTCTATTTCATTTGTTTTCTTTTGTTGTCTTCTGCTTTGCTGAATCTTTCTTCTTTAATTCAGCCTTGCCACGTCACTTGACTCCTTTGACTTTTCACACACTTTTGCTCTTTTCTCATGCCCGCGCATAGTCAACAGTTGTGACCTTTAGGCCACTTTTTCTATTAGATAACGATTGAATCTTGATTCAGACTCTTCACGGAAGTTGTAGCCCTGGATGAGTAGATAATTTTAACCCTAAAAACCACCTGATTTGGGCTTCAAAAACTCAAGTTATGACCCCTTGAAGTTGGCTGGTCGGACAGGTTCGGAGCAGCTTTCTAGGTCAGTCTTTGAAATAATGTTTGGAGGCCCAAATGAACTCCGATTTTTGCAAACTAGACCTTTCTGAAAAGCCCAAGATGTCCTCTAAAAACCAGTCCCGAAATGCTTTAATTTGAAATTTTGTTTAAACCAATGTTCATAAAATTATTTTAAATGAAAATTTTTTAAAAAATAAATTTTCTCCTGAGGTCGGGTTTGGCCGTTTCCATCCGGGCCACCGGATGCCCTTGTGGTCCAATTCTGGAAACTATTTCCATTTTTGGCTCAAATCCATACATCAGGTACCTTATAATATTATAAGCACATTTCTCTTCTATGAAACACTCCAAATATGCTCCTAAACATGTCTTTCGGTCAAATGATGCATGAAAATGCTCTACCTACAAAACCTGTGCAAGAACAATGCCCTACCGGAAAAAACAAAAAATTTTCCCTCATTTTTCAGATCTCTACAATAAAGGCTATTCTTTTTTATTGTAAGGTTAACTTTTCATTCAATAAAGAATTATCTTTCTGAGGTCTTATTCTCTGTGCTCGTGGATTCGAGTGTGTTACCTTTGTTCGTGGATTCAGACGATTTTTCTAAGAAACAGGTGGTGTCCTATTTCTTCACAAGTTTCCGCTATGTCAAATTAGTATTAAGTCTCTCACCAAGATATTAAATTATTATGAATCATAAGAGTTTTTCACTTTTAAGTTAAAAGACAATTTGTTATTTTATTTTTGAGTTAGTTTATTATGATCAGTTGGGACCAATTAATTTTTATATAAAACCTTTTTTTTAATCATTTTAAGTCATTTATTGTCACGCCCCGAATTTTCGCAAACTTGGGCACGAAGGAAACGAACAAAAAAGAAATAAATGAAGACAATTACATGCATTCCAACCACTAACCCAATTCCTGTTCTGATACTAATCTATAGGGCCTTGCCCATTTTTTTCATAACATACAAACAAACATGAAATAGTCTAGGGATTATGCCCTTGTACAACATCAAAATACGCCCCAAGGGCCAAATACGTTTCTAAATCCTTTTCCCTTCTTTTTCTCAAGATATCATCAAATCTCATGTAACAGGGGCGTCATCTATAATATGTTATCCCACGAATGGGTCAGATCAACTGCTGGTATAATATAATGCTAATGCAAGGAACAAAATTAAGGTGTGGCATGTGCAAGTGTACATTTATATCTACATGTCATACAATATCATCAATGCAGCATATGAATATTATGTGTAACGCACCCATACAAACTCTATGCCACACCCATGACTCACTTTACGGACCATCCCCGACGGCATGAGTACCCACGTATGCACAGCACCAAGTGCTCAACTCACACCAAGCTTCCAAGGAATCACATTATGCCAAGATGCTTTGATTTCACCATGCAACAATGCAATCTCATCGAAGCCTTTCATCCATACATGAAGCATGCTTTAAACAATAATATTCAAATCACAAAATTCCTTCCTCATGTGCATATGCTATACATATTCCATTTAAACACAAGTTCAAGTTACACATTCTCAATCTAAACAATCTTTAAAGAATATCAATCACACACTGTGCCAACACATGGAATATACATGTAATCATGGTCCACATTTATCACTCAACCAAACTTCCAAGAAAATAACAAGAACACATAAGCACACAAACAATTGGATGAATATACGAATCATGAGATCAATATGAAAATCAATCCTAAACTTAATCTTATTCCGTACTTAGCAAAATATCATACCTGATAGGTTTGTCTCAACCCTAAGAAGCCGTGCTCGCTGTGCAGCTGAACTAACAGTGATAATGTAGAATGTCAAATCACCTTCTCCTTTCCTTTCAGTGTCCCTAAATCATGAAATGTAACTCAGTCTATTGCCACTTGAATTATGATATTCATCAAATTTTATGCCTTTATTTCATGAGTTTCTATTTTGCTAAAATAAACTCTACCATTGAGTCCATAACGTTGAACAAGGTCGGCTTAGCCTTTCGCGAAATTCAATTTGGACATTCGGCTAAAAAGGGCAAAACGGTCATTTTGCACTTTTACATGTTCTTACTTCTCAAGACCTCTTTTCACAAATCAGACTCCACGGTTGAGTCCAGAATGTTCAAAATAATAAAAATTCACTAGTTGTTTATTTCAATCGGAGTTCATTTGACTACTCTTTGACTCAGGGGCATTTTGGTAATTTTTAATGTTCCCACGGGTCTTTTATCTTTCGGGACCTCGTCTCGTAACATGGACCTCACCGTTGGATTCTGAATGGTCAAGATAGTCAAAATACACTAACGACTTGTCCTGTCACACCCTAAATTTTCGCTAACCCGAGGTGCGAGTAACGAAACTAAAAGAAAATAAAATAATAAGGAAATAAAGGACAATCACATGCATCCCAAACACTAACCCAGTTCCTATTCTGATACAATCCATAAGGCCTTGCCCGTTACCTCATAACATACAAATTACTTGAAATAGTCTAGGGTTTATGCCCTTGTACAACATCAAAATACACCTCACGGGCCAAAACACTTCAAGTTCTTTCTCTCATTAAAACATCACCAAATCTCATGTGGCCAGAGTGTCATCTGAAATGGTATCCCACGAATGGGTCAGCTCAACTACTAGTATAATATAATGCTAATGCAAGGAACAAAATTAAGGCGGGGCATGTGCAAGTGTACATTTATATCTACATGGCATTTAATATCATCCATACAATGTACTAGCAATAATCTACATGTCATCTAACTCATTAACATAACTTAAGGCGTGGCATGTGCAAGTGTACATTTATATCTACATGGAATTTGATATGGTCCATACAATGTACTAGTAATGATCTATATGCCATCCATACAAACTCTATACCACATCCATGAATTCATTAATACGATGTAATGAAAATGTGCGTGACACATCCACACCACTCTACACACACCCATGTCAACTCTATGCCATGTTCATGTCTCGTTTTCGAAACACATCCGATGGAACCTGAGCACCAATACATCATCTCGTTTTCTGAACACATCCGATGGAAGCTGAGTACCATGTCTCATTTTCGGAACACATCCGATGGAACTTGAGTACCAGTACAATATCCAATTTCTGGGCCTTTCACCATAGGGTCTACACCCTCATAATACATAACACCACGTGCTCAACTCACACTATGCTTTCAATGCACCACACCATGCCAATATGCCTTGATTCCATCATGCAATAACACAATCTCAGATAAGAAATTTACCAACATATGGAGTATGCTTTTAAACAATGTATTCCACTTAAAGTAATCACAACATTTGAATAATAAACTCCTTCCACATGAATGTATGCAATACAGAATCACGTAAATGCATACTCAAGTCATGTATTCACCATCTTAACAACTCATCAAGAACATAAATCACGTACAGCACCAACGCATAAAATAAATCATATCTCCATGAAGCAGCAAGAAACACATAAGCAACGTAAACAATCAACTCAAGATTTCTTTTTAAAGCAACATTCCTTATGTGATTTTCTAACATCAAACAATTAAATGTATGATTCATTCAATCAACATGCAAATCATTCCTAAACTTAACTCTATTCCTTACTTAGCACAATATATCATACCTGATGGGTTGGTCTCAACCCTAAGGAATCGTGCTCGCGGTGTAGCTGAACCAACAGTGATAACGTAGAAGGCCAGACCATCTTCTCCTTGCCTTTCGGTGTCCCTAAAATCATAAAATGTAACTCAGTTATTTCATGAGTTTCTATTTTGCTAAAATTGATTCTACCATTGAGTCCGGAACGTCAAAGAAAGTCGGTTTAGGCTTTTGCGAAATTCAATTTGGGTATATGTACTAAAAAGGGCAAAACAATCATTTACATTTTTACGGGTTCTTACTTCTCGATGCCTCTTTTCGCAAATTGGACTCCACGATTGAGTCCAGAATGCTCGAAATAATAAAAATTCTCTAGTTGTTCACTTTAATCGAAGTTCGTTTGCTACTCTTTGTCTTAGAGGCATTTTAATCTTTTACTCTTTCATACATCGCAATGTTCGGTGCTTCGTTTGTTAGTATGTACTCCACCATTGAGTCCAGAATGTCGGACATAAATAAAATGGACTATCTTTTATGTCTAAACAGCCTTGGGTATTGTTAAGGTAATACAGTCATTTATGATTTACGTGTCCGTATTTTTTTTGAGACTTAATTTCGCCAATTGGACTCCACCATTGAGTCCAGAGTACCTGAAATAGTAAAAATACACTATTCATTTATTTATTTTGGACTTCGTTTGACTTATTTGATGTCCAAGGGTAAAATGGTCATTTTACCCATTTAATAAAATAATTAAATAAATTATTTTATTATTTTTCAAGGGTGCATTTGCATAAAATTTCTGAGAATTGGGCCAAAATATAATTCTGCAAAACTGTTTGGGGCTAAAATGGAATTCTAGAATTTCTTGGGGTCCAAATGAAAGTTTTGGAAGTTTTGGTTTATTTATTTTTAAAATTGAACATTGAACCGGTGGGTTTATTTCAGTTTTAAGTGAACCGGTCTAGAGTCTTACTAAACCAACCGGTCTGACTGGTTCAACATGTCATGCTGACATCATGTTGACGTCAGCCCTATATTATTAAAACATATTCCCTCAAACTGACGTAGCCGCAATACCGTTTTTGTGTTTGGTCGGGTTCCGACCCGACCCGACCCAAAGTCCAACCCAACAAGGTCATCTCCCTCGCTCGATTTTTCGGTAGGGCAACAGTAGGGTTCCGTCGCCATCTCCGGCGACGGCGACCCAATTCCGGCGAGTTTTCACTTCCTTTTAAATGTGGTTTTCCTCAGTTTTTCCTAAGCTTTAAGTCTTTAACCTCGGTTTTCCATTTAAACTAATTGGGTCTCTCAATATGGAGGTTTACACCTCCGGCCGACTTTCAGGCCAATTGAACCCTTCCCATTTTCACGCTTATTCCTTCACTGTTTTCATCTATTTCTTCCTCAGTTCATTTCCTGCACTTCCTAAGGTTATTTCTAGGTAAATTTTATAAAGTTTCATGCATAAAATGTTAGGGACCTGTGTCATCACCCTAGACCTGCAACTGAGATTTTTTCTTTCATTTCTTGACCATTTCGAGTAATTCTTTTTGCTAAATAATTCTTACAACATTCTCTTCAAGGCCCTATGCTCAAGGTCGAACAATCGTGCTTGAAAAATTTAAAATAGAAGCTGAGCCTGGCATACCTATTTTCAGGTTTCTCCTTGTTGCAGCTTCTCCCCTCTGCTTTCTTCCTCTTGGTTCACCCTCTGAATTTCTCTCAATGCCCACGCCTCTTCTACACAGCCTCTCTCTTTCTGATTTCCTCTCCAACTGATGTACACATACACATATACCTATCAAGCACACTGCCCTTTTCTCTCTCTCTACTATTTATCTCTTCACCTATCCTTTCACAGCCCCTTTTCTGACTTGTCACTACTGTTTTCTTTCTTCCACTTCTTCTTTTTCAGAATGCATTAAATCCATTTCTTGTAGCTTTGGTTTTCCATATATATATATATATGTATATTATATTACACATTCACACACACACACACACACACACCTACACACATCCATCCACACACACCCACTTGCACAAGTTATTGTGCACCACTTGTTATGACATGAAAATTTTTTATTTATTTATTTATTTATTTTATTATTATTCTTGGTTAATTAAGATTTTTATTATTATTATTATTAAAGTTGAATGTGTATGGATTATATATAAATGTGTGGCAAGTATATATGTGTGTGGGATGCAATATGTGTATGTGTATGTGGATATACATAGGTATATGTATATATATCAGATCTGGTTGGGTTTGTGAGTGTAACTGGACGTGTGTGTGTGTGTGTTTACAACCGAACTAGAGTGTGTGCAACCAGTTGGCAGTATGTGTGTATGGTGTGTGTATGATGATGATATATATATATATATATAGGATATATAGGCAGCTTTGCATTAAATGCAAAGCTGCATTTGGGGAGAAGCAAGGAGGCTGATACAGAAGGGAAGAAGTCAAACAAAGGGGCTGATGTGAGAGAGAAACGTGTGAGAGTGGATGAGTGGTGTATAGGGGTTGGTCTCGGTTAGGAAGGAAAGAGAAAGAAAAGAGAAACAGAGAGAGAGAGTTCTGGACTGTGAAGAAGGAGAGGAAGCTCGAGGAGTGACCAAGAGGAGGAAGGAAAGAGGGGAAGAGCTACAACAAGGAGAAACCCGAAAATAGGTATGCCCAGGTCTAGCTTCTGTTTTATTTTTTTTCTAGCATGATGGTCGATTTAAATCGTAGGGCCTCATAGGGTTTGAAAAATGGGGTTTAACGCAACAAGAATCAATCAAAATGGTTAAGGGGAGAGGGAGAAATGGGGAGTTGCAGGTCACGGTTGGGAGAAATGGGTTTTGGTATTTTATGTGTAAGCCTTGAAACAAATGATGGGGAAGAGTTCCTGTGTAGTGCAGAAACTTAGTTGAACTAGTTTGGAATAAAAACAGTGGGTATACTGTCACGAATATGAAAAATAAAACTTGGCCGGAGCTACGGGTTTGGCTATATTCGTGGGAAAATAATGGCCCAAGTGAAAAACAAATGTCATATTCGAGATCCTCATGAAAACATAAGGGAAACTGCAAAGAAAAAGGGGCAAAAATCGATCGGAATCCGGTCGCCGTCGCTGGAAACGGCGACGGAAACCTACTGGAGACTCATCGGAATAACGGGGAAGAAGGGGGACAGTTGGGTCGGGTTTGGGTCCGGTTCGGGTCCGGTTCGGGCGGGGCTGAACCGCCCCTGCCACGTGTCGAGATGGTGTTTTAAATTAAAAACTTAATTGGGTCTGTTTGGCTACAAGGATAAGAAATAAAAAATTAGAATTAAATGGGAACAGGGATATCTTATCCCTGTTTTGGATTAGCCACTATTTGGCTATCCAAATTGGGAATAAGGGTTTTCACAATTACAAAAGTACCCCTGAACTTTTTGATAATTACAAATGTACCCTGTACTTTTTCTGAAAATTGTACTTTGACCCAAAAACTTTAAATAATTACACTTTGACCCATAAAACTATTAGTTATTATGATTTGACCCACCTGATTTAAATATTAATAAAATAATAATTAAATTAATTAATTAATTTAATTATTTATATATTCTAAATTAATCCGGAGTCCAAAAGGGACAAGTCATTAGTGTATTTTGACTATCTCGACCATTCTGAGACCAATGGTGATGTCCGTTTTACGAGACGAGGTCCCAAAAAATAAAAGACCCGTAGTAACATATGAAATTACCAAAATGCCCCTGAATTGAAGTACAGTCAAACAAACTCCGAATTAGGTAAACAAATAGTGAAACTTTATTATCTCGAGCGTTCCGGACTCAACCGTGGAGTCCAATTTGTGAAAAGAGGTCACGACATGTAAGGACCCGTGTAAAGTGCAAAATGGCTGTTTTGCCCTTTTGAACCCAGATGCCCGAATTCAATTCTACAAAAACCTAAACTTATTCTTTTCGACGTCCCGGATTCAATAGTAGAGTCTAATTTAGCAAAATAGAAACTTATGAATTAAAGACATAAAATTTGATGAATAGAATAAATTCAAATGACAATGAACTGAGTTACCAGTTATGATTTTAGGGACACGAGAGGGCAAGGAGAAGGTGATCTGACCTTTGGTATCCTCACTGTGATTCTACCATACTACGAGTACACCTTCTTGAGTTGAGGTCGATTATCAGGTACGATATATTGTGCTAAGTAAGAAATAGAATTAAGATTAGGAATACTTGTTCTGCTGCCTTGATTGTTCACATGTTTGCTTGAATGTTCACATGCTTATGTGCTTCATGCTATCTTGCTGATGTTGGATGATGATTATGTGTATACTGCGTGTGTTAGTGTAGTGTGTGAATTATATGCTTTGAGAACTGTTGATATTATGAAATATGTACTTGAAAGCATGCTTTATGTACGAAAGAGATGCATCATTGAGATTACCTTATGACATGATGAAATCAGAGCATATTGGTATAGTGTGATTCCTTGGACATGGTATGGGTAAGCACTTGGTGCTTTGCATTATGAGGGTGCAGATCCTGTGGTGAAAAACCCAAAATCGGCCAATAGGTACTTGCCTGCCTGACGAATTCCGGACCGTGAAGCGAGACATACGTGGCGGTACTCATGCCAGCGGAGAATGACCGTATCATGAGACATGGGTGGCATAGAGTTGCATGGGTGTGTCACGCATACTGCTCATATACTGCATATTGTTTATATACTGCATATTGTTTATATACTGCCATCATGATATCGAATGCCATATAGAAATAACTGTACACTTGCACATGCCACGACCTTAGTTTTGTTTCTTGCATTAGCATTATATTGTACCAGCATGTTGAGCTGACCCCTTTAGTGGGGCAAACATTTCAGATGATGTCCCAGTTGTACGAGACATGGAGATGAACTGATTAGGGACTATGTTAGGCCCAAGGGGCGCTTTTGATGTTGTGTAAGGGCATAAGCCCGCGACTGTATTTTATTTAGTATGTGGTGAAGAAATGGACCAGACCTTATGTATTTATCAGAACAATATGTAGAATGTATGTGATCGTCCTTACTTATCTTTTATTCCTTTATTATTTTATTTTCTTTTGTCTCGTTACTCGCGCCTCGGGTTCGCTGGAATTCGGGGCGTGACACCACTTGTGTGTGTGTGTGTGTATATATATATATACATAACACATGACATTATACACACATACATGTACACATACACAATACACTATTCATAAACATCTCACATATACACACATTTATCAAAAATAAAAAATAAAAATAATAATAATAATATAAAAAAAAACTTGCTTTAAAAATTCAAATCTTTACATGTCCCATTTGGACTCTAGGCCATTTCGTGATATTTAATTTAATTAAATAAATAAAGTTATAATATATATATATATATATATATTTTGTGCTCAAAATAGGGCACGGGTGGTACCTGTCCCCATTGGCTCACACGTGTCCTTTCCATCTTACTGATCCTTGGTTTGAGTCGCAGGGGCTGTGCCCTTGCGTAATTTTTTTTCAATTTTTTTCTAAGCTAAACAATGGACAAGGCTAAAACATGGATAGGATATCCCAGTCCCTGTTCAGTTTAATTAATGGATTTTATAACCTCGCAGCCAAACACCCCTTATTCAAATTTTAAAATATTTAAACAGTCCCCCCCCTCCCCAATGCTATGTCGTTTCAATTACCCGCACCTGCGGTTGGGGCGGGTTTGACCTGAACCCGACCCATTACCCGAACCAAAGCCAAACAGTGGCTTCTTCTCCGGTGGAACCAACTAGGGTTCCGTCGCCATCTCCGGCGATGGCGACAATTTTCCAGCCACGTTCTGACCTAAATCAAATTCTATTTTTTTCCATTTCTCATAAGGGTTTCATATCAGACATTTGTTTTTGATGTAGGTCATTAGATCATCACGAATAGAGGGTCAAACCTCTTCGACCGATTTTTCGGCCAAGCATTTCTTTCCAGTTTCGTGACTGTCCTCCCACTGTTTTAACCCCATTTTTCTTCAAATCGTTTTCTGCACTATAGAGGAACGTTTTCCTTTTATTTAAACAAAGTTTTAGAAGTAAAATTTCCAAGAACCGATTATCGTCTCCAACTTGTAACTCACTATATCTTCCTCAGTTTTTGACCATTTTGAATGATTCTTTTTGCAATAAACCCCTATTTTATGCTCTACAAGACTCTGTACTCAAAACTAAATAACCATGCTCGAAAATTTAAAACTGGGTTAAGCTTAGCTTACCTATTTTCTGGATTTCTTGGTGTCACAGTATCTCTCATCCACTTCTGGATTTCTCCCAATGTTCACGACTTCTCCCCCTTGCTCCTTTTATTCTCTGTTTCCCTTCTAACCAACACACACATCTCACATATACATCACAAGCACAACTGCCCCTCTCTCTCTCTCTCTCTCTTTATTATTTCTCTCTCTACCCACACCTCTTTCTCACTTTTCACAGTCCTGATTTCTCCTTCTTTTTCTTTTTTTCAGAATGCATTAAATGCATTGCTTGTTTGCTTAATTTTTCATATATATATATATATATATTATATTACACTCACCACACACACTGTTAGCCGTCACACACACACAACCACCCACAGCAGCACACGCACACACACCCACTTGCACACACACAGGCTGTCTTGCACTCACACTTGTGATATATATATATATATATGTATGTTTTAATACATGTACATACATAAAACATATAATATCATATACATATACATATACATACATACATATACCATACACCATTTGTACACATTCCATACATACACACATATTTATTTAAATGAAAAGTTTATTCCAAAATTTTTTTTGGGATCTCTACATTTATCATATATACAGTCAAATTCTCTGAAACTCCCTCCATTCATTAGTATCAACAAAAACATCAATATGATGACTCATCGACAAAATTATCGTGATGGTTTATATAGTGTTGTTTTTTTCTATTAAAACTTTACAGTATTTTTAATGGTGAAATTAAAGGAGTTATCAAAACTAAATTTTGGTAAGTGAGTTAAAAAATTCTATTCTAATAGTAATTTTTATTTCTATCAAAATTTGACTAAAATTAAAAACTTTATCAAATACAGCTTTTATTTTGATAATTATTATTTACATTAACTCTTCATATCGTAAAATATTAATAGTCTATATTTGATATTTTTTTATAATACTTTTAATGATTGAAAAAGATAGTTAAAAAAATAATAATTTTATTTAAAAATAATAATATTTACTATTACAACCAAAAAAAAAAAAGTCAAAATATAAATTTTTTGTTGCTATATTACTACTAAAATTTAACGGTATTGAAATAACTATCCCTTGAATAATTTAGCTGCCTTGAAAGTAACACATGGGACCTATCCCTTGAAATAATTGCGTGACGAAAAACAACATTAGAAAAATTCAGTGCTGGCCATTGAAGGACAAATATTTTACAGCTCACATGTCTGACCATTATGTTCACTTTTTCCACCATAAATTATCATCACTGATATACCATAAAAGAGCAGGCCAATCAGCACTTGACACGTATAACCATAATCCAGCTCATGCTCGGCCAACATGGTTCTCACTCAGCCAATGACTAAAAGCTCAAGCATCCAGATTAGCACAAAAGGTCGGAAGTGACCGAACATCTACCTTCAGAGCACATATATCCGAACAAGGGTCTCAAAACTGATCACAGGGTCCAGATCAACATTCCAGACCTCGTCACCGCCTTAGCGGATGCCGAGCAGGGAATAAGGAAGCAGTCTTCAACAAGGAAACATTCTTCAACAAGGGAACTACCATCTATGGTTATTTCTATGCAATATTCAACAAGGTAACTACAATCTCCGATGATCAAATCCCTACAATCATGGCTCCGAATCCTAATCAACTTAGGAAGGCCGCGGTTTATAAATTAAAACCTAAAGGTACGCTTTATTTTCATGCTCATTCTTTTGGCTTTCAATACAGTCTTTCAATTCCTTTTACTTACTTAAGCATCGGAGCGGCTATCGCCGGAGCCAATCCGGTGGACCTCTGATCGTCTTTTTGAGTGTTCTACAGGTCACGGAGCCCACACTTATTGCGAGTCAGAAAGTGCAGCATCAGTTTGGCGCCGTCTGTGGGAATGACTAATCTCCAAGTGCTCTATTCATAAACTCATCTCTTTCCTCACCGGAAAACCATGGCACCAAATCTCCGACCACGACAGAATACTCAGAATTCGCAAAACTCTCAATGTCAGCCGTCTGCTCCTCGTACAAAGGGACCAGCTGTTAATCCCATGTGACAAGAGATCGAATCGACCAAACGACACAATGAACTGGTGCAGGAACAGTTGCTTGCCATCACTAGAACGCTGGCAACACTCACACAAAACCAAGCAACGGGTTCTCCTAACCCGTCAGTCAACTTCGCTGTAGGAGCACATGTCACGCCCCGAATTCCAGCGAACCCGAGGCGCGAGTAACGAGACAAAAGAAAATAAGAATGATAAAGAAATAAAGACGATCAAGCATGATTACATACATTCCGTACACCATTCTGATACATACATAAGATCTAGTCCATTAGTTTACAATATACAAAATAAGACACAATCTCGAGCTTATGCCCTCATACAATATCAAAAACGCCCCTTGGGCCTAACATAGTCCCTAATCAGATCATCTCCACGTCTCGTACAGTTGGGACATCATCTGAAATGTTTGCCCCATTGAAGGGGTCAGCTCAACATGTTGGTACAATATAATGCTAATGCAAGAAACAAAACTAAGGTCATGGCATGTGCAAGTGTACAGTTATTTCTACATGGCATTCGATATCATGATGGCAGTATATGAACAGTATACAATATATGAGCAGTATGCGTGACACACCCATGCAACTCCATGCCCACCCATGTCTCATGATACGGTCCTTCCCCGTCGGCATGAGTACCTTGTATGTCTCGCTTCACGGTCCGGAATCCGTCAGGCCGGCGAGTACCTAATGGCCAATTTTGGGTTTTTCACCACAGGATCTGCACCCTCATAATGCAAAGCACCAAGTGCTTAACTCACGCCATGTCCAAGGAATCACACTATGCCAATAAGCTCTGATTTCATCATATCATGATATAATTTCAATGATGCACCTTATTCATATATAAAGCAAGCTTTTAATCACATGTTTCATAATGTCAACAGTTCTCAAAACATATAATTCTCACACTACGCTAACACATGCAATATACAAGTAATCATCATCCAAGTTTAGCAAAATAGCAGGAAGCACATAAGCATGTGAACACTCAAGCAAACATGTAAACAATCAAGGCAGCAGGACAAGTATTCCTAATCTTAGTTCTATTTCTTACTTAGCACAATATATCGTACCTGATAATCGATCTCAAACCGAGAAAGTATACTCGTAGTGAAGTGAAGTCACTGTAAGAACACCGAAGGTCAGATCACCTTCTCTTTGGCTTTCCGTGCCCCTAGAATCATAACATAAGACTCAGTTCAATCGTCACTTGAATTATGCTATTCATCAAATTTTATGTCTTTATCTTATAAGTTTCTATTTTACTAAATTAAACTCTACTATTGAGTCTGGGACGTCGAAGAAAATAAGTTTAGGTTTTCGTAGAATTGAATTCGGACATCTGGGTTCAAAAGGGCAAAACAGTCATTTTGTACTTTTCACGGGTCCTTACACTTCGAGACTTCTTTTCATAAATTGGACTCCACGGTTGAGCCCGGAATGCTCAAAATAATAAAGTTTCACTATTTGTTTACTTAATTTGGAGTTCGTTTGACTGTGTTTCAATTCAGGGGCATTTTGGTAATTTTAAAGGTCACTACGGGTCTTTTATTTTTCGGGACCCCGTCTCATAAAATGGACCTCACCATTGGCCTCAGAATGGCCGAGATAGTCAAAATACACTAATGACTCGTCCCATTTGGACTCCGAGTTATTTTAGAATATTTAATTAATTAAATTAATTAATTAATTAATTAATAATTTATTAATATTTTATTCATGAGGGGTCAAACATAATTAATCAAAGTTCTGGGGTTCAAAATCAGATTTCCTAGAGTTCTGGGGTTAAGGTTCAATTTCCAAAAGGTTCAAGGTCAAATTGTAATTAGTCAAATTTACTATTCTCAATCAGGTTAACCAAACAGGGGCCAATCCGAGAACAGGGATAGGATATCCCTGTTTCAATTTAATTCCAATTTCTTAATTTCCTAAACCTACAGCCAAACAGACCCATTGGGTTTTGTAATTTAAAACAGGGGAGCGACACGTGGTAGGGGCGGTTCAGCCCCGCCCGAACCGGACCCGACCTGGACCCGGAACCCGACCCGGGTGGCCTCCCTTCTTCCCCGATTTTTCGACGGTGAACCAGTAAGGTTCCGGCGCCTTCTCCGGCGCCGGCGACCGTTTTTCGGTGGATTTTCAGTGTTTTCAAAATGTCAGTTTCTTCCATTTTTCCCCTAGATTCCTTTTCTACCCTCCTTTCCATCAAGACCCTCTCAATCGTCTCGAATTTAAGGTTTAATAGCTCCGACCGGTTTTTCGGCGAGCTGATTTTTCTTAGTTTCTTGCTCGGTTCTTGACTATTTTTCATTCTTTCTTTTTCCATTCTCTTTCTGCACCTCGTAGGATTATTTTTAGGTCATTTAAACATAGTTTCTCACATAAAATGACAAGGTCCAACCTTCATGGCCGAGACCTGTAACTTGGATTTTCTCCCTATTTCCTTAACCGTTTTCTATCATTCTTTTTGCATTTGAAAGCTAAAATCATGCTTTATAAAACCCTATGATTTAAACCAAACAAATCATGCTTTTGCAATTTAAAACAGAAGCACCCACTTACCTAAAATTTCTGATTTTCTCCTTTTGGTTTGCTTCCTCTCTCCTTCTGTTCCTCTTGGTCACTTCTGCTCTTCAGAACTCTCTCTCTCTCCCTTGCTCTCAGTCTTTCTTTCCTTCTCTTTTCTTCCCACCCGAGACTACACATATACCCAACACATCCAACTCTCACACATCTCTCTCTCTCACAGCCCCTTTTCTTGATTTCCTTCACCTTGTATCAGCCTCATTTGTTCTTCCACAGGTGCAGCTTTGCATTCAACACATCCAACTCTCACACGTCTCTCTCTCTCACAGCCCCTTTTCTTGATTTCCTTCACCCTGTATCAGCCTCATTTGTTCTTCCACAGGTGCAGCTTTGCATTAAATGCAAAGCTGCCCTATATGTATGCCTATACACACATTTCACTCATTACACACATTAGAAACACACACACACAGCCGACACCTCTCACACACTAGTTCAGTTTCACCCACACACAGTGCACACATGCACTGTTTTATACATATACACATCCCCATATACATACACATGTTGTATCCCACACACATATACATATGCTACACATACATATATAATCCATACACATTCACATATGCATACACACATATATGTATATACACATACCATACATACATTCATCAATTTTAAATAATAATAATAATAATAATAATAATAATAATAATAATAAATAAAATTTAATAACCAAGAATAATAATAAAAAAAAAAAAAATTCCCATGTCATAACAGCACAACCTCCTATTGCCACGAAGAATGAAGAACTTTGTGAGCAGGCTCCAAATAACCAGCCTGGGCACCCCCAAGGTGTTGCCCGTGTTGGCAGAGATCCACAACCGTCAGCAGCTCCAGGCTAGGGAACATTAGCCTTCGTTCCTGACGTCCATTACCAGAGCACTACTCGGGCCCCAACTCCAAGGGCCTCGGGAGCACATCCGGTACCGTAGGAGCCTCATCCCCATGCAGCACCAGTCCCTCCGGTTCGGAACCTTCCTCCGTCCGAAGGGCGTACTCAACCCTACTACCCTGAAGCTGAGGCTGTCAGGCAGGGTTCGCAAGACGTCAGAATCAGAGACCAGCGGAGGGTAGAGGAGATTGCCGAGTCTATGGACCGAACAATCGCCTTGAGAGGACCTCAGAACCCTCCAGAGCAAGATGAGTTGGCCAGGCTGCTCGGAAGACTAGCCACCCCGTTCACTCACGCCATCATGTCAGAAGAGAGGCCTAGAAAATTCATGGTGCCCAAGTTCACCTTGTACGATGGATCTGGAGATCCAGGAGATCATCTTTCTCATTACTAGCATACGATGGCCCTTTACGGAGCCTCTGATGCTTTCATGTGCCGAACTTTCATCACCAGCTTGAAGGGAACTGCTCTGAAGTGGTTCCACAATCTCCCTCCGAACTCAATTACCAGCTTCTATGAGCTCAGTAGACAGTTTTTGGACAAGTTTATGACCAGCAGGAGGCTCAGAAGGGGACCAGAATTCCTGTTAAATGTTAAGCAGACTAGCGAGGAATCCCTCAGAGCCTACATTGCGCGCTTTAATACCGAAACTCACGGAGATCACTGACTATAGCCCAAAGTTCCTTGTAGCAGCCCTAACTGCTGGGCTTGCCCAAGGTGGTTTCAGAGACTCCTTAACAAAGAGCCCCGCAGCTGACATGGCGGCATTAATGGATCGGGCCAGAAAGTACATCAACCTGGAAGAAGCCAACTGCACATCCCAGAAAGGCAAAGATCAGACCCAAAGGGACAATCCAAAGAGGGAGGATCACAAGAGGGAGGATCATAGAAGAGACTCCAACAAAAAGAGGGCCAGGAGCCCAGAGAAGAGAACAGCACCCAGAGCTGTGTACAACTTCGGACCAAGGGAGTTCACCAACTTCACTCCTTTAAACACCACGCCGAACCAGGTACTCCGGCAGATCTGAGATCGGGAGAACCTGAGGTGGCCGGAGCCAATCAAAGGAGATCTCAGTCTTCGGGACCAAAGTAAGTATTGTAATTTCCATAAAGATCATGGACATACAACTAACACATGCAGAACCCTCCGATATGAGATAGAGCAGCTCATAAAGAAGGGGCTTCTTCGGGAGTTCGTCAAGCAGGACGGAAGGCAGAACCCCCAAGAAGACAAGCCTTAACAACGGCCAGACCAGAGGCCTGAGCAGAGGCAAGAGCAGAGGGAGGGACGAAACGAGCCTCAGAGGCAGAACAACCACGTCATCTACGTCCTCCATGCTGACTCCCCTATCACAGGAATGTCCAACAAGGCAAGAAAGAGATATGCTCGGGTGGCCAGAGCTGCCCCGAACGTATTACAGATCTCCAACGTAGAAAGGAGGTTCAAGCCAGCACCGGAGATCCAATTCATTGAACAAGATCTAGCAGGGGTACACTACCCTCACAGTGATGCCCTTGTTATCACACTCAAAATCGCTAATTGCAAGATCAGAAGAGTCCTGGTCGATACTGGCAGCTCCATCAACATACTGTTCTATGAGCCACTTAAACAGATGGGGATGGACCATGACAACGTCAAGCCCACTACTGCCGTGATGGCAGCTTTTGATGGCAATCTCAGCACCCCGTTGGGGAGAGTCGACCTTCCTACCACTGTAGGAGAGGGTGAAGGGCAGAAGACCACCATCTCGGAGTACATGGTGTTAAACATGAGATCTCCCTACAACGTCATAATTAGGAGACCCTGGTTGCACCAGATAGGGGCAGTCACTTCGACCCTCCATCAGTGCCTGAAGTACGTCCACAACCAGAACGTTCACTCTGTCAAAGGGTGTCAGCCAACCTCCCGGGAGTGCCACGCTATTACTCTCAAGGAGAAGGCTCCTAAATAGCAATTACAATACACTCGGGACTGTGCAGATCCGGTTCTCACTCACTCTCCCGAGGTGGAGGATTGCCCATCCAGCATTGAAGAACCCCTGAGCCCAAGGGGACGAGACAGCCGAGCCAAACCCATTGGCGAGCCCATCAAAGTGTTGGTCAGTTCAGAATCAGAAAGGCGCTATTTATACATCGGCCCAGACCTAACACACTTCGAGTAGGAAAAGATAGTCAGGTTCTTAAAAGACAACCTCTCTATCTTTGCTTGGGAGACCAAAGATATGGAGGGAATAGATCCCAATCTTATAACTCACAAGCTGATGGTGGATCCGGATCACCCGCCAGTCAGACAGAAGAGAAGGCCGAATTGTTCATGAACGGCATCGGATTATAAATGAAGAAGTCCAAAGGCTGCTGGAAGCCTAGGATGATACGAGAAGTGTTCTACCTAGAGTGGTTAGCCAACACCGTGCTTGTCAAGAAGAAAAATGGCAAGTGGAGAGTCTGCGTTGATTATACAGACCTCAACAAGGCGTGCCCCAAGGGACAGCTTTCTATTGCCAAGAATAGACCAACTGGTTGACGTCACTGCGGGGCATGAGCTTATGAGCTTCATGGATGCCTACTCTAGGTACAACTAGATCCAGATGTACCTTCTAGACCAAGAGAAGACAGCCTTCATAACCGAACGAGGGCTCTACTGCTACAGAGTAATGCCTTTCGGATTAAAGAACGCTGGAGTCACTTATCAGCGGTTGGTGAACAAGATGTTCAGCCCACTGCTCGGCAGCACCATAGAGGTATACATCGACGACATGCTGGTAAAGAGTCTGCAGAAAGGCAGTCACCTCCAGCACTTAGCCCAGACCTTCGATATCCTCAGACAGCACAGGATGAAGCTCAACCCCTCAAAATGTACCTTCGGAGTTACGAAGGGAAAATTCTTGGGATACATTGTCTCTCAGAGGGGTATCGAAGCAGACCCCACTCAGATCCAAGCTCTGATTGGACTGAAGTCACCAAGAACCAGAAAGGAAATTCAGGCACTGAATGGCAGAATTGTGGCACTGAGCAGATTTATATCTAAATCCACTAATCGCTGCCTACCTTTCTTCAAAGCGCTAAAGGGCAGCAAAGCTTTGCAGTGGACGGAAGAATGTGAGAAATCTTTTCAAAAACTAAAGGAGTATCTAGCCTCTCCAGAGCTCCTGTCAAAACCAGTACAAGGAGAAAAGCTACTCTTGTACCTTACAGTTTCTGAAAACGCGGTCAGCTCCGCATTAATCAAACAGGACAGAGGAGTGCAGAGGCCCATATTCTACGTCAGTAGGGCACTACTTGACACGGAAAGAAGATATCCTGAAGTAGAAAAGTTGGCCTATGCCTTGGTCATATCAGCTCGGAAGCTTCGACCGTATTTCCAAGCCCATCCAATCGAGATCCCAACTGCTTATCCTCAGAAGTCAATACTAAGGAAACCTGAGGTATCAGGAAGATTGGTGAAGTGGTCTGTGGAGCTAGGGGAATTCGACATATCATATGTACTCCGAAACTCCATCAAAGGGCAGGCCTTAGCTGATTTCGTTGCCGAGTTCACCCCGGCACTTCAAAACAAGGTACAACTCACCAAAACCTCGAGAACCTGACTGCTATACATTGATGGATCATCAACCGATCAAGGTTCAGGAGTAGGCCTGGTACTACAGTCCCCTGATGGGCTCACGTCAGAAAAAGCAGTCAGCCTGGGATTCAAAGCTTCTAATAATGAAGCAGAATATGAAGCCCTAATCTTAGGCATGAAGCTTGCCTTGAAATGCGAGGCTCAAAACCTCGATGTCTTCTCTGACTCCCAACTGGTGGTGAGCCAAGTCTTGGGAGAATTTGCCATTAAAGATGATAGGATGCTCCGGTACTCTAAACTGGTGAACCACTTGAGGCATTCCTTCCAGAAATTTACTATCCAGAAAATTGAGAGAAGCCAGAATTGCAGAGCAGATGCTCTGGCTAACATGGCCTCCCGCCTCAAGTCTATAGTGAACTCCACAATAAAAATCTCCTTTCAGCCAGGATCCAGCATTGAGGAAGCCCAAATTGCTCAAATTAATAAAGAGCCCCTAGAAATGGATGACTCCAATCCTTCAGTACCTAAGATTCGGGCTCCTCCCAGAAGACAAAAATAAAGCCAGGATAATCCGAATCAGAGCGGCTCGGTACCTGATCCTGAACAACAAGCTTTACAGAAGGTCGTATTCTCAACCTCTGTTAAAAAACTTAGCTCCAGAAGAGTCACAATATGTCTTGGCTGAAATACACGAGGGAATTTGCGGGAATCATAATGGGGGCAGAACTATAGCTCACCGAGCTCTGTCTTAGGGCTATTACTGGCCTAGCATGCTAAAACAGGCTAAGGAGTATGTTCAGAAGTGCGACAAATGCCAAAGATTTGCCCCATATCAACATCAGCCTCATCACGAGCTCATCCCGATTCGTAGTCCTTGGCCCTTTGCTCAATGGGGGATGGACATCGTGGGTCCATTACCAAAGGCACCTCCGAACAGGAAATATCTATTGGTGGCCATTGACTACTTCTCTAAATGGGCCGAAGCTGAGCCTTTAACATATATCACAGAAAAGGAAGTTGAGAGCTTCACTTGGAAGAACATTGTGTGCAGGTTCGGCATACCATGTGTGATTATCTCCGACAATGGGACACTATTCACTGGTAAAGGCTTTAAGACATTCTGTGAAAATCTCAACATTAGGCAGCACTTCGCCTCTCCAAGCCATCCACAAACAAATGGGCAAGCAGAGGTCACCAACCGAACAATCCTCGACGGGTTAAAGAAAAGGTTGGAACAGGCCAAAGGAAAGTGGGCAGAGGAACTCCTTGGAGTTCTTTGGGCCTACAGAACAACCAGAAGAACTCCCACCTCTGAAACCCCCTTCTCACTAGCCTATGGGACAGAAGCAGTAATTCCGGTTGAGATCGGTATGCCAACCCTGAGAACAGAAGCCTTTGAGCAAGAATCCAATGATCAGCAACTGATGGAAAACTTGGATTTGCTCGAAGAGAGAAGGGATCAAGCCAGCATCAGGATGGAAGCCTATCAACAAAGAATGGTCAACAAATCCAAGGTAGGACTCAAGACGGTTAGCTTTCAAGTCAGAGATTTTGTCTTAAGAAGAGTCTTTCAAAACACCAAGGATCCCACTATGGGAAACTTGTCACCAAACTCGGAAGGCCCCTACAAAGTAACAAAGGTTGTTCAGCCTACCACCTACTGGCTAGAAGACATGACTGGGAAGCCTGTTCCTAGGCCATGGAACGTGGAACACTTACAGAAGTATTATCAGTAGAGATGTTTCTTTTACTTCCATAGAATGTTCATCTATAAATACACAGGCCTCTAGAGCCTGGTCCATAATGTACGAGTCTTTGCACTCGGTCCATCTATAAATGCACAGGCCTCTAGAGCCTGGTCCATAATGTACGAGTCTTTGCACTCGGTCCATCTATAAATGCACAGGCCTCCAGAGCCTGGTCCATAATGTACGAGTCTTTGCACTTGGTCCATCTATAAATGCACAGGCCTCCAGAGCCTGGTCCATAATGTACGAGTCTTTCCACTCGGTCCATCTATAAATGCACAGGCCTCCAGAGCCTGGTCCATAATGTACAAGTCTTTGCACTTGGTCCATCAATAATGCACAGGCCTCCAGAGCCTGGTCCATAATGTACAAGTCTCAGTACTTGGTCCATCAATAATGCAGGCCTCCAGAGCCTGGTCCATAATGTACAAGTCTCAGTACTTGGTCCATCAATAATGCACAAGCCTCTAGAGCCTGGTCCATAATGTACAAGTCTCAGTACTTGGTCCATCAATAATGCACAGGCCTTCAGAGCCTGGTCCATAATGTACAAGTCTCAGTACTTGGTCCATCAAAAATGCACAGGCCTCCAGAGCCTGGTCCACAATGTACAGGTCTTAAGTACTTAGTCCAATGCAAAGGCCTCCAGAGCCTGGACTGTAAAGACTTAAAAAAAATAAAAATAAAAAAAATAAATGAATAGAAAGGGGTATGTGACGATAATAATTGGAGATGGCCCTGAATATATAGTAAGCCATGAGGGGATTAATTATTAAGAAATATAAAATTTTTACAGACCAAAAAAAAAAAAAGGAAAAAAAAGAAAGAAAGCTGTTGGAAGAAGGGGCAACTTAATATATATATATATATATATATTATATTATATTATGATATATTATATAGTATATGAAGCTTCAAAGAAGCTACGGGGAGGAGAAACCGAGAGATAGAAAAGGCGGTGCAGGTTGCGTGAAAATAGGAGAAAAATGAGAGAAAAAGAAAAAGAGAGAAAAGGAAAGAGAGAAAGAAAGGGGGGAGGTTGCGCAAGGGCGATGATGGAGGTGGGGACGGCACCTAACGGCGTGCCGAGTTTCGTATGCCACCAAAGTTGTTGTCGACGGAGCAACAATGGGTTGGGACGGATCTGTCGGGGAGTTGTCGACTTTGGCCGTATCACTAGATCGTGATTTGAATTCGGTTCTGCTTTAGGTTGATGACGGGTGGGGAGGATGGAGCTGCGACAGAATAACTGGATTTCAGGTTGGATTGCTAATTCGGTCATGGCCGTGTTTGGAGACGACGTTGTCTGGCTCGAAATTGTGTGAGTGGATGTTACGGTTTTGTGGTTCGGGATTGTGTGTGGTGTTGTAGTTTTGTCGATGGCTGTCATGGATGTTGAGTTGGTTCGTTGGTTTGTCGGTTCGTCAGATTGAGAGATAGCAGGTTGGGTCTCTTGTTCAGGTGGTGGATTTTTGATGCAGTTGGAATTGATTGTGTAGCGGTGTAGGAAGGAATATATATATATGAATGGTAGTTCGGCAATTTGAGAAATTAGGCCATGGAGGTGACATAGTTGCGCAGTAGAGGGACGGACAGTGTTGCTGTTGTTGTCTGATCTGTTTAATGAGAAAATTGAGAATCAATTGGGGGGAATTTACAGAGATATATATATATATATATATATTTATTTGTTTGTGTTTGTGTGGCAGTGCGGTAGGGGATGATTTTTCCGTGAGGGTTGGTTTGAACAGCATGTTGGTGTTGGGTTGCGGTTTTGTGACATGAAATTGTGTGGGATGTTACGAGCAGGGGCTGTCTTGAATGAGAGAGAACAGGTTGGATTTTTTGGTCCGATTTTGTCCGGATTTAGAAATGATGGTTTTAATTGTATAGGTTGATTTGTTGTGGTTTGAATTGAGAGGTTTAAGTGTGGTTTGATGCTTGGTGTTGGATGGTTCTAAAATTAGTGAAACGGAGTTATAGGCAATGGGATGTCAAGGCGTATTTTGGTGCTTTGGGACTACTCTATATTTTACATTTTAATTGTCACTGTGTTGAGGATTGATGCAGTCTGATGTGTTGAGAATTTGGAGAAGATTAAAAGAGCAACTTAAGGAAGGGAAAGTTCTTTAATATCTGATGGATGGGATTTGTTTGGTTTGAGTTCTATTGAGGGGCCACTGCAATAGAGAGAATCAAAGAGGTTGATTCAACAGAAGCTTGGGGACATCTTTGTTGACTTGACTGCATAGTGAACACAGCTTCATGGGGTTGAGATAACTCGATCAGGAATGGTACTTTACTAAATAAGGAATAGGATTAAAGTAGGATTGATGTGCATCTTGATTGAATGATTCTTGTGCTTATCTGCTAATAGAAGATCACATAGGAATTATTGCTGTGAGAACCCTTGAGTTGATTGGTTATGTGCTTACGTGTTCGTTATGATTATTTGGGAGTTTGGATTTACTTATTGAGTTGTCATCATATGTGATTTATGTTTTAGAAGGATTGTTGATATTGTGACCTGTGGACTTGCGTAAGCATTGAGATTGATCGAGCATGACACGTAGATTTGTGGATGAAACCTTGTGATTTAAATACTACTTGTTGATCTTAATTGTGATGTGTTATTTAAAGTATGTTGCAAATGCTTATGAAAATAATGTTTCATTTGAACTGTACTATTGCACGATAGAATCATGGCATCTTGGCATAGGGTGATTCCTTGAAAGCATAGTGTGGGTCAGCACGAGGTGCTGTGCATTATGAGGGTGTAGATCATGTGGTGAAAAACCCAAAATTCGGCCGTTGGTACTCCATTCCATCGGGGGCGCACCGAAAAGGAGACATACGTGGCGGTACTCATGCCAACGGGGAAGGACCGTATCATGAGACATGGGTGTGACATTGAGATGCATGGGTGTGTCATGCATATCGCCTGTGCATTGTGTTGATGAATTTGTGAACGTGATATAGAGTTTTATACATATGTAGTTTGTACATTGCCATTATATTATATGCATGATTAGGGAGGCATGTAGACATACCTGTACACTTGCACATGTCACGTCTTAATTTTGTTCCTTGCATTAGTATTGTACCATACCAGCATGTTGGCACTGACCCATTCGTGGGCACAGGTTTCAGATAAATCTCCTAGTACGCGGGACTTGATGAAGTCTTGGAGAAAGGAGAGGAAATAAATTTGGAAGAATATTTGGCCCTTGGGGCGTATTTTGGTATTATAAAAGATTAGTGTGTTTCTGAAAAGAATGGAAATGACATTGTATATTGTAAGAAATATGGAATTTGTGATCTTTTAGTTTAAGTGTAGGAGTAGACGTGATGGATTGTATAATTAGGTGATGTATATTTAACTTTGATAAGATTGTGGCCATCGAGTGAGGATGGATTGTGATGTGTTTGTATTTATATGTTGTATTGTGATTATCAGGAAGAAAAAGGCTCGAAAAACAAAGGAGGTTCTGCCGAAATTTTTTTAAAACGGGAATGTATGTAGGCTTGTATCTATATTAGTTAAATTATTATTTATTTATTTATTAGTCTAATTCTTTTCTTCTTTTGTTTCGCTTGAGTCGCGTCCCCGGGTTCCAGTTGGAAATTCGGGGCGTGACATGGACCACCCTAATGCACAGGCCTTCCGAGCCTGGCCCACCTTCAATTAGCAGACTCTGTGATCCAGTCCATCCAAAGGCAGAAGTTCTAAGCATCTTCGACCAAAGTTTACACAAGTCTCCTAGATCTGAACTCCTCAAAGACTGACATTTAGCTTATCTTGCTTATCTACCAACAAGCAACAAACAGTGCAAGTGCCGAACAAATTTAAAGAATACTATTTCAAAGCTTCAAAGTTTTGTGCAAGGTTTCTTTGATCTATTCTTGAGACATACAGATGAGTTATTTATCAGAAGTGCACAAAAGGGTGATCTAACTCAGAAAAGCACATTCAAACAGAAAAAAACATCAGATCTGAGAAGAAGGAACTCAATTTTATTGATGATTCAGAAGATTTACATCAGTACAACAAAGACTGGAAATAAAACAGAGGCTACAATAAAGACACCATTACATAGGCTACTACAGAAGCTACAATCTGCAACATCATGGCTCTTTGCCTCGGATGATAAAGGGGCACAGGATCCAAACTTCCATTATCGCTGTCGCCGGCTTCATTTGAAAGGAAGGAATCCTGAACCCCAATCGGCAGCAAGGAGCACCCAGGCCATTTCATCATCACTATCACTAATTTCACGACCAACGGATGATAAGGGCTTTGGGTCTCAGGGGACCTCCACCCATCTTCTTCACACCAGTTGTCTCACCCCAACTGATTTGAGTAAGGGTCTCTGACAAGACATGAAGAAGAGGAGGCACCCCACTTGCGTCTTCATCACCAACGCTCCAAGCCTTGGTTGAATCAAGGAGGGACCACCACCCATCGGAGGAATCTCGACCGGATGCCAAGATGGACAAGAGGACTTGTGCCTCCTTTAATCCTTCCTTGGAGACTTAATCAAAGGGGAGGATAACTCTCGGCCACAGTTTAATCATTCCTAACTCAGACAAAGAATCGTCCATCATCTTCGGGTGAATGGCAAAATTCCGGCAGCATCTAGAGTCTCTCTTACAAGGGAACAATTTGGGGACAAGAGGCTTAAGCGCAACCGTATGCCCTCGTTTCCATATATATAGACCCTTGAAGTCCAAAAGCCACCCAACTTAACCGTCGCAACGGTGAAAAAGAGATTGGCCTCGAAATCCCAAACGACAATCGTATAAATGAATGATGCATTAAACCTGCCTCTTTGGCATACCAAGAGACAGGGTACAGAACTCTTTAAACAAAAACCACAGTCCAGCACTGAAGCTTCTAAATTGATAAAGATAAGGGGGACAAAGTCTAAATGTACAGGCCTCCTATCCGAAATTCAGACCCTCCAGTCTTAACTATTTTATGACAGGCCAGTCATATGACAAAGGCCAAACAACTCGGATATATCCTAATCACAGCATGCTGAGCATCATAATGACAAGCACCAGCTGCCTGGTTATCTTCACAAGCCCTTGGTTCAGAGCAATCTATCTCAGAGCTCTACAGAAGTTTACTCCCACTCTATTGAGCTCTGTCTATCTGATTATGTTTTCTTTCTTATCTTATTATGATGAGACAGTTGAAGAGGCTCAGAATAGCTACACTTACGACAAAATTGCACAGAAAGAAAGAACACAAGAAGAATCTAAAGGAAAGTCAATCTTACTGATCAAAAGGGTATATTCATTTCATCAAAAGGGAAATGACAAAAAACAAAGAAAAAATCAAAAGCCCATAAAGCCTCAAGCCTTGTCAGAAGGGCCTGGGTCCTCTTCCAAATTAAGGGCAGTAGCCCCAGCCGTCTTGTACGGGTCAAGACCAGACGAGGCAGGTTCAGGAGGAACGATTGACGACACGTCAAAACCTGGGAACTGAGCCTGAAATCTAGTTCGGAAGCTTTCAAAACCAAACCGGATCAGGTCATCACCCATCTGTTCAACTTCCTCTTTCAATTCCGTCTCAGTCTCAATCTTGGCATGATCAACTGCCTCTTGAACCTTCTGATCGAAGGAATTTCAGAGCTCAACCAACTCCGCCTGAAGCCCCTCAACTTGCTGAGCATATATGTCCCTCTCAAACTCTGCCACGGCAAGGTTGGTGCTAACTTCCTTCAGACCCTCCTCAGCAGTCTGAACCTTGGATCGGGCTGTCCCAAGCTCCAGCCTCATTTCATCCATTTCAGCCCTCAGCTTCTCAGCCTCCTCAAGGCTCATGGGAGTCACCATCAGAGCAGCCAAACTATGCATGCTCTACACAAGGCAAGACAGACAAGTTAGATTGAACAAACGAACAAACAGTAAAGACAAGAACAGCTTCAAAAGTTACCCTCATCTGGAGATTCATCATCTCAGTCATCAGCTTTGAGGGGTCGTCCCCTCTATATCGATGAGGGCCCTGAGCCCATATTTGGTCAAATGCCTTCTTGGCAATTTGATAGTCCGGCTCATCAAACGGCTCGGACGGTGCAGCAGATGCTTTCCCCTTCCTAGTCCTTCTGCTCAGACCGAAAGGGGCAAGAGGAACGGTCGAAACAGGAACGGCAGGTTCGGCCTCCTTCTCAGCCTCGGCAGGGGCTGGCTCGGGAGAGCCAGAAATCAACCTCCTCCTTTTTACTTCAAGGGGGGTATCAGGCTCAGCTCGGGAAGAAGCCTCCCCCACCACTTGGGCCTCCGGCGCTACCCACTTCGACGTCAGCCTCTTCTTAAGCTCTGCAGTACGGGCAACCATCAAGTTTTTCGGAGTTATAATGACAGAATGAGCCCGGTTAGAAGTCGAAAACAGCACTCGGTACTGATCTCGCAGTACGTTGGTAAACTCGGGCCTCTTCCAAGCACTCCTGACTGCACATAAGTAAGGAATGATATATCAGATTATCAGTTCGAAAGGCATAACAAAGCTAAAGCAAACCTAAGGGAATAAAGCCTCACCCTTATGACCCGTAGCACGGGGGAATAGCGAGGCCTCTCCATCTTGGAAGTCTTCATGCTCCCATCCTCCTCCGACGAAGAAGTATCACTTCTTCCACGTTTTATTGGAAGTGGGAACGGAGGACAGGGGTCGGAACCCCTTCTCAAAGGACATGTAGAAAAGGCCTTCTGCCTTCTTGAACTTCAGATCCATATTGCTACGGATCAAGTCCAGGGACACATCCACCTCGTTTTGGTGTCCCAACACTACAAACCCTGGAAGCTGCCGCCAGCTATTGAGATTCAGGTCAGCAGGGCAGAGCTTGTACCAATAAAAGAATTGCTTGACTAAATCCGGTAATGGGAGTCTCAAGCCCATTTCGAACCAGGCAAGATAAACACAAATCTCCCCAACTTCAACATTTTGGGGACGATCTATGGGGCCTGGCACTCTGCAGGTCACATTTGGGGGAAAATTGTATTTTACCCTTTACTCGTCCCGAAGGCTCTGAGTAATAGCACTCTCACCCTTTTCTCTATGGGAAGACCTACCAGAGGTCTCCCCAGCCCTGTCTCGGGGCTCTTCAAAGGCATCAACTATCCTAACCTCAGGACTAGGGGGAGGTTCAACATGCCTCTCTCCAATATCTTCAGGAGCAAGGTTACCTACATCTTCCACAGGAGACGGTACAGCCATCTCGGAAGGATTTACCACTCCCTCACTTACATTTGGGGATTCAAAAGGAGCAGACATTATTCCTGGACTTAAGAAGAAAGAAGCAAGAGAAGAGAAAAAATCGGTCAAACTTGTTTTAACTCAGAAAATCAGTGTTCTTCAAGGTCGCATAAACCAACAATGGCGGATGAAATCTTCTAGCACAGTGAAAATGATGGGGAAAAGGTCATTTCAAAATCTCACCCCGTATTTATAAGCACAGTATCAGAAGGGACCCACCAAGCCCAAACGCCGTGACGGTTCGAAACAATGATGATTTCGAGAAACCCAACTATCAGCCCAGTACAATGATGATCTTGAAAAGACCTAATCTCCGGCTGCGCAATAAATGACGCCCCAACAGTTGCCTTGGAAGGCGAACAGGCAGGACACATGACTCTCCGAAAAAGGCTTAGCCCTAGTTGCTTGTTAGCATCAAACTAGGACTTGGGGGGGGGGAGTAACTGATATACCATAAAAGAGCAGGCCAATCAGCACTTGACATGTATAACCATAATCCAGCTCATGCTCGGCCAACATGGTTCTCACTCAGCCAATGACTAAAAGCTCAAGCATCCAGATCAGCACAAAAGGTCGGAAGTGACCGAACATCTGCCTTCAGAGCACATATATCCGGACAAGAGTCTCAGAACTGATCAGAGGGTCCAGACCAACATTCCAGACCTCGTCACCGCCTTAGAGGATGCCGAGCAGGGAATAAGGAAGCAGTCTTCAACAAGGAAACATTCTTCAACAAGGGAACTACCATCTATGGTTATCTCTATGCAATATTCAACAAGGTAACTGCAATCTCCGATGATCAAATCCCTACAATCATGGCTCTGAATCCTAATCAACTTAGGAAGGCCACGGTCTGTAAATTAAAACCTAAAGGTACGCTTTATTTTCATGCTCATTCTTTTTGGCTTTCAATACAGTCTTTTAATTCCTTTTACTTACTTAAGCATCGGAGCGGCTACCGCCGGAGCCAATTCGGTGGACCTCTGATTGTCTTTTTGAGTATTCTACAGGTCACGGAGCGCACACTTTTTGCGAGTCAAAAAGTGCAGCATCAATCACCTTCTTAGAAATTGGCATGTTGGCAACGACTCATAAATTTTAAGTAGGTGGGTTAAAAAAAAAATTTTAGTAATACTTTTTATTTTTATTAAAATTTGGCTTAAATTAAAAATTTTATAAAAAATAATTTTTATTTTAATAATTACTATTTACATTAACATTTCAAATTATAAAATATCAATGATTTGATGTTTTATTATATTTTTAATGATTGAAAATGTAATTAAAAAATAATAATTTTATTTTTTTAAAAAATAATATTTATTATTATAACAAAAAAAATTAAAATATAAATGTTTTGTCACTATATTATTACTAAAATTTAATGGTATTGAAATAACTTTTGTTATTAAAATTTATCTTATACAGAGTGGCCTTTACAGCAACCCTTGGGGCCTATCCCTCGAAATAATTGCGTGACGACAAAATTATCATCACTTTCTTGGAAATTGGCATGTTGCCAACGACTCCATACGAGTATCAACCAGAAGAATTCAAAGAAGTCTCCTGCCCAGTTTTCTTCTATTGCAATTTTCAGATCTGTGTTTCTTTGTTAAGTGTGAGTTTTCTGTGAACTTCAAATCAATTTTCTCCTTTCGTGATCTATCTCTTGTTTGTCGTTTAACTTCAGACACGATATGCTAGAAAATTTAAAATACTATACTAGCTCTATATTGAAAGATCTATAAGCAAGAGGTGCTGTTAGAGAATATAATAATAAAGTTACACCGTATTAGAGAATATAATAATAAAGTTACACCCTCTCTAACAACTTAAGCTTTTAAATGAGTTGATGATTTCACATGGTATCAGAGCAAGCAAAAGGTCATGAGTTCAAATTTCATCGTCACCTTGAAAATTTGAATTGACACGTGTAGGCTCAAATTGGCCACACGTGAGGGGTGTGTTAGAGAATATAATAATAAAGTTACACCGTGTTAGAGAATATAATAATAAAGTTACACCCTCTCTAACAGTTTAAAATTTTAGATGAGTTCGTAATTTCACAGGTGCGTCCTCAAGTCTCTCTTAATTTTCAGATTTTGTGTTTCTTTATTAATTTCGACTTTAATTTTTTTTTTTATGAACTTTACAGCCTCCTCTTTTTTTTTTTTTTTTTCCAATCTCTTGTTTGTTGTTTGAAACACTCTAGCTCTGTTGGAAGAGATTTGCAAGCAAGAGGTATGTCCTCCAATCAAGTCTCACTCTCTCTCTCTCTCTCTCTCTCTGAATTTTATTTCTTTGTTAAATCTGAGTTTTTTCTGCAATTCACATCTGCTTGTCTTCTTACAATTTTCCCAATCTCTTGTTTGTCACTCAACTTCAAACAGTGTGTTGCATTATTTGAAACAATATACTTGCTCTATTGGAATATTTTATTATTTTCATTTTTTTATTATTTAAATGAAGTGATTAGATATTAAAATATACTAAACACTCTAATATATAACAACCAACAAACATAATCAACAACCAACATAATCAACCATAAGCAAACTAGAAGTTATGTTGTGCTTGGTGGACATATATTATGTAGTTTAAAATTTGAGCTAATTTTTCTCCAAATCTTGGGTGTATCAAGTTTATGAATTAAGTTTGTAAATCAAACTAACATCAATTTGTTAACTGGACATGGATTGTTTTTTTTCACTGATTGGTCTTGTTTGTTCATGCAAAAGTTTCTCCAAATTAGTGACATTTAAATGGGACAGTACAGAGCAAAGTGAGATTTTAGTCTCACCACATGCACCCGGTCACTAGCAAACAAGCATCATCAATATAATAACGAAAGGATTTTAGTGAGTAAGATCATTATGGAGTTAATGACCTAGAGCTTTCAATGGATCAGATCTCGATCCGATCCGATCCGATCCGATCCGTTATGTCCGGATATGATTTTAGAAATAGTGATCCGTGACTCGATTCGATCTGAATCCGATCCATTTATATATATATATATATATATATAAATTAATATTATATATATATATATTATAATTTTAAATGAATCGGATCGGATTAACGGATCGGATATCCGGTTATTAATGGATTCGGATACGGATTAACATTTTCCTGATCCATTGGATTAACGGATCGGATCAGATCGGATTTCTTATTAAACGGATCAAATTCGGATCGGCTCTGATTCGGTCCGAATCTGATCTGTTTACAACCCTACAATGACCTAAAAGTCAAAATAATCCATTTTGTTAGATTACTCCGGTGGCCATTCCCTTTGTATTGTTTGCTTGATTGTTTCTTCTCAATTTAACGGTTTGTATTAGAGTGATTTTAGAGCCAACACAATCATGCGCCACCGGTTGGAGTTTGAAAGAAAATGAAGTTGTAGATTTAAAGAGCAATACTACCCTCTTTATATTTCTATCTCAAATGATGCGATGGAATGTAATTATGATATATTAATTATATAGTTTAATGTACTACTAATATTATAATGTCACGTCATTTAAAATATAAAATATAAAATTTGAAATGCATATAGTGTAAAGACTTGGAAAATTTATTTAATTTTTTTTTTTGGAATGATTTTTTTTCTTTTTCTATTGCCATTATTATTATTATATTATTATTATTATTATTATTAATATTATGTTGGTGTGCATGTATACATGTGTGTGTGATGTGTTATATGAATGCATGTGTATATATATGTGTATAAAGGAGTGTATGTGAAATATAACAATGTATATATATGGCAAGGCATGCAAGCAACAATTAATGCATTCCAGGAGAAAGTGGGAGAGAAGACAGAATGGGTGTACTACCGTGTAATAACCCGAATTTTTTTTTTATTTTTTATAAATTTTCGTGGTTATTTATTTTATTGTAGGAGTTATTATTATTATTATTATTATTATTATTATTATTATGTGAATATGCATGTAGGTCATGTGAAAAATTATGTGTTCATGTATCTTATGTGTATGCATGGATGTATATAAATATATATATATATATATAGGTCAGAATTGTGCAAGTGGGTGTGTGCGTACGGTTGTGTGTGTGTTTGGTGTGTGTTTTATATTATATGTATATATAATGCAAGAGGTCAAGGGCTTATTAAATGAAAAGCTGAATGGGGGAGTGGGGAGTCAGAAAAAGAAAGAGAAATAGTGGGCTGGCAGTAGGGGTTGAGTGTGTAGAGAGATTTCAGAGTATGGATGGGTAGAGAGAGATATGGAGAGAGAGAGAGAGAGAGAGAAATGATATAGAGAGAGAGTGTGTGTATGTATATATGTTCGTTGGGAGGGAAAGAAGAGTAAAGAGAGGAAGAAAAGAAAGAGAAACTGAGAGACAGAGGGAGAACAAGAAGCTTGAACCGAGAGAGGAAGAAGGAACCTGCGACCAAAGAGAGAAAAATCCGAAATTGGGTAAGCATGTTCGGTTCTGTTTTTGATTTTTACAATGCATAAATTGTGTATTTAAATAAGGGGGCTGGTAGAGTATCAAAAATAGAAAATAATGCAAAAGGAATTATTGAAAATGGTTTAGAAACAAGAGAGAAAAGTCAGGTTGCAGGTCACGGTTAAGAGAGAAGGATAATCTGATTTTTCGAATTTTTCATACGTTAAAACTAGGTTTAAATGGTTGGATGTTATTCTCATGAGGTGCAGAAGTGATGAGGGAAAGATTTGGAGCATAACCCGTGGCTGAAAGGCCACGAAATAGAGGAAAATGCAGTTGGCCGGAATCTGGGTTGGTGGCCGGAAAAACTGGTATGGGTTTCGAGAAAACCAGTTGGATTAGGGCTGAAACATACTCTAACTAATTGCTTAAGGTCCTAGGAGTTATTTGGTGTAAAAATAAGAAGATTTAGACGTGAGAGTGGAGAGGAAAACGAGGGGTTTGGTCGCGGTCTCCGGCGACATGGCCGAAGAAGACGACCGGGGTTAGGCCGGAAATTCGGGGAAGAAAGGGGGGCGACTAGGCCATGGCCGTTTGGGCCTGTTTCAATTTTTTGGGTTAGGGCTGATTGGGCCTCTCTCGTTTTAATTAGAAGAGGAACCCTTGGGCCTGTTGTCATGGGATTTAAGAAGGGAGATTGGGCCGAATTAGTTGGGCCCAATGGGGGGGAACAGAATGAAAAAATAAAAGAGAAAAGAAAAAGGGGGAGTTGCGGCTGCTAGGGATTGAACCCTGGTGGCGACTGGGGTCAAAGGCGCGTGAGACCGTGTGAGACAGGAGAATCCTGTGACCCTCTTTGCACTGAATAAATATATATAATATATGTTTAAGGTATTTAATTAATTAAATTAATTTAATTACATTAAATACACCAAAATGTCCCTGAGTCCAAACGAGGCAAGTCTTATATGTTTTCTTATTATCTTGGACCTACTAAGACCAACGGTGAGGTCTGTGACGTGATACGAGATCCCAAGAAAATAAAAGACCCGTGGAACCCTTTAAAATTATCAAAATGCCCCTAAGACAAACACTGTCAAACGAACCCCGATTTAAATGAACCAATAGTGAAATCTTATTATCTCGAACATTTTGGACTCAACCGTAGAGCCCGATTTGTGAAAAGAGGTCACGAAATGTAAGGACCCGTGTAAAGTGCAAAATGACTGTTTTGCCCTTTCGAACCCAGATGTCCGAATTGAATTCTGCGAAAGCCTAAACTTATTTTCTTCGACGTCCTAGACTCAATGGCAGAGTTTAATTTAGCAGAATAGAAACCTATGAATTAAAGACATAAAATTTGATGAATAGAATAAATTCAAATGACAATAAACTGAGTTGTAATTTATGCTTTTAGGGGACACTGACAGGACAGGAGGAGGTGATCTGACCTTCGGTATTCTTACAGTGATCCTACCATACTACGCGTACACTTTTCTGGGTTGAGGTCGATTATTAGGTATGATATATTGTGTTAAGTAAGAAATAGAATTAAGATTAGGAATACTTGTTCTGCTGCCTTGATTGTTCGCATGCTTGTTTGAATGTTCACATGCTTATGTGCTTCATGCTATCTTGCTGATGTTGGGTGATGATGTGGATGATGATCATGTGTATACTGCATGTGTTAGTGTAGTGTGTGAATTATATGCTTTAAGAACTATTGACATTATGAAATATGTACTTGAAAGCATGCTTTGTGTATGAATGAGATGCATCATTGAGATTACGTTATGACATCGTGAAACCAGAGCATATTGGCATAGTGTGATTCCTTGGACATGGCGTGAGTTAAGCACTTGGTGCTTTGCATTATGAGGGTGCAGATCTTGTGGTGAAAAACCTAAAATCGGCCATTAGGTACTTGCAAGCCTGACGGATTCCGGACCGTGAAGCGAGACATAAGTGGCGGTACTCATGCCAACGGAGAATGACCGTATCATGAGACATGGGTGGCATAGAGTTGCATGGGTGTGTCACGCATACTACTCATATACTGGATACTGTTTATATACTGCCATCATGATATCGAATGCCATATGGAAATAACTGTACAGTTGCACATGCCACGACCTTAGTTTTATTTCTTTCATTAGGCATTATATTATACCAGCATGTTGAGCTGACCCCTTTAGTAGGGCAAACATTTCAGATGATGTCCCAGCTGTACGAGATATAGAGACGGTCTGATTGGGGATTATGTTGGGCCCAAGGGGCGCTTTTGATATTGTGTAAGGGCATAAGCCCGAGATTGTATTTTATTTTGTGTTATGAACAAATGGACTAGACCCTATGTAATGTATCGGAACAGCATGTCGAATGTATGTGATCGTCCTTAATTATCTTTTATTCCTTTATTATTTTATTTCTTTTTGTCTTGTTACTCGCGCCTCGGGTTCACTGGGATTCGGGGCGTGACAATCGTGGTATCAGAGCTTAGGTTCGAATAACTAGAGATCGTGGGGTGTTGTTTAACACCATGAGACCCTAGAGAAAAGAATGAGACTTAGTGTGAACCTTTAGCAGCATGTAATAGGATCTTGTGTTCTATGTGGTTTTATATGTCCTGATGCATGACTTGTTGTGATTACGTATTGATTGATGATATGTTATGATGCATGATTATGTGATTTAATGTAGTGAGATGCATGACATGTATAATGTGTGAGAATTTGTTAAGTGTACATTATGACATGCTATACGTACTCCCTAGTCGCTGATAAGAACATAACCGAGCGTTTATCTAAAATATTTTATATACACGGGTTGCATTAGTGTGCACGAGTATGCACTATACTTGATTTCCCGGTAGATAGGGAGCATGTGAATTTTTTTTTGTGGTAATGGTTGACTAAGATTAGAAACTCATGTCAATATGATAGACCGTATACTTTAGGGGATCGACGGTGTGCCTAGTCATTTGAGGTATGGGTTGTACACTTAGTTATCTATACGATAGGCAGTATGCCTAGTTACTTAGGAGACAAGTTGTGAACCTGGTTGTTTACCTGGTTGACTGTTGCTTGTGGATTCTATATGAGTGTGCTAGATTAGTAACTAATTTTCATGGATTATAATACTATGACTATGACATTTATACAGACTGGATTGGTATCAGGTCTTGAGTTACAGCTGATGGATGGTACCCCATCAGCAAGTAATGAAAGGAGCTGTAATCCATGAAGGGTTATCACCTAGCTATAAAAGTAAAAGATAATAAAAGACACATCAAATCTTAAAATGCTAGAATAAGGATTTGGACTGTGGAGCTTGTGTGTATAGATGGATGCTTAGAGTGTTTATCTTTAGATTTTTAAAGTTGTTCTTGTGTTAAACCCTGGTTATTGAGAGATGTATTATTTTGGATAGTATTCACCGGGAGTTAAACCTTGCTAGTGTTCAAATGTTTAAGTATGCGTGTGTTACATTGTTGAGATAAAATCCTTCTTAGTAGAGGGTTATGTTAGAACTCGGTGTGGATTGTTCAGTATAACCAATGGGTGGTGGTGATTGACATTAGTTATGTAGGTATTGATTAGGCAAGTGTGTCATGACATATTGTGGTTGTTACTTCAAAATGGTGAAGTGTTCACAGGTACCTACTTAATGTTCTTTTAACACAAGTGTCAAAAAAAAATGGGGTATTAATTTTTCTTTTCTTTGAACTTGTAGACATGCCACCGAGACAAGCTACTCCCAAACCTATACCACCTGGACATGATGAGCCTAGGACCACTGCACCACCGTGGCATAGTTGGCCCCGAGCTGCTTCTTCTGCAGATGGTACAGTTGAGGAGGCTGTCACTTTTACAACTACTCCAGTGGAGGTAGGGCAGACTAGTGGTTCTAGGGACATAGCAATCATTATGCAGGAATGCTTTCACACTATACAGGAGGTAGTGACGAGAGCGGTCAGGGCTGAGACAGAGTTGGCTGAGCTTAGAGGAGTTAGAGAGCCCCAGACCCAGAGCGGGGTGACTCCAGCACAGATCCCTAGGTCTACCCCGATATACACTAGTAAGAGACCATTGAAGAGGTTTCGAGCTCGTGCTTCTTCTGCACAGATATCTATACCTGCCCAGACTCACACTGGTAGGAGGCTATTGAAGAGGTTCTGGACTGGTACTTCTTCCACATTCACATACACATCCCAAAGGACCATTATTTGTTTTTATTATGGACAGCCTGGCCACGAGATGGTCACTTGTCCTTTGAGGGACCCCAGCTTGAGACAGAGGATCGAGGTTAGTTAGGAGTCATTTCCATCACCAGTATAGAGTCAAGGACGGGGGACTCCACGACTTTGTTTTGTATGCCACTAGGCTGGCCATGTTAGGGCCAATTGTCCTCAGAGGCCGATTTCCTAGGAGTTAGACGAGCCACATTACTATCAGTATACCTAAGTACCTCTGCCACGGCCACTAATGGGTCAGGGACCTCCGGCACCGTATTTCCAGCATGCATTTACAGCATTGAGTATTAGGACTCTCAGTTAGGGGGGTGGTAGGCAGGACCAGACCACTCAGAGTGGCGTCATGCAGTAGCCAGCCTAGAGTCACCTATTTTTTTGGACCTTCAGAGCCTTGAGGTACATTTTTTGTGTTTAGTTTATGGACTAGCATGTTGATAGACCATAGTACATCTTATTCATTCATATTTACTATGTGCCATGACATTAGGGGTAGTGTGATGCTGACGAGAATCTATAGAGATTACTCGACAGAGGTAGTTGACCGCATGCCCTGTTTGGATTCTTCATCTCATTTGATGCGTCTAGTGTTGGTATTATGTTAGGGATAGGTCGGTTAGTTACACTTTAGACGAGTATAGGTCGCTACAGGGGAAGAGAGATTGTGTGCTCCTGAGGGAGATGTTTTCTTTATTTCATGGAGTGTCCGTAGATCCTTTTTAGATTGACTTTATTGTGGGTTAAAAGGGGTTAGACTTTCAGTTGAATTGGGTTAGTTTGGATTACATGATTAGATGAGTGCTTGTTACCTTAGATTGTGAAATTGTAAAATGTAGGGTATGCTTGGTTATTGATGATATAGGATTTGATGCTTGCCTTTATACAGTGTAACGAATGAGGTTAAATAGTAGACTGTTTGTTTGTTGTCTGTGAGATGGACTATGAGCTTGGATATCCGTAAGGTTGGGAATATGCTTGGTTACCTGTACAACAGATTATGTACTTATTTATGTATATGTGTATTCCTGGAATGAATTTTTTTTCTGGGTGCTAATGTGGTAAGCTACGTGTTAGCTATTAAATATTGTACGTTTACTCTATATAAGCATGCTAGTTTAGTGACCGTTATAGTGCTGCGATTATGACTTTTTTTTTTTTATATACAGACTGATTATTATTGATGCATATATAAGAGAATGCTTAAACATGTTTCCATGTATGTGAAAATTGATGTATGTTCGTAGTGGAAATTGGTGAAGAGTTTAATGTTTTATTCTTCTGAACCTTGGTATATCGACTGTAAGTTTCATGATTAGAGTACAAAAACTACATTATCTACATTTGTATACCCAATCGATATATGCGTACATGAAACGAATAGGCTAGTCCTTATTAGTACATGACACTTAGTCTCGGTTATATATAGACTAAGGTGGGAGATGATAGCCTTACTTTTAGACTGTACTGTTGATATCTTGTGGGTAATTAGGGTACTTAGAAAATACTGGATGATGGGATTGCATTATGGTGCGGATAATGTGTATTTATGCCATTGGGATAAATCACTAGGTGATTTTATGGATTAATTTGAGGCAGGTTAAATGACATCACATGTGCGAGAGACCTTGGGGTATCCTTGTGAACAGTGAGAAGTTTCTTTTACTTTTTATTATGTTGAATTGATAAGGTGAGTCGTGATACTTGGATGGAAATTGAAAGGGATTGGCGTTGATGAGCCAATGTGTTTTGAGGATTTCATTATGTGTTGTGCCATGTGGAGGGAGTCGTTACAGATGGGATTAGCACCAGACCCTAGCGGGGAGTGTGGAGATGTCTGCACGCTGCTGCACGCCTGTCGGTGAGGCGAAGCCTACGGGGGAGATGGTAATGGGAGGAGGTAATGCATTCCACATCGCCTGGCTGAGGGAGAGGTGAGTGATCCATAGGTAAGGCTGCACGTCTACATGTTACAATGCATTTTGCATTGATCTTCTATTACTATGTCGAGAGATAGTACGACTACATGGAATTCCCTTATCCATTGTTTTAGATAGGGGACCACGTTTCACTGTCCGATTCTGGCAGAGCTTCTAGATAGCCTTAGGGACTCAGCTAAGTTTAGAGCTACCTTTCATCCTCAGGCTGATGCTCAGTCAGAGCGCACTATTCAGATCTTGGAGGGTATGCTCAGGGCCTGTGTCATGGACTTTAGAGGTAGCATGGAGGATCACCTTGCTTTGGTAGAGTTTGCCTATAACCGTAGCTAGCAGTCCAGTATTAAGATGGCACCATTCGAAGCGTTGTACGGTAGGCCGTGTCGTTCACCGGTGTGTTGAACTGGGGTAAGGGAGACAGTTGTTTTGGGACTTGATATAGCCCGTGAGACCACAGATAAGATACAAGTGATCAGGCAACGCTTGTTGCCAGTTAGAGTCGCCAGAGGAGTTATGAAGATAGGAGGTGGCGACCCTTGTCATTCGAGGTGGGGGACCATGTGTTTCTCAAGATATCCCCCCCCCCCGATGAGGTTTGAGGAGATTTGGGGCGCAGTGAGAAGCTGTCGCCACGATTTATAGACCCTTTTGAGATTCTTGGGAGGGTTGGTGAGGTGGCTTATAAGCTCGCCTCACCACCGTAGCTATCAGGAGTTCATGATGTCTTTCATGTGTCGATGCTGAGGAAGTACCAGCCTGACCCCTCCCATGTATTAGATTGGATAGATCTTCAGCTAGAGGGCGACACTTCCTATGACCAGAAACCCGTAGAGATATTAGACTCGAGGGACGAGATTTCGCGAGGTAGGACCATCCCTTTGGTCAAGGTTCGTTGGAACCACCATGGGGTTGAGGAGGCTACTTGGGAGCGTGAGGCGGAGGTCCGTACTAGGTATCCCGAGTTATTTGATCCTTGATGTATTTTATTTTAAATTTCGGGATGAAATTTCTGTAAGGAGGGAAGGATGTAATAACCCGAATTTTTTATTTTTTTTTATAAATTTTCGTGGTTATTTATTTTATTGTAGGAGTTATTATTATTATTATTATTATTATTATTATTATTATGTGAATATGCATGTAGGTCATGTGAAAAATTATGTGTTCATGTATCTTATGTGTATGCATGGATGTATATAAATATATATATATATATAGGTCAGAATTGTGCAAGTGGGTGTGTGCGTACGGTTGTGTGTGTGTTTGGTGTGTGTTTTATATTATATGTATATATAATGCAAGAGGTCAAGGGCTTATTAAATGAAAAGCTGAATGGGGGAGTAGGGAGTCAGAAAAAGAAAGAGAAATAGTGGGCTGGCAGTAGGGGTTGAGTGTGTAGAGAGATTTCAGAGTATGGATGGGTAGAGAGAGATATGGAGAGAGAGAGAGAGAGAGAAATGATAGAGAGAGAGAGTGTGTGTATGTATATGTGTTCATTGGGAGGGAAAGAAGAGTAAAGAGAGGAAGAAAAGAAAGAGAAACTGAGAGACAGAGGGAGAACAAGAAGCTTGAACCGAGAGAGGAAGAAGGAACCTGCGACCAAAGAGAGAAAAATCCGAAATTGGGTAAGCATGTTCGGTTCTGTTTTTGATTTTTACAATGCATAAATTGTGTATTTAAATAAGGGGGCTGGTAGAGTATCAAAAATAGAAAATAATGCAAAAAGAATTATTGAAAATGGTTTAGAAACAAGAGAGAAAAGTCAGGTTGCAGGTCACGGTTAAGAGAGAAGGATAATCTGATTTTTCGAATTTTTCATACGTTAAAACTAGGTTTAAATGGTTGGATGTTATTCTCATGAGGTGTAGAAGTGATGAGGGAAAGATTTGGAGCATAACCCGTGGCTGAAAGGCCACGAAATAGAGGAAAATGCAGTTGGCCAGAATCTGGGTTGGTGGCCGGAAAAACTGGTCTGGGTTTCGAGAAAACCAGTTGGATTAGGGCTGAAACATACTCTAACTAATTGCTTAAGGTCCTAGGAGTTATTTGGTGTAAAAATAAGAAGATTTGGACGTGAGAATGGAGAGGAAAATGAGTGGTTTGGTCGCGGTCTCCGGCGACATGGCCGGAGAAGACGACCGGGGTTAGGCCGAAAATTCGGGGAAGAAAGGGGGGCGACTAGGCCATGGCCGTTTGGGCCTGTTTCAATTTTTTGGGTTAGGGCTGATTGGGCCTCTCTCGTTTTAATTAGAAGAGGAACCCTTGGGCCTGTTGTCATGGGATTTAAGAAGGGAGATTGGGCCGAATTAGTTGGGCCCAATGGGGGGGAACAGAATGAAAAAATAAAAGAGAAAAGAAAAAGGGGGAGTTGCGGCTGCCAGGGATTGAACCCTGCTGGCGACTGGGGTCAAAGGCGCGTGAGACCGTGTGAGACAGGAGAATCCTGTGACCCTCTTTGCACTAAATAAATATATATAATATATGTTTAAGGTATTTAATTAATTAAATTAATTTAATTACATTAAATACACCAAAATGTCCCTGAGTCCAAACGAGGCAAGTCTTATATGTTTTCTTATTATCTTGGACCTACTAAGACCAACGGTGAGGTCTGTGACGTGATACGAGATCCCAATAAAATAAAAGACCCGTGGAACCCTTTAAAATTACCAAAATGCCCCTAAGACAAACACTGTCAAACGAACCCCGATTTAAATGAACCAATAGTGAAATCTTATTATCTCGAACATTTTGGACTCAACCGTAGAGCCCGATTTGTGAAAAGAGGTCACGAAATGTAAGGACACGTGTAAAGTGCAAAATGACTGTTTTGCCCTTTCGAACCCAAATGTCCGAATTGAATTCTGCGAAAGCCTAAACTTATTTTCTTCGACGTCCTAGACTCAATGGCAAAGTTTAATTTAGCAGAATAGAAACCTATGAATTAAAGACATAAAATTTGATGAATAGAATAAATTCAAATGACAATAAACTGAGTTGTAATTTATGCTTTTAGGGGACACTGACAGGACAGGAGGAGGTGATCTGACCTTCGGTATTCTTACTAGTGATCCTACCATACTACGCAGTACACTTTCCCGGGTTGAGGTCGATTATCAGGTACGATATATTGTGCTAAGTAAGAATAGAATTAAGATTAGGAATACTTGTTCTGCTGCCTTGATTGTTCGCATGCTTGTTTGAATGTTCACATGCTTATGTGCTTCATGCTATCTTGCTGATGTTGGGTGATGATGTGGATGATGATCATGTGTATACTGCATGTGTTAGTGTAGTGTGTGAATTATATGCTTTAAGAACTATTGACATTATGAAATATGTACTTGAAAGCATGCTTTGTGTATGAATGAGATGCATCATTGAGATTACGTTATGACATCGTGAAACCAGAGCATATTGGCATAGTGTGATTCCTTGGACATGGCGTGAGTTAAGCACTTGGTGCTTTGCATTATGAGGCTGCAGATCCTGTGGTGAAAAACCCAAAATTGGCCATTAGGTACTTGCAAGCCTGACGGATTCCGGATCGTGAAGCGAGACATAAGTGGCGGTACTCATGCCAGCGGAGAATGACCGTATCATGAGACATGGGTGGCATAGAGTTGCATGGGTGTGTCACGCATACTACTCATATACTGGATACTGTTTATATACTGCCATCATGATATCGAATGCCATATGGAAATAACTGTACACTTGCACATGCCACGACCTTAGTTTTATTTCTTTCATTAGCATTATATTGTACCAGCATGTTGAGCTGACCCCTTTAGTGGGGCAAACATTTCAGATGATGTCCCAGCTGTGCGAGACATAAAGACGGTCTGATTGGGGATTATGTTGGGCCCAAGGGGCGCTTTTGATATTGTGTAAGGGCATAAGCCCGAGATTGTATTTTATTTTGTGTGTTATGAACAAATGGACTAGACCCTATGTAATGTATCGGAACAGCATGTCGAATGTATGTGATCGTCCTTAATTATCTTTTATTCCTTTATTATTTTATTTCTTTTTGTCTCGTTACTCGCGCCTCGGGTTCACTGGGATTCGGGGCGTGACATACCGTGTGTGTGTGGTTTATATTATATATATATATATATACACACACACACAACACAATGTCAACCTTGCATTAAATGCAAGGCTGACCTAGACATGAAAGAAAGCTGAAGAAGTATGGAAAGAGAGAAAAATGGTTGCTACAGCAGGTCTCGGGTGAGGTGATACGTGTGTATATGTATATATATATATATATATATATATATATTTTATAAGTTAAGTGTATATGTCGGTTAGAAAAGAAAACCGAAGATAGGAGAGTGGAAACCGTGAAGCCTGAGAGGAACAGAGGGAGATTCAGGAGTGGAAGGAAGATCAGAAAAAAGAGAGGGAGGTACGGCTAGGGAGAACTGAAATAAAAGGTTGGTATTTCATGCATGGTTTCTATTTTAGAATTTTAATAGCATGATGTAGTTTTAAACTATTAGATCTTGTTAAGCATGAATAAATGAAAAATATTGCAAAAAGAATAAAGGAAAAAGATAAAGAAATGGATTAAAAATGTTAAGTTACAGGTGAGGGTGGTGATCGGCTGCTTTTTTTTTTTTTATATATATATATATATATTATGTGTAAAACCTTGTTTAAATGGTTGGGACTCAACCTCCTTGAGTACAAGAAGCTTTTAGAAAAAGGGGGAACCCAAAACAGTGCTAAAATCATGGCAATAAGGGTTCGCCGAAATTCTGGGTTTGGCCACCGGAGCTACGGGTTTAGGGGTAGTGGTGAGGATTTGTTAAATCAATTTAAAAATGAACCTTAGAAGTAAAGAGCTCATGAAAAATGAAAGAAAACTGCATTTTTTTTTACGTTGAAGTCTGACCGGAAAATGGTTGCCGTCGCCGGAGATGGCGACGGAAACCTAGGCTGTCTCACCGAAAAGTCGCAGGGATGAAGGCGGGCGACCTGGGCTGAGCTTGGGCCTGTTCTCTTTTTTTAACTGATTTGGGCTTAATTGATTTAAAAGAGTTTGGGCCGAATTAAGTTTAAAGGGTATTGGGCTTTCGGGTTTGGGCCGCATAAGTTGGGTTGGAATAGGGATAGGGGGTGTTTGGTTGCGAGTTCAGCAAATTGAATTGGGATTGAAATTTTGAAATAGGGATATCCTATCCCTGTTTTGGAAACCATCCACTATTTGGTTGTCCTGATTAAGAATAGTCAGAAATTTTGATTTGACCCCTCAGCTTTTGGAAATCCTAATCTGACCCCAGGACTTTTAATAATTATGGATTGACCCCTTGAATAAAATATTAAATTAAATTAATTTAATTAAATTATTTAAATGTCACAAAATAATTCGGAGTCCAAATAGGACAAGTCATTAGTGTATTTTCATTATCTCGACCATTCTGAGACCAAATGGTGAGGTCCGTTTTACGAGACGGGGTCTCAAAAAATAAAAGACCCGTGATAACATTTAAAATTACCAAAATATCCCTAATTTGAAACGCAGTCAAACGAACTCTGAATTAAGTAAACAGATAGTAAAATTTTATTATTTCGAGCATTCCGGACTCAACCGTGGAGTCCAATTTGTGAGAAGAGGTCTCGAGATGAAAAGACCCGTAAAGAGTGCAAAATGACTGTTTTACCATTTTTAGCCTGGATGTCCAAATTAAATTCTGCGAAAGCCTAAATCTATTTTCTTCGGCGTCCTGGACTCAATAGTAGAGTTTAATTTAGAAAAATAGAAACCAATAAAATAAATACATAAAATTTGATGAATATCATAATTCAAGTGGCAAAACAACTGAGTTATATTTTATGGTTTTAGGAACACTGAAGGGCAAAGAGAAGGTGGTCTAACCTTTTGCATTCTTGTTGTAGTCCAGCTACACTACGAGTACACTTTCTTGGGTTGAGACCAACCCATCAGGTACGATATATTGTGCTAAGTAAGAAATAGAATTAAGTTTAGGAATAACTGCCATATTGACTTGATGATTCACATGTTTTTTTTATTGCTCATACGCTTATGTGCTCCTTGTTATCTTGTTGAAAGTTTGGTGATGAATGTGGATCATGACTATGTGTATATCGCATGTGTTAGCAGGATGTGTAGATTATATTTTGAGAATTGTTGAGATTATGTAATACGTGATTTAAAACATGTGTTAAGTGGATTGTGCTTGGCATATACACTTGATGAAAAGATCTTGTGATTGGGATGTTATTGTGTGAAACATTGTTTAAAGCATGCTTCATGTGGGGATAAGATGATTTATCGTGACTACATTGTGACATGGTGGAGTCATGAGCATATTGGCATAGTATGATTCTTTGGACATGGCGTGAGTTGAGCATTTGGCATTGTGCATACTTGGATACTCAGGCCGTCGGGGAAAGTCCGTAAAGTGAGACATACTGGTTACTCAGGCCATCGGGGAAAGTCCGTAAAGTGAGACATATTGGCTTACTCAGGCCGTCGGGGAAGGTCCGTAAAGTGAGACATACTGAATGCTCAGGCCGTCGGGGAAGGTCCGTAAAGTGAGACATACTTGGATGCTCAGGCCGTCGAGGAAGGTCCGTAAAGTGAGGCATAGGTGTGACATGGAGTTTTCATGGGTGTGTCACACATATTTTTATTGCATTGCATTAATGAATTCCCGAATGTGTGATGAATCTTATTAATGCATTGTATGGATGAATTGGATGGCATGTAGGTTATAATTGTTTTGAATCTTGTTAATGCATTGTATGGATGAATGGGATGGCATGTAGGTTATAATTGTGCATGGAGATATAACTATACACTTACACATGCCACGCCTTAGATTATGTTAATGAGTTGGATGACATGTAGATTATTGCTAGTACATTGTATGCATGATGTTGAATGCCATGTAGATATAACTGTACACTTGCACATGCCACGCCCTTAATTTTGTTTCTTGCATTAGCATTATATTGTACCAGCAGTTGAGCTGACCCATTCGTGGGACAAACATTTCAGATGACGCTCCCGGCACTTGAGACTTGAAGAAGTCTTATAGAGTGGAGGAGATACGAGCTTAGGAGGATATTTGGCCTATGAGGGCATATTTTGTGATATAGAGCTTAAGCCCGAATGACATGTTGAATGCTTTTATTGATTGTGCTTTACATGGAAGTACATTGAAGGAAATGAATGTAAGTTTGGGTTGAATCCGTTAAATTGTCCTTTATTTTACTTTCTTTTAATTTCGTTACTCGCGCCTCGGGTTCGTTGGAATTCGGGGCGTGACATATAGCATTTTTTAATGTAAAACCCTAACTTTTATTAAACTAACATGGCCTTCTCATGTTCAAATCATGTCATGTCTAATATTTGCACGGATGTCACAGAGAGTGTTTAGGATATATTTTTTAGACCTTTTATTTAACTACTTTGACTTTACCTCCTGCAACCTCTAATTTATTTATTAAATTCAATTTAATTCTAATAAGGGCTTTCATTTTTGAATTTTTATTTTTTAAAATCCATTTTTGGCCAAAAGAATTCAAATGCCTACTTATTTTTCCCCCCATTTTTACCTTAACTACTAATTAGTGGTCCTAATTTTATTTTTTTGTGTTACTTTTTTTTAGCCTATATTCATTCTATTTTAATCTTTGTTTTTTATTCCTTTTAATTGTCAAAAGCTTATTTTTATTGAGAATGATCAGTGGTTTAACTGTTGGGTCAACCGAAATCAAATCATGACGTAATAATTATGTCATAAATTTATTTATTATTAATTTTCATAATATATAAATTATATAAAACATGAAAAATTCTTAAATACTACATAATAAATTATGCACGAAAAAGAAATTTTTTTTACAAATTTATAAGATAATTTTTACAAACAAAAAGATTAAAATTTTTATATTAAAATTAAGAATATACTAAAAATTATCAAAGTCATCATCATTAATTCCATATGCTTATGTGAATTTCTAACAAGATCTAATGTGTAAAGAAGTAAGTTTACATTTTTTGTGACAGAAAGTTTTGATGAAATTAATTCTTAAAAAATTCTTAACTTGATAGAAAAAGGAAAGGGTAAATTTCAAAGTTCCAAACTGCACACTCCACAAGTCCCACATCGAATTTGAAATACTAGCATCAAGAATTTGATTGCTCATAAAGCAAATTCAAAAAGTTCAGTTTAGAACAATCCCAAGTTTATCCCACATCGCATAGAGAGTGAAAGGCTCAAGACATTAAAACCTTTAAAAAATGGTCAAGTGATGATGTGAGATGCTAATCAGTAGGATAGAAAAGCATTTAAATATGATGTTTAAAATGGTCAATGTATCACTAAGGTTTCCTATTTTTTCTATAGAAAAGAAACAATAAAAGAACTTAATGACCAATTAAACAAACACACACATAGAACCCATCATTATCATCAAAAGCAAATGAGAAAAAGAGATTGATTCACACATTAAATAGTATACAATGTAATCAAATGAATGGACTAAGACATGCAAAGTAACTCCAAGTCATCTGAAAAAGGGTTAATTTTGCCATTAAACATGTCACGCCCTGGATTTTCCGCGAACCCGGGACACGAGTTAACGGAAATTAAAAGAAATAAATAGACAATAAATAAATAAATTTAATTGAAACATCCCCCAAGATTAAAATTAATTACTTGTCCCAATTAATGCTCCAATCAATGTAAGTCATGTAAAAAAATTGACCCTTAAGATAGCCTCTAAGTATCCCCAAAAATCCCCCTAAAGTGATGTGTCACGACCCGAAACCCACCCTATGCGGATCTCGTGTCGCGGGGCCGACCCGAAGGCCGTCCCTACTTTTTCATTCCTGTATCATAGTACTAATATGTAAAATACTAAAACCTCAAAACAATAACAGCAGAAGTCTTATCAGTAATAGTACATCAGCGGAAGTCTTTCAATACACAATGTTAGCGAAAGTCTTTACAATACATAATATGGTTCTACATAAATAAATTAAGAACCAACATGACTAGCACCCGAGGGTGGTGAATACATGGGAGAACTAAAACATAAACTGATGCATTTCCTCACATGTCCTTCTATGTCTTTAAACTCCTACCGGGGTCTCGCGGCATCAGTACCTGAAATGGGGGTGAGGAGGGTGGAATGAGCTACAAGAGCCCAGCAAGTAAATACAGATCTCCGACACTGGTATCGAGGATCATAAAAGAATATGAATCCAAGAATAAGAATATGATAGCCAATCATAAAAATAAGATGCTATGATAGCCAATGGGAACAGTTGCCATAAGGGCCAATAAACAATAGAACACAATGTACAATTAGGAGTAAGGGACATAACATCAACATGAAACTCTTAACATGTGAACAGTGGCAAATGAACAGTAGGATCACAATGTGTAATCAGTAGGAATGGAATAACAATGTTCTGGAATTCTCGACGATAATACAATAACAAGAAAGTACTGTCATTATAATTGATCACAATAAATCAATAAAGGAATGTCTCACAATACTAGATAATCACAAGAACAATGTAATTCAACAAGTATAGTTGAGCAATCGTATAAGAGATGCTTTTGTTCTGTGTCAGGGCTTGATATGCCCTCGGTCCTTGGGGGCCCGGTTTACCCCCTTCAGTGCATTCCAGTGTATGGCCATATGTCCGTTCACGGACTCGACCCGAAGGTCTTCAGTGTATTTAAAAGCATCGGATGGATATTGTGACTGAGCACAAATCCTGTATACATAAACATTTCATGATCATAAATGATTCCATAAGAGTATATAAAATGGAATATCATCAATTCAATGGAAACATAACAATAGGCATTTGAAAGTACGGTTCAACATGATAACAATGGTACAACAATAAATCAATGTCCACCAGATAGAACAATATCACATTGTGGAGACAATAACATCAGATACGCTCAGGAGTACAAGTTTGGCAGTAAAAGAATGAACTTGGCTTGATAACACCACATGGAAGAGAAAGGGTATCTACTTACCTCTAATGCATTGCTAAATCAGTCTTCTGTAGGTTTTCCTTTTCCCGTTGAGTTCCCTATATATCAGTAAATACGTTTCAGAATAATTTCTATTCACCAAATTCTATGCCTTGCTATGATCAGTATTTCTAATACTTATTTAGACTTTTATATGTCCGTTGTTCTCGGAACCTCTTTTCATAATTTTGACATTGCCAATAGATTCGGAAGGTTCAGAATAATAAAAATTCACTAATTATTTAATTCAATCGGAGTCCATTTGACTCACCTATGAAGTAGGGGTATTTTGGTCATTTTTACAAGTCGCAACTTTTTGGGACTCCGTCTCGTGAAACGGACCTCACCATTGGACTCAGAGCATCCGAGATAATAAAAATTGACTATTCATTTGCCCTATTTGGACCTCGTTTGACCCACGTTTGAGTCAGGGGCATTTTTGTAAAATTAACATTTTTCTGTTGGGCCTTAGTGGAATTAGCTATAACTTTTGGGGTCATAATATAAATAGCCAGAGTTGCGGTCTGAACCATTGGGTTCACTGACTAGAAACCCTAACCGGTTCGGTTCTTCACTGAACCAAACGGTTCAGTTAAATTTAGAGAACCGGATTAACATATCCACCCTAACCACCTTATCCATGGTTTGGATAACCCCCAAACCCCATATCTATTTATTGTCTCTGCAACCAAACAGCCCAATTGATTTTAATTTTACATTCAAAACGACATAGCATCACTGCCCCTAATCATTTTCGGTCGGGTCCCGACCCGGTCCGACCCAAACCTGGTCCCGTTATGACCCGAAGAAGCCCCCGTTAATCCGGTCGTCTTCTCCGGTGGGTTTTCCGGCCACGGTCGCCGGAATAGCGAAATTCCCTACGGATCTCACTGATTTCACATCCGTTTCCTACTGTTTTCGTTCCAAATGAAATCGAACATTGTAAGGAACATTTTAGGACCAGTTTTAACCTCCAACATCACCGGTTTCACGCACCCAGTTCCAGTTTCCGGCGTTGCACCGGTGAGGGAATAACTGGCCACAGAATGGCCATTTCTTGACCATTTAAGCTGATTCGAAGTGCGTTGGGTCCCTAGAGACGTTTCCTATCCATATTATGGTTCAAATCTTGATGTGGTTCCACCAATTGTTAAATCACCATTGCCAGCCGTAACCCAGTTCTGGGTTTTTTCTTATTTTTCTTTCCTATTTCGCGTCCTACCAATTCAGTCATGAATTCTATGATAACAGGGATGATAACAGAGAGTAAAACTAAAAAGATTAAGATGGAACAGGTTACCTATCATGAGCCGATTTCCTGAATTTTAATTTCAGTCCTTCCTTTCTCTATTCTCCTCTTCTCCCTCTTGTTCTTACGATTCAGTTTTCTCACTCTTCCAATCTCTTTCTTCATTCCCTTTAACCGATCCCCGAGTCGGTGGCCCTTGCCACTTGTAGCCGCGGTGGCAGCACACCCATGCACACAAGACACCTCACACACATAGCTTTCTCTCTCTCTCTCCTCCTCACACGTTGCACCCTAGCCCTCTCTTGTCGATTTCCCACTCGGTGGCTTTGCCACCTCCTCCTCATGCAAGGCCCACATGACACACACTTACATACCTATTATATATATATATATATATGCAACCGTATAAATAATATTACCTTGATACATTATGTATATATATATATATATATTTCGTATACATTTCCATTTAATCTTGTGCATGCACGTATTACATAATTCAATTGGCGGTTTATTCGGGTAATTAAATATTTTATAGCCCGGTCCAGCCCGGTGCACATGCTATATCCCAGATCGGGATATTACATTCTTACCCCCTTAAAAATAAGTTTGTCCGCAAACTTAGCAGTTCTAACTCGATGGTTTTCGTGGTTCTTCTAACGTCACGGTATAACTTAAATAGGCTGTTACATTAACTAGATAAAGATTTTCTGCTGAGAATCAAGTTTTACTGTCACGTTAGATCAAGTTTTACAGTCACATCAGATCAAGTCTTACTGTCACATTTGTAACTGTACTACCCTCTTTATAATTCCACGTATGCTTCGAAACCTTCCCATGAAACACAATTTCCTTCCTATGATTCTTTTCGGCTTCTGTAATTTAAGATATCTCTTGATGAAGGAAATTTTAAAATTTCTAAACGTAGCTTGACAAAACTCTATCCATTCAGTCTACTAATATATCTAGGGTATATATATCATTTGAAATGATATTATGTGGAACTCATAGAGTTCACATCGGCTTCTATGTGTCATTTCCTCTACAATAAATCTGTTATTCTACTAATCGTTCCTTGACCTCAAGTCAGCTATGTAAGAGTATTTGTATCCCTAGTCTATATTTCACATGTCCTGTATCTAACACGTTTCAATGATAGTTCTCTTGACGATCACGTAAGCAATGAGTCAATGGTCCAGGCGTTCAGTTCCTACAGTCAGTTAGTAACATATGGGAACACATTAAATGTGTAACATAACATAGAAGATAGACCAATCATAAGTAACCCTAAAAGTATGATTTTCCAATAAATATTTTGATTAACTGTTACTCATCACCTGTATCACCTTTCAAGGTGTCATTCCTCTGTCTAGATATCACAGTTAATTTATTACCTTTTCAAGGTATTTTCATTTCATTTAGATATTACTGTCAGATTCAATACTTTTCAAAGCGTCATGTTTCCAATTCTATATTACATTCTATCCCTCAATGAGCACTAATCGTTTCCCTCATTTATTATGAAACATAATTTAATTCTCACATATTCTCACTGTATAGAAAATTAACAAGTTCCTAATCCGTAAATAGAATTTCAATTCTCAATAACTCTTGTAATATAGATTGATCGTTCAACCCTAAACATCAAGTCTATAGACTAGATATAGTAATTTAATTCTTAAGGCTCCCTCAGTACAGAACAATCATTAACCATAACTTAATAAATATCCAGTACATGTTTCCATAAGATAGAACAATCTCAAGGATTTCTAGATCCAATATTACTATGATTCCTTCCAAGTTTAACTGCTATTTCCCATTGAAACCTCGTTGATTAGCTATATCTTACTCAAGACTCTTCATATTTCCTGGTACGTCATCAATTTATTTAGAATATCAATTCCCCTGTACTTACCCCCTTAAGTTCCCTTACATATATAACAATCATCAAATTGTAACCCAATGGATATTCATTATGTACCTTCATAAGACAAAATGATCATTACAGATTATTTATTTCATTATTGCTATGATTCCTTCCAATTTCTTTTAAGTATGACTACTATTTCCTACTCAAGTTTCACTTATCTGTCTATATCAGTTATCGACACTTCCTTCAGTATTGTCAATGTCAAATCTCAAGAATTCTCATCACTTATCCTTAAGTATACTACTATCCTTAAGGGTCACTAGTCAATAATCATCAATTTTCATTTTAATATGTAGTCGTTTTCCAAGACTAGTTGGCTTTTAATATCTTAACTTGCTCTTGTCTTTGGACAGCCCCAATTCATTTAATGTGTTTCAATACACCAAGTTCTTTCTTGAATCAGTTAAACTATACACTTATGATCTGTACCTCCTATATTCTATGTATATTGTTCATTTCTAATGATTCCCCCAGTGTATAGTATTTAATAATAATGACTCTTTCAAGAGTCACCATTTATTCAATCTCGTCTATCCAGTAATCATTCCTATCTATAACAGTATGTAATTCATTCTAAAGATTATAAATCTTATATTTATTCTATCATTATTCCCTGAAATTTATTAATTATGAAATCACTTGGCTCATCAATGTCTTTTAATTTTACAAGTGAATAATATGTCAATCTAACACTCATATATCTATGTTACATACTCTACTTATTTCATGCATAACATCTATCATCAATCATCATCCCTGAGCAGTTAACATATAACCTCAGAGTTCTGTCTCTATGTTCGGCTAGCAGTAAATGTTGAAATTATAATCAGTATGTAGAGTAATATTTAACAATATTGAGCATTTGTAAACAACTGTAAATAATACCTGCGACTACTGGTACAGTAGCCTAATCATCTCTCAATTCGCTGTAAAAGATCAATGGTCAGAATTCACATATAAGTCTATCTATCATGTCAGGATTTACTCTATTTGGCATTAGTAATACCGGTGCATCAATCTCATCTCCCATGAACCATTATTACAAAACTGTTTCAACTCCAAATCTTTTTGATACCACTGAGCTTAAGAATTTGACTTAATGCTCCAATCATTTCCTAGCATCATTAGGTTTGGTAGGATAGATGTCGTGATATTGTAGCATTCTAATCCTCAAGTCCTCTGGGGTATACGTCGTTCTAACAGTATCATAAAGGATTCGTAGTATCCAGATTGGGTAAGGTAACACTGTGTGTTTCTCAGTTACCCTAGTTACATGATAAGGCGGCCGTTCCTCACCGGTAACAGAGGTCCTGATAGCACATCAGTGACTGTTAATTTTTTTCCACAATTTCTCTTTTAACCGTTTACAATCACCGTTATTCATTTTCATAATTTATATTCACTCCTGATCTTCAGTCTCGATTTCTTCTACATCACAAGACCTAACTTCCAAGTATAGGTCACTTGTTGATAATACTCGTGATTTTGCTCCGTATCTCGTGTTCTATGCTCAATATTTCTAAACAATAATCCTCAAGGTAACCATTAAAGTTCTCGTGTTTCTCTGTCTAACATTCTCCAATAATAACCTTCCAGATGTAATAGAATCAGTAAATCAATCATCCAATGTTCAATTACTAAGTTCAGTTCGGCAATTACATGGAAACACAATCAAGTGTGTAAGGATCTCTTAAGATCTAACAGGTTAGAAATAACTAGAAAGGTACATGTGGCTATCTAGGTAGTAGTTTAATCTTTCCTTGACACCAACAAGATTGGTGAGGTAGGTGTGGCACTGGCCATAGCCTTAGCTTTCCGAGGGCAATTCCTTGTTTACCCTATGGGGTGATCCTTAACGGTGCCACCATTTCGATACACATAGTTATCTGTTGGGGTGAGCTTGAGGCAGAGATTTGAGAATCTCTTCTATAAGGCGCTCAATTCAGTCTAATTGATCCTTCCCTATCCTAATATTCCTAGTATACACCATTGCTCTAAACCATAAGTGTTAGATAAGTATGCCCATAAAAGTCTACTCGTCTATGGTCTAATCGAGTCAATATAATCTATTGAGATATTCCTTTTTGTTAACCTTGTCTATAAGATAACCCGTCACTGCACACAATAACAATCAATGTTCGCATCAAATCTATATTATAGAGACTTCAGCTCTATCCATTGATTCTAACTCTAAGTGATCTATGTATTTCATAACTATCGATGTATTCCTTGTGATAACCATATCTATAAAGATAACCAGTAAAGATAACCCGTAAATTGTCAAATCAATCAATAAGAGAATGATCAAGGATCGGATGAACTCTATGTAAGGAAGGTCAGTTACATCTATTCATTCTATTTCTAGTCCTATCTCCCATGACTCACAATCGAACCTATAGCTCTGATACCAAGCTGTCACGACCCGAAACCCACCCTATGCGGATCTCGTGTCGCGGGGCCGACCCGAAGGCCGTCCCTACTTTTTCCATTCCTGTATCATAGTACTAATATGTAAAGTACTAAAACCTCAAAACAATAACAGCGGAAGTCTTATCAGTAATAGTACATCAGCGGAAGTCTTTCAATACACAATGTTAGCGAAAGTCTTTACAATACATAATATGGTTCTACATAAATAAATTAAGAACCAACATGACCAGCACCCGAGGGTGGTGAATACATGGGAGAACTAAAACATAAACTGATGCATTTCCTCACATGTCCTTCTATGTCTTTAAACTCCTACCGGGGTCTCGCGGCATCAGTACCTGAAATGGGGGTGAGGAGGGTGGAATGAGCTACAAGAGCCCAGCAAGTAAATACAGATCTCCGACACTGGTATCGAGGATCAAAAAAGAATATGAATCCAAGAATAAGAATATGAATCCCTAGAGACGTTTCCTATCCATATTATGGTTCAAATCTTGATGTGGTTCCACCAATTGTTAAATCACCATTGCCAGCCGTAACCCAGTTCTGGGTTTTTTCTTATTTTTCTTTCCTATTTCGCGTCCTACCAATTCAGTCATGAATTCTATGATAACAGGGATGATAACAGAGAGTAAAACTAAAAAGATTAAGATGGAACAGGTTACCTATCATGAGCCGATTTCCTGAATTTTAATTTCAGTCCTTCCTTTCTCTATTCTCCTCTTCTCCCTCTTGTTCTTACGATTCAGTTTTCTCACTCTTCCAATCTCTTTCTTCATTCCCTTTAACCGATCCCCCAGTCGGTGGCCCTTGCCACTTGTAGCCGCGGTGGCAGCACACCCATGCACACAAGACACCTCACACACATAGCTTTCTCTCTCTCTCTCCTCCTCACACGTTGCACCCTAGCCCTCTCTTGCCGATTTCCCACTCGGTGGCTTTGCCACCTCCTCCTCATGCAAGGCCCACATGACACACACTTACATACCTATTATATATATATATATGCAACCGTATAAATAATATTACCTTGATACATTATGTATATATATATATATATATATTTCGTATACATTTCCATTTAATCTTGTGCATGCACGTATTACATAATTCAATTGGCGGTTTATTCGGGTAATTAAATATTTTATAGCCCGGTCCAGCCCGGTGCACATGCTATATCCCGGATCGGGATATTACATGATGTCTCGGATAACCCCAAAATGTCTTAGGACATGGTCAAAAGATAGTTAAATATCAGCCCAAGTTTGGTCCTAGTGGATGCCCAAATGTGGTCTTGAAATCTAGGTCACAACATGGCCAAAACTTGACCCAAAAAGGTCCCTAAAACAGCCCAAAATGGGGCCCAAACATGGCCCAAAAATTGGTCAAACATGGCCCAAAATAGTGTCCAAATAGAGCCCAAAAAGTGTCCAAAAAATGGCTCAAAAAGGTGGCCAAAAGGTTGGCGAAACAGGGCGGGACAGCAGGTGGCACGCAGCATGCAGCAGGGTGTGACAGGATAGGCACGCAGGGGGCAGGCCAAGCGCTCGCAGGGCGCGCAGCACTCGTACGGCGAGCAGGAGCTCGCGCGCGCGACGGGCGGCTGGTTGGCTGGGCGCGCGGGCAGTGGCGCTAGGCAGTCCAGGTCTGACTCTGAAACTATTGCAACTTGATTTTTCTGATTTCCTACATTTTTACTATAGCAACAGTAGAAATACTGCAAGCAAATCTCTCTGTTGGCTGCCCCAAAATCTCCCATTTTGTGCCCCCTTTTTCCCAAGCTTTTCAAGCCCTTTTCCACCCATTTTCAACCCAATTTTCCTTAGTTTCAAAACCCCAATTTGAAGCATTTTTTTCACTCATTTAAAAGGTGTTTTACACATTTATTTTCCACTTTATTTTCCAAAATTTTGGGCATAGTTTCCTTTGTTTTTCCAAGGCTTTTCCACCTAATTTTCACAACATGTATGAATATAAATTCACCAACAACCCACCCTCATACGGTGGCTACAAATCCATCCAACCAAAACATGCATTCTCCATATCCAACATATCCATGTAAAATATAATTAAACTACAATCATTATACATTCATTTGATTCACAACTCATGCATATTAAAATGGCACAAGGTCTAAAGTTTACAACTTGTTCCAATACAAAACAAAATGAATTGGGTTTATGCCCATACATCCAAAAAGTGCCCCAAGGGCCAAATCTTCAATTTAGTCCATGTCTTCCCGTCCTTCAAGACTTGAAGAAGTCTCAAGTACCCGGGGTCTCATCTGAAATATATTGCCCACGAATGGGTCAGCTCAACTGCTGGTATAACATAGCACTGAGACTAGAAATAAATTTAAGGGCGTGGCATGTGCAAGTGTACAGTTCAAGATTACAATCCCATTTTCCCCCAATGCTATGCAATGTCTACATGCGTGACGCACACATGAAACTCTATGCCACTCATGTCTCGCTTCACGGTTCTTCCCCGTTGGCATGCAAGTACCAATATATGCCTCGTTTTACGTTCCAAACCCCGTAGGCATGCGAGTACCTAATGGTCAATTTTGGGTTTTTCACCATAGGATCTACACCCTCATAATGCATAGCACCTCGTGCTCAATTCACACCATGTGTCCAAGGGATTACATTATGCCAAGATGCCATGATTTCATCATGCAAGTTCAATGTAGCAATGCATCAAACACATGGTATCCCTTATCCCTAATCATATAACTCATTTCATGAAAGTTAAATTTAAACTTCAAGGCATCACCCTCACCACAGGTATGCATCATAATTGAATATATCCATACATATGTAAAGCACAATCGCACACTTTCAACAAATTCATAAGGGCATAGAATTCTATTAAATATAAAAGCATCAAATCATTACATGGCCCAACCAAAAGGTGTGTCAATAATTACATGGGTTAACAATCTCATGTCACAATTCTATCTATCAAATACACACCAAACAAAGCAAGAAATCACCCAAAACCAACAAGAACAAAAATACTCCAAAACTACCAACTCTAGGCTTTTCAAAGGAGCTACTTCCTAGGTGATCTCCTAACCTTAGATATACATTTACAACAGTTCAAATACATGTAAAAACACAAAGGAACTTGAATCTATTGCTAGCTTAGCACTACATCATACCTAAAATCAGTTTTTCTTAAACTGCGGTGACCGTGTTTTCTGGACTGACAAAATTTTTGGTGAGAATATAGTACTCATGGAGACGAACAACTTCTCAGAAGGAAGTTCAGCCAAAATCCTGCTCAAAATACGTGTTCTAGAAGCTTGAAAATATGAAATTCTAGGGCTTTTCTATCTCTCTCTCTATATGGACGAGAATTCTGGAAATTGAAAAATGTATATGTGTATATAATGTCCCCAAGTATTCTATTTATAGTGGAAGGACAAAGGGGCTAAGGGAAAATGATCATTTTGCCATTAATGAGCCCCGTAGCCCTGTTACTCTACAACTTAGTCCTAAACGCTTTAATTTAAAATTTTGTTTTAACCAATGTTCATAAAATTATTGTAAATGAAAACTTTCAGAAGAAAACATTTTCGTTTGAGGTCGGTTTTGGCCCGTTCCACCCGGGTCACCCGAGATGCCCTTTTTGTCCAATCCCGGAAACTGTTTCCGTTTTGGCTCAATTTAGAACAGCGATTACCTCATAATACTTTAAGCATATTTCTCTTCTATGACACACTCCAAATATGCTTCTAAACATGTCAAACGGTGAAAACAATGCATGAAAATGCTTTACCGGCAAAACCGTACATGAAAATTGTCCTATCGGCAAACCATGCAAGAACAATGCCCTACCAGTAAAAACAAAAAAACTTTCGTCAATTTTTTTTATTTTTTTTTTCAAATCTCTACAAAACACCTTGAACATAAACATCCCGATCTTTTTTATACAAACCCATATAACGATTATTCAAAAGAAAATTAAAAATAACAAATTGAAACAATGCATCATCAAGCAAGAATCATATATTAATCCACTAGACCTGAAGTTTCCACCATCGGGCTTAGAGGATTGAATGTAGGTGAAGGCAAAATAGGTGACTGGTTAGGGGTCGGTCTAGGGTTCTGGTTAGCAGAGATGGGGGTGGGTTTGGACCAAGGTTGGAATTAGGACTGGGGTTTGAAGCGTTCCCAAACTACTCATAACTTTTCTACTTGAGCAAACCAAAAAGAAAAGGAAAAGGCAATGAAATATTTTTTTTCTTTATTTCTTTATTTATTTTTGATTTTTTTTCTTCCTTTTTTTTTTGATACCGAATAAAATTACAATAAAAGAAAAAAGTACATCTTCACTTCTCTACTTTCACAACACCAAATTCTCAAAGAAAAATCACCCAGCTTCTTCATCCAAAGCGAGGCTACTGGCTATGAAAAGAAAGATATAATAATGAAAGCTCAACTTAGTTCCAATCAGGTAAATAATGTAAAGATGCAAGAAACAAACGAACAGGCTCAAAGTAGAAAGATGGCCTAGTTTCATTCCCCAAAGGCAAGAAATGTCATCTGACATCTGAATTGACTGACCTTAGACATGTGACAATGGTAGTTGATAGAATGGAGATATGCAAACTGTATAACCCTTAAAATAAAGCTCAAGCTCAAATCTATATAACATAGGTTATAAGTCTTAGTCAATGCCATCATGATACTAGAGTCTCAAAGTCTAACCATCAAATCATAGAGTCACAAGAGTAGCAACCCAATTTGTCTCCAATTATAAAAGTTAGGGAAAGACAAATCACTAGCAGTGCACAACTATCACAATCATTCTCATGCAAGCTCAAAAATACATGAATACGCTCAAAACAACAAAATTGTAAGATGAAGTATATTGAGCTCAAGTAGGCAAAATAATAGCAACTCCCCCCAACTTATTTGACACCTTGTCCCCAAGGGGACATGACATAAAAGAACATGAAATAAAACGAAATAATTAAAAGGAAGGAGTGCACCTGAGTGGAGAGAACTAAGGGGGCAAAGAGCCTAGTGAATCAGAAGGCGGGAGCTTGAGCGGCAAGAATAGCCCGAAGAAGGCGATGAGTCTTTGCGATATCAAGTTGATACTGAGCCTCAAATGCATCAAACCACTGCTCAAGACAGCTATAGTCCAAATGTGATCTATCCTCTAAGGTGGTAGGAAGCAACAACAGAGATGAAATGGGAGGAGATGAAGGTCCAGTGGATGTGGATGGAGGAATCTCAATAGGGTTACTAAGCCACACAGGTTGCCGGGACAACCTAGGATGCTGCCCACTTTCCCGAACCAATCTGTGCGAACTGATAGCCCAAAGATGCTGGCCATAATAAACACAAGTAGTATCAGATGGCTCAGTAGGAGGAATGTCATATCCATCAGCTCGAACCAATACAGTGATCAAATTGGCAAAGGGCAGAGGCCATGCTTGAGCATGCTGTGTGGGCGTTTTGATGAACTGTTTATAACAAGCAGACATTTGGTTCCAAATCATGGCAACAACGTCACATGAAAATCCATTCTCCAAAGCATATAGGGCATCAAGGAAATCCCTTCTCCGTTGTTGATCATGACCATTGGGACACACATTCTTCTTGAGCACTGAATCAACAAACCAAAGCCGCCATGGAAGTTGAGAACGTAGAATGTTATTTGGTGTAGAGTGGCCCAATGGAACAGTGCTCAAAACATTGACTTTTTGTTAAACTGATAACTGAGGCAAGTGGGCAAGGTGAGACTAAAAAGGAAGACCCAATGCATCTGCAATAGACTCTTTGGTCACAGCGATCACCTCATCATCAATTTTAGTATACAATACCCCCGGGTTATCGGTTGAAGATACATGTTTTGATAGAACAAGCGAACCAACCGAGGCTATGCAACGTCGGACCGGGGCTAGCAAAGCTTGCAAGTGGCGGTTGGAGAACTCTTGGATTGCCCATTCGATTGTAGGATCGTCCTGAAAGAACAGGGCCACATTAAATGTAGTCTGTCTGGCAATTGGTTTTGTGGCCCATTTCTCATTTGGTTGCTCAATGTGAATTTGACGGGTTTGAATGGGCCGTTTGCGTGAAATGGATTCAACTTCAATGGCACGGATTTTGGAAGCTTTTGGGCGACCCATGGATCCCTACAATAACAAACGAAACAATAAAAGTTATTAGTGACATAGAATCTAAATATTGGCATAACAAAACAAATTGGGAAAAGAGAATCAATATGCCAATAAGTGCCAATACAGGGTAAGAAATAACTAAACCAAATCCATAGTAGAATGAAGTGAATTTAGAACGGCTTACTATGCAATTTTGTTTTTGTTTTTTTTTTTTTTTTTATTTTTTTTGCAATCCTCGAAAGCCATTCCGATGTGCACAATATAGAAACAGTAAAACATAAATGCCACATATATGTGCTAAGCTATAAATATATGTGCAATTCCCTGGCCATACCAAAACATGTTTAAGCCATCCATTGGATAGCTTCTCCTTTCCAACCAAACATCCCCCAAATGCAAATTGAAAATTTTTCCCATAAAATAACAGTGCTGGGTAGCCATTTGAATGGGTGTGTTCGGTCGGACCCAACCCGGCTTGGCCCAAAATCAAGAACAAAACCTCAGCCACTGCACCGCCTCTATAGTTGCCCCTTCATTTTTCTTCAATCCGATTTCATTTCAAATCTCAAAATGAACGCAAACAACAGAAGCTACTTTACCCCAACTCCAATTAAGAGAATTCCTAATCCCTTAAAAGAGCATTCTAGAGTTAAAATATGGGATCTACCTTACCAAGCAAAGCGTAAATAAATTTAAGATCACTCTGGCGAAGTTAGGTTCTATTTCATTTGGCCAACCAATAGAAGAATTGAACATTCAAATTTCAATTCGAAAGATATATTAACCCGAGCTTCAATACCTGGTAACATAAGGGACCTGATTATAACTCTGATGTTAATGAAATTAACATGTCATAAGGAGTGATTTTGAATTGAACACAGAAGTGAAAATTGCCCATGAACTCCAAAAACAACAAATTTTTGTGGAAACAATTGGAAATGAAGCCTCAAACAGGCAAACACAGAGAGCAGCATATTTTGTGTCATATTTTCAGCTTCTCTGTCAAAAACGTACCTGTAATGGATCGGAGAAGAAGGCCGGAGAGGGGTGAGGTCACCGGTGAGTACGGTGGTGATAGAGGTCGGCGGTGATGGAGGTAGCGACCTGGAGGTTCGGCTGGGGGAGATGACGGCGACGGGATGAGAGAGAGCAAAGATGGGGGTTGAGGGTTATGGGTTCGGTGATGGAGGGGCGGCTGTGATGGTAGATGATGGTGCGGCGGTGGTAATGGAGGATGATGGTGCGGCGGTGATGGAGGTGGAGGTGGCGGTGGCTGTGGAGATGATGGTAGGGGTTCGGTGATGATGGTGACGGGCGGTGGGGCTGTGGTTGTAGTTGGGTAGAGGTGCGATGGAGGTGGTGACGATGGAGTCGGTGAGCAGTGATGGGGCGGCTGGGTTGTGGGAGATGATGGTGCGGCTGGGCTGTGATGATGGCGGTGGCTATAGAGGTGATGGGGCAGTGAATCTGTGGGAGATGATGGTGATGCTGGCTGTGGCTGTGCGGCTGTGATGGAGTCGTAGCTGGCTGGAGCGGTCGGCGGTGATGATGGAGGGTTGCGGGTTAGGTGTTCAGGTCTGCGGTGGGTTATGGTCGGCGGTGGGGGCAGTGGTGGTGATGGCGGCAGAGTGTCGGCGGTGGTGGAGGCGCGGGGTGGTGATGGAGGGAGCGACGGGCGGTCGGCAGTGCGGTGGAGGTAACGGGTGAGAGTTAGGGGCTGTGATGCTGAGAGAGACGAGGGTTTTAGTTTTGTTATTTTTTTTTTCTTTTGAATTTTGAGTTTTGATTTTTTTTTTTTTTGATTTTTTGTTTTTTGTTTTTACACTAAATTAAAAGTGCTCGAGCTTTTGAGAATAGCTCGAGCTTTTTGGGACAGAACCTTAAGAGCTTTGAGGGAAGAAAAAGAGCTCGAGCTTTTCTTGGAGTGCTCGAGCTTTTTGGGGTAGAATGTTTAAACAATTTTTAACGAAAAAGAGCTCGAGAATTTTTGAAAAGTGCTCGAGCTTTCTGGACCAGAAACATTTAGATAAATGGGAGGGATGACAACCATAGGAAGAATATGAAAGGATATCCTGTACGCGCGTGACACACCACAATTTTCTTCGCAAGCTTGCTTTTGAAGCTGAAGCTGAGGATGAAGCTGAAGCGGCTGAACGAGACTCTCCCCTTTCTTGGGGCAAGTCACTATCCTTATTACACTTATTTTTGATAAAGAAGAAAGCGAACTCGATCAATGAAGAAATTCCACGTTGAAGCTGATGACCCCGAATCAGATCTTAAATCATGCTTTTTGCTCCCACCACCATTACTCTTTAGGGCAGCCCTCACCTAGATTGGTGCTAGCTCTTCCCCAGTGATGGGGGCAATTCACTCTTTATTCCTATTCTTTCTCCCACTCATTGGCAAGTTCGGATGGCTGACAACCAAACCGGAGGACTCAGATGAAAGGAGCTCTCTCACACGCGCGACAAACCGACATTTTCTTTCTTGCTGCAGCTGTCTTTTAAATAAAGCAGCTTTCCGTTTTCTATTTGAATTATGTTACTCCTCTTGTTGATCTAAAACTCGTAAGTAAGGTTACGGTTCTTTCTCTTTCTCCATCTATCTGAGTTGAGCTAGAAGCAGTTAACAAGATTAGAATTACTTCTTTGTTTACTTCTTATAGAAAGACTTGAATGAGACGGAAAGGTTGCTGAAAGTCTATCTCAGATGTAGGACAAGTTGACTGGAAGGTAACAGTGGAAAGCAAGATGCCTTTAAGAGCTACCAGGGCAGGGAAGGTCCTCCGCTTCTGACCTCTGCCTCTCTTTTGGATTCGGGCCTTGCTTACAGCTAGATACTAGGGAAGGACGGTAACCCCCGAAATCAAACTCGGGGGGACTTCCTTCGCTACAGGACAAGGGCGGAACTGGGACCAGTACTTAGGAATGGAGGGACGTTTAAGAATTCCTTATTCAACTACCAGCGCAGAAAGGAAGGTAAGCTACATCCCTAGAGAACAGACCATAAATCAGAGAACATTAAAAAAGATAAGTATGAGAAGAGGTCTGCTCATCGGATGCTATCTAACAACCGAGCTACCTAGCTATTGGGAAGGAACCTTCCCCCCCTACACTGATTTGAAAATCAAAAAGAATGGAACGAAGTTTTGGAAGAAAGAAAGAGAAACTGGGAGATGATCAGAATGGCAAGAAGAGTTCGCTTAGAATGGAATAAGAATAAATGGAACAAGACTTTGTTAGATCGTCAAAGAGATTATTTTATTGCAATCCAATTCTTGAAAGAATATTGGAGAGTACCACAACTTTGGAATTAAGGAGATCTCTACTTTGCTTAAAGAAAATTGTCCACGCGTTGGAAACCTGGAAGTATACTTGCCGCTCTATCTAACCAGGGAGCAACAAGGACATCAAGGGGCTTTCGGCAAACACCAGACCAGGGGCTGGCTGATATGCTACGCTATTGGACTATTGATCTCATGAATTCAAACTATAGAAGTAATGTTTCAAATGCGAATTAATGTTGAGTCTTTCCTTACTTTTAGGGCTTCTTGCCTTTTGGGAATTAACACCTCAATTCATTTTAGAGGTGGATCCAACCGCTATCTTAAATCCAAGTAAAATAAAGTTAATCAAGGAAACACTAATTGATAGAGTTTGTGAAGCACAAAATTAAGGATTTGTGTGCATGTGCCCCTATTAGTAAAGCGATAGTATTCATACAAGCATTGCGAAACGATTCGAGGAAAGAGGGGTCTCCGGAATGGAAGAAACAAGAACACAAGGAAGGGCCAGAGCCTTAGCAATGATAGTGACATCACTGATGATAGGAATCACTCTCAATGCTGTAGCAACTTCTCATATCAGAGATTTATAGGTGTAGCAAGTCTAACTTAATAGGGGTAAGAGGGTGGGTCAAAACTAGGGTCAGGTCAAATTGCTTAAATCAAAATAAAAAGAGAAAGATAGGGCGGACGATGTACCGACAACGCCTTACAGCGTCAAGGAGGTGGATTTATAAACAAGATTCGACTCATCATCCTTGCATTGGGGACTACTTGCTTAACAAGGAACATTGCATTGGGGACTACTTGTTCGCAAAGAACGTTCGTAAGTTAGTGAGTCAATCTGGACTTTTGTTCAAGGCCCTTTATCTTAAGCAGGCTTCGGATAGCCTTCAAATGGCTTATGCCGGCGTCCTCATGATTGACTACTAACCCCGATATCCCTCACTAGGTCAGGATAGACTCGGATCATTACATCCTTTTTCTATGGAAGGATGTATAAGAAGAAGAAGAAAGCTGATGTCTTGGTTCATCTTTCCCCTTACTTTTCTATGTGACCTTGGTAGACCTTGAAAAAGGTGTAAAGAAAGAAAAATGGAAGTCTAGAAACGAGACGAAGAAAGATCAAAAGAGTGTAGTCAATCAAGTCTACTTAAGAAAGGAAAGATTAGACAGGCTAATTGAGCGCTATTCCACAGAGATCTCAACCTTGCCCCTTGAACAAGGGCTAGTTTGGGAACAGACCTAGAAAGCTATGCCTACAGATAAGAAGATGAATCTTGAGCTGGCCAAGTTCATTCAGGATGAGGGAAAAAGGTAGCCTACAAAAGGAATTCTTAAACCTGCTCTCATCTTTGAAAGTAACACCTTGAAAATGGACTTGATCCATTCGATAGGTCAACAATAGGCATATATATGGAAGATTGTGGCCACACCGACTTAGATTCGCTAAGGACACTTCACATCCATTATGGGAAGGCATTGATCTAGACTGATGCTTTACTAATAAGATAGAAACTAAGAAGGGACACCTACTTCCCAACTAGACTCAGTTCGGTCTGAAACCAATTAAAGGGCGATTGGCTTTAGGCTATTGAGGGAGGAGACAAGAGGAAGATCTTTGCCAGTGAGAACTAGCCCTACTATCCTTTAAGGGCCAGCGTCTACTTCAAAGAATCCAGCATTGGTCACCATAACCATAAGGCGCATCGCGAAAAAGTGCAGGAAGGCCAGTCCGGGTTCCGTCGATGTGGTCCAGATGATTCAATAGCCAGTGTACAAAGTTGTAAATCCTTTGGACGATATTCGGATGGAGGTCACCTTGATTCACGGTTTTTGCTCAATTCAACAATGACTCCTCCCTTGCTTCTTAGGTCGTTCAATTTCTAGGCGAGGGTGGACCGGTACAACCGGGGTCACACGGATGCAGAGGAAAAGGGCCGCTCGAAGTCAAAAGCGCACGAGGGTGTCGCGCTTCCCGATGGACTGGCACTCCGATAGGTCAACCGCTATCGGATTCCCAGTTCAAAAAGACCCAGTTCCAATCATTCAAACAAGACGCATAAGGGGGTGGATGCTGTATATGTATGCCCTTCCTTGAAGCGGTCAAGTCTTTCTTTATTGCTCGATTCGGCTTGATTCGTGGAGAGGTGTCGCTGGCCTTTAAAGGATAGTAGGGGGTGGAAATAAGCGATGAAGGTATAAGAGACAAGCCCCTTTAGATTAGAGATAGGGCTATTAAATTATTCAAAAGCTCACTAGTAGTCGCTTAAGGCAAGAGGGAGGCACAGCGAGCCAAACCCATGTTGCGAGTAGCTTCTCTTTTTCTCATTGAGTCGGATGAATCGAGGGTTCCAAACCTTCTGATATAGTAGGTTCAGTCCCAGTTTCCTTAGGTTATTTGGGTATGGAAAGCTTGACCGGGAAGAGGGGGGAGGCACTTGTGGAAAGGCCAGTTGAGTTTGATAGGTCTAGTTGAGTCGTTTGTTTATCCACTACTCTGCTAGTCGGCGTTGGTCAGGCTTCCCCGCTTGTGACTGACTTTCATGAATTCCATCTCCCCAGGATCCGCGATGCCCTATCCGACAGCCGTTAACTGCCTTGCAGGGAATTCCTTACTCAAAAGTATGAGAGTGCGGCATAGCAAGCCCTACTTCAAGCCTAGCTCCTCTCCTGCTTATTGATTAGGGCGAGTGGCTTACGCTCCTACCTCCTTCTAACGCTTATCTCTTTTCTTGCTTCCTTGCTTTAATCCAATAGGCCGGATTCCTTGCTTGCATCCCTTTGATTGCTTGAAGAGAGTTTACTACAGTGCTTAAGGAGAGGAGAGATTCGTTATCAAGGACGGGAACCGGTACTTGGACGGATTCCAGATGAGAGATTCGCTATTGGATAGCTTGAAGAGGCTACACTTTCAACGCTCGAACTCTTGAACTACTGGAATAGCCTAAAGAGTATAAGCTTTCCGCAAGTCAACAAGCAAGGTTTTTATTACTTGCTTGGTCTTCCTTTCTTCTTTCCTGTAAATCAATCTTCTGCTTCTGGTAAGGGGAAGAGGGAATATGTCGTCATCTATCGGTCATCTGGAAAGGGTCATCCCTTGCTTCTTCGATTGACTTTCATTCAATATCCAATTCCCGCTGTACTGCTTCTGCTAACAGTAAACGGTCAACTCTCTCTTGCCCTTCCCGGCCAGAGGTCTTCTTTCAATATCTCCCTTGGCGTCCTGCTAGCTCAAATATCGTATAGTACTATACCTGAAATCACTATCGAAAAAGGGCTCTCTTTTTAGGCTAGGGAGTGAATTCAACTTTAGACAAGTCTAGCAAAGCAGCTCATCTGGTAACACGGTCATCCGTCCAACCTCTATCAATCGGTCTTTCCTCTTTCAATCGCTTGAATCGGTCCAACCCGGAATCTTTAATCTCTAACGATCGCATCTGTCTGCCCAATCTAATACATTTGGGAGAGATCGGCTCTATGGCCGCTTTTCCTTAAGCTTCATGCCTCTGAAATCGATCGAATAAGGTCACGAGGAAGCCACTTTAGATTAGAGATAGGGGCTTAATTAACATGCCAAAAAATGCATTATTGAAAGCCTGAATTCCCCCCATTACTCTATAAAGGCGTTATTAAAATAGTAAGGAAATAATTAGAATATGCGCAAGAAAGACTAGAGGTCATAGACCGCCCTATCAGTTAAGGGGGGCAGAGGTCAGCATTCCTGCAGTTAAGGAGGACGGATAGTCACTTTTCTGATACTGTCTGATGAGAGATAGGCGAGGCGGGAGCCCCTATTTGAGTAAAGCTGGAATCAATTTCGTTAATTTGCCATTTATCCTGTATAGTCTTTATGACGCTCATCTGGAATCTTTCCTGTTGCAGTTGCAGTACGATTTCAGTATGAGTTTAGCAATTTCAGTCTTTCAGTAGTTAAACACGATTTCAGTATTCAAGTACCGGCCCTGTATAACTCTAGACTTCTTTGAGTAAGGATATTTCCTACGGTTGAGTTAAGGCAGCAAGCCGTTGAGCTCAAGTACCCGCCCATTCGGGTTTACCAGGGTTGAGCAGACGATGCGGACGATCATGCGGACTATTTTCGCCTTCAAAAGATCGTCCGCTCCCTTATATCTGGTAATATGTAATCTAAGTTAGCATACGATCACGCAGACGATTTTTAAAGATCGCCCTACTACTTGACTAGTAAGGGAAAGGCCGTCTTCGTCTGCTTAAGAGATTGTGGATAGGTAAAAACAAGCCCTTTTCGTGCAGGCGAGTCGTGAACATCAGAGTCTGATCATAATCGTATGATAAAGATAGGAGCTACGAGCCCAGCTTCTCTCTCAGAAGCGAGGGAAATCCGTAATCAGTGAATACTGGGACAGGAATGACCAACTTGCTTGTGGGATCAGCTTTGCTCACGAATTCACATTCGACGAATCCTATCTTTATTGGGGAAGGTTTTGATTCTTTGCTCAACTTGGATCACGATTTCAAACTCTCCGAAAGGTGGAAGTCACAAACGAATCCTCTGAATTAGCGGCTGATGAAGAGTTTTCTGAGCCAGGATCACACCTTTGAGGATGCAAATTGAATTACAGAAAGAAGGGTTCTATTCGATGAAGAGTTCCCTAGCTGGATGGTTTTGCACCGAGAATGAATGAATGAAAGAGTTCCGTCTTAATAAGAGTAAGGATCGAACACCCGATTCCTATAACAAACGATTATATGAAAAGAGGTTGGTGACAAACTAATAGGAATCGCATTTTGGGGAATCTTTCTTCCCATTTCCCTTTTGATTTGGAAGCTTGAATTGAAGTAGCGAGCGCCTTGGAATCTCGTTGACAAGCATGACAATGGGTACATTCGACCTCTTGTGAAATCGGTCGTTCAAGCTCTTTCCTACCCCTTTCTCATTTTTCTTTCACTCCCCTAAGTGCGAAAAGACAGTGCAAGCCTCTGCTGACCTCGTTGAATGGTTTCACACGTGACAGGCCTCACACTCTATATTTTGATACAAGGAACTGGCAATATAGAATAGAAATGGAGTTTGAGGCTATCCTGAGATGGCCCTATTCTCAGATCTCTACTAGCGAGCCTGAAGCATGACTTCAAGAGCTCGAAGCACAGGAAAGGCAGCAACCTTGGAGCCAGAATAGAGATTCATAGGGCTTTCTTTGGGACGGCACCCATACCATTCCCCCATTGTTTTTAAACAATAGGAATAAAATAATTACTAAACACTTACAAAACAAATAAAAAAAACTCAATTAAAAACAACAAAACAAAAAATAAAAAATAAATAAAATAAATAAAATAAAATAAAAAATCAATCAATATAAACTGGGTCTTCAAGACCAATCTCCTCAATCAAACTCCCTTCCCCCACACCCTCAATAAACAACTTCAACCTTTGGCCATTAACTTTGAAAGTTTGGCCACTCCGAAGGTTATGAATTTCTACCGCACCATGAGACCAAGATTGAACAACCACATACGGACCATCCCATCTAGACTGCAACTTCCCAGGAAACAACCGTAATTTAGAGTTAAACAACCATACCTTTTGACCTGGCTCAAAGGACTTACGATTAATGTAAGAATCATGGAACACCTTAGTCCGAGCCTTATAAATGTGGGAACTCTCATACGCATCATTCCTAAGCTCCTCTAACTCATTGAGTTGGAGCTTTCGATTAGAGCCAGCAACAAGCATATCAAAGTTGAATTTCTTAATGGCCCACATGGCCTTATGCTCTAGCTCTACCGGGAGATGACAAGCTCTACCGAAAACCAATCGATAAGGAGACATGCCAATAGGGGTCTTGTAAGCGGTACGATAAGCCAACAAAACATCATTTAACCGCAAAGACCAATCTTTTCGATCGGGCCGTACCATTTTCTCTAAAATTGACTTGACCTCCCTATTCGACATTTCAACTTGCCCGACATTCTGGGGATGGTAAGGAGTGGCGACTTTATGAGTGATGGAATATTTTTAAAACAAGATTGCAAAGGGTCTATTACAAAAATGAGACACTCCATCACTAATAATCGCTCGTGGCATACCAAACCGAGAAAATATATTCTCTTGAATGAATTTGACCACTACTTTGTGATCATTGGTTCTATTTGCCATAGCCTCAATCCACTTGGACACGTAATCCATCACTATCAAAATATACTCAAAGCCAAATGATGGTGGAAACGATCCCATGAAATCAATACCCCATACATCAAATATCTCAACAACTAAGATTGGGGTAAGAGGCATCATATCTCTGCGAGACATCGTCCCCATTTGTTGACACCGAATGCAAGTCTTGCAAAAATTGTGTGCATCCTTGAATAGAGTGGGCTAATAAAACCCACTCTGCAAGACTTTCGCCGCCGTCTTGCGACCACTAAAATGGCCACCACAAGTTGAAGAATGACAGAAAGTAAGAATGCTATGAAACTCACTTTCTGGAACACAATGGCTGATAACTTGGTCAGAGCAATACTTAAAGAGCACATGATCCTCCCAATAGAAAAACTTAACTTGCGAGAAAAATCGATCTTTGTCCTGTATGGACTATTGGGAAGGAATTTGACCAATTGCAAGACAGTTCACAATATGAGCAAACCAAGGAGGTTTCACTAATGACACAGGAAAGAGTTGCTTGTCAGGAAACGAGTCATGCAAAGGTTGAGTGTCACTCGTGTGCTCAACAAGAATGTGGGACAGGTGTTCGGCTATGACATTTTCGGAACCTTTCTTGTCCCGAATTTCCAAATGAAACTCTTAAAGCAAAAAAATCCACCTAATCAATCTCGGCTTGGTCTCTTTCTTGGAAAGTAAATGCCGCAAAGCAGCATGGTCGGTATAGACAACTACCTTAGAGCCAAGGAGGTTGGAACGGAACTTATCCAAAGCAAAGACTACATCGAGCAACTCTTTCTCTATGGTGGTATAATTTAACTGAGCATTATGAAGAGTCTTACTGTCACGCCTCAAATTCCAGCGAACCTATGGCGCGAGTAACGAGATGAAAGGAAAATAAAATAATAAAATAAATAAAGGATAATCTAACAGGTTCACTTAACTTACATTCAATTCTGTCAATACACATATAATACATTATTCGGGCTTAAGCCCGTGCATCACAAAACATGCCCCAACGGGCCAAATATCCTCCTAAATTCATATCTCCTCCACTCTGTAAGACTTCCTCAAGTCTCAAGTGCCGGGAGCGTCATCTGAAATGTTTGTCCCATGAATGGGTCAGCTCAACTGCTGGTACAATATAATGCTAATGCAAGAAACAAAATTAAGGGCGTGGCATGTGTAAGTGTACAGTTATATCTACATGGCATTCAACATCATGCATACAATGTACTAGCAATAAGCTACATGTCATCCAACTCATGAACATAATCGAAGGCGTGGCATGTGCAAGTGTACAGTTATATCTCCATGCACAATTATAACCTACATGCCATCCTATTCATCCATACAATGCATTAACACGATTCAAAACAATTATAACTTACATGCCATCGAATTCATCCATACAATGCATTAACATGATTCATCACACATTCGGGAATTCATTAATACAATGCAATAAGAATATGCGTGACACACCCATGCAACTCTATGCTATGTCAACTCTATGTCACACCCATGTCAACTCATGTAATGTAATGTGATGTAATGTAATGTAATGTCCCTTCACGGATTGCTCCCGTTGGTTCGGGTACCAAATGCAATATCATGTCCCTTCGCGGATCGCTCCCGCTGGTTCGGGTACCAAATACAATATCATGTCCCTTCGCGGATTGCTCCCGCTGGTTCGGGTACCAAATGCAATATCATGTCCCTTCGCGGATTGCTCCCGCTGGTCCAGGTACCAAATGCAATATCATGTCCCTTTACGGATCGCTCCCGTTGGTTCGGGTACCAAATGCTATATCATGCCATGTCATGTCCAAGGAACCATATTATGCCAATATACTTTGATTCCACCATATCATAATGTAATCTCAATAAAGCATCACATCCACACATGAAGTATGCTTCAAATGATGTATTACACAATAACATTCAAATTAGAAGATCCTTTCATCAAGGTCACATGTCATGCATAGTCCATTTAACACATGCTTTAAGTCACATATTTCATAATCCCAACAATTCTAAAAAAAAAAACATAATCCACACACTATGCTAACACATGCGATATACGCATAGTCATGATTCACATTCATCACCAACTTTCAAAAGGTAATAGGGAACACATAAGCATATAAGTAGTAAAACAAACATGTGAATCATCAAGTCAACATGGTAGTTATTCCTAAGCTTAATTCTATTTCTTACTTAGCACAATATATCGTACCTGATGGGTCAGTCTTAACTCAGGAAGATATACTCGTAGTGTAGCAAAACTATAGTGACAACACAGAAGGTCAGATCACCTTCTCCTTGCCTTTCCGTATTCCTAAAATCATGAAATACAACTTAGTTCAATTGCTACTTGAATTATGTTATTCATCAAATTTTATGTCTTTATTTTTATGCATTTTTATTTTGTCAAATTAAACTCTACTGTTGAGTCCGGAATGTCGAAGAAAATAGGTTTAGGCTTTCGTGGAATTCAATTTGGACATCCGAGCTTAAAAGGGCAAAACAGTCATTTTGCACTTTTTACGGTCCTTACATCCCGAGACCTCTTTTTGTAAATCGGACTCTACCGTTGAGTTCAGAACATTTGAAATAATAAAAATTCACTATTCTTTTATTTTAATCGGGGTTCGTTTGACTGTGTTTTGACTCAGGGGCATTTTGGTAATTTTTAAGGGTTCCATGGGTCTTTTATTTTTTGGGACCTCGTCTCACATCACGGACCACACCGTTGGTCCTAGGAGGTCCAAGATAGTCAGAAAACATATATGACTTGTCTTATTTGGGTTCCGGGCCATTTCAGGGTATTTAATTTAATTAAATCAATTTAATTTGTAAAACAGAATACAGTATAATATATATATATATATATATATTAATTGCATATATGGACACAGGAGTGTCCTGTCCGAACGGTTCCACGCGCTCACCCCCACGTGCCCCACCCTGTTTCAAACCTCGGTAGCCGCATATATATATATATATATATATATATATTCTTTTCTTTTGTTTTATTCTTTTCTTCTTTTGAATCCATTGGGCCCAAGACCAACAGGCCCATATCCCCTTTTTAATTTAAAGCAAACCCAACCTAAGAGCCCTGCCATTTTTAAAACTCAAAACGGCCCAACCCGTTTGATTAAAACAGGCCCGTTCTCAGCCCAGGTGCCCCACGACCTCCAGGTCTTCTTCCTCGGTTTTCGGTGAGGAAACCCTAGGTTTCCGTCACCATCTCCAGCGACGGCGACGGTTTTTCGGTGAAATTTCCCTACTTTCTAAATGTAGTTCTCTTCGGTTTTCCTAAGGGATTTCACACCTCAAGCCCATTTTTGGTTTGGTTCATTGGATTCCCGTGAAACTGAGGGAGATTGAGAATCCGGCCGACCATGGCTTCATGATTTTAAGGTTGTTTCCTAACTGTTTTGGCCCCTATTCTTCTCTAATGGTTTTTTGCATCTACTAGTGTTCGTTTCCTACCATTTAAACCAAGTTCAAAACATAAAATATGAAGTCCAACCCCCATAGCCGTGACCTACAACTCAACCTTTCTCATCCGTTTCTCAACCATTTTCTCTCATTCTTCTTGCTTTCGACTACATTTTTCATACACTATAAGATCTAGGAATTTAAATCAGACAATATGCTGCAAAAACAGATTGGATATATGTGAAATTTTCTAGAGAGAGGAAGCATACGGCTATGGTTTCTTACCTCTATGATGGTGCTTCTTTCCCCCTTGCCTTGCCTCTGTTCCTCAGCCCCAATGGATATACACACACAAACACAAAGACAATACCCAGCAGCCTCTCTCCCTTTACTTTCTCTCCACTTTCTCTCTCTATATCACTCTCTCTCTCTCTAGTCTCACGACTGATCTGCACACCCATACCCTGAAATCCTTTTACACACACAACCACCTACTGCCAGCCCACTACCCTGACCTCTTCTCTGCTCAAGCCACCTTTCCCTTCACCAATGCAACTTTGCATTAAATGCAAAGTTGACATTTGATAATTTATATATATTTATATATTACACCTTTTATGCACACACATCAAGCCACGTACAGCCACACATATACTTGTATTTAGCCACCTCTACATATTTATATATATATATATATATATATATATTCACATACACCCATGCATACACATAACATGTATACATGCTTACCCAAAAAAAAAATCCCATGCACCCATGTCCCATTGAATTACATAACAATAATAATAATAATAAATACTAATAACAATAATAACCAACAAAATTATTTTAAAAAAAAAATATTTTGAGGTTATTACATCATTCCCTCCTTAAAGAAATTTCATCTCGAAATTTAAAACAATATACTTCTTTGACAAAATAATAAAAGATCACCATAAAACACATCGCAACACGGAGACGTGCAACCTTACTTATGAATCATTGACCTCTCCCTCAGCTAGGCGATGTGGAATGCATTATTCTCTCCCATTACTCTCTACCCCCCGAAGGAACCTCGTCCACTTGGGCGGGAATGCAGCGGTGTGCAGACGTCCCCACACTTCCTGCTAGGGTCTGGTCCTGATCCCATCTGTACGGCCCATTCTATATGGCACAACACCTAATGAAGTCCTCAAAACCTATCGGCTTATCAATGCCAATCTTTCCCAATCCATCCTAGCATCACAACCCCCCTTAATAACTCAACACAATAATAATAAAATAAAAGAAAATCCCTACGTTCCCAAGGATATCTCAAAATCCTCTACACATAATAATCAGTCCATCACTCACATCTCCATGCAACTTAATCACCCAGTTCCAATTTCTATAATCATAAAATTTAAAGCAGTGTACTCAGGCTCAAAAGAACAAAACACCAGTTAAATCCTTCACCATATTAAATCACGTATACTCATCAATCGTTACACATAATCATATGAATACATTTAAGCATATTCTTGTACATGCATCAATGTAAATCAAGTTGTATATCAAATCATAGTCACAGTACAATAACAGGCATTAATCTAGCATGCTCACGATAAAATTAACAAGTAACATCCAATGGCTAACATGTAGTCTACCACATCAGCACTCAAGCATTAAAATCCATCACAAGAATATACAGATACATGAATAAGCATGGTAATCATGAAGGAATGAGATGCACCAAAATCTATCAATACCCTAATCCAAGAACTAAAACAAAGAATATACCTCGAACCATAGGAGGTCCGAAAGTAGATGCCTCAGGTGTGGCTACTGCATAAGCGCGACCCCGGGTGGTCTGGTTTTGCCTATCCCCCTCTCTCTGTCTAGGGGTCCTGACACTCTGCACCGAAGGTGCAAGCTGAAAACGTGGCGCGAGGGATCCATAGTCTAACTGTGGTAGGGACAAAGATATCTGAATGGGTTGATAATGAGGCAGCCTCTACAAGCACTGTGAAGTCTGCCCTCGAGGACAGTTGGCCTTGACATGGCCTATCTGGTGACAAGTATAACAGAGCTGAGGAGCTCTCCACCCCTGACTTTGTGCCTAAGGTGGAAATGACATCTGGACCGATTTGGCTCCTTGCCCTTGACTAGGGTCTCTCTAGGGGCAGTTGGCAAACCTATGGTCAAAATGTCCGCATAGGAAACAAGTAATGGGTCCTTGGGGTGCCTGTGCAGAAGAAGTACTAGTCCGGTACCTCTTCGGTGGCCTCTTACTGGTGTAGACTGGAACAGATGTAGGAACCTATGCTGTATTCGCCCCACTCTGTTCCCGGGACTCTCTAATCCCTCTAAGATCAGCCAACTCTCTCTCAACTATCGTGGCCCTGGTCACTGCCTCCTCATATTTTTCTATAATGTGACCTGCCAACTTCTCTCTGATAGAGGTCTTCAGTCCCTAGAGGAAATGGTAAACCCTCAACTCCTCTTCTCCAATGATATGTGGGGCAAACCTCCCCAATGTAGTGAAACAGGACTCGTACTGGGTCACTGTCATGTCCCCCTGGAGAAATGTCTCAAACTCCTCCCTAAATCCAATCCTGGCAGTCCGTGGAAAATAATGGTCATTGAACATGGCCACAAATGCGTCCTATCCCTCACCAAATCTATCGATCCTGCCAGCAGCCAACTGCCACCATTGGCTGGCCAAGTCTGTAAGCTGGAAGGTGGCACATTGGATCCTTAAGTGTGGTTCAGTAATCCCTTAGGAGTCCAGAATCTGGGTGATCTGCCTCAGCCACTCCTCAGCGACTAATGGATCAGGTTGTCCAGCAAATGTGGGAGGCCTCATTCTCTGGAACACCTTCATCACGAAGGTATCCCGTGTCTCCCCACTAGTAGGTCTCGCCTCCTGGATAGCCTCCCGGATAGTGCGAAGGCACTCTTGAAACATGGCCGCCATGTCTCTAGCGCTAACAGTCTGCTCTATCTCCTCTACTGGAGCTGGGGCAAGAGCTAGAGCAGGTGCTGGTACAGGAGCAGGAGCAACAGCCTCCTCTGCTGTTCTATGCTCAAGAGTAATAGCTCTGGGTCTGCCACGCCGAGGTAGGGCAGCTGCCCTAGGCCTACCCTGCCTGGATGGTCCAGCTCTCACAAGAGCCCGTCTCAGTGGCATGATTCTACAAGTCCAAGAAAAAGATATTAACACCTCCCTTCACATATTATACATAGATATTCAGACGAATACTAAACATATACTTGCCAACAACTCACACTTCACAAGTAACGAATATAACATGTTATAACACTTGCCTAATCAATACCTACATAACTAACGTCAACCATTCCCACTCGTTGGTTACTTTAAACAATTTATACTGAGTTCTAACACCGCCTTTAGTAAGGAACGAATTTATTTAAACAATACGACATATGCATACTCTAGTCACGCTAGTGTTCAACTAGCCTACCAATACTCAACCCCAAGTGAATGTTATTCGAAAATAAGACATTTTTCTTTCATAAATAGGGTTTAACACAAGGACATCTCTAAAATTTTAAAGGTAACCACTCGTAGTATCCATCATCCAATCCATACACAAAAAGCTCCACAAGTCTAAATTCTTATTTTAACATTTTAAGGTTTTGATGTGTCTTTTATTATTTCTTACTTTTATAGCTAGGTAATAAACCTTCATGGATCACAGCTCCTTTTGTTACTGGCTGATGGGGCGCCATCCATCAACTGTAACGCAAGACCTGAGACCAATCTAATCTGTATAAAAATCATAGTCATAATACTATAATCCATGAAAATTGGTCACTAACCTAGCACACACTTACAAAATCAACAAGCCACAACCAACAACTAACACATAGACATGCAAGTATGCAATCCATTCCAAGAACACACATACATATGAGAACATAACCAACTAGGCATATAACCAAGTCCACGGTCTATCTCACAAATAACTAGGTATACGACCTATAATATAGATAACTAGGCACATAACTTATCCCATAAATAACTAAGCATACGACCTATCGTATAGATAATTAAGTGTACGGCCTATATCTCAATAACTAGGCACACGGCCTATCCCATAAGGTATACGGCCATGCATTTCTAATCTCAGTCAACCACCCCATCAAACAATTCACAGGCTTCCTATCCATCGGGAAGTTAAGTATAGTGTACACTCGTGCACACTCGGGTAACACGCGCACATAAAACATACTACCCAAACTCTACCAACTAAACTGAAAGTCTAAACTCATCCCACCGTCCCTAGGTATTCGAACCTAGGCTCTGATACCATGTTGTCACGCCCCGAATTCCAGCGAACCCATGGCGCGAGTAACAAGATGAAAGGAAAATAAAATAATAAAGTAAATAAAGGATAATCTAACAGATTCACTTAACTTACATTCATTTCTGTCAATACACATATGATGCTGCACTTTTTGACTCGTAATAAGTGTGGGCTCTGTGACCTGTAGAACACTCAGAAAGATGATCAGAGGACCACCGGATTGGCTCCGGCGGTAGCCGCTCCGATGCTTAAGTAAGTAAAAGGAATTGAAAAACTGTATTGAAAGCCAAAGAATGAGCATGAAAATAAAGCGTAACTTTAGGGTTTAATTTATAGACCGTGACCTTCCTAAGTTGATTAGGATTCGGAGCCATGAATGTAGGGATTTGATCATTGGAGATTGCAGTTACCTTGTGGAATATTGCATAGAGATAACCATGGATGGTATTTCCCTTGTTGAAGACTGTTTCCTTGTTGAAGACTGTCTCCTTGTTGAGGATTGCTTCCTTATTCCCTGCTCGGCATCCGTTAAGCCGGTGACGAGGTCTGGAGTGTTGGTCTGGATCCTGTAATTAACTCTGAGATCCTTATTCGGATATATGTGCTCTGAACGCATATGCTCGGTCGCTTCCGACCTTTTGTGATGATCTGGATGCTCGAGCTCTTAGTCATTGGCTGAGCGAGAGTTGAGTTAGCCGAGCATGAGTTGGATTTATGATCACACGTGTCAAGTGCTGACTGGCCTGCTCTTTTATGGTATATCAGTTACCCCCCCTAGTCCTAGTTTGATGCTAACAAGCAACTAGGGCTAAGCCTTTTTCGGAGAGTCATGTGTCCTACCTGTTCGCCTTCCAAGGCAACTGTTGGGGCGTCATTTATTGCGCAGCCGGAGATTAGGTCTTTTCAAGGTCATCATTGTACAGGGCTGATTAGTTAGGTTTCTTGAAATCATCATTGTTCCGAACCGTCATGGCGTTTGGGCTTAGTGGGTCCCTTCTGATACTGTGCTTATAAATACGGGGTGAGATTTTGAAATGACCTTTTCCCCGTCATTTTCACTGTGCTAGAGGATTTCATCCACCATTGTTGGTTTGTGCGACCTTGAAGAACACCGTTTTCCTGAGTTAGAACAGGTTCGACCGATCTTTTCTCTTCTCTTGCTTCTTTCTTCTTAAGTCCGGGAGTAATGTCTGCTCCTCTTGAATCCCCAAATGTGAGTGAGGGGGTAGGAAATCCCTCTAAGATGGCTGTGCCGTCTCCTATGGAAAATGTAGGTAACCTTGCCCCCAAAGATATTGGGGAGAGGCCTGTTGAACCTCCCCCTAGTCCTGAGGTTAGGATAGTTGATGCCTTTGAAGAGTCCTAAGACAGGGCTGGGGAGACCTCTGGTAGGTCTTCCCATAGAGAAGAGGGTGAGATTGCTGTTACTCAGAGCCTTCTGGACGAGTGGAGGGTAAAATATGATTTTCCCCTAAATGTGACCTGCAGAGTACCAGGCCCCATGGATCGTCCCCAAAATGTTGAAGCCGGGGAGATACGTGTTTATCTTGCCTGGTTCGAAATGGGTTTAAGACTCCCATTGCCGGATTTAGTCAGGCAATTCTTCTGTTGGTACAAGCTCTGCCCTAGCCGACCTGAATCTCAATAGTTGGCAGCAACTTCTAGGGTTTGTAGTGTTGGGACATCAAAAAGAGGTAGATGTGTCCATGGATCTGATCCGTAGTAATATGGATCTGAAATTCAAGAAGGCAGAAGGCCTTTTTTACATGTCCTTTGAGAAGGGGTTCCGACCCCTATCCTCCGTTCCCACTTCTAATAAAACGTGGAAGAAGTGGTACTTCTTTGTTGGAGGAGGATGGGAGCATGAAGACTTCCAAGATGGTGAGGCCTCGCTATTCCCTCGTGCCACGGGTCATAAGGGTAAGGCTTATTCCCTTAGGTTTGCTTTAGCTTTGTTATGCCTTCCGAACTGATAATCTAATATGTCATTTCTTACTTATGTGCAGTCATGAGTGCTTGGAGGAGGTCCGAGTTTACCGACGTACTGCGAGACCAGTACCGTGTGCTGCTTTCGACTTCCAACCGGGCTCATACTGTTATTATTACCCCGGAGAATTTGATGGCTGCTCGTTTTGCAGAGCTTAAGAAGACGCTGACGTCGAAATGGGCAGCGGCGGACGCTCAAGTGGTAGGGGAGGCTTCCTCCCGAGCTGAGCCTGATCCCCCTCTTGAAGTAAAAAGAAGGAGGTTGATTTCTGGATCTCTCGAGCCAGCTCTTGCCGAGGCCGAGAAGGAGGCTGAACCTGCCGTTCCTATTTCGTCCGTTCCTCCTGCCCCTTCCGTTCAGAGCAGAAGGGCTCGGAAAGGGAAGGGGCCTGCTGCACCGTCCGAGCCGTTTGATGAGCAGGACTATCAAATTGCCAAGAAGGCTTTTGACCAAATATGGGCTCAGGGCCCTCATCGGTACAGGGGGGACAACCCCTCAAAGCTGATGAATGAGATGATGAATCTCCAGATGAGGGTAACTTCTGAAGCTTTTCTTATCTTTTCTATTTGTTTGTTCGTTCAATCTAACTTGTTTGTCTTGCCTTGTGCAGAGCATGCACATTTAGCTGCTCTGATGGTGACTCCCATGAGCCTCGAGGAGGCTGAGAAACTGAAGGCTGAAATGGACGAAATGAGGCTGGAGCTTGGAACAGCTCAATCCAAGGTTCAGACTGCTGAGGAGGGTCTAAAGGAAGCTAGCACCAACCTTGCCGTGGTAGACTTTGAAAGGGACATATATGCTCGGCAAGTTGCGGGGCTTCAGGCGAAGTTGGTTGAGCTCCGAAATTCCTTCGATCAAAAGGTTCAGGAGGCAGTTGATCATGCCAAGATTGAGACTGAGACGGAATTGAAAGAGGAAGTTGAACAGATGGGTGATGACCTGATCCGGTTTGGTTTTGAAAGCTTCCGAACTAGATTTCTAGCTCAGTTCCCAGATTTTGACGTGTCGTCAATTGTTCCTCCTGAACCTGTCCTCGTCTGGTCCTGACCCGTACAAGACGGTTGGGGCTACTGCCCTTAATTTGGAGGAGGACCTAGGCCCTTCTAACAAGGCTTGAGGCTTTATGGCCTTTTTTATTTTTCTTTATTTTTTTTTTTCCATTTCCCTTTTGATGTAATGAATATACCCTTTTGATCAGTAAAATTGACTTTCCTTCAGATTCTTCTTGTGTTCTTTCCTTCTGTGAAATTTGTCGCAAGTGTAGCTATTCTAAGCCTCTTGCATGTTAGATCAATTGTCCAGCAGTCAATAGTTGCCTTCTGAGCTTCGATACTTGTCATTGAATAGTGAATGTAGATTAACTTCAACTGTCTCATCATAATAAGATAAGAAAGCAAACATAATCAAATAAACAGAGCCCAATAGAGTGGGAGTAAACTTCTACAAAGCCCTGAAATAGGCTGCTGTAACACCCCGATCCCGTGAAATTAATAATTAATTATTAATTATTAATTAATACCGACTTACAGAATGATTTAGGGAATTAATCATGATCCCGGCGGACACCATAGACCGATTAAATAATTAAATATGTCTGGGGGGAAGGGTATTCTACCCGAACCCAAATTACTGATTAATTCGGTGAAATAACGCTGTTTTAATACTAACGGAATCCGAATTAGCTAACCCGGGAAATCCTGAATGATTAATAAATGGCACGGAACCTCTGATACTGTAGATAACTGAAATATGAAACTCTCGGAACAAACCGCATCGAAAAAGGAGTTACGGAATGAAAGTTATGAGGCAAACATCAAAAACTGAATTACTGCGCAGCCAAACGTGGCCTTAACCAAAAATGATGAGAAAGGGGCCAAATGGGAGGCCAAGGGAATTGAACCCTTGACCTTTGAGAGAATAAATTCTTCCCAAAAACTTACCAGTTAGGCTACCCACTACTTTGTGCATATATATGCAACTTATTTGTATATATCTCTGTATTGCCCTAACTTGCCACCCAAAGCAACCAATGAGGTTACATGCAAACCCCATATGATGGATTAAATCAGCTCCCCTCAGCCCACATCACCCCATGACCCTACTGATTCTCTGATGTGGACATACACATAAATGGAGATATATATGTATAAGTGTGTATATATATATATATATATATATTACATAAGAACATGTGGTTTTAAAAAAAAGGGGGACTTGTGTGAGGACTGAATGACTGGTGTGTGTATGCTCGGGTGGGGGAGTCAAGAGGGAGAGAAAAGGCTGCCAAGTGAGGGTTTGCATGAGTCTTGATCATGGTGGGTGTGTGCATGTCAATCGTTGGAAATGAGATGCACCAAAAGAAGAGAGGATTCAGGAGGCATGACTGACTGAGGCACACCAAAGGTGCCAACAACCTGAACCGAGCCATGATGGCAAGGAAACAGCCACTGTTTGAGAGGTATGACCTCAAACTACCTGATTCCTCCTTGTTAAATTTAACTACTGTTTTGATGAAATCAAACTCTGTTAACTGCATGCATGAGATTTTTGGACCCTAGTAAACATCAGAAATTAATTGGGAGGGTCGAATAGGGTAGAAACACCCCAAAACCCGTAAACAGCCACCATGGATGGACCTTGAGTTGCAGGTCTGATTCGACCTCAACCAAACGACTTCCTACATGCACAGAACTGATCTAGACACTGACAGGGTCCCAAATACACCAACCCGAGACCCTAGAACACTGATTTGGACCCTCAAAACCGAACCTGTGAGTCTCGGCCATGGAACCCAAAACCTGAAACGAACACTTAAACCAAAATTTATAAATGGGGAATTGAAGCCCCTATCCTAAGGGTCACAACAAGCCAAGAATCGTGCAATTTGGTTGAGAAACAAGGCCACACAGCCGAACTGAAATTCTGCGCAATAATCGGTTCTACCGAGCTTAATCCTTGGATTCGAAGCTCAAGATCGATGCCAAGTTGTTGCTCTAGCCTCTAAGAACAATTTGGGACCAAAACATGTTGAAAACCGTGCTTGAAATAGCACGAAATTGAGAAAAACCGAACCTGCAAATTAGGGCAACAGTGGGGCATTCGATGGGGAAGATGGAGTCGACTCGGCCGAGTTGGCCGAGTCATACTGAGTTGGCCCAGACACGTGTCGGCCAACGACCGTGCCACCGTTTTAATGGAACAGCACCGTTTGGCTAAACTGATGTGTTTTAAAAAAATTGAATTCGGACCATTTGGCAACTGAGTTAATAAATCAGAAATTGGGAAATTGAATTGGGGCATGACATAAACACGGATAGGGACTGAAATTGGAATATGAGGGATATGTTATCCCGATTTTCTGAAGAAAGGTGAACCGGCTGGTTCACCAAGGGTTTGGACCGGTCTAGGGTTTGGCTTGGTAAACCTAACGGTCCAGGGGCTTAATTGAAAGAAAATTAAAACCAGAACTTCTATAAATTGCACTGTGACCCCAAAACCTTCTGAATATCCGGTTCTAGCCCAGTTTCTGAAAATCTTGTACATTTAAGCCCCTGCTAAATTAATTAAATAATAAAATAATTATTTTATTATTTTATTAAATTGATAAAATTACAATTTTACCCCTGGACATTAAATATGTCAAACGGAGTCCAAATAAATTAAATAAATAGTGTATTTTCACTATTTCAAACATTCCGGACTCAATGGTACAGTCCAAATTGGGAAATACAGTACCGAAAAATACAGACCTGTAAGTGATAAATTACTGTACTGCCCCTGATGGCACCAGACCCAAATAAAAATAAAAGACAGTCTATTCTGACTATGTCGGGCGTTCTGAACTCAACGGTGAGGTCCGTTTAACGAACTGGAGTCCCGAAAAATACAGACACATAAAGTGTAAATGACCGTACTGCCCCTGATGCTTTCCAGGGTCAATTGAACATAACAGATAGTCCAACTTAATTATGTCGGACACTCTGGACCCAATGGTGAGGTCCATTTTATGAACTGACGTGCCGAAAAATATGACACGTGAAATTACCAAATTACCCCTGATACTGTACGAAGCCCAAATGAAGTCCGATTGGGACGAAACTGATACCGATAGAAACCCGAATACTGGTGAAACTGTATACCCGAATAAATGACGAACCGGGGTCAGAATCTTACAAAACGTAAAATGACCAAAATACCCCTGAGCACTGTGAGTGCAAGATAAAGGTCAATCTGATCTGATAAATTATCGTAAGTATAATTATGAACACTGAAGGGCTAAGTAAGACTCCGGAACTGTCAACGCGTAAAACGAGAAATGACCGATGTGTCCCGACTGGTCTAAAGTAGATACCAAATGAAGTCCAAGGGACTTACAAATTTATACATGAGATATAAGGGACATTCTGAGGACCTCGACAGGGTCCGGGACAGCAATGGTGAAATTACCATTTTGCCCCTAAGGCTAATAAGCACCTAACTGATACCGATTTAAGTCTAAAAGACTTAGAACTTCATACATAAGATATGTAGACTATTTTGAGGACCATGACAGAGTCCGGGGCAAGAATGGCAAAATTACCATTTTGCCCCTAAAGCCAAATAAGTGCTTAACTGATAAACAATTGAAGTCTAAATGACTTAAAACATAATCCTGATGACTACTAAGCCTAATTAAAGAATGAAATAGCCTCGGGTGAGACCCAGTGAAAGGGCGATAGGCTACTAGGCTGTCTTAGGTGATCCGATAGATACCTAAGATGACAAATGAGACCTGAATGGATGAGTTCTGATCTGTATATGATTAATGATTATTGTTCAGGATATACATGGAGATGCCTGACGTATCTGGAGGTTATCAGATTTGTTGGTGCAAGGAGATAACCGTAACAGTTTGTGAGTAACCCTGACTCCTGAACTGGTGTATAAGTTCTGTCTAGATACTGTATTTTGAAGCTCTGTACTGTTTTGAATGTTATACTGTTTAAAAAGCATATATTTAATGTACGATATGCCTCGTCCTGATTGATATATTGTTCCGACTTGTTCAGTTCCGATATGTCTTGATCTGATTGATATTGTCCCGCTTTGTTCCGACTTGTTCAGTTCCGATATGTCTTGATCTGATTGATATTGTACCGCTTTGTTCCGACTTGTTCAGTTCCGATATGTCTTGATCTGATTGATATTGTACCGCTTTGTTCCGACTTGTTCAGTTCCGATATGTCTTGATCTGATTGATATTGTACCGTTTTGTTCCGACTTGTTCAGTTCCGATACGACTTGATCTAATTGATATTGTACCGTTTGTTCCGTCATGTTCAGTTCCGATATGACTTGTCCTGATTGATAATTGTTCCGTTTTGTTCTTTCCGTTATGATCTATCCGTTTCATGGTTTGTCTGTTACTGATATGTCCTTGTTTTGACTGACGTATTGATCCGTTTGGTTCTGTTATATCCCGACCGTTAATGATCTGTCTGCCTTGATTGCTCACCTGTGACTTGAACTGGTGTTTTGCTCCGTCTAATCTCGTTATGTTCCGTCCGTTAATGATCTGTCTGTCTTGATTGATATATGGTCCAGTTCCGTTATGATCTGTCCGGATTCTTGATTTGGTATATAAGTTACTGCATAGATACTGTATTTTGATGCACTGTACGGTTTTAAAAGTTATACTGTCTGAATGCATGTTTTTAAATGTAAACTTTTATACTGTATTGTACGCGGCATGATTTTGTCCCGTCTTACTATTGTTTTGTTCGGTCTGTCTTGTTCTGTTTTATGGTCTGTCTGATTTTGTTCTGCTATGATGTGTCTGACTCTGGGTACCATTCTGATTATGAGCGGTCTGGCATAAGTAGGCTTGATTTTGTGCCTAACTGATATATTGTTTGTTATGCCCTGTTATATTCCGCCCAGTACTGACCTGTTCTAATATTGAATTAATTGCCTATACTCTCGATTGATATATTGGCATCATGCACTGTTCCGTCTGTTCTGATTTGTTGTTCTGTTTAGTTCAGTCCCGTTTTATTCTACTTAAACTGTATTCAAGTAGATCTATAAAACTGTTATTCTAAAGCGATTGAACTATCCTTGTGATTTATAAACAAGACCGGGTTTGAAACCCATGACAGGGAACCTGTGTTACTCACTGGGCTTTTCGAAGCTCACCCCATTCCCTAACATTTTTCAGGGATTATCTCTGATGGATTAGAAGACATCGTGATATGACATGGTAGGCCAAGTGGCACCTCAAGTAAAGGATCTGATGGTACTGATCTGTAGAGACTGGATTCTTGTGGACTGATTCTGTTATTCAGGTGAGTGATATGATACGGCTAACCTGATTTACATGTACTGGATACATAATTATGGCTCATGGAAATAAACGGTACTCTAAAGATATTAGATCTGCTCTGTACTATATGCCTGATTTTAGATATGCTCTGAACTTAGAACTGTTAACTGTATTGGATTTAGACTTGCTCTGTGGTACATACCTTTATGGTAGATAAGTGAGTTGCATTCCCGTGACACAAAGAAAAAGTTTTAAATTCCGCTGCGTCTGACCCTACAGTTGGAGTGCAATTCGTCGGAAAGTTCAGAAATTGCCTTTGGTTGGTCGCGTCGCGACCGACTGGCAGTCACGTCCTCGACATCCGCGTAGGGTGGGGTTCGGGATGTGACAGCTGCTCTGAACCAAGGGCTTGTGAAGATAACCAGGCAGTTTGTGCCCGTCATTTATGATGACCGACATTGCTATTTTCGAGCCCTTAGGATCAGGATATATCAGAGTTGTTGGCCTTTGTCATATGAATGGCCTATCATACAATAGATAAGACTAGAGGGTCTGTATACCGAATGGGAGGCTTGTACATTTAGACTTTGCCTCCCTCTTCTTTGCTACTATAGCTTTTTGTTCAGGAGAGCTCTGTACCCTGTCTTTTGGTATATCAAAGAGGCACATTTAATGCACCGTTTATTTATTCGATTGCCTTTTGGGATTTCGAGGCCAATCTCTTTTTCACCGTTGCGACGGTTCAGTTGGGTGGCTTTTGGACTTCAAGAGTCTATATATATGGAAACGAGGGCATACGGTTGCGCTTAACCCTCTTGTTCCCAAATTGTTCCCTTCTAAGAGAGACTCTAGATGCTGCCAGAATTTTGCCATTCGCTCGGAGATGATGGACGATTCTTTGTCTGAGTTAGGAATGATTAAACTGTGGCCGAGAGTTATCCTTCCCTTTGATTCAGTCTCCAAGGAATGATTAAAAGAGGCACAAGTCCTCTTGTCCAACTTGGCATCCGGTCGAGATTCCTCCGATTGGTGGGGGTCCCTCCTTGATTCAACCGAGGCTTGGAGCGTTGGTGATGAAGACGAAGGTGGGGTGCCTCCTCTTCTTCATGTTTTGGCAGAGACCCTTGCTCAAATCGGCTGGGGTGTGACAACTGATGTGAAGAAGATGAATGGAGGTCCCCTAAGACCCAGAGCCCTCATCATCCATTGGTCGTGAGATCAGTGATAGTGATGATGAAATGGCCTGGGTGCTCCTTGGTGCAGATTAGGGTTCAAGATTCCTTCCTTTCAAATGAAGCTGGAGGCAGCGGTAATGGAAGTTTGGATCTTGTGCCCCTTTATCATCCGAGGTAAAAAGCTATGATGTTGCAGATCGTAGCTTCTGTAGTAGCTTCTGTAGTAGCTTATGTAATGATGTCTTTATTATAACCTCTGTTTTATTTCCAGTCTTTGTTGTACTGATGTAAATCTTCTGAATCATCAATAAAATTGAGTTTCTTCTTCTCATATCTGGTGTTCTTTTCCGTTTGAATATGCTTTTCTGAGTTAGATCACCCTTTTGTGCACTTCTGATAAATAACTCCTCTGTATGTCTCAGGAATAGATCAAAGAAACTTTGCACAAAACTTGAAGTTTTGAAACAGTATTCTTTAAATTTGTTCAGCACTTGTACTGTTTGTTGCTCGTTGGTAGATAAGCAAAATAAGCTAAGTGTCAGCTTTGAGGAGTTCAGATCTGGGAGACTTGCGTGAGTTTTGGTCGAAGATGCTTAGAACTTCTGCCTTTGGATGGACTGGATCACAGAGTCTGCTAATTGAAGATGGGCCAGGCTCGGAAGGCCTGTGCATGAGGGTGGTCCAGGCTCTGGAGGCCTATGCATTAGCGTATGGACCAAGTACTTAAGACCTGTACATTATGGACCAGGCTTTGGAGGCCTGTGCATTTATAGATGGACCAAGTGCAAAGACTTGTACATTATGGACCAGACTCTGGAGGCCTGTGCATTTATAGATGGACCAAGTGCAAAGACTTGTACATTATGGACCAGGCTCTGGAGGCCTGTGCATTTACAGATGGACCAAGTGCAAAGACTTGTACATAATGGACCAGGCTCTAGAGGCCTGTGCATTTACAGATGGACCAAGTGCAAAGACTTGTACATTATGGACCAGGCTCTAGAGGCCTGTGCATTTATAGATGGACCAAGTGCAAAGACTTGTACATTATAGACCAGGCTCTGAAGGCCTGTGCATTTATAGATGGACCAAGTGCAAAGACTTGTACATTATGGACCAGGCTCTAGAGGCTTGTGCATTTATAGATGAACATTCTATGGAAGTAAAAGAAACATCTCTATTGATAATACTTCCGTAAGTGTTCCACGTTCTATGGCCTAGGAACAGGTTTCCTAGTCATGTCTTCTAGCCAGTATGTGGTAGGCCGAACAACCTTTGTTACTTTGTAGAGGCCTTCCCAGTTTGGTGACAACTTTCCCATGGTGGGATCCTTGGTGTTTTGAAAGACTCTTCTTAAGACAAAGTCTCCGACTTGAAAGCTGACCGTCTTGAGTCCTGCCTTGGATTTGTTGACCATTTTCTATTGATAGGCTTCCATCCTGATGCTGGCTTGATCCCTTCTCTCTTCAAGTAAATCCAAGTTTTCCATCAGCTGCTGATCATTGGATTCTTGCTCAAAGGCTTCAGTCCTCAGGGTTAGTATACCGATCTCAACCGAAATTACTGCTTCTGTCTCATAGGCTAGTGAGAAGGGAGTTTCAGAGGTGGGAGTTCTTCTGGTTGTTCTGTAGGCCCAAAGAACTCCAGGGAGTTCCTTTGCCCACTTTCCTTTGGCCTGTTCCAACCTTTTCTTTAACCCGTCGAGGATTGTTCGGTTGGTGACCTCTGCTTGCCCATTTGCTTGTGGATGGATTGGAAAGGCAAAGTGCTGCCTAATGTTGAGATTTTCACAGAATTTCTTGAAGCCTTTACTAGTAAATTGTGTCCCATTGTCAGAGATAATCACACGTGGTACGTCGAAGCTGCAAATAATATTTTTCCAGGTGAAGCTCTCGACTTCCTTCTCTATGATATGTGTTAGAGGTTCAGCTTCGGCCCATTTAGAGAAGTAGTCGATGGCCACCAAGAGATACTTCTTGTTTGGAGGTGCCTTTGGTAATGGACCCACGATGTCCATCCCCTACTGAGCAAAGGGCCAACGACTAGGAATCGGGATGAGCTCGTGGTGAGGCTGATGTTGATATGGGGTAAATCTTTGGCATTTGTCGCACTTCCGAACATATTCCTTAGCCTGTTTCAACATGCTAGGCCAGTAATAGCCCTGAGATAGAGCTCAGTGAGCTATAGTTCTACCCCCATTATGATTCCCGCAAATTCCCTCATGTATTTTAGCCAAGACATATTGTGATTCTTCTGGAGTTAAGCACTTTAACAGGGGTTGAGAATACGACCTTCTGTACAGCTTATTGTTCAGGATTAGGTACCGAGCCGCTCTGATTCGGATTCTCCTGGCTTTGTTTTTGTCTTCGGGGAGGAGCCCGGATTGCAAGTACTGGAGGACTGGAGTCATCCAACTCTGGGGCTGTTCAGTAATTTGAGTAACTTGGGCTTCCTCTATGCTAGGTCCTGGCTGATAAGAGATTTTTACTGTGGAGTTTGCTTCAAACTTTAAGCGGGATGCCATGTTAGCCAAAGTATCTGCTCTGCAGTTCTGGCTTCTTTCAATTTTCTGGATAGTAAATGTCTGGAAGGAATGCCTCAAGCGATTCACCAGTTCGGAGTATCGGAGCATTCTATCATCTTTAATGGCAAATTCTCCCAAGACTTGGCTTACCACCAGCTGGGAGTCTGAGAAGACATTGAGGTTCTGAGCCTCGCATTCCAAGGCAACCTTCATGCCTAAGATTAGGGCTTCATATTCTGCTTCATTGTTAGAAGCTTTGAATCCCAGACTGACTGCTTTCTCTGACGTGAGCCCATCAGGGGACTGTAGTACCAAGCCTACTCCTGAACCTTGATCGGTTGACGATCCATCGATGTATAGCAGCCAGGTTCCCGAGGTTTCGGTGAGTTGTGCTTTGTTTTAAAGTGTTGGGGTGAACTCGGCAACAAAATCAGCCAAGGCCTACTCTTTGATGGAGTTTCGGGGTACATATGATATGTCGAATTCCCCTAGCTCCACAGACCACTTCACCAATCTTCCCGATACCTCAGGTTTCCTCAGTATTGACTTCAGAGGATAGGCAGTTGGGATCTCGATTGGATAGGCTTGGAAATAAGGTTGAAGCTTCCGAGCTGATATGACCAAGGCATAGGCCAGTTTTTCTACTTCTGGATATCTCTTTTCCGTGTCAAGTAGTGCCCTACTGACGTAGAATATAGGCCTCTGTACTCCCCTGTCTTGTCTGATTAATGCGGAGCTGACCGCGTTTTCGGAAACTGCAAGGTACAAGAGTAGCTTTTCTCCTTGTACTGGTTTTGATAGGAGCTCTGGAGAGGCCAGATACTCCTTTAGTTTTTGAAAGGATTTCTCGCATTCTTCCGTCCACTGCAAAGCTTTGCTGCCCTTCAGAGCTTTGAAGAAAGGTAGGCAGCGGTCAGTGGATTTGGAGATAAATCTGCTCAGTGCCGCAATTCTACCATTCAATGCCTGAATTTCCTTCCTGGTTCTTGGTGACTTCAGTCCAATCAGAGCTTGGATCTGAGTGGGGTCTGCTTCGATACCCCTCTAAGAGACAATGTATCCCAAGAATTTTCCCTTCGTGACCCCGAAGGTACATTTCGAGGGATTGATCTTCATTTTGTGCTGTCTGAGGATATCGAATGTCTGGGCTAAGTGCTGGAGGTGACTACCTTTCTTTAGACTCTTCACCAGCATGTCGTCGATGTATACTTCCATGGTACTGCTGAGCAGTGGGCTGAACATCTTGTTCACCAACCGCTGATAAGTGGCTTCACCGTTCTTCAAACTGAAAGGCATTACTCTGTAGCAGTAGAGCCCTCATTCGGTTATGAAAGCTGTCTTCTCTTGGTCTGGAGGGTACATCTGGATCTGGTTGTACCTAGAGTAGGCATCCATGAAGCTCATAAGCTCATGTCCCGCGGTGGCGTCGACCAGTTGGTCTATCCTCGGCAGTGGAAAGCTGTCCTTGGGGCAGGCCTTATTGAGGTTTGTATAATCGACGCAGACTCTCCACTTGTCGTTTTTCTTCTTGACAAGCACGGTGTTGGCTAGCCAATCGGGATAGAACACTTCTCGTATCATACTAGCTTCAAGCAGCCTTTGGACTTCTTCATTTATAATCCGATGCCGTTCAGGAGCAATCGGTCTTCTCTTCTGCCTGACTGGTGGATGATCTGGATCGACCATCAACTTGTAAGTTATGAGGCTAGGGTCTATACCCTCCATGTCCCTGGTTTCCCAAGCAAATATAGAGAGGTTGTTTTTCAGAAACCTGACTATATTTTCCTGCTCAGTGTGCGTCAGATCTGGGCCGATATACAAATAACGCCCCTCTGCTTCTGAATTGACCAATACTTTGATGGGCTCGCCAACAGGTTTGGCTCAGCTGTCGCGTCCCCTTGGGCTCAGAGGTTCTTCGATGCTGGATGGGCAAACTTCCACCTCGGGAGTGTGGGTGAGAACTGGATCTGCACAGTTCCGAGCGTACTGTAATTGCTATTTATGAGCCTTCTCCTTGAGGGCAATAGCATGGCACTCCCGGGAGGTTGGCTAACACCCTCTGACCGAGTGAAAGTTCTGGTTGTGGACGTACTTCAAACACTGATGGAGGGTCGAGGTGACTGCCCCTATCTGGTGCAACCAGGGTCTCCCGATTATGACGTTGTAGGGAGATCTCATGTTTAACACCATGTACTCCGAGATGGTGGTCTTTTGCCCTTCACCCTCTCCTATAGTGGTAGGAAGGTCGACTCTCCCCAATGGGGTGCTGAGATTGCCATCAAAAGCTGCCATCACGGCAGTAGTGGGCTTGACGTTGTCATGGTCCATCCCCATCTGTTTAAGTGGCTCATAGAACAGTATGTTGACGGAGCTGCCAGTATCGACCAGGACTCTCCTGATCTCGCAGTTGGCGATTTTGAGTGTGATAACAAGTGCATCACTGTGAGGGCAGTGTACCCCTGCTAGATCTTGTTCAGTAAATTGGATCTCTAGTGCTGGCTTGAGCCTTTTTTCTACGTTGGAGATCTGTAATACGTTCGGGGCAGCTCTCGCCTCCCGAGCATATCTCTTTCTTACCGTGTTGGACATTCCTGTGATAGGGGAGTCGGCATGGAGGACGTAGATGACATGGTTGTTTTGCCTCTGAGGCTCATTTCGTCCTTCCCTCTGCTCCTACCTTTGCTCGGGCCTTTGGTCTGGCCGTTGTTGAAGCTTGTCTTCTTGGGGGTTCTGCCTTCTGTCCTGCTTGACGAACTCCCGAAGACGCCCCTTCTTTATGAGCTGCTCTATCTCATATCGAAGGGTCCTGCATGTGTTAGCGTATATCCATGATCTTTATGAAAATTATAATACTTACATTGGTCCCGAAGGCTGGGATCTCCTTTGATTGGTTCCGGCCACCTCAGGTTCTCCCGATCTCGGATCTGCCGGAGTACCTGGTTCGGTGTGATGTTTAAAGGAGCAAGTTGGTGAACTCCCTTAGCCCGGAATTGTACACAGCTTTGGGTGTTGTTCTCTTCTCTAGGCTCTTGGCCCTCTTTTTGTTGGAGTCTCTTCTGTGGTCCTCCTTCTTATGATCCTCCCTGGGGGCTCTTTGTTAAGGAGTCTCTGAAACCACCTTGGGCAAGCCCAGCAGTTAGGGCTGCTACAAGGAACTGACTATTGTTGAGTGGTGGGATCCTTTGAACGGGAATGGGGTGGCTCTTCCTTTATGGATTTTTTGGTTTTCCTTTCCTTGTAATTGGCTCGTGCACACTTACATGATTACTTTATTTGGATTCCCCCTTTCTTGATTTTAATGAATAAGTTATTGTAATCAATTTGTGAATTGTGTCACTTAATAGGGGACTCAGTTGTTTATTATCCAAATCAACAACCAATTGCATGAGAAATTGATTCTTGTCATCGAACTTCTACAACTGAGGCAAATAAAATTTTAAGTTCCTTGCACCGCCCCTACAGTGTTATATATGCACAGTACTAGGATGAACAAACAAAAGGATGCCTTCCTTTCATTTTAAACCACCAGCGTTGCATTAATTATAAAAATTCTACTTTTACAAGGAACTATAAGCTTCATCCATAAGGTGCATTTGCTTAAGTAATCAAAAACCAATAAGCACTACCACAGAACATAGAAGCTCAGAAAGACAAGATAAAACATAAAACAAACATACAACAAAAACCAACTACAAAATTTATAATTTGTTTTGCATTATGAAAAATTTCAGATAACTATCAATCATATGACAAAACCTAAGCCACCAAAGTTCAAAGACAGGACATAAAGAAAGAGATTTTTTAAAACTACACGATTTTGCCAAAAAGTCAAAATCTTACCCAAAGTTGATTGTCAAATGCCTTTTTGTAGAGTAGCCTTTGTGATTTACATGAAAATAAAATTTCATTTCAATAGAGACATGGAGCTTAAATAATTGATTCCAAAAAAAATACTATTCACAATTTTTTGTTGTTCAAATTCATCAACTAGAATAGGAATACACCGTAGTTGATCCCTAAAGAGAGTGTAGATTTAGTGTAAAACTGCCAAATAATTTAATTGTAATTCTAGGTATTATCCCCGAAGAGAAAACTCTTCAACAGAATTGGCAAACAAGATACAAGTTAACAACTATATTTTTTCGAGGAACTAAACGGATATAGATACCCAATGAACCATAGATAGAAAACTTCAGACAGAACCATATCACACATTCAATCGTTGTTTCATAAACAAACAAAAAATCTTGCATCCCACATATTTTAAGTGTCGAGTCACATTAATTGTTTCAAAACAAATTAGATTATTTGTTTTAAGAAGATAAATAAATAATGAGAAAATAAATGCTGGCGACCCCTATTGGTATCATTAAGAAAGCAAAACGTTCACAGATTAGATTACTTCTGTAAAGTATGAGAATACAGGGACAAGAAAGCAAGGAAACGAATTTGTTATCCCAAATCAATGATGAAGGATGCTATATTTTTTGCTTTTTTCAAATAAAATAATAAACTGCAAGAAGTATAATTCTTCCACTTAAATTTGTGGTATCAACAGAAGAAAAAAAAAAAAAAGACATGTAATTAGATGATTCGATGGTTCCATAAGAAGAACAATAGAACCACCTCTACAATTCTTTATAGATCCATACTATTCACAGGAATATAAATTTAATTAATTTTTCAAATGTCTTTACCAATGATTGGAATGTGGAAGATAAAGGTCCACAAATTTGTTTAACTCTTTATTAAATTTCTAATCTAATACATGGAACGCTGCCAAACCTTAAACTAAATGTTAATCTAACTTCTTCCAAAAGTTCAACCAAATCAATAAAAGTAATACTTAAACCTGAAAATTTTTCTCGATTACCAAAATTTCCCAAATTGACGACTGCACGAATTTGGATGTCCAAACTTTACCTATATCCACTTTTTCATGAATATTTAGGGAATTTAAAAACTATACCCATTATAATTACATAAAAACAACAAACAAACAATACGAATCTCCTCGATCGACAGGCAGCATAAGAAAATTCATTTTCAACCGATGGCATACAAATGTTATAGCTTGACCTTCTACGAACAATATATATATATATATATATATATATATATACACACACACACACACACACATACATATATATATATATAAAGGCACGAGGAATTTGGATCGAAAAGCAACTTACCTTTGAGACGACGAAGAACACTTGGGAGAAAGCTTCTGGTGGATTTACTAACGATCTCTGAATTATTTGGGAGGATAAGGAACAGTAGCGAAGCCGTAAATTTGAATATTCAGTTCTCTCTCTCTAATTTAGGGGGATGTGGTTGGTGTTGGGTTGGAACAGGTTTGGCGTGGCACTCTTCTGTTACACAGAATATTTACTCCTCGTGAATCAGACGGTTCTGAGGAATTTTTGACCCGACCTGACTCTTTTTAAAATTTATATCCAAGACTGTTTCAACTTATTTTTTTGAATTTATACCTTTTTTAAAAGCATATAAGCTTTAAATGTCTTTAAAAATTTTTTTTTGTCAAATACTTGTTAGTCTTAAACGCCTTTAAAAGGTTCATTCATCTTAAAAGGCGAATAAGATGAACAAGCCTTTTAAAGGCGTCTAAGACTAACAAGCATTTAAAAAAAAAAAAATTTAAAGGCATTTAAGACATATACACTTTTAAAAAAGTCATAAGTCTGAGAAATAAGTTGAATCAAACTTGAATCGGGTCAATAAATTTTAAAAAGACTCGGGTCAAATAAAAATTCCGGTTCTGAAGCTTACCTTATCCATCACAGTCAACGATATATGGATTTGGTCTGTTACGGCAGTACCAGACTTTTCCTACGGTGAAAATAAATTCAGACCACAATTGCTTACGCAAATTTGTAAGTGAAAGTTTATTGACCAATGCTACCCTTTTTAAAATTATATCTCAAAAATTAAAAATATGTTTAAGATGTCTCATGGGTTTTTGAAATGATTTTTTATTAACGAATTATAAATAAATTTTTTAATCTAATTTTTTTAAAAGTATAAAATTTTTTTTTTTCAACTTTAACAAAAAATTTTAATTTTTTTCAAATAAATATTAATTAAAAAATTTTCATCAAAAACAAAAATTATAAGTTATTTACCCTTAAATTTATTTTTATATAAAATAAAAAAATCAACAAATGCAACAAAAAAAAAATTGAAAAGAGTATCTTTATCCTTAAAAAAAAAAAAATTAACTAGAACAGAGATGTTTATAATTTGTCAATAAAAATAAAAAAGAAGAGTGTTATTTCAAAAATTTTAATAGAGATTTTTATAATTGTCAAAAAATTTAAGAAAAGTTAGAGTAATTTATTTGAATTATTAATAATATTATAAATAACTAAATGTAATGTTTTTTTAATGTACTTTTAATAAGTAAAAATAATTGATTTTTAAAATAAAAAGGTCAAAATTAAAAGCTCATTTTATAATCATCTCAATCAAACACTAATTCTAAATATTTTTGGACCATTTAAGTGAAAGGTAAAGAGATGCTTAAAAAAAACTGTTATCAAAGGAATACTAATTTATTTATTTTTTTACTCTGTATAATTATTTTAGAATATATTAATATTATTGTAAATTTAAGCTTATATGAGGTAAGGTACTTTAATTCTTGAATAACCCAAAAATTAGGGATAAAGTTTATAGTAACATTGTCCTTTAATAATTTTACACTTAACTATTCACTTTCATAATAATTATTTCATTCACATCAAATTAACTAAAATTAATATTTTCTAAATTTTACAATTGTTTAAGCGTTGAGTTTTTTTTATTTTATCAATCATTGTTTAAGTATTGAGTTCACAAATTGAATTTATATTTTGAGACATTATGAAAAAATATAAGAGATTCTTAAATTGAGTGTGAGAGTGTTGAATATGATTCGGTTCATTCTCATTTCATTGATGGGATTGAGATTTCAGTGCACTAAATTAAATGGCACCTGAAAAATCTTTTGTAAAAATAAATAAATGAATAAATAAAATAAAATAAAATAAACATATTAAGGTGTTTAGAATTTAGCTAAATTATATTATTTTGAAGGTGCAAAAAAATATGATGCGTCACTCAAATTTTGTTTATGTCAATATTTAAATTTGAGTGATCCTCACATGAGTTTTTCTCTTTAGAGTTACAAATAAATTGGGAAAATTAATAGGCAATCAGGCATATTTCAATTTATCACAAAAGAAAAAAAAGAAAAAAAAATTATTATATGTTTGGATTAAAAATAAGAAAGAGAGGATGGGTAAATGAGGTGTTTAAAGGCTCATTTTATTTCCTCTGAAAAATGAGAGGAGACAGGGGAATGACTATAGAATTGGTTATTACTGGTTTCATTTCTATTTTTAAAAATAAATAAATTCCTATTTTATCTTTGTAATATTATAATAAAAAAAAATATTTCTTTTCTTTACCTCATTTATCTTTTCCGAACAAGATTGCATTATCAATTCCTTTCTTTTTCTTAAGTAATTCTCCAAATATTAAGGCCATCTTTGGTAGGCCGGAATGAGAGTAAGAATGGAATGCGTATTCTTGATGCTATTCCATTCCTGTGTTTATTTAGACCTTTTAGGTCGGAATGGTCATTCCAAATGGAATGACTATTTCCAAAGAAGTCGAAATCGCCATTCCTTACCAAAGCCACAAAATGCTCATTCCATTCCTTACCAAAATTTTTTTTTTATTTTTTTGCCAATAAAAAAAAAATGAAAGTTGAATTTTTTTTTTTTTTTTTTGCCAATAAAAAGAAATGCAGGTTGAATTATTATTTTTTTTTGCCAATAAAAAAATGTAGGTTAGAATTTTTTTTTCATTAAACGTACATGAAAGTTTTGAAATTTATACAAGTACTTTGAATATCTAACTTAATATTAACTTCATTCCAACCAATTTGATGGTTCAAACCAAACATAAGAATGTAATTGTCATTCCATTATTAGGTATTCAACCAAACAAAAGAATGAAATAATTATTCTCATTCCATTCATGTCATATTCCAAGCCAGCATACCAAACATGCCATAAAGGATTACACTACTCTCTCTTTTCATCTTCTCTTCTTTATAACTAATGTTCTTTTTTCCTGCTCTCTTCTCCCTCTTCCACATCCAAACAAACTATTAAAGGATTAGTGATTCTCTTTAAATTATTGACTATATTTGTTTTATTTTCTTTTAGATTTTATATTCTTTCTTTTTAATTCTATTTGATTTATCAATTTAGTGAGCGAAATGAAAAATTATTTGTTCTTGCTTAAACAAAATTAGAACTTTTAAACTTCCTAAAAAAGTTTGGGAAGGGTAGAGATAGAGATAAAAATTATTCAAGATGTTAGGATCATAGAATTATTTTATCATTGAAGATACTATTGTAAATTGTGGAGAGAATAGCGTGGAATGTAAGAGGGAATAGTGAAAAATAACTAGAAATACACTAAACTAACTGTATAGGGCAATCCATGCTATTATATGACATTTGGGTAGGTGGGAAACAATGTGTCAACAAAATGAAAACAATTTAAAATGAGAGTTGAGACAGAGATAAGTAGCAAAACAAGAAGAGAACGAATATAAAGATGAGATATTCATTTGTCTCCTCTCACAATTTTGGAATATAATTAATCATAAAAGAATTAAACTTATCGGGGAAAAAACAATATATAAATAATAATTATGAGATAAACTAGTACTTGAAGAATTATTATTGCTAGCAAAGAGGAATTCACTGCAGAAGATAAGCTTCCTCAAGCAACATATAACATGATTTTTATTTTTGCAAGAGCATATGAAGCAGGATCATCATATGTAGAATGTGGTGGACAGCTCCCCCTCCTTCTATGCACACAAAGGGCCAAGAAGATATCAATGAATCATATGTATACAAAATGTAAATTGAATCATATGTATATCTAAGTTGTGCTGCCAATTGTCCGGTTTTCCCAGACAAGTCATTTTGGCAGTTGGAAATCTTTTACTTTATAGTTGACTAACGACTGCTTCAAATTGTGCATATTGCCTACTGCATAAACTTTAATCTATATCAGCTATGACAATTCTGTTCTTTCATGCATTTTCCTACGTTGATGATGTTCTCAAGATAATTTGAATTGGCAATTCCATTAGTTTTTGGTCAGGGGAGCTATAAATGCTATTCTGGCATCCTGATTGCCCTATCAAAAGGTCATGGCTGTCTATGTTCGTTTCTCTATTATGCCTAGCTGCATGTTGAGGATAAACATTATTCCATTCCAGCCAATATTCAAACTTGATAGAATGATGGAGTCTGCAATCTGTTGGACAGATTTGTATTCTAAATCTTGTATTTATCTTATCTCATGTAACTACATGATCTTATCTCATGTAACTACACGATCGTACGCGATCTTATCTCATGTAACTACACGATCGTACGCGATCTTCTTTTCCTGTTTTTCTGTAATAAGCTTCAGCTATTTATAGATGAATAATATATTCATCTCTGGTAAGGTTTTCTAGAGTAGATTTTCAATTCCTTCATGGTATTAGAGCATCTCATAGCTAACGCTTTTGTTGATCCTATGGCTGCTTCTAAAGATTCTTCTGCTGCATTTCATCTTCCATCTCAAGTTATCGCCATCAAGCTTGATGGTACTAACTTTCTTGCATGGAGTGCTCAATTGCTTCCTCTGTTTCGAAGCTATGGTCTCATGGGAATCGTTGATGGTTCCGACCCTTGTCCTGCTCAATATTCCAGTGACGAACTGAAGGCACAAGGTATCCTTAATTATGCTTATGTGGTTTGGCAGTATAAGGACCAAACGGTGCTTGGCTGGATTATTTCATCTCTATCTCCTGCGGTGGTTTCCACCATTTATGGACTGGAGACTTCTCGGCTTGCTTGGTAGGCCCTTAGCGCACGGTTTGCTGCGCCTTCAACATCTTGGATTTCTCTTATTAAGAGAAAATTGCAATCTTACAAGGCTCCATGTCTTGCCCAAGTTTTTTGGATGAAGTTAAATCCCTTGCCGATGAATTATCTGTTGTTGTGAAACTTATTGATGACTCTAATTTGATTCTTTCTGTTCTCAATGGTTTAAACTCCTCTTTTCACTCCTTTGTCACTACATATATGTTACTTGCTAAGGGCAAGTCTATGCCGTTTTCGGATTTTCATGCTGAATTATTGAACTATGATCTCATGCAAAAATTTCATACTCAATCAATTCAACCCGAGGCAGGATCATATGCTCTTTATTTGCATAAACCTGGCTCCAAACTAGGTGCTTGCAACCACAACAATAAAAATCTTTTCTCGGGTGCATCAAAATCCAATGGCTCTGGCGCAACTCCTTCCCAGTTTCGGCACCCGTTGCCTCATTTACCGCCATCAACACATACAGCTCCTTTCCCTGATTCTCGGTCCCGCTCTCTATGTCAAATTTGCAAACGTGAGGGACATCAAGCACTGGATTGTTTCAACCGGATGAATTATTCTTTTCAGGGCCGACATCCACCAACTGAGTTAGCTGCCATGGTTGCTGAGGCAAACACCGCTTATCTTAATCAACATCAGTGGTATGCGGACAGTGGTGCCAATATTCATGTGACTTCAGATCTTGCCAATCTTGCCACTGCCACTTCGTAACCTTATGAAGGTGACGATGCTGTGGGCGTAGGTAACAGGGCAGGTTTGATAATATCTCGCACTGGCAATGCTTCAATTAAAACTCTTTCCTCTACTCTAACTTTGAATAATGTTGCCTATTTTCCTCAAGCTTCTGCTCATCTTCTTTCTATAAATAAATTTTGCAAAGATAACAATGTTCTCTTTGAACTCACTAGCTCTAATTTTTCTGTGAAGGACATCTTAAGGGGGGACACGCTACTGACAGGGCCAAGTGATAATGGATTGTACCCGATCAACCTTCATCAACTATCCTCATCAAAGTTCCATGCCCTTACAATGACTGTTGGTGTTAAAGCCCCTATCTCCACCTGGCATTCTCGTTTAGGACATCCCTCCGCCGCGACTCTTCAGCGTGTCGTCTCCAAATTTTCTCTTCCTATTAGTGGTCAATAAATAAACAGTCCATTTGTGTGTCGTGTCAACTAGGAAAGGCTAAGCAGTTACCATTCTCCGATTCGTTAAGAGAATCCACTGCTCCCTTAGAACTAATTCATTCTGATGTTTGGTCCACTTCCACTCCTTCTTTGAGTGGTTGTCGTTATTATGTTATTTTCATTGATGACTTTACTCGTTTTTGTTGGTTGTTTCCCATTGCTAATAAATCCGATGTTTATTCTACTTTTGTTAAATTTAAGCTTCTAGTGGAAAAACAATTTAATTACACCATCAAATAATTTCAAAGTGACAATGGTGGTGAATATAGTTATATCCCCTTTAAGCAATTTTTGAGTGCAAATGGAATTTTTCAACGCCTATCTTGTCCTCATACCTCTCAACAAAACGGTCTCGCCGAGCGAAAACATCGTCATATTATGGAAATGGGACTCACTCTTCTTGCTCAATTGGGATTGCCTAAGAAATTTTGGGTAGATGCTTTTCTAACCTCCATATTTATCATTAATCGATTACCTACCAAAGTTTTTGATTTTTCCTCACCATTTGAATGCCTTTTTAATCTTCCTCCTGACTTCACATATTTTCTATCATTTGGTTGTCAATGTTTTCCCTATCTTCGCCCCTACACCAATGACAAATTATCTTACCGTAGCATACCTTGAATCTTCATTGGCTATAGTTTAAACCATAAGGGGTTTCGGTGCTTTGAACCATCCTCCAAGCGTGTCTACCTATCCCGACACGTGATTTTTGATGAATGTGTATTCCCTGCTCGTGCACAATCCATGATCATCGAACCTACCAGTGGCGTAAACTCTTCAGGTAACTCTCAAACTTTATTTCTTCCTCATCCCTTACATATCTCACAATCTGTCCCTACACCTTCTACCCTACCTGATTTTACCTCATCTCCTACTTATCTCGGCAGCCCTTCACCCGAACAAAACCATGACTCATCTTCACCATCACCCGGGTTTATTCACTCCAAGACTCCCCCTACTACTACCCCTTCACTTCATCCTCCCTTCCTCGCACATGATAACTAGATCCCAGACTGGTAGTCTTAAGCCACGTACCTTCCATGGTTTTCATTTATATTCTACTCGTCACCCTCTTCAAGCATTACATGCCGGTACCATCATTTCCGAGCCTCGTACTTATGCTCAAGCAGCTTCCTCACCTGAGTGGCATGCAGCCATGACAAGTGAGTTTCAGGCTCTGTTAACAAATGAGACATGGTCTCTGTGCTCTCGTCCTCCTGGTAAAAATGTGGTGCCATGCAAATGGGTTTTTAAACTAAAACGCCGACCTGATGGTAGTATTGATTGTCAAAAGGCCCGATTAGTGGCTGTTGGTTATCTCCAACGGAGTGGGATTGATTTTCATGACACGTTTAGTCCGGTCATCAAATCCTCTACCGTTCGTATGGTGCTTTCTCTTGTTGTTTCATTCAACTAGGACATTCGGCAACTTGATGTTTCTAATGCCTTTCTTCATGGTATTTTAGAGGAAGAGGTATATATGTCACAACCGAAAGGCTTTAAGGATCCTCTTAATCCTGATTTTGTTTGCAAGCTTCATAAATCCATCTATGGCTTGAAGCAAGCCCCTAGAGCTTGGTTTAATCGACTCTACAATGCTCTATTGTCTCTCGGCTTTCAAAGTTCACAAGTTGATCCCTCTTTGTTTACCTATCATCATTACTCGGTGCATGTATTTTTACCCGTTTATGTGGATGACGTTCTTTTCACTTCCAACAATCGGGGTTTTATTACTTCTCTCATTGCTAACTTGCAACTTGAATTTGCTATGAAGGATCTTGGCTAGTTATCTTATTTTTTGGGCATTGAAGCTACCCACAACGCCTCAAGTTTACATCTTCAGCAAACTCGGTATATTATTGACCTCTTGGATTGTGCACAACTGCTTGGAATCCGACCCTATTGTGCTCCTTGTGTCTCGGGTTCTAAGCTCTCTAAATTCGATGGGGACCTCCTTTTGGATCCTACTGAATATCGGCACACGGTAGGTGCCTTATAATATGTCACACTTACTCGCCCTGACATTGCATATTCTGTCAATCAACTCTATCAACACATGCAAGCTCCAACCACTGCTTATTGGACAACAGCCAAACGTGTGCTGCGATATATAAAGCAAACACTTGATTATGGTCTCTACTATAAGTCTGGCCCTGTTTCTCTTAATGCCTATTGTGACTCAGATTGGGCAGGTGATCCTGACGATAGAAGATTGACATGTGGTTATGGTGTTTATGTTGGTCGCAATCTCATCTCTTGGTCGGCTAAGAAACAGCTCGTGGTTTCCAAAGCTAGTACTGAGGCAGAATACAAATGTTTAGCCCTTGTTACTGCTGAGGTTTATTGGCTGCGTATGCTCTTGTGTGAGCTGAAAGTGTCAATTGATTCTCCTCCTATTATTTGGTGTGACAATATCAATGCTATTGGATCTTGCTTCCAATCCCATATTTCATGCCCATTCTAAACATATCGAAGTGGATTATCACTTCATTCGTGAAAAGGTTGCCAACAGGGATATCATCCTGCAACATGTTCCTACTTCCCTACAACCTGTTGATATTTTTACTAAGGCACACACTGCTGATCGTTTTTGCATTCTCCGTGACAAACTATCTGTGTCAGATCTCCCTGCTAGTTTGCGAGGGGAATGTTGATGATAAACATTATTCCATTCCAGCCAATATTCAAACTTGATAGAATGATCGAGTCTGCAATCTGTTGGACAGATTTGTATTCTAAATCTTGTATTTATCTTATATCATGTAACTATACGATCTTATCTCATGTAACTACACGATCGTACGCGATCTTATCTCATGTAACTACACGATCGTACACGATCTTCTTTTCCTGTTTTTCTGTAATAAGCTTCAGCTATTTATAGATGAATAATATATTCATCTCTGGTAAGGTTTTCCAGAGTAGATTTTCAATTCCTTCACTACATACATATTTGCTTTCTCTTGAGTTTATTTGCCTTCATGATAAATTATCTGGGATCCTTTACTGTGTAATCTTGAGTCTCAATAGAACAAATTGTATAATTTCATGCTATAAACCATAATAATCATTTTATGTCCAAACTCCCAATTGTCAGTTTCCAGTTAAATAAAAAATAAATAAATAAATATTCTTATGTATATAACATAAGATTCCATTTGTCACAGTTTTATGATTGATGCTCATGCATTTTGTAAATTTTTATGTGCTTTTTCCATTTGGACATTTATGTATCATGTGTTGGATTTTGTATCAGCTTGATTGCTCCTGGTTGCTTATGTCTTAGCTTCTTTCATTGTCATTAATGTCTATCAAGGGTGTGCATACTCATTACTCTTAGGAGAATACTGTTTATAGGAACATCATTGACAAACAAATTTCATGAACCTCCTTGAAAATGGGAGTTTTGGAAATAATAATAGCATAAATGTGGTCATAATAAGGGTCATCCAGAAAATGAGCAATGATAAGGGTTGGGAGCAGAGAGTAAATATGAGATCTTAATGAGGATATTCTGTAATGTGGAGCAAATGGATATGGCACGATCTAACTTATTCTCACAGCACAAGTTATCAATCTATGTTGGGAACACAAGTATCCACAAGTTGTCAATCTACGTTGCACAAACTTACGACACTCAGTTCGGATCACCTAGATATCAACCTAACTACCACGAAACCCCATCACACACCTCACAAATGATAAAATAGACTTGCATGAACTTACGGCACTCGGTTCGGATCACGGTTTGAAACTTATGCAAGTTTCAGCTCCAAAAAGGCCCATTTTTAGGTTTTGACTAGACCAAAACACCAGATATTGGCCTAACTACCATGAAACCCCACCACACACCTCACAAATGATAAAATAGACTTGCACAAACTTACGACACTCGGTTCGGATCACCGGTTTGAAACTTATGCAAGTTTCAACTCTAAAAAGGCTCATTTTCAGGTTTTGACTGACCAAAACACCGAATATCGGCCTAACTACCACGAAACCCCATCACACACCTCATAAATGATAAAATAGACTTACACAAACTTACGGCACTCGGTTCGGATAACCGGTTTGAAACTTATGGAAGTTTCAACTCTAAAAAGGCCCATTTTCGAGTTTTGACAGACCAAAATGCTGGATATCAGCCCACTAACCCCAAAACTCCATCACACACCTCAAAAATGATAGAATAGACTTGCACAAACTTACAACACTCAGTTCGGATCAATGGTTTGAAACTTACGCAAGTTTCAGCTCCAAAAAGGCCCATTTTTGAGTTTTAACGAACCAAAATGCTGGATATCGGCCTCCTAACCCCAAAAACCCATCACACACCTCAAAAATGATAAAATAGACTTGAAAAAACTTACGGCACTCGCTTTGGATCAACGGTTTGAAACTTATGCAAGTTTCAGCTTGAAAAAGACCCATTTTCAGGTTTTGACAGACCAAAACACCAGATATTGGCCTAACTACCATGAAACTCCATCACACACCTCAAAAATGATAAAATAGACTTGGCCAAACTTACGGCGCTCGGTTTGGATCACCGGTTTGAAACTTATGCAAGTTTTAGCTCTAAAAAAGCCCATTTTGGGTTTTGACAGACCAAAAGATTAGATATCAGCCTAACTACCATGGAACCCCATCACACACCTCAAAAATGATAAAATGGACTTTCACAAACTTACGGCACTCGGTTTGGATCACCGGTTTGAAACTTATGCAAGTTTCAACTCCAAAAAGTCCCATTTTCGAGTTTTGACAGACCAAAATGATGGATATCGGCCTACTGACCCCAAAACCCCATCACACACCTCAGAAATGATAAGATAGACTTTTACAAACTTATAGCACTCGGTTTGGATCACCGGTTTGAAACTAATGCAAGTTTCAGCTCGAAAAAGGCCCATTTTTGGGTTTTGACGGACCAAAATACTAGATATCAGCCTAACTACCATGAAACCCCATCACACACCTCAAAAATTATAAAATAGACTTGCATGAACTTACGGCACTAGGTTCGGATCACCGGTTTGAAACTTATGCAAGTTTCAGCTCCAAAAAGGCCTATTTTCAGGTTTTGACGGACCAAAACACCGGATATCAGCCTAACTACCATGAAACCCTATCACACACCTAAAAAATGATAAAATAGACTCGCAGGAAATTACGACACTCGGTTTGGATCACTGGTTTGAAACTTATGCAAGTTTCAGCTCCAAAAGGCCCATTTTCGAGTTTTGACAGACCAAAACATCGGATATTGGCCTAAATACCATGAAACTCCATCACGCACCTCACAAATGATAAAATAGACTTTCACGAACTTACAGCACTCAGTTCGGATCACCAGGTTTGAAACTTATGCAAGTTTCAACTCCAAAAAGGCCAATTTTCGAGTTTTGATAGACCAAAATGCCGGATATCAGCCTACTGACCCCAAAACACCATCACACACCTCAAAAATGATAAAATAGACTTTGACAAACTTATGGCACTCGAATTCGAATCAATGATTTGAAACTTATGCAAGTTTTTGCTCCGGAAAGGCGGGTTTTGGGGTTTTCACAGACCAAAATACCGAATATCCGCCTAACTATCTCGATACCCTATCACACACCTCACAAGTGACAAAATAGACCACCAAAAACTTAGGGCAATCAGTTCGGATTAGTGGTTTGCAACTTATGCTACTTTATGCCGTTCTTACTATTTATGCATGAAAGAAAAAACAATATATTCACTTTCATATATATATATATATATTTAATAAGTGTTCTAATAAATATTATTTGATCTTTATTATTGTGTCGGGGTCTTTGGGTCTTGCATCGGGATTTTTATCTGTTTTTTTTTTTCATCGACATCTGTAGTTACATTTTTTGAGACAATTTTTTATTTTTGTATTTATTCTTAAATTGTACTTTTACAAATGTAACTAATTAATCACTAAAATATATATATATATATATATGGATGTATTTTTCTTTTTCAATATATATTTATTTCAGAATGTTTGGATTTTACTGTATATCAGGATGATTGATACAAGTTTAAACAGGAATAAAACAACAAATAAAACAAATATTGTAAGGAAAAAATAAATAAATAAACTTTTGTGCGTCGCTAAAAACTAAGTACTTAATTTATAGCGACGCTTCAAATTCATCGCTAAAGATTGGCATTTGCAACGCACAAAGTAAGCGTCACTAAAAGATACCATTTGTGACGTACAGATAAAGCGTCGCTAATAGATACCATTAGCAACACTCAATGTGCGTCGCTAATAGATACCATTATCGACGCACATTGCGATCGTGGATAGTATTTTTGACGCAGCATCAAAATTATTAGCGACGCACATTGGACGTCGCTAATAGTTCCTTTTAGTGACACAAAGGGATGTGTGTGTCGCTAATACTATTAGCAACGCAGCTTTTAGCGACGTTTGTAGCAACGCCGCCAAAACTATTGAGCGACGCATTTTCCCACTATTAGTGACGCATTTGTGTGTCGCTAATAGTGCCTTTTCTTGTAGTGTACCCAAGGAAAAAATAAAAAAAATAACCCAAAAAAACCACTGGTACAATATCAATTTTTTTTTTTATAAGTAAAGATGTATTAGAAAACCGCCCAATGGGGACACACCACATTACAAAGAGGAATATACACTTACGGCCCCAATGATCCCAAAAAATCTACAAAAATCCAAACAAACAAGGGGTGGGTCTTTTTGGCCCAAAGAAACAAAAGACGTAAAAAATCATCTTTTAAGACTAGGGGAGGCTTTTCCTTCCCCTCAAACACCCGACTATTCCATTCCCACCATAAACACCACACCAAACAATTTTCCCCTTACAACTCAATTCTAACTCTGTTGAGAACACTCGTCAGCTCTCCTACCTCCTCCAACTCCCAGTCAAAAATGATGTCTGAAAATAAGCGTCCATACCACCTATCCACTAACTCGAGAAGCATAATCTGCTACCAATGCTTTAGGAGAGGAAGCCAAGGCAAATAGCTACTGAAAGTCCTCCTTTAGTGACCTATTCCCACACCTAAAATCCTCCCAAAATTGAATTGTATAGCCTCTCCCAATTTTGAACTTCACCAACCTCTTAAAGTTCACCGTACCCTTTTAGATAGCTTTCCAAAGGCTCTAGCCTCTAGGGCCCACTACCTCACCTGGGAACTAACTCATCCTATTATACTCGTACTTCACCCTCACCACCTCTCTCCAAAACATATCCCTCTCCCCTCTATACCTCCAGAGCAATCTCCATAGGAAAGCCTTGTTGAACAACCTCAATTTCTTCACACCTAACCCCCCTTGCTTAATAAGAGTCATCACCTTCTCCCATTTTAGCAAATGAATCATCTTTTCCTTCTCCATCCTATTCCGTAGAAAGTCCTACTGAATCTTGTCCAACTGCAGTACAATATTAGTTTTGTCAACCTCATCAAACTGTTATAGCAAACAAGAATGAAAAGAAATAAAACATATGAAGTTATCAACCTGTTTACTTACAATACATGGTAGATACCTTATGAACTCTAAAACAAATGTTCTTCATTTCTGTTCCCTGGAAGAAAGGGAATATTTTTGTTTCTTGACTGATAATTTGCAAGATTTTCACAATGTTGATAAAAATAAGAAGGAAAAAAAATTGATAAAATTCTCACTTGTATTCAGGTGGGCCAAACTATAACATGGGATTTGGGTTGGCATAAAGTACGAGACTCAATTTATGGAGGATAAAACCATGCTTTCCATTTCTGTTACATTGTTTCGTGGATTTGCTTTTATGATCATTTCAGTTAGTGTTTCTTATGGAAATAAGCATGCATTTCAAGTTCTTTTGTTATGTAGGTATTAGATGCCTAACTTTGTGCCATTGTTTTTATGTTATTTGTAGTGTTAGTTCTTACATGCTGCTATTGGTTTTGAAGGTGCCCTGTCACGACCCGAAACTCACCCTGTGCGGATCTCGCATCGCGACCGCCACCCTCAGGTCCGGGGACCCTTGGGCGAAGGCTCACATAGGCAGCGGTATCGAATAGATGTGCAACATACGTTTTGCGGAAGCATGAAAAACTTTTTCTTTTCTTTTCTTATTTTTAAATTACGCACATCCGTCCGGTACTGCCGTTCCTTACATAACATACATGGTTACACATTCAGAGTATAACTAAAACTTAAAACTTTATAAACAATAAATGTTTAATTGCCCCGTGGGGCTTACACATAACAGGGTACTATTTTACTAATACAAAACTCCATACTTAATGTTCGTAGTACTAGACAAAAACTACTTGAACATAGTCGTCCAAAATCAGCAGATTCATCATCGTCGTCCTCATGTCAAGACTGCTGCTAATTACTTGAAAGGGGGGTCCGAACAAAGTCCGGGTAAGCTAATCTAAGCTTGTGAGCAATTCCAGTGTTCGTCATGGGGTTTTCAATTAGCAGTGGTTTTTAGTACATAAGAGTTGTAAAATAATCACCGCCAATTGTTCGTATACTTTGAATACAGAAATATGCATTCCTTAAAGACATGTAGCTTTGAAACATTTAAAGTATTCAAGCTAAACCCATACTTCGTCAGATAGAGTATATAACTCAAAACATATGCATTTCATAAAACAATAGCTTTGAAACATTTAAAGTATTCAAGCTATACTTATACTCATGAACTTCAAAACATATAACATAACATGTATTTCTTAAATAGAGTATATAAAACTCAAACCATATGCACATTGAAAATGAGGGTAAAAACCTGCTTCCATTTTCAAATCATTTGTCATCTTATCACTTCCATTAGTGGAATCCGTTTCAAACCGGACTCCCATCTTACTTATAAATGGAGATATCTCATTTGCCTGGGGGATTAGATCCTACTACCGGGCATTTCACATGACAGGTCAATGAGTTACAATAAGAACCCAAAATACTGACTATGTGGTTTTTGACAGGTCAATGAGATCCGAAGAAACCCAAAATACTGCCTGTGTGCTTATGCACCATTATCTTATAAAACATTTATCATGTGACTTTTCTCATAGATACTTGTCATAACTTCGTAAAATCTTCGTATACTTGAAATAAGAAAATTCAGGATATTTAACAATAATTGCATTTTAACTAGACATGCAGAGATATATTTGAAGGAAAAACTGTTGTGGGAAAAACCAATCACTAAGCATGTCACAATAGAGTTATAAAACAGAACAATTGAAAACTGAATCATGTAAATACTAAATTTGAAACTTCAAATACTTCATATATTTGCATTTAAACCTTTTTAAATCCATGGAGTTAAATCTCCACTTCAAATACAGGGTTACTCACCTTGGTCCTTTAGGGTTAGTGCTAATAATGCGCTTTCCCACTTTCCTTGTAGTTCCTAAGAACAATTCATAAACATCTCATCAACTTCACATTCATTGTAATATCATCTCGATATTCCTTAACTTATGCTTAAATCATATTAGATCCTAAAACGATTTCATAATTTCATAGGTACTTAATTTAACTCGTACTCATAACCTATGACATAATTTAATGTGTTAGAAATTGAATTTATTTCAATTTATACTCTTCTGGTAGCTCCATTAACTTTAATTTAAAGTTATTTATTTGACATGTTTACGTGTCCTGTCTTTTCGTATTTCATTTCTCGTACTTGCCTCAGTTTAGTTCTTTGATAATATTTCAGTTCATGGTCATCTAACAGATTCTATTCATCAAATTTTATGTCTTTTTATTTTAGACATTTCTTTTGGTCGAATAGACTCTACCATTGAGTCCGGAGTGTCGAAGAAAGTCAGTTTAGGCTTTCCTAACATTTAATTCGGACTATTATATGTAAAAGGGCAAAATGGTCATTTATCGTTTTACGTGTCATATTTTTCTGTACGTCGTTTCGTAATTTAGACTCCATTTTTGAGTCCGGGATGTCAAAGAAAGTCAATTTAGACCTTCCCTGCTTTTAATTTGACTTTTGAGGTACTAGGGGTAATTTGGTCATTTTACCCCCTTACGTGTCTTTATGTTCGGGACCTCATCTTGTGTCATGGACCTCACCATTGGACTCAGAAGGTCCAAGATAGTAAGAATACACGAATAACTTGTTAATTTTGGTCAAGGGGTATTTTGGTCATTTACCCCTTTACGTGTCTTTATTTTTCGGGCCTCGTCTCGTAAAACGGACCCTACCATTAGTCTCAGAATATCCAAAATTGTAAAGATACACTATTCATATGTTTAATTTGGACTTCATTTGCTCTATTTATGACCTAAGGGCAAAATAGAAATTTTACTTTATTTATTAAATAATTAAATTATTTATTTAATTATTTTTCAGGGGCTTAATTGCATAACATTTCCCTCAGTTGGGCCATAATAGAGTTTCTTAAAACAGTTGGGGCCAATTCGTAAATACTGGAAGTATTGGTTTATTTAATTTTTAATTAAATTATAAAACCTGTTGGTTCGGTCCAAGAATAAGTGAACCGGTCCGGTCTGGTTGTAAACCAATCGGTCTATCCGATTTTGTGCGTGTTGCTGACGTCATGATGACGTCAGCCCTATCGTTTTAAAGGTTTTAAAACCTTATTGAAACGCTGTCGTTTCATTTATTCGGTGGCAAGCCCAGAGGCTACCACCTGTCCGAGTCGACCCAGCCTTATTTTAAAAACCGAGTTGACTCATCTTCGTCTTCCCCACGTCGACTCTACTGTTGCCCTAATTTTAGAGTTCCTTTCTTTCCATTTTCGTGCAGTTTGGATCCATGGATCCTTACTGTTTTCATGTAGAAATGTTCCTAAGGCATGAAAAACCAATTTGGCATTCATTTTGGAGTTCAAAACTCGTTCGTGTGTTCGGTTTAGGATATGATAATCCCACCTGTAAACTGTTGGTTCATACTCATTTCTTGGCCAAATCCCATGGGATTTGTTCTATCTTGATTCATTTTCTTCATAGTTTCATTTCCCATTCTATTTTATCCATTTTGATAGGAGTTTGACAGGTTGGTTTCAACAACCGAAACCTGTAACTCACTTTATGGAGGTCGGTTCTTTAGTTTTGTGGTCGAGGGTATAGGTCTTTAGAATACCCTTAGGGTCTTCTTGAGGTCCTGATAAGCTAATTTGAGCTTGGAGGAAGTCGATTCAGACCTGCCATGGGCAAGGTCTTCAATGGCTGCCTTAACTGGGTTTCGTGTTTTCAGTCGTTTTCATAGCCAATTTTCATGCTTAATACACGTCTAGATATATATTTAAGCATCATATATACAAATCATAACCTAATCTCTTAACACATGCAAAATATTCTAGAGAGAGAATTTTAAGAGTTTTCGGTGGGTTCACCTTTCACCACTGTTTTCTCTTTCTTTCTTGCTCTGAATCTCTTCTTCTATCTCCCCAGTTCTTCTTCTTTTGGTTTCTTTTGCAAGAAGAAAGCATGGTTTGCATGCTTGGGCTTTTTATAGAGAAAGTGACCGACCTCTCTCTCTCCTTCATTCTCTCTCTTCCCTCATGACCTCAGGGCCGAAACCCTTCACTTCTCAATTAATTTCCTTACACAAATTAAATTTTACTTTTTCCTATTCAGCTTTCTCTTGGTTTTTTGCAAGATATTTTATATATATATATATATACATATAATATAATACACACACTTACACATGAAGACACACACACACCTTGTACACTGTTCACACTTGCACATGTATATCTATATAAATATAAATATATATATATATATATGAAACAATTAATTATATATAAATATATATATATATAATGTATCTATTTACATACATGCATACATAATTATACATATATATGCCTTCATGTAATGTGTATGAAATAATTATTTCATATAAATAATTAATCATTTTTTGTAAAGAATTAATTATTTCTTTGCTTGTATTTTCTTTTGTTATACTCATTTTTCTTAGCCTCGTAATGCGTGCCATATGACCCGGTATCCCGGGTCGGGATATTACATGCCCGGCTTGTCAAAATTATAAGGTATTTACTTGCTTTTTTTGTGTTTATCATCTTATATTTTATTTTCTTATGTTTCTTATTGCTTTAGCCATAACTTTGTAGCCCTACTACGAAAAAGTGGCAAGGCTTTTCAATGGAGCTGATGCAGTTCATCCAAGGATCATATTGATGACAAGGGTAGACTGTGCACACAAGGTATTGTTGGTAAGCTTTCTTGATACTTCCTAAGATATGTGGTTGATTCCTAAAATCACTTCTTCTTTTTGCAATATACAGTGTTGCAATGTCTAATGCTTCCGTTTAGAAGATACAGTAAAACAGCTATAATATATATATATATATATATAGGAAGAAAGTAAAGAAAGTTGTAAGAGAGCCAAACGATAAGGCATATGATGATTTTTATGCTAAATTAGGAACAAAAGATAAAGAGACGAACATATACAAACTCAAAAAGATAAGAGATAAGAAAATCAAAGATTTTAATAATATTAAATGTATAAAGAGTGAAGATTCAAGAATCTTGATGAATGATGATAAAATTAAAAAATAGAGGGAAAAATTATGTTGAGAAGCTATTGAATGAAAATCATATAGAAAACTTAAGTGTAGAGAACTCTCTAAGTAATTCGGATTTTTTTTTTTCATAGGATTAGAACGTTCGAGGTCAAAATTCTTTGAGAAAGATGAAAACTGGTAGGACTTTAGGACCAGATGGTATTCCTATTGAGGTTTGGAGGTATTTAGGGGAGGTAGGCATGTCCTGGTGAACAAAGTTATGTAATAAGATAATAATAACTAAGAAATGCTCGATGAGTGGAGGAAAAATATTTTTGTACTATATATAAATATAAAGGGGATATCCAAAACTTTACAAATTATCGTGGCATTAAATTAATGAGTCATATTATGAAACTTTGGGAGAGAGTGACAGAACACCGATTAAGACTTGAGACAACTGTATCGAAGAATCAATTTAGATTTATGTCAAGGAGATTAACAATGGAAGCTATTTACTCATTAAGAAGAATTATGAAGAGGTATAGAGAAAACAGGAAAGGTCTTTACATGGTATTCATTGATTTGGAGAAAGCCTACAGTAGGGTTCATCGATATCTAATATGGTGGGTTGTAGAAAAAAAAAGAGTTACAAAATGATATATCAAAACAATAAAAGATATGTATGATGGGATAGTCACTATAGTGAGAACAACTATTGGAGAAACAAGCGAATTTTCGATCACGGTAGGCTTACATCAAGGGTTAGCATTAAGCCCGTTCTTTTTTGCTTTAGTAATGGATAAGCTGGCTAGGCATATATAAGATGAAATTCCATGGTGCATACTTTTTACTAATGATATTATCTTAATTGATGAAACTAAAAAAGGGATAAATGATAAATTAAAGGATAAATGATACTTTTTGCTAATACAAGATGACATTGTGGTGTATACAAGATGACGTTCCATGGTATATACTTTTTGCTAAAGATATTGTCTTAATTGATGAAACTAAAAAAGGATAACTGATAAATTAGAGATTTGGAGAGAAGCCCTAGAATCAAAAGGATTCAAGATAAGTAGGACAAAAACTGAATATCTTCAGTGTAATTTTAGTAAAACTAAAAATACATATGGTGATGTAGTAAAGTTTGAAAATCAAGAGTTAATAAGAAGTGAAAAATTTTGTTATCTAGGTTCACTTATTCATCAAGAGGGAGAAATTTGAGATGATGTTACTCATAGAATTAAAGCAGCATGGGTTAAGTGGAGAAGTGCGTTTGGGGTATTATATGATCGGCGTATACTTTTAAAATTAAAAGGTAAATTTTATAGAACCGCTATTAGGCTAGCCATATTGTATGGAACATAATGCTGGACAATTAAGAAACATGTTAATAAGATGAGTGTAGCCGAAATGAGGATGTTAAGATGGATGGTGCGGTAAGACATGAATAATTAGAATTAGGAATGAACATATTCGTGAGATGGTTGGAGGAACACCTATAGGAGATAAGATGAGAGAACGCCGACTAAGGTGGTATGGTCATATAAAACGAAGATCAATAAATGCACCAATAAGGAATAGTGACATGGTTAATATTGAGGGTCATGCTAGGGGGCAAAGTGGCCAAAATTAACTTTAGTAGAAATAGTTCAAAAAGATATGTTAATGGTTGGTTTAACATAGGGTTGCAAGTCGGGCGGGCCAACCCGAGCCCGACTCGAAAATTTACAGGCTTGGACAACATTTTAGACAAACTAGGACGGGCCTGGGCTAAAAATTACAAACTCGAGTTAAACTTTGGCTGGGCCTGGGCGTGAGCTTTCAGAAACCCGAGCCCGGTCTGAGCCCAGCCCAAGCCCGAAGCTATATATTAATATTTTTTTATCAACTGTTAGATTAAATATGAAACTAATCTGAACCTTTCATTTGGTTACATATATTATAGTTACATGTTTTAAACTTGGCCATTGCACTATGTATTGCAAGACAATGAAGAAAGTTCTTCGCCTTTCTCAAGTTGGACCAGCCCTAGACCATCTTTTTCACCCTTCCAACCGTTGCCCTAGAAAATCTTTGGCCTGCTCTAGTTCATCGATCTTTCAATCTCCAGCAATCTGCGAGTGAATGATCAACGATAATCTCAATTTGCGTCCATCTCTCAAGTCCCAAACTAGCGATTATCTCAACTCATTCTCTCTCATGCTTGTCGCCGTAGTCTTCGTTGACGAAAGTCCTAGAAGCGACCAAGGTCAGACCAAACTCGTCGCCAATGGGGGTCTGGAATGATCAATCTCTTTTTTAGGACTTCTTTTGAACATATTTGTAGACCAAGGTTAGTTTTCTCTCTCAAATATACACACACATGTATGTATATGTTTGTGTATCGAGAAACTTTAATCTTGGATGTGTTTTAATAGTTATTGGAACATATATTAATATATAGGTTGTGTTGGATTGCGTATTAAACATCAAATGGGAAAAAGTGAGTAATTTGTGTTATGTGTGGAATATTATTTGTTTTATTATGTAATATATATTGATTTGTGATGAAATTGTGGGTGAAGATCAGAGAACATATAGCATTAAAATTTTAGTTTGAAATCAGATTTCATTTGTGCATTGGAAAATTGGTTGGGCTCAAGTAAACCCGAGACTATTCCAATTTAACTCAGTCTGATTTTCTCTGGCTCAAGGTCAGGCTCGGGCCAACTATATTAGAGCTCAGGCTGGGCTTGGACATACCTCAATCTGAGCCCAGCCTGTCTGTAATGACCTGATTTTTTTTTTTTGGAATGAAAATTTATTTATGTCACGCCCCGAATTCCAGCGAACCCGTGGCGCGACTGACGAGACAAAAGGAAAATAAAATAATAAAGAAATAAAGAACAATCAAACGGATTCAACCCAAACTTACATTCATTTCCCTTCAATGTACATCTATGTAAAGCATAGTCAATAAAAACATTCAACATGTCATTCGGGCTTAAGCCCTACATCACAAAATATGCCCTCATGGGCCAAATATCCTCCTAAGCTCATATCTCCTCCACTCTGTAAGACTTCCTCAAGTCTCAAGTGCCGGGAGCGTTATCTGAAATGTTTGTCCCACAAATGGGTCAGCTCAACTGCTGGTACAATATAATGCTAATGCAAGAAACAAAATTAAGGGCGTGGCATGTGCAAGTGTACAGTTATATCTACATGACATTCAACATCATGCATACAATGTACAAGCAATAATCTACATGTCATCCAACTCATTAACATAATCTAAGGCGTGGCATGTGCAAGTGTACAGTTATATCTCCATGCACAATTATAACCTACATGCCATCCCATTCATCCATACAATGCATTAACAAGATTCAAAACAATTACAACCTACATGCCATCCAATTCATCCATACAATGCATTAACAAGATTCATCACACATTTAGGAATTCATCAATACAATGCAATAAAAATATGCGTGACACATCCATGCAACTCTATGCCATGTCAACTCTATGTCACACCCATGTCAACTCATGTAATGTAATGTATCTTCACGGATCGCTTCCGTTGGTTCGGGTACCAAATGCAATATCATGTTCCTTCGCGGATCGCTCCCGCTGGTTCGGGTACCAAATGCAATATCATGTCCCTTCATGGATCGCTCCCATTGGTTCGGGTACCAAATGCAATATCATGTCATGTCATGTAATGTCATGTCCAAGGAATCATACTATGCCAATATACTTTGATTCCACCATACCATAATGTAATCTCAATAAAGCATCATATCCACACATGAAGTATGCATTAAATGATGTATTACACAATAACATTCAAATTAGAAGATCCTTTCATCAAGGTCACATGTCATGCATAGTCCATTTAACACATGCTTTAAGTCACATATTTCATCATCCCAACAATTCTCAAAAAAAACATAATCCACACACTATGCTAACACATGCGATGTACACATAGTCATAATTCACATTCATCACCAACTTTCAAAAAGGTAACAGGGAACACATAAGCATATAAGCAATAAAACAAACATGTGAATCATCAAGTCAACATGGCAGTTATTCCTAAGCTTAATTCTATTTCTTACTTAGCACAATATATCGTACCTGATAGTCGGTCTCAACTCAGGAAGACGTACCCGTAGTGTAGCAGAACTACAGTGAAAATACAGAAGGTCAAACCACCTTCTCCTTGCCTTTCCGTGTTCCTAAAATCATGAAATACAACTTAGTCCGTTCGCTACTTGAATGATGCTATTCATCAAATTTTATGTCTTTATTTTATTAGTTTCTATTGTGCTAAATTAAATTCTACCATTATGTTCGGAGTGTCGAAGAAAATAGGTTTAGGCCTTCGCGAAATTTAATTTGGACATTCGGCTAAAAAGGGCAAAACAATCATTTTTCACTCTCACGGTTTTCCATTTCCTGGGACCTTTACTTGTAAATTGGACTCTACCGTTGAGTTCAGAACATTCGAAATAATAAAAATCCAGTATTCTTTTATTTTAATCGGGGTTCGTTTGACTGTGTTATGACTCAGGGGCATTTTGGTAATTTTTAAGGGTTCTACTGGTCTTTTATTTTTCAGGATCTCGTCTCGTGTTATAGACCTCACCGTTGGTCTTAGGAGGTCCAATGTAGTTAGAAAACATATATGACTTGTCTCATTTGGGCTCCGGGCCATTTCGGGGCATTTAATTTAATTAAATAAATTTAATTAACTAAATTGATTAAAGTGTAATATATATATATATATATATATATATATATATATTAGTTACAGGATGCGACACGGTTGGTAACCGTCCACTCTGGCTCCACGCGCCATACTCCATACGCGCGGTCCCTGGTCGACTCCTCGCGCCTTCACTTCCTGTGTAAACCCCCCTTTTTCCATTTTATTTTTCTCCCTTTTCTTTTTGAAATGTTGGGTCAAAGACCAACAGGCCCAACCCCTTTTGAAACCCACAACAGGCCGTCCCTTTTTAAAAATGACTAGGCCTAATCTCTTTTAAAAAAAAACCAATAGGCCAACTTTTAAAAATAAGAAAGGCCCAAGGACCCTTTTAACAAACACGCCCAAAGGCCTTTTTTTTTTAATAGAAACAAGCCCACTCGGTCAATGCCCCTCCTCGATTTCCCGGCAAGGTTCCAGCCGTCTCCGGTCACCCCCTCCGGTGACAGTGGCCGGAACTTGCTATAATCAAGCTTTAAAAACGACATTTTCTTGGCATTCCTGAAGCTATTTTCATTTCTAATTTACCCTAAAATTTTTTTAAAACATTTTGATATAGCTTTGAGTCTCCGCAGCCCCATGAAACAGCCCCCCCGAACTTCTTCTCTCTCAGTTTTCCGGCCAAGGTATTTTTTTAGTTTTGTGACAGTTTTCTTAACTGTTTTGGGTCCCATTTAACCCCAAACTGTTTCTGCATCTACGAAGGTTAAGTCTAGGTCATTTAGGTTAAGTTTCGTGCATAAAATGTGGGTGAACCCGATTGTTCAAAACAAAACTTGTAACTCAACCTCTCTAATTCATTCCTTCATCATCCCAAGTGATTCCTTTTGTGTTTTGCTACATATTACACGTTCTATAAGACCCTATAATTTAAATAGACTATCATGCTCTTTTAAAAACTAGAACAGAGGTTGGCCAACATACCTTATTTCTCTGAGTTTCTCCTTGGATCCTCCTAATTTCCCCTTCTGTTCCAACTTGGCCTAAACTCTGAGTTTCCTCTCAATGTATACGCCTCTTCGGTACAGCCTCTCTCTCTGGTTTCCTTTCTTTTCTCTCTAACTGATACCCACCCTCAATATTCACATAGTCATATGGACGGCCATATGCAACATCACCTGCACAGCCCCACTAGTTCTGACTTCCCTCACTGTCTTCCATCACTTCTGCTCTTTTCCTGACCTCCCTACGGTTCTAGCCACCATTCCTTTGACAAATGCAACTTTGCATTTAATGCAAAGTTGACATTGCATTATATATATATAATACATATATATATATATATTATCCTCATGCACATACCCATACGCTAACTCACTGGTTCACTCCCATCTGATATATCCATATATCTATATATATTTAAATACATTAAATATATATATATATGTACATAACATGCATGTAATGTGTGTGTGTGTATATATATATATATATATATACATGTCCCACCATATACACCTTCACATGCTTAACATCACTTTGAATCAAACCAATAATAATAAAAAAATAAAATAAAATTCATTCCAAAAAAAAAAAAGAAATTTTCTGAGTCTTTACAATTTATTTATTCTTTTTATTTTTATTATTATTACATCTTATGTATGTGATGTATATATATATGAATGTATATAAACTGTTGAGTATGTGTGTGTATATGTATATTTAAACATTTAAATATTATATATATGTATATTTATATATACACATCAGAATTGTGTGTGTGCACGTGGATATATATGTGTATTGTGTACTATGCACAGATAGTGTGCAGTGAGTGGGTGTGTGATTGAGTGTGCCACACTCAAGGTGGCATGGTGAGGTATGGTGTGTGTAAGTGAGTTAGTAGGTTAGGTAGTGTGCGACTGTGTTCTGTATGTATGTATGTGTGGAGAGGGTTGAGAGATGCAGACCAACCATGAGAGTTAGAAAGAGAGAGAGAGAGAGAGAGATATATATATATAGAGAGAGAAAGAGTAGAGAGAAAGAGAGTAATGTGTATGTATGTGTTGGGTCTTGAAATTTGAAGAGGAAACAGAAAGGGGGAAACCAAGAAAGCCAAAGGGAGGAGGTTAGAAGCGAGACAAGGAAGAGAGGTGCCATTCCAGAGGTAAGAAACCACAATCGTGCACTTTCTCTCTCTAGAAATTTCATATATGTGCAATTTGTTTCGAAGCATAATGGTAGATATAAATTATACGGTCTTGTAGGGTATGAAAAATAGAAAATAATGCAAAAGAAACCAACCAAAATGGGTGAGAAATGAAAGAGAAAATAGGAGTTGCAGGTGGTGTTGATAATCGGTTGGTTGGAATTTTCTTGCTTAAAACCTTGGTTAGATGGAATGGAAACATTCCTAAATAGTGCAGAAACAATTTTAGAAAAGAAACAAGGTTGAAACAGTGGGAGAAATGCAAGAAATAGGTTGGCAGGAGATTCGGCCATAGCTCTTTGACCCGGAGGCTCGCCTGTAGATATCTGAAAAAAAAAAAATGAGAAATTTTTTTTCGTTTTGACAGTAGGACATTTGGCATAAACGGTTTTTTCGGTAAAGCCCAGTTTTGTCGGTAAAGCATCTAAATGCGTCAGTTCACTGTTTGACATGTTCAGAAGCATATTTGGAGTATGTCATAGAAGAGAAATATGCTTATAATATTGTGAGGTAGATACTGTTCAAATTTTAGCTAAAACCGAAACCGTTTCAAAATTGGACAAAAAGGGCATCCGAGTGGACCATGTGGAAAGGGATGATCCTGACCTCAAACGAAAATATTTTCTTATGGGAATTTTCATTTAAAATGATTTTATGAACATTGGTTAAAACCAAATTTTAAATTGAAGCGTTTAGGAATGAGTTGTAGAGTAACGGGCTACGGGGCTCATTAAGGGCAAAATGGTCATTTTCCCTTAGCCCCTTTGTCCTCCACTATAAAATGAATACTTGGGGCCATCATATACAGATATACACTCTAGAATTTAGAGATCTCTCATCCCTAGGTGAAAAATAGACAAAAGCCCTGGCTTTTTCAACTTTCTAGCCTCCGAAACACGCACTTTGAGGGGGATTTGGCCAAGCTTTCTTCTGGAAAGTTGTTCGTCTCCATGAGTACTATATTCTCATCGAGCAGTTCAGCCATCCAGCAAACACAGCCACCGTAGTTTGAGAAAAACTGATTTTAAGTATGGTTTCTCGCTAAGTTAGGAATAGATTTAGTTTTTCTTGCTTTGCTGCATGTTGATTGAGCTATATAAAGGTTTAATTAATGCTAGGAAGTTACCTAGGTGGTGTTGAATTGAAATACCTAGAGTTGGAAATTTGGGGCTTTATGTATTCTTTGGTTTATTTGATGTTTTGTTGCCGTGAGGATGATGTATCTTGTCTTCGTATTTGATTGCTATATTTGATGTGTAATTATGTGATATTTACTTGACATCTTTGAAGGGAATGAGTTGTGTAATGTATTAGTCTTTTATGTGATGTTAGCGACCTTGTAAAATTCATTGTGGTTGGTGAAATGGTGACATTGTGGCTTGAAAAATATGTTAAGTTGTGTGGTTATGATCTATGTTAGGTGAAGCATGGTGTGGAAATTTAAAGTTATGAGTTATGTGGGGTTTAAAGGCATGACTTGAAAATGCACGCCATGTGTTTGATCATTTGTCACATTGAATTTGCATGATGAAATCATGGCATGGTGAAATTCCTTGGACACATGGTGTGAGTTGAGCACGAAGTGCTATGCATTATGAGGGTATAGATCCTGTGTTGAAAAACCCAAAATTGGCCATTTGTTACTCGCATGCCAACGGGGTCCGGACCTTAAAGCGAGACATGTATCGGTGCTTGATTGACCCGACGGGGAGCAGCCCGTGAAACAGGTGTGGTACTCGATGGACCATCGGATGCGATCCATAAAACTGAGACATGGGTGTGGCATAGAGTTAACATGGGTGTGGCATAGAGTTTGCATGTGTGAGTCATGCATTGCGTGTTGCATTGCATTAAACAACGGGAAGGGAAATTATATCTTGAAATTGTACACTTGCACACGCCACGTCCCAAATTTGTTGCTAGTATTAGTGAGTTATCATACCAATAGTTGAGCTGACCCATTCATGGGCAATATATTTCAGATGAGGCACTAGTTGCTTGAGACTTCCTTGAGTGTTGAAGAAAAAGGAAGGAAATGGATTTTGCAGAAGATTCAGGCCTTAGGGGCATGTTTTGTATGTGCAGGCATGAGCCCAACTTGTTGTATTTAAATTTATGTAAATTGTAAACCTTAGGCCTTGGGCCATTTTGAAAATGTATGAGTTGGAACCCAAATGAATGCATAATGTTTTATTTAAATGTATACTAGAGGATACTGGACATTTGGGAGTTAAATGTGAATTAAATGGATGCGTTAGAAAATAATGGATGCATGTTTAAGACTTAATGGATTTTGATGCAATTATACTCATACATGTTGTGATTATTAGGTGATGAAAATACATGGGAAAACAAGGGGAGACTATGTCGAAGATTTGGTAAAATGAAAATGGGAAATAGGTGTGTGAGTGACTTTTTAAAAGAAGTGAAAAAAATGTCAAAATGGAGATTTTTGGGGATACATTAAGGCTATTTTAAGGGTCATTTTGAAACATGATTTAAATTGTTCGAGGTGTTAATTGGAACAAGCATTTAAGTTTAATCTTGACCACTTCTTGGGATATACCTTAGGGTATTTTAAGACCCTTTTTGGGCAACCGTTACAAGGCATTTGAGAAAGGTTTTGAGAAGATTTTGGGAACCGTTTTTAAATATGATTTAAAAAAATTTGGGCACTAATAGAGAGGGGTCCTTGCGCTATGTTGAGGAACGATTTTGAGTTATGTTGAATGTCGAATCTTCACTTAAATTGTCGGGAGATACTTGAGGAATGATGATGGAGATTTCAATTTAATTTACCGAATTGTCACTTCTTTTCCTTTCTTTTGTTTCAGTTCAGTCGCTCCCCGGGTTTGTGGGAATCCGGGGCGTGACAACGTGGTGTCAGAGCATAGGTTCGAATACCTAGAGACCGTGGGGTGTTGTTGAATACAATGGGACTATGACGTATGGTTTGGAATTTGTATAACCTTTGTGGACTATGTAGAGTTCTTGTTTACGAATGCTTGGCAATGTTAGGTGTTGTTGGACACTATGAGACCCTTGAGGGGGGGATTTGACTTAGTGTAAGCTATCGATGGTTGGTCGTGGGATGTCATGTGTTATGTGATTATTCTTAATGGATACATGATTTGTTGAGATTATGTATTAGTGGATGTAATACAATGATGCATGATTACATGATTGGATGCAGTGTGGTACATGATATGTGTAATGTGTATACTGATATAACTATATGTGATAACTAGGTAGGAGATAACATGGTATGTGCCTAAGTACATGTTTACCGTACATTATAGATTGATACTAGTTTGCCCTTAGGATATCATGTAGGATTATCGGAGAATGTTATGGGCGTGTGTATATTGTATTGCTTATATGGGTTTTCTGGCGAAAGACTACATTTATGTTGGGTGAGAGCTTGTTATTTATTTATTGTGCACAATGGGTGGAAGTGGTTGACGTGAATTTTTTAGCTTATGATTAAGCAAATGTACTTACAGGAGTTGTTAGATTATCAAGTAATGATTGATGACATCTCGTCTTAAGAGAATTGTAGAGACATGAGGGGTTTGGCAAAGATTGATGTGGATAAATTCCGACTATGATGTAATTGAGTTTTGATTTCATGCTTAGGATGAATGTTGATAAATTCAAGTGATGTGAATCAGAAAATTGGGGATTGAAATGATTTCTTTATTGAACTGGAATATATTATTTTGTGGTGATCTATGGAGGTAACCTAATGCTGGATACTATTGGCTTACCTAGTTCTACGAGATGATCGATACTAGTTGTTATGAGAATGATGAATTGGTTAAATGAACTTGTGAATATAGGCCTTATGAAAATAATGAGTGGTATAAATTGGGCCAAATTAAGATATGAATTATGAACCTAGTGTTAGCTTAATTTACAAGGCTAATTCCAGAATCATGATTGAATAAAAGGTAAGCATTGATTATTGCTTTGGAAGAAAAAAATTGTATATCAGGTTAAAAGTTAGATGATACGAATCTCTTGAATATGAATCTTGTGTTTAAGGTACAAATTGTGTGAATGTACTTGGAGGGAAAGTAGTTGGGGCCCTAGGACTTGAAAACTTAGATTGTTATACATCTTATAAGTGCATGGTGGTTTTCACTTGTCGTTTGGAAATACGTGGGTAAAGGTTATGAATGAGCCTGATTGGTTGGGATAAATTGATAAATGATTATGTTGTCTGGATCTGGATAATGAATTTACACTTCAGAGATTTTTTATTTTATTTTATTCGGGGACTCGTGATGATTGCTTTGTTCCACCGTCGTATGGTTCACTAGTTAGGGTAGTGAGATACTGACGAGGATCTGTAGAGATTACTCGATTGAGATAGCTGACCGCATTCTTTCTTTTGATTTCCTTCTATTTGAAATATCTAGTTTTGATATTACGTTGAGGATGAATTGGTTATTTACTTTTGGGATGGGAATAGACTGTTAGGGAGGAGAGAGGCTGTGAGTACTCCTGACGGAGATAGTTTTTAATTCAAGGGGAATGCGGGGATTTCTTAGTTTCACCTTGTGTGACTCAAGGAACTAGGGAGGCCATTGTTATTTGATGGTTAGTTTGATAACAGACAAAGAGCATATTACCACCAGTAGTGGATAAGTTTTTAGATGTCATTTCAGGATGACTAGACTAGTCTACCACCTAGACGAGAGATAAATGTTTACGATAGAACTTATCCCAAGCACTATGCCTATTTCCGTTCTACCTTAAGATAGGGCTCCAGCTGGATTGAAGGAGCATCAATTGGTTGCATTAATTGGTTGCCAAGCTTTTGAGGTATAAGTTTTGACTTCTAGAGACACAGTTTATAGGCCTTGTAGTCTTGGGTAGTGGAATGGTATTGATAGTGCTACCACCAGTCAGGAAAGAGTTTCAAACATCTTTCTAAAAGACTTACCTAATTAAGTATGACATGATTAGGTGTAATTATAATGCATGGAATGTACTTGTATCTATTAGTATGCTAGACTACTCGTTTAACTGAATAGAATGCTTAATAGATTAATTACATAATGTGCTTAACAGGCTTATGATTTGAACCGAATTTTGTGTTTTAAAACTAATTAGAAAATGATAAGATAATAAAGACATGGATAGCTAATTTAAAAACATGTGTATATCGTAAGTGTGCATTGAGTATGTTCTTGTTAGTATGTACGTATGGATTGTTTTGGTTGGTATAAATGACTGTGTGCTTAACATTTATTTTTTTAAGATTGTATCGTGTGTAATAGACATGCTATGTATATATTGCTTGTTATAACCATATGATGTAGAAATGTATATACTAGGTTATAAACCCATGTAATTAGGATCACTTGAAATTATATTATGACTATCCTGAATTGGTAACAGGTTTTGAGTTACAAGTGTATGGACTGGCCAATCCATCACCTAGTAACAAAAGGAGCTGTGATCCATGAAGGGTTATCACCTAGTTATATACAGGAAAAAGTAAAAGATACCTAATAATGTAATTTAAGGCAACAAGGAAAAATGAATTAACTAAAGCGAATTTGCATGAATATGTATTACATATATAAAGGAAATACGATACATCTTTAGTAATTTCCATGCTTGCTCGGTTTGTTATACGTGTTAAGTGTAAGATCTTTTTTTTCCTTACTATATGTGTAAAGTATGTGGGAATAACTAGGGTATGCTAATTTCTCCTACGCGTGAAACACATATAGTACATATTATATTTTAAAACCCCTACGGATTAGATACGTGCGTGTTTGCATGTTAGAATGTAATTTGGAACATGTTTTTGGATAATGCAAATCTGAAAGCTTGAAAGCTTAAGAAGATGAAGAATGAGGGACTTGGAGTAAGATGTGGTATGTTTGATGATTGATGAACTAGGACTAGATGCCTACGTCTATATGGTGAACCGAGTGAATTATGAAGTAGACTTTGTGCTTGTTGCTTGTGAGATAGATTATGAGTACGGATATCCATAGGGTTAGATGTTAGTTACCTCTGAAGCTTATGTCTATGTATATTCTTGGGCGACTCTTATATTTGAGTGTTGATAGTATAGACTACGTATTACTGTTACTTGTTAATTCTATATACGCATACTAGTTTAGTACCTGTTATAGTATTGCGACTATGATTTTCCCATACAGATTGATGGTTATCAATGCATGTATAGGAACATGTTTAAAGATGTTTATGTGTAAGTGAGTTTGATAAATGTGGGTAAGGATTGATGTATATGCATGATTGAAATTGGTGAGGAGTTTCATTAAGACTCTCAATGGTTAGGGGACTTTAATGAAATTATTGCCTAGGACAATGATGAGTTAGAATAACCTTAGAAGAAATTGAGAAAAATTTTTTTTTCCTTCTCTGATGATTTGTTCTTCGAAACCTAGATGTTTCGCTTTAAGTTTCATGATTGGAGTACGTAAACTACATTGTCCTACAATTGAATATTCAGGTAATATCCATGAGTTTGAAATACATAGGCTACTCTTTATTAATGCATAACACTTAGCCTCGACTGTATGTAGGCTAAGGTGGATGATGAGGGCCTTACTTTAACATTATGACATTGATGTCGTATGGATAATTATAGTACTTGCAGGCTACTAGATTATGGAAATACACTGAAGTGCTGGTGATGTATGGAGAACATGGTAATGGATTGCTGGATGATTTCATAGTTTGATGTGAGGTAGATTGGATGGTTATACAATGTGTAAGAGATCTTGAGGTATCCTTATAAACAGTGAGAATTTTCCTTTATTTTTATTATTGTGTTGAACTATGACGGTGGGTCATGATACGTGGATGGATTTAGAGAATTGGCATTGAGGAGCCAACATATTTTGAGGATTTCATTATGCATTATGCCATGGGGAGTGGGCCATTACATATGGGATCATGACCAGACCCTAGCAAGGAGTGTGGAGATGGCTGCACGCCGTTGCACGCCCGCCCAAGTGGACGAGGTTCATTTGGGGGGAGGGGGTAATGGGAGATGCTAATGTATTCCACATCGCCTAGCTGAGGGAGAGGTGAATGATCCAGGGTAAGGCCGTATGTCTCCATGTTACAATGCATTTTGAATTGATCTTTTATTATTTTGTGGAAGAAGTATAATTTGAAATTTTGGGACGAAATTTCTTTAAGGGGGGAAGGATGTAGAGATCTGAAAAATGAGGAAAAATTTTTCGTTTTGCGGTAGGACATTTGGCATACACGGTTTGGTCGGTAAAGCTCGGTTTTGCCGATAAAGCTTCTAAATACGTCAGTTCACCGTTTGACATGTTTAGAAGCATATTTGGAGTGTGTCATAGAAGATAAATATGCTTAGAATATTGTGAGGTAGCTACTGTTCAAATTTTAGGTAAAACGGAAACCGTTTCAAAATTGGACGGCCCATGTGGAAAGGGATGATCCCGACCTCAAATGAAAATATTTTCTTATAGGAATTTTCATTTAAAATTATTTTATGAACATTGGTTAAAACCAAATTTTAAATTGAAGCGTTTAGGAATGAGTTGTAGAGTAACGGGCTACAGGGCTCATTAAGGGCAAAATGGTCATTTGCCCTTAGCCCCTTTGTCCTCCACTATAAAATGAACACTTGGGGCCATTATATATAGATATACACTTTGGAATTCAGAGATCTCTCATCCGTGGGTGAAAAATAGACAAAATTCCTAGCTTTTTCAACTTTCTAGCCTTCGAAACACGCACTTTGAGGGGGATTTTGGCCAAGCTTTCTTCTGAAAAGTTGTTCGTCTCCACGAGTACTATATTCTCACCAAACAGTTCAGCCATCCAGCAAACACAGCCACCACAGTTTGAGAAAAACTGAGTTTAGGTATGGTTTCTCGCTAAGCTAGGAATAGATTTAGTTTTTCTTACTTTGCTACATGCTGATTGAGCTGTATAGATGTTTAATTAATGCTAAGAAGTTACCTAGGTGGTGTTGAATTGAAATACCCAGAGTTGGAAATTTGGGGCTTTATGTATTCTTTAGTTTATTTGATGTTTTGTTGCCATGAGGATGATGTATCTTGTCTTCGTATTTGATTGCTATATTTGATGTGTAATTATGTGATATTTACTTGACATCTTTGAAGGGAATGAGTTGTGTAATGTATTAGTCTTTTATGTGATGTTAGCGACTTTGTGAAATTCATTGTGGTTGGTGAAATGGTGACATTGTGGCTTGAAAAATATGTTAAGTTGTGTGGTTATGATCTATGTTAGGTGAAGCATGGTATGGAAATTTAAAGTTATGAATTATGTGGGGTTTAAAGGCATGACTTGAAAATGCACGCCATATGTTTGATCATTTGTCACATTGAATTTGCATGATGAAATCATGGCATGTTGGCATGGTGAAATTCCTTGGACACATGGTGTGAGTTGAGCATGAAGTGCTATGCATTATGAGGGTGTAGATCATGTGGTGAAAAACCCAAAATTGGCCATTCGATACTCGCATGCCAACGGGGTCCGGACCGTAAAGTGAGACATGTATCGGTGCTTGATTGACCCGACGGGGAGCGGCTGTGAAACAGGTGCGGTACTCGATGGACCATCGGATGCGATCCGTAAAACTGAGACATGAGTGTGGCATAGAGTTGACATGGGTGTGGCATAGAGTTTGCATGTGTGAGTCATGCATAGCGTGTTGCATCGCACTAAACAACGGGAAGGGAAATTATATCTTGAAATTGTACACTTGCACACGCCACGTCCTAAATTTGTTGCTAGTATTAGTGAGTTATCATACCAGTAGTTGAGCTGACCCATTCATGGGCAATATATTTCAGATGAGGCACTAGTTGCTTGAGACTTCCTTGAGTGTTGAAGAAAAAGGAAGGAAATGGATTTTGCGGAAGATTCGGCCTTGGGGGCATGTTTTGAATGTGCGGGCATGAGCCCAACTTGTTGTATTTAAATTTATGTAAATTGTAAACCTTAGGCCTTGGGCCATTTTGAAAATGTATGAGTTGGAACCCAAATGAATGCATAATGTTTTATTTAAATGTATACTAGAGGATACTGGACATTTGGGAGTTAAATGTGCATTAAATGGATGCGTTAGAAAATAGTGGATGCATGTTTAAGACTTAATGGATTTTGATGTAATTATACTCATACATGTTGTGATTATTAGGTGATGAAAATACATTGGAAAACAAGGGGAGACTATGTCGAAGTTTTGGTAAAATGAAAATGGGAAATAGGTGTGTAAGTGACTTTTTAAAAGAAGTGAAAAAAATGTCAAAATGGGGATTTTTGGGGATACATTAAGGCTATTTTAAGGGTCATTTTGAAACATGATTTAAATTGTTCGATGCATTAATTGGAACAAGCATTTAAGTTTAATCTTGACCACTTCTTGGAATATACCTTAGGGTATTTTGAGACCCTTTTTGGGCAACCGTTACAAGGCATTTGAGAAAGGTTTTGAGAAGATTTTGGGAACCGTTTTTAAATATGATTTAAAGAAATTTGGGCATTAATAGAGAGGGGTCCTTGAGCTATGTTGAGGAACGATTTTGAGTTATGTTGAATGTCGAATCTTCACTTAAATTGTCAGGAGATACTTGAGGAATGATGATGGAGATTTCAATTTAATTTACCGAATTGTCACTTCTTTTCCTTTCTTTTGTTTCGTTCAGTCGCTCCCCAGGTTTGTGGGAATCCGGGGCGTGACATCGCCGAAAAAATGGGGAAGAAGACACTGTGCACTCAGGTCTAGGTCGGGTCTCGGGTCGAACCAAGGCCGACCCACCCCTGCCACGTGTCAGCCTGGTGTTTTAAATTAAAATGGGGATTGGGACTGTTTAGCTACAGGTTTAATAAATTGAAATTGGAATTAAGTTGAAATTAGGGATATCATATCCCTGTTTTGGGCTTAGCCACTGTTTGACTATCCGAAATAGGAATAAAAAAAGTTAGAAATTACAATTTGACCCCTGTACCTTTTTGAAATTAAGTTTGAACCCCAGAACTTTCGAAAATCCAACTTTGACCCCAGAACTTTTAAGAAATTACAATCTGACCCCCTGAATAAAATATTAATTAAATTAAATTAATTAATTAATTATTTAATTTAATTTAATTATTTAAATATCACAAAATAGTCCAGAGTCCACATGGGACAAGTCATTAGTGTATTTTGACTATCTCAACCATTCTGAGGCCAATGATGGGGTCCGTTTTACGAGATGGTGTCCCAAAAAATAAAAGACCCGTAATAACGTTAAAAATTAGCAAAATGCCACTGAGTTGAAACGCAGTCAAACGAACTCCAAATTAAGTAAAAAAATAGTGGAATTTTATTATCTCGACCATTCCGGACTCAACTGTAGAGTCAAATTTATGAAAATAGGTCTCAAGATGTAAGGACCTGTAAAAAGTGCAAAATGACCTGTTTTGCCTTTTTTAAATCGGATGTCCAAATTGAATTCCATGAAAGCCTAAACCTATTTTCTTCGATGTTCCGAACTCAATGGTAGAGTTTATTTTAGAAAAATAGAAACTATGAAAATAAAGACATAACATTTGATGAATAACATAATTTAAGTAGCAATTGAACTGAGTTGTATTTCATGATTTTAGGAACACGGACAAGCAAGGAGAAGCTAGTCTGACCTTCTGTATTTTCACTGTAGTTCTGCTACACTACGAGTATGTCTTCCTGAGTTGAGACCGACCATCAGGTACGATATATTATGCTAAGTAAAAAATAGAATTAAGTTTAGGAATGATTTGCATGTTGATTGAATAGAACGTATCTTAAATTGTTTAATGTTAGGAAATCACATAAGGAATGTTGCTTAAAAAAAAAAAAAGAAACCTTGAGTGGATTGTTTACGTTACTTATGTGCTTCTTGCTGCTCCATGGAGATATGATTTACTCTATGTGTTGGGTTGTACGTGATTTATATTTTTGGGGAGTGTTAAGATTGTGAACACATGGCTTGAGTATGTATTTTCGTTGATCATGTATTGCATACATTCACGTGGAAGAGGTTCTATTATTCAGATGTTGTGATTTCTTTAAGTGGAATACATTGTTTAAAAACATGCTCCATGTGTTAGTAAATTGCTTATCTAAGATTGTGTTATTGCAAGGTGGAATCAAGGCATATTGGCATAGCGTGATGCATTGAAAGCATAATATGGGTTGAGCACGTGGTGCTAAGCATGGTACTCAGCTTCCATCGGATGTGTTCCGAAAACGAGATATGGTACTCTGCTTCCATCGGATGTGTTCCGAAAATGAGACATGGTACTCAGCTTCCATCGAATGTATTCCGAAAATGAGACATTGCATGGTACTCAGCTTCCATCGGATGTGTTCCGAAAACAAGACATGGACATGGCATAGAGTTGACATGGTTGTGGCATAGAGTTGTGTGGGTGTTTCAAAGGCATTGTCACTACATTGCATGGATAATATAGATGACATGTGGATTATTGCTATTATGTGGCATGGACGATTTGGAAAGCATGTGGATTATTGTTATCACTTTGCATGAATGATTTAGAATGCATATAGAGATAAATGTACACTTGCACATGCCACGCCCTGAATTATGTTAATGAGTTGGATGACACGTAGATTATTGCTAGTACGTTGTATGATGATGTTAAACGACATATAGATATAACTGTATACTTGCACATGCCACACCCTTAATTTTGTTTCTTGTATTGGCATTATATTGTACCAGTAGTTAAGCTGACCCATTCGTGGGACACCATTTCAGATGACATTTCGGCTATGCGAGACTTAAAGATGCTTTAGTGAAGGAGGGAACTAAGAACTATAATTGGCCCGTGGGGCGCATTTGATGTTGTACAAGGGCATAAGCCCTAGACCATTTCCTGTTATTTGTATGTTGTGAATTAATGGACAAGACCTTATAAATTGTAATGCATGTGATCGTCCTTTATTTCTTTATTATTTTATTTTCCTTTTGTCTCGTCAGTCGTGCCTCGGGTTCGTTGGAATTCGGGGCGTGACACTGCTTGAGTTACACCCCTAGTTTAACAGAAAGAATGACATTAAATAGAAAAAAATGACGAGATACGATTTATGTAACCGACCCCAAATAATTGGGATAAGGCTTTGTTGAGTTGAGTTTATATATATATATATATCATAGTTATCACAATTCTATTCTCCTTTGCGAATTAGATAACATGATTCAAAACACGGGGCTTCATTAGCGATTTGGAATGCAAAGATTAACGTTCCAAATCAAAAATCAAACAGCCCCCCAAAAATTCATTCAATATACAAGAAAATACAGCATACATTGTGGATTTTTTTATTTTATAAGTCTTGGATTGTTAGGAATTTTTCTAAGTGGGATATATATATATATACATATGAATATTATAACACATTTGTCACAGACTTACCATGTATGTATTTGTGGTTTATTTAGTTATTCGTAAGGAAGAACTTACCCATTTTGGTTGTGAAAAATAATAAACTATTATATATAATAAACTAAAGAAGTACAGAGAAAGATGGACAGTTTGAAATTAGATAATAACTTCCAAATCTGTACCCCATGGAGTTAAATAAATCTCTATCTCTCTCTCCTCTCTCTCTCTCTCCTATATATATATATATATATATTGGTAAATTGCACACACACTTTGCCCCTTGAGGGGTCTTGAACCCTCATATGAGGAGGTGGAGGAGGTACTAACTAAGCTAGAGCTCGTTGGTGTTAAATAGTGGTTCTTTAAAATCAACTTATGATTAGCCACTTCAATTGCAAAGTTGGCAAATAATTTTTCAACTCACCATGCAAGGATTAAAATTTCATTCACTCTGCTGATAACCTTTAAAAAAAACGTAATTATTTTTTTAGTTGATCCACTTGGCAGTGTTGGGCTGTCGGCAGGTTTATTAGTTGGCATATATTTTTTTTCACTTCTTCTGAATGGAAAATATGTCATCCACAATGCCATCAGATATTCCCCTGGAAATTTATCCCAAGTTTTAAGCATATGCTTTAAAAAAATGCAATTTTTTTTAAATAGGTAAATCACTCACACACACACACTCTCTCTCTTTGCTCTAAAGGGGACTTGAACCCTCAACCTCCCATATGGGGAGGTAGGGGAGATACCAACTAAGCTGGAGCTTGTGGGTAAAAATAAACTGCAAAAGAGGCAGGATGTTTGGAATTTTTGGGCTATAATAGAGACTTACCAAACTTGTTTGTGGAATTGCCTTTTTTTTTAAATATCCAGCAGGTCTACAACATTAATTTCTTATTTCCTGCCGATTAAACTCCTGTCAATGGTTAAGAATAAGCTAAAATAGTAGCCAACCTTCGAAACTAGAAGCTTAAAAAGTCTTTTTTTAGGGGGAAAATTTTATGCCTTTTTTAATTTATATCTTGAATGATGATGCCAATGTTTTACTTACAAAAACAAAATTACAAATAAAGATAAATAGGGACTCAATTGTTTTTCTTCTTTTTGATAAGTAATGTGTACTATCATAATTATCACCTAAGAAAGGTGAAAATATACAAAAAGGGCTACTCACAAAAAAGTGCTTAAGACCTCTGAAAAATTCTACAAAAGTATCTATACAAGAAAAGTTCTACTGCTTTCATTAATTGCCAATTTTCCCTACCTGGTCATACCTTCCTAGCAATTTTCTCATAAACTCAAACTACTGACAAGGTTCCATGTTATGTGACTTGAATATAAAAAGATAATATACTTTTTTATTTTTTTAAAAAAAAAATTAACAAAGAAAAAGCTCATTAAAGTGGAAATCAAGTAACAAGTGATGCCATTGTTTTGCATGTTGAAAACTTTAGTTGATAAGGATAAATATGACAACAGAAGACATTGCTCATAATATTATAGATGGGGATCATGGGCCTACCAATTGGAATGTATGAATAACAGTAACTGAATAAAGTTAATAAGTAATTATGTGATGGATTTATTGCAATAAGTCTTCCCTCATTATTTATTTTTCTTGATAAGTATTCATTAAAAAAAGGCCCAAAGGAAGTGAAACCATGTAGAAAAGAACTGATCCAAGCTAGAGGGGAGTTGAAAGATAATACATGAATAAAAGGTCTAACAATATCCCATTATCCAAGACAAAGTAAAAGAAGAGACCACTGTTAAGAGCTTGATATACATTGTTGACCCATTCTTTGACGACTTAAGCTTTTGGAGCAATTGGTTGCTTAACATGGTCAAAGCCTTGGTTATGGGAGGTCTTGGATTCAAGTCTCTCCATTTGCATTCATTTTCCGTTTAGTTTGTTTGTACAAAGTTGCACCATATTCTTGCTCCTTATTTGTGTGGTTGTTTGTCTCTCCACGTGAGAGTCTGGGGTCGCACATGAGGGGGAGTGTTGAGAGCTTGATATACATTGTTGGCTTATTTCCCTAACAACTTAAGCTTTTGGAGTAATTGGTTGCTTAACAGCCACTTTACCCCTCTTTAAGCTTCCTTTATTACAGGTTATTGTTATAATGCAATAAGTCTGAACCTATTATTACTTATAAAAAAAATTCTTACCTCTTTATTCTTTAGTTTAGTTCACTAAATTAAAGATAACGCATGAATAAAAGGTCTACAATATCCTATTATCAAAGTCAAAGTAAAAGAAGGGGTCACTGTACCCTTCTTTGAGCTTCCTCTATTGCAGTTAGGGGACTAGGTTCTTTGGGCTTGGGATTGCAAGGTTGTTGGGTAGTGACAACTCTATATTTTGCATATCACTGCATGGAAAAATGTGATGAAGGCAATTTTTTTATGGGCACAATTCTTCTTAATGGGCTAATAAGTATTCTAGGTTATGTAGAAATACTAGAAAACCAAGTTACTTGAGCTTGTGATCAACTCAGTTGGAGGCTTACTCAAGATTGGTTAAAGAGATGAATGAGCCACATTTGCTCATATTTCTCATTAAATTTTTTTTTTTTTTCAGCTGAGCCTGAGAAACCAATTGCTTGTCTTGTTTACAGCCTTACTCTTTTCTCATTTTTGGCATAGTGATTAGTCCTTTTCTTTCACTTGTTTGGCAGCACAGATAAACAACAAACTTTGCGCTAGGTTCTTTGTAAATTGTTATCCTATGGTTTTTTGGGGTCCTCTTGCTAAATTTGTTTATGATGGATGGGAGCCTAAGCAAAAGAAAAAAGAAATACGTGTCATTGATGATGGACGGACAACAGATCATTTGCTTAACTGGATTAATAAGCAAGCGGGCAGGTATCGGGCATCTTTATCAATTGCTCTTCAAAATATATTACTTTACATTTTTCCTTAAAGGATTTGAATTATCAATGACTAATAATATTTTACTGCATCCACCACCCTCACTCTGCCTCGTGGGGAAAAAAGAGAGGAAAAAACACAAAATATCTCTGACGTCTTGATTCTTTGTCCCATTGGAAATTATTAGTTAATGATTAGACTATTACAATAACGTTGTAATACTTTTGGAGCATGTGTTTATTTAAAATTTCTTGTATTGTAAATGAATATTTAGGGTTTGAGAAAGAAAGAAAGAAATAGAAGAGAAGAGAAGAGAATAAAAGAAATTTTGATTCTGTAGATATTTTTCCAACCTACATGCTACCAACCATTTATACAAAATAATATAAGGCTTAATATTGCCCTTACCCTTATAGTTATAAGGAAAAAAAGACAATAATGTAAAATAAGAACTTTAACACTCCCCCCTCAAGCTGGAGTATAGAGATCAAATATGCCTAACTTGGAACATAGACTATTGAAGGTAGAGCAAGCCGATGATTTGGTGAAAATATCACCCAACTGATTTCCAGACTTAACCTAAGGAGTGATAATCTATTTTTGCATAAGAAGATCCCAAATAAAATGACAAGCCACCTTGGTATGTTTGGTCCGCTCTTGAAATACATGATTACTAGCAATGAAGATAGCAGCCTATCACATCCCCCAGACCCACCCTGTGCGGATTTGGGGCACGTGACAAGGCCAGTTAGGCACCCATCGGGTTTTATCAGTTTTTTTTTTTTGAAAGCAAAACCCCGACGGTAATCCTAACCACAGGCCATACCGATATAATTCCCAAGTATAATGCATTCGATATATATAATTTAAGCAGCAGAATTTTCACAAAGGAATGCATACAAATGTACTTGGCAGAGCATTCAGGATACATCATAGTCAGTCCTATCTTAATCAAGATTACAAAACAGTTTCACCACAAAAGGTCATAATCTGTTCAGTTACACAATAGTACAAAAATGGTATAGGTTCACAAAAATGGGATATCATTTTATCTGGGGCTCTCCAACATTTTCCCCCTAAGTCCTGGACCTGCTAAACCTGTCCATCTGAGAGTTCCCTTGAAATTATTAAAATAATGGAATAAGCTTTAAAAAGCCCAGTGAGTAACACAGATATCCAGGCAAGAGTTTCGAATTCAATCTTTGCTTAAATCACATGGTTAATTAAATCAGTTTGGAATTAATAGTTCAATAAATCCAAGTCAAGTTCAATAGATCAAAACAGATAAACGGTTCAGGGTGCTAGCATATCAATCAGAAGTATAGTTAATCATTTAAGAAACTAAAACCATGTCATCGGTGATAAAAGCATGCATTTAAAACGATTGCATTTAAAACATATGATATTCAAAACAATTTAGCAGATCAAGGAGCAGTAACTAAACAGTGTCAGAAGTTACTTACCTTCAATATTTGAGTTTGAAGCTATGAACGGAGCCTTCATCTTTTTCTCCTTAAGCCTAAAACAATTTATAAAGATTTATCAACTCATGACCTTAGACTGAGTAAGTCTACCCTATGATGGGTTTCATGGAACTAACTTATAGTGACTAGTTCATAGGTCTTACCTCTTAAGCATTTGGCTTAGGATTTCAGTATCTTCCTATTTTTTCATCTTGGCCTCGGCAATCATTGCCTTAGTAGGTGTCTTATATATGAAGGGCCGGACGGAGACGACTTCAGTGGACTTAGCTATTCGAATATGGCGCTCAATAACTTTTTGCTGCCACAGTAAGTCTTGCATAGACCCTTGTTGTTTCTTATCGGCTAACCTCTAGGCCTTAGTCATGATGGTGAATTTCTTGCCCTGATTGTCCATGGTAGTTTAAGTGATATTTCTACCTAGAACACAGTTTAACATGTTAGAACAGATCTCATTACTCTTCTGGTAGCTTCATGCCTTCACACATTTATCGGTTCTGATTTTCATAATATGGACCTAACCATTGAGTTCGGAAGGTCGAAAAAAGTCAATTTAGACTCTCTCGGCTTTTAAATCTGGGTTCGGGTATATCAGGGGTATTTCGGTCATTTTTTCATCGCAGTAATTTCTGTCTCGGATGCGTCATTTAGTCATGTATACAATCTCACAGGTGTCAAGTCTACTACTGGTATTAATTCCGTTTTAATCGGACTTTATTTGGGCCTTGTACAATGTCAGGGGTATTATGGTAATTTCATACATCATATTTTTTTCGGTACCTCATTTGCAGTCACGGACCTCACCATTGGACTCAGAAGGTCCGAGACAGTAGGAATACATATATAACTTATGATTTTTGGACAACGGGACTAATTTGGAGTATTTAATTTAATTAAATGCTTTTAATTAAATTAATTTTGGAATATATAGTATACATATTATTTTTGGCACAAGAGTAATCGGTCGAATAGGGTGGCATGGTGGCCAGCATGCCACCTCCTTCTCCAATAGATACTGCCGTCGAGTCCCATAAGGCGCAAAAATGCACCTTTTATTTCTGGTTTTTATTAAATATATAATATATATATATATATATAATATATATATATATATATATATATTCTGTCGGATATGGTTTACACGCAGGTACGTGGCCGAGTGGAAAGAAGGGGCTCGTGGGCTCTGGAGGTCAGGGGTTCGAAACCTCGTAGTCCCCTCTTTCCTTCCTTCCCTTTTTTTTTTTTTTAAACGTATAAGTTTACACATATAACGCCCAAAATGACACCGTCCTATTAATTCGGTGGCAGTCCCGTTGTTTGACACGTATCCGAGCCAACCCGTCAACTCGTCTTAAAGACGCAGAGTCGACTCAGCGTCGTCTCCCTCGTTGAACCACCCACTGTTGCCCTATTTTTCTGCAGATTTTTACTCTCTATTTCGTGATGTTTGGGACACGGTTTCTCTCTGTTTTTCACCCAGATGTGCTGTAAATGTGATTTCCATCAATTTGGCATTCATAAACCAACAAGATATCATCTCAACCAGTGGGGGTAAACTACACAAACCGTGCCTGCAACTCGATACTACACCCTCATTTCTCAACCATTTCATGTGATTTTTGAAGCTACATGATCTACAGATCATAAGGATCGAGCCCCCGTCTTTATTTTTTTCAGTTTAGTTGCATATATTGACGGATTGCATTTTTGACCCGTAGGTTCATTTCTAATTCGTGGGGCTATACAGTGTTCTGGGGTCGCGTAGGTAGATGGTTGAGATCCTATCAGGGTCTATTCTGAGTTCCAATATGCCAAATCTAAAACTGTTATGGTCAAATCAGACCTGGTGCTTCAAGGTCCTTTAATGGAGGTTGGTTTTGGGTTTCATGGTTTCATGACCTATCCGACACCTCTAAACCATGCAACATGTTTAGAACAATTCCTAGGATCAAGAACGAAACATGCATGTAGTCTATCCTCTACATTTTTTTTGTCAAAACAGTTCAAATTTAAACCAAGGAAATGAAGGTAGTTCTGAAAGTTTACCTTCAGTCAGTAGCAGTCCACTCTCTTTGGCTCAGTTCAGTCTCTCAAAAACCTTCTCAGGTCATGCACCGTAGTCCTCAAGTCCCCCCTTGCACTTCAAATAGCCAATCTTCCTCAATGCCCTTGCATGCAAAGCCTCCTTTCCTTCTCTCTCTACACTCTCACTCTTACCATACCCCACGTACACACACAGTTTGAAATTGCAGAATTCTCTAAAGAGAGAATCTGATGTAAAATAGGGCATTTATATATATATTGTAGGTTATATACATATAGGTTATACATATATACATATATGTATGAGTACATCTCTGCCCTTAGTGGGGTTAGTGGGGGTTGTTTTGATGGAGGTGATGCAAGGTTATGATGAAGGGAATGCATGCAAGGCCATTGGCCAATTTGGGTGGTGGCTTGGGCAAGATTATAGGTTATATACATATATTGCTGTATATATGCACAAAGTAACCAACAGCCTAGTTGGTATCTTTTTGGAACAAAATTGCTTACCTCGGTAGGTCAAGGGTTCAATTCCCTTTGGCCTCCCAAGTGACCATTTTCTCATATTTTTCTGGTTAAGGCCCTGTTTGGTTGTCGCAGAATTCCAGTTTCACTGTTTTGGCCTTAACTTTCAATCCGTAACTCCTTTTTCAGCGCAGTTTCTTTCTGTCACTTCCTACTCAGAATATCTTTCATTGACTATGGTCTAATGTCGGTTTTTATTTTCTCGAGTTTCCCATAATTAGCTAATTCGAGTTTTATCACTATTAAAAATAGACATTAAATTAGCTAAACCCGACATTTCATTCCCAAAACAGTTTCCCATATACAAAACATGTCGGTTAAGTAATTGGGGTGTTACACAGCCTGATTGTCACAATACATCAACATACAAACTGGCACATTAACACCCATATCACGAAGCACGTATCGAACCCACAACATCTCATATGTTGTATGAGTCATAGCATGATACTCAGCTTCAACACTAAAGCGAGCCACCACATTTTGTTTCTTACTACACTAAGTGACTAAATTATTACCAACAAATGTGTAATACCCAGGAGTAGAGCATCTATCATTGCGGTGTCCTGCACGATCAGTGCTGGAGTTTGATTGCAGGGCTCATGCAAGAGCGCTCACATTTTTTGTTTTCTCATAAGTGAGCAAGCTCTTCCCAAACAACTTTGCAAAACATTGGAATCGATGTGTGGGCAAGAGGAACCTTTGTCCCACCCCTGTCCACCTACCTGTGCAGGACCTCTTATACTTTTTGTTTGCTCATAAGTAAGCAAACTCTTTCCGAACAGCTTTGCGAAACACTGGAATCAATGTGTGGGCAGGAGGAACCTTGGTCCCACCCCTGTCCACTACCTACGGTTCTCTCTGTTGGACCCTCTTTTGGGATCTCATTGAGATGAAGCATGGACCGGGAGAAAGTTGGGTCATTAGGAGCAGGAATTTCATTCTGTAATCCTATAATAGACAACAATGATGACGGCTTATATAATAATCATCTATTTAGTGCTCCCTCGAGATACCAAACTCTCAGTGAGGCTACCAACAACATATGATACTCGCATGGACTCCTACTATGCAACAGTTGTACAAAAAGAACCCGTGATGGTTTGTTTAAGATTTTATAATTTTATTATCACTACAAATTTTAATTATAAAAAAATCCAGATGCCAATATTTATTTATTTATTTCAAAATTTCTCCAATTCTGAAATTAATATAGAATGGAAAATAAATATGTGGGTCGTACGTTGATGTGTCAAAAATTAATAGGCCCGAGTGCAGTGCACCAGGGACCAATGAATATTAGCTCGTGTTTCAGAAATGTTCTTGTTATCTGGTGAGATATATAAAACAAAAAAAAAAGTAAATTAGAAAAGTATCTTGAATGCTAAAAAGTTTTTATTTTATGAAAGCAAAGTTGTTGTTTCCTCCCCAATTGTCTCCCAACCTCTAACACTTTTGCATGACCCAATAGTATTGCAATTAGTGACAGATCTAGGCCATAAGTTTTGTTGGGGGGTGGGGAGGAGACAAAAGTTAAAATTTAAGAGGGTCTTTTGTAAAAATATGAAAAAAAAAATTTAAACTTACCAAATTTCTTAAAATTTATATAGAAAATATTGGTAAAAAAGTCCAATTTTTAAAACCCATTGCCCCCCTAACCCCATGGAAATCCACCTCTGATTGCAATACTACATGTATACTAGTGCACACTAATCTGCCATACTACCTTAAATTGTTCTCAACGTTTCAATTTTTTATTCTTGAACAAAACAAAATTGGTATACACAATTAAGAATGCTAATTTTGTTATTTTTATGAATTTTAATTACAAAAATAAATACATATGTTTTTTGTTTAAATTTTTTCCCACTATAGTTCTATAATTGTAATGCCAATTTGGTCCCACTACCATATTTGATTACCTGTAAGGGGTTTTGATAAACAATTACACTTCAAATAAAACTAAAAAAAAATAAAAAAATTAATGTCAAACAGATTAATTTTGTTTAGAGTTCTAATTTTCATAATTTATTTTGTTTAGATTTCTAACATATACAATTAGGTCTATATAATTAAGAGTACTATTTTTTTTTCAAATGAAATTATAAAAATTAATCTACACGTTTTTTTCCCACTTTTTGTTTCACTTATATTTTTTGAAATTTATTCTTTTGTTTAGGATTTTCCTATAACCGTGTTACTCTTTCTTAAACATTGTGTGGTCTATTTGGAACTACACTTTACTAGAAAAAAAAAAAAGAAAAAAAGAAAGTAAATTATGAACAAACCTGCTTCTTTATTGTTTCAATATATAATTGTCAGGTGGTTTACGACACATCAGTTAGATGATAAAAATTGTGATAATGTGAGGTATATATGAAAAATTCAGACAGATATAGAAAATTGAATTATTATTATTCTATTTATTCTCAATTAAAGAGTCATGCTGAATATTTTTTTTCTAAAAAAAAAATACATATAAAATAGAACGGAGAAGACAAGGAGTTTGGGAGAGAAGAACAGAGATTAGTGAAAGTACTACATGAGAGATAGTAGAGTGCCACATAAGAACTATATTTTAAAAAATAAAATAAAAATGAAAGTGCCATGTAGAACTTACATTGCCTTACATAATAATTATAGAAATAGATATCGATATGCTTATGAAAAAGTTTATCTTCTTTTCAATTGAGGGATAGCAGAACCGGTGCATCGTTTTTATGTTAATGCAAAATTGTATGCTCTTTTTGTTTGCAATATTTTTAAAATTTATAACTTACTAAATTAAAGTATTACAAAATTACTATATTTGTAATTTTATGATCTTTTTTTTTTTTAAATCTATAGCTTCCCTAAATTAAATTATTTAATATGATTTGTGATTGGGTGAGGTTAAATGCACTCTTATTTTATATTCATGCACTCCAATTCATAATGTATAAGAAGAGTGCACTCTTCTTTTATACTCATGCGCTCCAATTCATAATGTATAAGAAGAGTACATGAGTATAAAAAAAAAAAAATACAATTGGAGTGCATTTAGCTGCGCCCTTGTGATTTTATGATTTTTTTCTAAATCTACTTTCCTAAATTGAATCATTACTAAATTATAAATTAAACGAATAAAGGAGAAAGAAATCATAAAAGAGGAGAGAGTCGACGTAAGATCAGATGGGAATACATGAAAGAGAAGAGTGCTTCATAAGAACTGCATTAGCCCAATATGACTTGTGCATGTTAAATATCAAAGTACGATCAACATCTAATAAATAACGATGCTTCCGTTCTGCGATGCCATTCTACTGTGCAGTACGTGGATAGGTGGTTTGATGTAAAATATCACGCACAACACAAAAGGCATGCATAAAAGATTATGTTTAAGAGCATTGTCACAACGAAAAATCTTAATACGTTTATCAAATTGTCCCAAGATTTTATTATAAAAAGTAACAAATACTTCAACTAATTCAAGTTGATCTTTCATAAGAAATAGCCAAAATCAACGAATATCAAAAAAAATATTGAAAATTAGAAATACTTTTTATTATTGCAGGACCCATATGTCTAAAGGTATAATATTAAAACTTTATCACAGTATTCATGGCCGTTTCGGCGGCCATGAACATCATGCTGTCCATCTATGAGAAGAAAACAGTCAACATCGATCTCTACTGTCCGCTCCGCAACTATATCGTCTACAATTACTCCCATCGCTAATGCCTCCAATTCTTTAAAGCCTGAAGGGGGAGTAAGGCCCTAGAATGGACCCTAGAGTGTGAAAGAGCCTTTCATGAATTGAAGTAGTACCCGGCATCCCCCAAGCTCCTTTCAAAACCAGTCTAGGGAGAAAAATTACTCCAATATCTTGCGGTTTTAGAAAATGCCGTCAACTCTATACAGATCAAAAAGGACAAAGAAATTCAAAGACCTATTTTTTATATAAGCAAGGCACTCCTAGACACTAAGACAAGGTACTTCGAGATTGAGAAATTGGCCTTCGCTCTGATAACATCTGCTCAGAAACTCAGACCTTACTTTCAGGCGCATCCCATTGAGGTCCCTACCTCTTATCCTCTGAAATCAGTCATTCACAAGCCCGAAGTCTCAGGACTACTGGTCAAGTGGTCTGTAGAGTTGGAAGAATTTGATACATCCTATATACCACATACCTCCATAAAAGGGCAAACACTAGCAAATTTTATTGCTGAATTCACTCCAGCGCTGCACGCTAAAGCATAAGCCCATATGGACACCTCGGTATGGCAACTTTATACCAACGGGTCATCCACCGATACAGGTTTGGGCATCGGCAAAATACTTGAGTCCCCCGACAGGTTCATAACTAAGAAGGCAGTTAGTTTGGGGTTCAGAGCCTCTAACAACGAAGCTGAGTATGAAGCTCTCATCCTTGGGATGAAGCAGGCCCTAAAATGCATAACCTAAAATTTCGAAGCATTCTCTGACTCCCAACTTATGGTAGGTCAAGTTTCGGGAGAATTTTTCACCAAGGATGATAGAATGATCTGATATTCAGAACTGATGGGCTCACTGAAGCACTCTTTTATAAGTTTATCATTCAGAAAATTGAAAGGGATCAGAACTCCAAGGTTGATGCCTTGGCAAATATGGCTTCCCATCTCAAATCGAAGAGGGATTCAACTGTGAGAGTCTCTTACCAACTAAAGCCAAACATTGAAGAGGTACAATCCTCTTAGGTTTCTGAACAAACCCAGAACTGGATGACTCCGACCATCCAATACATAAAAAAGGATTGCTCCTAGAGGAAAAAAACTAGGCCCGAAGGATTTGAATTAGGGCAACTCGATACCTAATCTTAAATGGGAAGTTCTACCGAAGATCCTACACGTAGCCCTTCTTACGGTGCCTATCTCTAGAGGAATCTCAATATGTCCTAACTAAGATACATGAAAGAATCTGCGGCAACCATAATGGTGGCAGAACCATAGCCCATTGAACTCTGACTTAGGCTGTTATTGGCCCAGCATGCTAAAATTGGCCAAATAGTGTATGTCTAGAAGTGCAACAAGTGCCAACGATTTGTTTCATATCAGTACCGACCCCATTAAGAGCTCATCCCTATCGCCAACCTTTGGCCCTTTGCTCAATGGGGGATGGACATCGTAGGGCCATTACCAAAAGCTTTTCCAAGCAGAAGGTACCTACTGGTCGCCATTGATTATTTCTCCAAGTGGGCAGAAGTCGAACCTCTAACTCACATCACAGAAGTAGAGGTAAAGAACTTCGCATGAAAAAATATAGTTTGCAGGTTCGGCATACCTCGTGTCATCATTTTAGACAATGGTACGTAGTTTGATGAAAAGGTGTTCAAGAAGTTCTGTGAAAACTTGCACATCAGTCACCACTTCTCTTCACCAGGGCACCTCCAAGCTAATGGGCAAGCTAAGGTTGCCAACCGCACAATTCTTAACTCCACAAAAAAAAGGTTGGAATAAGCCAAGGGAAGACGGGTCAAGGAACTCCCTAGAACGCTCTAGGCCTACCGTACCACCAGAAGAACACCAACTGTAGAGACACCGTTTTCACTTGTATACGATTCTAAGGCAATCATTTCTGTCAAAATTGGCATGCCAACCTTGAAGACAGATGCCTTTAACGAGGAATCCAACGACCATCATCTCATAGAAAACTTAGATCTGCTTAAGGAAAAACACGAGCAAGCCCGGATTAAGATTGAAGCATACCAACAGAGAATGGCCAAGTGTTTCAACCAATGGCTAAGACCTATCCACTTCCAGGTCGGGGACCTCATCTTAAGAAGAGTATTCCCAAATACCAAAGATCCCACCATGGGAAATCTCTCCCCTAATTGGGAAGGGTCCTACAAGGTAATCAAGATCGTCAGGCCCACGACATATTGGTTGGAAGATGTAACTAGGAAGCCTGTACCCAGGCCCTGGAATGTTGAGCACTTACGAAAAAACTATCAATAAAGAGTTTTTTTTTTTAATTTCTAAGTGCTCTCATCTCAATGCACAGACCCTCAGGTCTGGTCCATTTCAGTGACCCTTAAAAGCCTTGTATCCATTACAAGTGTTACAGTCTTGGTCCATCTCAATGTACAGACCTCTAAAAACCTTGCAGCTATTGCAAGTGTTACAAGTCTGGTCCATTTCAATGACCTCTAAAAACCTTGTATCCATTACAAGTGCTATAGGCTTGGTCTATCTCAATGTACAGACCCCTAAAAACCTTACGGCATTGCAAGTGTTACAAGTTTGATCCATTTCAGTGACCACTAAAATCCTTGTATCCATTACAAGTGCTATAGGCTTGGTCCATTTCAATGTATAGACCCCTAAAAACCTTGTAGCCATTGCAAGTGTTATAGGTCTGGACCATCTCAATGTACAGACCCCTAAAAACCTTGCAGCCATTGCAATTGTTACAGTTCTTGTCCGTTTCAATGACCCCTAAAAGTCTTGTATCCATTACAAGTACTGTAGGCTTGGTCCATCTCAATGTACAGACCCTTAAAAACCTTGCAGCCATTGCAAGTGTTACAGGTTTGGTCCATTTTAATGACCCCTAAAAACCTTGTATCCATTACAAGTGCTATAGGCTTGGTCCATCTTAATGTACAGACCCTTAAAAACCTTGTAGCCATTGCAAGTGTTACAAGTTTAGTCCATTTGAATGACCCCTAAAAGCCTTGTATCCACTACAAAAGCTATAGGCATGGTCCATTCTTCATTCGGGGAGAGCAATCAAAGTATCAGAGGCCCTGGCCATTCAACCTGCCGTAATTTTCCATCTTCTGTAGGATTAAAGCTTGATTTAATTACAAGTTATGAAGACTTCTGTTTAGTCTCAAGCGTTGAAGATCTCTGTTGAAGATCTTGGTTCAATCATTACTCTTAAGAATCTACACCAGATTTGATTACGAATAATGGCTTAGTTGTTACTCTTGAAGATCAATGCTTGATTATAAGGTGTTGAAGGTTTCGATCCAATTTCAAAGTTTTACACTTGATTTAATTACACGTTGTGAAGCTCTTGATTTGAATCACAAGTTCTAAAAATTTGCCCTTGATCCAATCTCAAGCTATTATGCTCAGAAGTCAATACTTGAATTAACTACATGTTGAGGGGCTCTAAGGTCTAAAGCTTGATTCATTCCCAAGTCCCGAAGATTCGTACTTAGTTTAATTACATGTTATGAGGATCAAACTTAAAGTTTTACAAAGCTGTGATGGTTTGAAATCAAGCCTTGTTTAAAGTGTTGAAATTCATTACAAGCGTTAAAGCTCGGTACATTATGGCCGGCAACATGTCAATCCTACAAATATGTCTACTTTGGAAACTTTATTGACAAACAACCCATGTGCTTTGAAATAAAATGGCAATATGCAAAGTCCTGAAGAAGTCAATTTTATAATTAGCCCAAACTTATGAAAATTACAAGGAAGTAAAACAAAGTACAAAAACTCCTAGTTTATTGTTAGTTCGGCAACCCTAGAGTATCAAAAATAAAGAAGAACTCATTCTGCACCATAGAAAGATCAGTCTCTTCTTCCTCTTCTTCCTTCTCTTCAAACTCAGCACATTGCATCCATATCAGTCTGCTCTAGTGCTTCAGCCGAATGAAGGTCAGGAGGCGCTACCTCATCATCATCGACCTGTACCCCGATCTCACCAGCAGAGACTTCAATGTCATCAATCCCAGCCAGATCAAAGTCAAGGTACTTCTTGAGGAGCTTGGCTCTAAAGGTGCGGTACCCGTGCTCAATCAGCTCTCCACCTATGCCCTCGACCTCAACCTTCATATTAGTTTCGATTTGAGCTCTAACAGAATCAAAAATGTCTTGGAGCTTTTTAAAAAGACAGACTAGAAGTCTTAAAACCTATTTTGGAGGTTCTCCAACTTCAGAGCAAGGGAATCCCATTTAGACACCAAGATGGATTAAGAGTTCGCGGCTTCCTTCAACTTCTCCTCGGTTGTAGAGGCAGTAGACTGGGTCGTTCCTAATAGTAGCCTGGCTTCATCTAGTTTAGATTGGAGGTTATCAATCAAATTTGAATATGCTAAGGACTCCACAATGGCAACAAGGCCGTGCATAGTCTGAAAACAAGAAACAAACAAGTTAGAACAAACAGAACATCGGAACATAAAAAGAAAGAAATCAATGGAATAAGTTCTGAATTACCCTCAACTGGAAGAACAGCAAATCCTTGGTGATGCAGACCCTTGTATTTTCTTAGGCTTAAAGCCCAAGACTTGTTAAAAGCCTTCTTCGCGACTAAGTAACCAGAGTCATTAGACATGGTAGTAGTAGCAGCAGTAGCAGCCTTCCCCTTCCCCTTTTCTTTGTGGTGACTGCAGGTGCAGAGGGAAAGGCAGGCTCAAGAGAAGGAGACTCCCTCATATCCTTGGACACTGTTCGGTCTAGAGGATTAGAGAGGCCTCTTCTTCTTCACTTGGAGAAGTGGCTCGGCAGGGGAAGAGGTTTCCCCCACCATTTTCTTCTTCTTCCCTGGTGCCCAGCTAGACATCAAGGACTTCTTTAGGTTGTCAGCTCTATCTTTGGTCAACCCAGCCTCTATTAGGTGCTAAGGAAAAAAAATAGCAATATGGGCATGATTGCTGGTCTAGAGAAGCCTTCGGTACTGGTCTAGAGAAGCCTTCGGTACTTGTCTTGAAGGTAAACGGTAAAAATTGACCTCTTCCAAGCGCTTTTGTCTATATAAAGGACACAAAACACAAAGATCAGACAACAGAATGAAATAAAGCAAAAATAGAGGCAAAAATATTTTAAGAGGGCGTCTCACCCTTAATCTAGGTACTCCGGGGGAAAGTCGATATTTGGCCCTTGTAGTTTTCTAGCTCCCATCCTCCTCCCACAAAGAAGTACCACTTCTTCCAAGTATTATTGGAAGTGGGTGCTAAGGAGATGGGTCTGAACCCCTTGTCAAAGGACATGTAAAACAAGCCCTCTGACCTTAAAAGCTTTCGATCCATGTCACTATGAATCAGCTTGAGATCTACTTCGACGCCATTCAAATGTCTTAAAACTATAAACCTTAACAAATGGCTCCAACTATTGATGCTGAGGTCGGCAGGACATATGTTGAACCACTTGAGAAACTCTTTAACTAAGAGGGGAAGAGGAAACCTAAGTCCATCTCGAACCAATCAAGATAGACACAAATTTCACCCCGACCGAGGTCAGTAGGGTAATCCGGCGATTTAGGCGCCCTAAAGGTTACATTTGGGGGAAGTTGAAAGTAGCCCTCAAAGCACCTAGCATGCCCTGAGTAATGGCACTTTCTCTCTCCTCCATTTGGGATGGTCTACCAGAGGTTTCCCCTGCTACATTCTTGGGTTCAAGAAAAATGTCTATAATCCTAAGTTCAGAGCTTTGGGGGGAATAGTCAACTATCCTATTATCATAATTCCTAAAAGAACTACTACCTATGACATGAACTTGTGATGGCACAGTTGTCTCAGAAGAGCTTTTTATGCCATAACCTATGCCTGACATAGCGTTGGAGGCCGACATTGTGAAAATAAAGGAGAAGAGGAGAAGAAGAACAAGAAATGAGAAGAATGAATGAAGGAAACTGAACTTGATCGGAGAAATGGCCTTGTACGACGGAGATATTTTTTCACTCTATTATGCGACGGAGCACTTTTTGATGCAATGGAAATGATGAAGGGAAGGGCACAAGCATACCCCATTTCCCTTTTATAAAGGATCAAAATGATGGGGGCCTATGAGCCTGAACCGTTGCGGCAGTTGGAGGAATGATGACCTCGATCAAAAGCCCAAACGACAGCTAACGTAATAAGTGTCCCATCAATGGTTGTCGTAAAAAGAAAAGCAACACGACGCATTGACATAACACGTGACCCTTCAAAAACCCTCAACCTCAGTCACGTGACATGATAAATTATGGCTCGGAGTGGGAGAGTAGTTGATATGCCACAAAAAGGATGGACCTGTCCCCACACAACACATGTACATGTGGAGCAACCGTGCATACAGACCAAGGAAAGCTCTCATATCTATAACAGACATGGACACAAGATTAAAAACCTTTTTGCTCAGAGTACCACAAGATCTCTGGTCTTCCCTCGGAACAGGAAATGCAAGACATGCACATTAAAGGGGTCCCTCGAGCTGGTCACCGCCTTACATGCCCTACCGACCTTGAAAAAAGAAAACAGAGTCCTACAAGGTAACTACCATATTTGGATATCATCAAATCCCTATCTTTGGGACTCCAAATTCTACTTAACTTAAGAGATCTGCAACCTATAAATTGAATCCTAAGGTGCGTTTTTCAATTATGCTCTTTCAATTACTTTTAATTACAGTCTATCTTTTAATTTTTACTGACTTTATCATCGAAACGGCTACCATCGGAGCCAACCCGGTGGCCCTCTCATCCTATTCTTTAAGTGCTTGAAAGAAGACGAAGAACGGAGCCCCCACTGATCAGAAAGTGCAATATCAATAACTATTTCATTGATTGAAATAATAGCCACAATCAAAGGAAAGAATTATGGAATCAACTCACCAACTTTAAAATCAATATAAACCTTGAAAAGTGGATCTTAGTTTCACATTTTAAATCTATTTTCCATATCAATGAAAGACAAGGTAGATATAATATAGATAAAGGTATTGTGGAAGATTTTAGAAAGACTATGTTGCACTAAGATTTACCTGACTTAAATGCGAGATTATACTTTTTTTACTTGGACTCATTGGAGTGGTGATGGTCCAAGCGTCCAAAGCAAATTGGACATAGCGCTTATAAATGATGTATGACTCAATTTAATACAGAATCTAAAGTATAATTTTTTAATCTAGGTATATCTAACCATTCACCATGTATTGTTACCATTTCCAAACCTTTATTTTTGAAAAAGCCATTTAAATTTTTCAACACCTAGATTGATCATCATGAGTTTATGAGCATAGTTTAACATAATCAAAATGTGTAGATTGAGGGGTTTCCCATGTACCAAGTCACTTAAAAGCTTAAAATAGTTAAAATGCCTCTCAAAGACTTCAATGTCAAAATTTTCAGTTGCATCATCTTAAGAATAGCCAAAGCTAGACAAGCTTTAAATTGTACTACTTACTCAAACCTTTATGTTGTCCCAAATAATCCATAGTTAAGGGTGATTGAAATGGAATCTGTATTAAATTGTACCCATCTGAGTGATATAGAGGAAAATTTCTTGAAACAAAAGGCTAGGAGTCAAGTGGAGTAGCGTGGGGCAACCAAAATACTTTATTCTTTCACATAAGGTTGAATTGAAATAGGGCCAAAAATAAATTGCTAAGATTGACTAGTGCTGATGGAATTATAATTGATAAAACTGAAGATTTTAATGTTGAAGCTATTAAGTATTTTCAAAATCTTTTAGGCAGTAGAAAAAGACAACTTACCAGCTGCAAAAGTCTTATTAGATGTGATTAAAGAGGTAACTGTTGGGAAAAAAAAAGGGTTTTGAGCATAATAATTAGCTATCTTTGAGCTAAAATTAAAGTGGGTCCCACACATTAATTTTAGTTGGTCCACATGGGAATATGTTCTCCTCCATGAGGAGATTAGGATCATATATTGAGTTGCTCAAAACCATTAAGGAATGAATGAGAAATTGCCTCCAAACATCACCACTTGAAAATGGTAACAAAAGCTTGAAGCTTGTGGAAAAACTTGAGTCCCACATAGGATGGGTACAAGGCTTTTAAAAAGTATATATACACCTACCTTGGAGGAAGGTTTGGGCCCCAAGGCGTACTCAAGTTTTGTGGAAGGGGGAGGACCTAGCAAATGCTTGGTTCACTACATACATACGCACGCGTGCCGCTGCCGCCCAGCACCAAACCAAGCCGGGTCGGGTCGAGCTTGGCCTTGGCCAGTTATATATATATATATATATATATATCTTTTTGGAGAAAATTAATTTAAATAATTTTTCATTAAACTCTGTCGTTTTGTTACTGTTAAAAACAAATCAAAATGTTGTCGTTTAGTTACTAGATGAATTAAAACTAAAAATGTCACCGTTCTGTGAGTACGTTTTTTAGTTTTGGTTTAAATCCAAAACGACGTCATTTTGCGATTGCATTGGTTAGATTGAACAATCATCTTCTTCATGGATGCGCTTGTGTCTGTTCACCGTGAACATGAACAGACACAACTGAACCTTCATGAACAGACACACTACCATTGTTGTGTTCGTTGGATTCTAAAGATTGAAGTGCTACTTCTTTAGAATCGAAATCTATTTTATCTTAGGAGATGATTGCTTATCACCTTGAGCACCGAAAGGGAGAAAATTCATCTTAAGGAAATTGTGAATTTCACAAGGCTCAGATTTTTCATTTTATTTAATTCAATAACAGTAAGTTCAATTGTTATTTAATTTTCTTTATTTGCTTCTTTTTTAATTCTATAACTGTATATATATATATATATATATATAATTGGTATATTTTAGGCCAATAGTAACTCCCTAGGAAATTAAGGATGCCCTTTTCTTTATAAGTAGCCAAGAAGCTCCTAGTCTTGATGGCTTCAATGTCCATTTCTTCAAAGCACGATGGCCTATCACAAGTGAGGATGTAGTGAATGCAGTCCATTCATTTTTCTATACAAAGGCCTTCCTAAAAGAATGGAATAATACAATTATCTCCTTAATCAAAAAAATATTGAAAATCTTTCAAGCTTTGGTATTTTAGTCCAATCTCATGTTACAATGTATTATATCCTATACCCAAGTTGCCTTAGTCCAAAATAGAGTTATCTTTGATACCATCATCCTAAAGTAGGATTTGTTAAGGAAGTACCACAAAAATAATGTCTCTTCTAGATGTTCCATTAAGGTGGACTTGATGAAAGATTATGAACCCATTGATTACAACTTCTTAAATGATACCCTTGATGCAATTGATATGTTGGGATAATTTAAACAATGAATCCTTGCTTGTCACCTCTCTAATGTTCTCTATCAACATCAATGGGATTTTTAAAGCTGTTTCCCTAGGGCCAAAGGCTTAAGACAAAGGGACCCTATGTCCCCCTATCTCTTCGTTTTAGCAATGGAAGAATTATCATTTTTACTTAAAAGAAACATTGTTGTAGGGGCTTTCTCTTACCATCCAAAGTGTGATAAGATGAAGATTACTCATTTGGCTTTTGTAAATGACCTAGTGATCCTAACAAGAGCTAGTGCTAGTTCTATTTAAGTCATACATAATAAATTTTAAGAGTTTGAAGCTAGATCAAGGTTGAAGCCAAACGTTTAGAAAAGATAAATTTTCATAGTTGGGGCAAACTCTCTAACAAAACCTGTTTTCTTACTATTATGGGATTTAATGAAGCATATCTTCTAGTGAAACACTTGGGGGTGCCTTGGGTCACAACAAGGCTCAAGAAAAAGGATTGTGGGACTCTAATTGACAAGATGATAAAGAAAATTAATGGACGGGCTAAAATATCTCTTTCCTATATAGAAAAACTTCAACTAATATTTCAATATTTCATAACATCCAAAATTACTGGTGTTGTCTTTTCATTCTACCAAACAGAGTTCATAAAGAAATAGAACAAAAACTAATACACTTCTTATGGTCTGAAACCGTGATAAAGCTTATATTGCAAAAATAAGCTAAAAATCTCTATATAACCCAAATGAGGAAGGTCGATTGGGGATCAAGAAAATCCAAGATTGGAATGTAGCTCTCATCATACGGCACATCTAGTCCATATGGTCTAAGAATGACTCTTTATGATATATGGACAAGATAAAAAATTCCAATTTCTAGTCCATACCTATTACCCAAGACTGTTTTAGGTCTTGGACGAAGATACTTCAACGTAGGAATATTACAAAGAAGCTCTTTATTCATAAGATTGGAGATGGAAAGGATACATATCTATGTTAGGACCCTGACACCCTATAGGAATTGTTAAAGATCTAATTAATTCATCACTCTAGGGAAATTCGATGAGTAAAGTCGCTGCTATAATCATTTATAGAAAATGGAACTGGCTTAAAGGTCTCATGAGTTACAACAATAATATTACTTATAATACTAACCGTTAGTCTAGAGATACCATAGAATGGTCCCACTCTACCTCTAAAGTGTATATTGTTAAGTCAGCTTGTGAAAGTAAAGAACATACTTTCTACTGTTCCATGGTACAAAATTGTTTGGTTTAAAGATTGTAGTCCTCTTAATGCCTTTATCCTATGGCTTTTTTGGAAAGATCGACTCTTAACAATGGATAAGTTGTTGTTATAGATGGTGGTTAACTCTTATACTTGTGTCCTATGCAACAATGGTCATGAATCTGAAGATCATTTGTGCTTCCAATACTAATTATCATCTAGCATTTGGTAAAAGGTTATGCAAAATTACAAGATGTTAAATTTTCCAATTGTTAGCGTGAGTTGTCAATTAAGAGACAAATCAAAAGATTATAGGAATTAACCAAATCAGCGAGATTTAAGGAACAAGCCACAAACTGTCAAGCCATGATTCTGGCCTTGAAAATCTGTATGGCCCCAAAATAGCAGAGCAAATTTCTTTATAAATGTATATGATAGCTCTGTAAATAATAGATGAGAATTGAGAAATATACTGAACCAAAAATCAACATGGTATCAGAGCATCTTACGATCTGGCTCCTTGTTCATGCCTTTTACACCTAGCCCTAGGGTTTAGCCTCTTAACTACCTATGGCAGCCCCCAAAACACCAATCCAGACAGAAGAATCCTTCACCTACCGGATTCTCTCTGAATTACTCACCTCTAAAATGGCTGAAGCCCTGTCCAAAGCCCAAGCCCTAACTGTGACCTCTAAACCTGCAGCTCTACTGATTGGCATCAAGTTGGATGGCTCCACCTATGGCTTATGGTCCTAAGTTGTCAAGATGTACATATCCGGGAAAGACAAATTAGGCTACATCAATGGTGAACTGACCCCGTCATCTTCTACCGACCCGTCCTTCTGCAAATGGCGCACTGACAACGCTATTGTCAAAGGATGGCTTATAAACTCCATGGACCCGATGTTGATTGGAAACTTCATTTGGTTTCCCACAGCCAAACAGGTGTGGGACTCTGCTTCCACCACTTATTTTAATTGTGGTAATACATCCCAAGTTTATGACCTCTGGTGTCGTGTTTCACGTCTTCGTCAAATAGGTGGTTCCCTGGAAAAATATTACACTGACTTGCAAGGTCTTTGGCGTGAAATTGATTTTCGACGTCCAAATCCAATGGAGTGCCCTGTTGGCATTCAAAAGTATAATAATCTTCCCCAAAAAGATCGGGTCTACATTTTTTTGGATGGGCTTGACGACAAGCTAGACAATATTCGTAATGACGTCCTGCAGTTACATCGGTTTCCTACTGTAGAGCAAGCTTATGCTCATATCGGTAGAGAGGCCCTTCGTCAGGTGGTGATAAATACAGGTGATCATGAACCCCCTTCAGGAGCAGTGCTTGCTTCGAGAGGCCTCAAGCTTAAGATCCCTGGATCGAACTCACAACAGGCTGGAAAATCTGGCTCTAAAGCTCGATCATCATCTGATGGATTAAAGTGTATTCATTGTGGCAATATGAGGCACACACAGGAAAATTGCTTCCAACTGCATGGATATCAAGACTAGTGGCATAAACTCCAAGCCCGAAAGAAACAAGACAATACTAGTACCAATACAGGCATAGGCAAGGCTGTTATAGCAGCAATCAAACCATGTCTCTCTCTAATTCCTCATCAGAATTCCTCTTCTATGGATCAAGGTAATCCCAAGATCTTGCTATCAACATCTTGGCCTAAAAAAAGTAAATGTAAATGAACCATAACTATGTAGCCCTATTCCTAATAGATTGACTCCAAAATAGCATATCCAAATTATAAGAAAGCCTATAGAAGCCATAATTGCAGAATTTGCACCCTGCAAATTTTTATTTGTTCGAGTATGTAAATAAATTGCGAATATGGCCCAAGTAATAAATGCCCAAGTTTCCTTTGGGTCCCAATTCCAATATGACCCCCATGCCTCATTAGCCCATACTGCTCCCGAAAGAATACCTATGGTTAAAAAAATAAACCCTAGACTAATAACACGATGCCCAACATTTCGGATAACGCTTGCATCATTTGTATTACCGCAGCTGCTGACACAGCCAATTTGATTCGATAGAGAGAAAAACCGATGGCCCTTTCCATTGTGCAATTAAGATTGGTTGGATTAGCCTGGCTTTTCCTCGATGAAATGAAAATTGGGTTCATGTAACGGGAGAAAGATTTCCCATTCCTTAGCCGAAAAGATATGTGCTTGTATAAAGATTTCCCATTCCTTAGCCGAAAAGATATGTGCTTGTATTTTAGCCAAGGGTCATAGGGATACTTATCCATTAAGCATGAATAAATGTGACACTCCTTTTGTATTAATTCATTCCGATGTATGGGGACTGTCCCCCGTGTCTATTGTCTCTAGTGTATGTTGGTTTGTGACATTTGTTGATGATTGCACACGCATAACCTAGCTATATTTGCTGAAACATGAGGATGAAGTATTTAAGGTTTTTCAGTCATTTCATGCTATGATTCAGACTCGGTTTTCAGCTCAGATTCAGATTCTTCGTTCTGACAATGGTGGAGAATATGTTAATCACCAGTTTCAGTCCAATTTTCAACTCCACAGCCTTATCCACGAAACTTCATGTCCCCAAACACCACAACAAAATAGGGTAGCTGAAAGGAAAAATTGACATATTCTTGAAACTACTTGAGCCCTCTTACTCGACGCACATGTTCCCCCTATATATTGGCCCGATGTTATTACCACTACTGTCCACTTGATCAATCACCTTCCGTCCAAAGCCTTAAATCTCCAAACCTCACTACAATCCCTATCAGCCTCGGTCTCTCTACCTACTGCCCTCATACTCCCACCCTGTATCTTTGGGTGTGTGGCATATGTACATCTTCCTAAGAACTAGCATACCAAACTTAACCCCTGTAGCTCTTTGGTGCCTCTTCTTGGGCTATGCTACACACCAAAAAGGCTACCACTGCTATAAACCTACTACTCAGCGTACTTATATGACTATGGATGTCACCCTTTTGGAATCTGCCCCTTTCTACCCTTCCTTGGCATCCACTACTCCTCTTCAAAGGGAGACACTAGATGAAGAGTTGAAGTGGCTAACCATTGAGTGGCTTGAAGGTCAGAATGACACACCATCAGAAGAAGAACCTCTGGCAACTAAACCTATACTATCCGAAGAAGAACCTTTAGCAGTTGAACCTCTATTTGCAGGAGAAGAATCAGAATCCCCCCCGCCTCTCAATACTTGCAGGCCCATCTCTTGAGAATATTCCTAAGGTAAGTAGTATTGGCACACCCTCAATTATCAATGCTATAGATGCTGGGTATAACTTACCTTTCAAGTATAACCGAGGCAAGCCACCAAACAGATACTCCCCAGACATTAAGGAAAAAAGGTCGAGGTATCCAATTGCCAACTATGTTTCCACCAAAAAATAGCCTAAGCCGCTCAAGACTTTTTCACAAGAGCTCTCTACATGTCATATTCTTACTACAGTATAGGAGGCAATAAAGGATCCTAAGTGGAGAAAATCAGTAGAGGAAGAGATGGGGGCACTACTAAAAAATCAAACCTGGGCCTTGGTCCAACTACCCCAAGGGAAGAAGACAGTTGAGTGCAAGTGGGTCTTTTTGGTTAAACACAAGGCAGATGGATCCATAGAACAATACAAGGTGAGGCTAGTTTCAAAAAGATACACCTAGACATATGGTGTAAATTACCAAGAAAATTTTTCACTGGTAGCTAAACTAAATACAGTCAGGGTTTTGTTGACACTCGCAGCCAACCTTGATTGGCCATTACATCAGTTGGATGTAAAGAATGCCTTTCTCCATGGCGACCTTGAAGAGGAAGTCTACATGGACATTACTCTAGGCTACACGACACCCTCAAAAACTAAATTAGTGTGCAAGTTGCAGCGTGCATTGTATGGATTGAAACAATTACTTCGAGCATGGTTTGGATGATTCAGTCAAGCAATGAAGAAATATGGCTTCTGCCAAAGCAATTTAGATCATACATTATTTTTGAAGAATCAACGGGGCAAGGTAACAGTTTTAATTGTATATGTTGATGACATGATCATTACAGGGGATGATGCAGAGGAAATTGATAAGCTTTAAAAACAATTGGGAACCGAGTTTGAGAAGAAAAATCTAGGAGGACTCAAATATTTCCTGGGAATAGAAGTTTCTAGATAAAAAAAGGTATATTTTTATCCCAGCAAAAATATATACTAGACTTACTTTGTGAAGTTGGAATGCTGGATTGTAAGCCAGCAAACACACCAATTGTCCAGAATCACAGGCTCATAGAACATCTAAGTAAAATACCAATAGACAAAGGAAGATAATAGAGGTTAGTTAGGAAACTGATTTACCTCTCGCAAACCCGCATTGATATTACTTATGCAGTGAGTGTAGTAAGTTAATTTATGCACCAACCGAGTAAGGATCATATAGAAGTAGTGATTCAGATTTTGCAATATTTAAAATCCTCCCCAGGAAAAGGACTTATGTTTGCAAAGAATAGCCATTTCAAAATCAATGGCTATACAGACGCAGATTGGGTAAGGAACACCACAGACAGAAGACCCACCTCAGGCTACTTCATGTTTGTCGGGGGGAATCTTGTTACATGGAGGAGTAAGAAGCAAAATGTGGTGGCACTGTTAAGTGCTGAAGCAAAGTTTCGTGGAATGGCTAAGGGACTTTGAGAACTTCTATGGCTAAGAAGACTTCTAACAGAAATTGGCTTTGCACCTACCTCTGAGATGAACCTTTTTTGCAATAACAAGGCAGCTATTACTATTGCTCACAATCCCATTCAACATGATCGCACTAAACATGTGGAAATTGATAGGCATTTTATTAAAGAAAATCTCGAAGCTAAAATAATTCGGTTTCCATTTGTGAAGTCCGAAGATCAACAAGCGGATATTCTTACGAAGGTCATATTAAGCAAAGAGTCACTACAAAAATGTAGACTTTTAGCGACGCCCCTTATTAGCGAAGCCCATCAATACGTCACCAATAGTACCCTTTTGCGACGCACAGTAGGTTCGTCGCTAAAAATCATAGAAAATGCACTTCCCGTTTAAAAAAAATGGCGGTTAATTTTTACCAACGCACAAACAGGTAATGGTGACGCACAAGTGCGTCGCTAATACTTAGTGACGAACAGTTGGCGTCAGTAATAGTGCCATAATGGAAATGACACCGTATTGCGACCAATTAGTGACGCACAATAGACTTATCAGTGAGTCGCTAATAATTCAGTAACACATTTCCCCAATCGTACCAGTCAATCGACGACGCTATTTCTCTTTCTCTTTCTCTCTCTCAAACACCTCTTCGACGGCGGCTAGCACGTCCGGCAACGGTGACTCTTTCTCTCAGACACCTCTTTAATAGCAACGAGCGCTTCCTTTGGCAACGGTAACTCTTTGCCTCCTAATTGCATATGCCACATATTTTGGTTTCCTAGATTATTTTTGCATACATTTTTCTTTGGCATATGTTGCTGCAAGATATGAATTAGGACTTTTCCCTTTTATTTATGTCTTTTATCATCGGGATTTTTGCTTTTAATTTTAATTGTTTGTTTAATTATTAGAGAGGAAGTATACCATGTAAGGTTCCCTGATATATTATTCATGGACAACTGCAAGTTGGACCATCTTGCTTGTGAACTTTAATCTGTTGATGGAATAAGCATTTTGTAGACAAACAATGTGTTTTCAGCTTAGTGTTTCTGTTCTGCATAATTTAATCCTTTTATTACGGGCTCAATTAAATGAAAAATAGTCCAGTACAATGGTAGTTTCCTATTTTTCGATGCTACCATAGTTCATATCTTTTAGTTTAGTTATTTTTTATGGTCCACTACTTGTAGTCTGCAATTCCACCAGCAAGTGTTTGGTATGCCATATTGAAAATTTATCCCAGTTCCACAAGAGGGAAGTGATTGATTTATCAGTGCTGGTTATTGTGTCATATTGTCATACTTTTTTCATCGTGGGCATGATTGTAATGGAATAAAAATTTAGAAATCAGAACATGCATTAAGATGTAAAAATCACATGATGGAGGAACATGAAATAAAAAATTCTTTGAACAGAGTGAACAAGCACAGAAAATTAAAATAAAAAAATTATGCCAAGTCCAAAAAACATGAAAAGGCTCAAGCAAAATTCATGAAGCATGCCAACTGACCATGGGTAGAGACACTTGAGTGGGGTCAATTGACCCCAATGAATTTTAAAAAGTTATAGGGTCTATTAAAAGTTTCTAAAAGTTTTGATTTTCTTTTTTTAAAGGGTAAATTACACTGACCTCCCCATAGGTTTTTGACAATTGCAAATGGTATCCCTCTTGTTTATGAAATTACAGTAGTTGTTCGATTTCATCAAAGAATACAAAATTTAACCACTTTCATCAATCCCTTGATTTTGTATCTAAACTCAATTGCAGATTCAATACCATCCATTCTCAATTGCTACATATATATAAATGTGTGTATAGAAGTCAATTTTAAGAAACCATGTCATGTTACATCTAATGTTCAATAAAGTTGTCAGTGTTATCTTACATCTAATGTTGCCATGTCATGTTGGATATTTGGAACCATTTAATCCATATAGGCAAGAATTGAGTCGTCCTAAATTTACATGATCCACATTAGAAGTGTGTTCTATGCAACCTTTTGGTCGTTTTTATTCTTATTTCAGTGTGAAAGCATAGATTGGATGATTGGACCATATGAAGCCATGTCATTTTTTTTTTAAAGAATTGCTCAGAAAACATAAATATAAAATGTATATATGTGGCCATAGAAAACAATAATAATATGCATATATGTAGTTAGTAGTAGTTTAATATGAGGTAAGGTAGAAAGGGGTCATTGGGGCTTGTTTATCTATCTGTTTGTCGGATGGTGTGCATGGCACCATGTGATTTGGGGATGTGTCTAGGTAGGCTAGGTGTCACAAGTACATTTTTTCCCCCTTTGCCTTTCAAAAGTCTAACTAAAAAATTAGACAAAATTCTAACTAAAAAAAAACCATAAAAAACTATAGGTTATATAAAAATATAAAAAAAAAAAAATTGTGTATAAAATCATCCTTCCAATAAACGCGTGATCTGTCTGATTTTAAAAGTATCGTCAGTCTTTAACAACTTCAATTACAAATAACTTTAACGATATCTTTTACTTCTTTATTTGCAGTAGTATTTAATTGTGAAGCATCATCTATCAATTGTTGGCATTGCCAAAAATTTCTTCTGAGATAAAACTTTGCTCCATCTCTCTCTAAATTTGTGTTATTATTGAATTTGTATATGAAATTGTTCTCTTTGTCCCCTTTTTTTTTTCCTTTCCAAATATAAACATGTGTGTGTATATAACCTATATGATTATACTCTATATACATTATACATTATACACACACACACACACTCACTTGCCAAAAAATATGTAATTTATGTAAATCTAATAAACTTGTAACAAATCGGAGCAACCTCGTCAAAGAAAAATATCACATAGAACCTCCTTTTTTTTATTTTTTTTATTTGCTGTCAATTTCTTCTGGAACCATGTTACCTTGCTAGTCAATCCAACAACTCACACCCTATGTAGGTATTGGATCAGATGAGTTTTGGCTAGAAGAGCTTCCAGTTCTCTTTTCTCCTATATTGCGTGTTGATGTACCTTTTCAGAAGGGCCACTGTGAACGTGGCCTCATTTTTTTTTTAGGGATTACTTCGTGAAAAACAAATTATAGTGATTGTTTTGTAAGTTAGCAATTGCATTCATGTAAGTCTAACCCCGTTCGGGAGTCATTTTCATCACATGTGAATCTTGTCACAAAATTTATTCGCGATTGGACTTGTGTGTATGAAAATCGATTCTTGAATTGTCCAGAAAGGATAGTTTGGGAATGCATAAATCTGCATTGCAATCAATAGCGCATGCTTGAATATTCCACTATGATAAAATTTCAGCAGGGTCTCCTATTGTTCTCTGGGTATATATTTAGGTGTGCTAATGTCTATCTCATATATTTGGAGAACTGTGGGGAGATGCTGCCAAAATTTTGTCCTGAGTGGAGTCAAGCATTTGATTCGCTACTGATTGCAATGAGATTGTACATTCACGAATGGGATAGGACCATTTTATCCTTTAGAGAGAAGTTGAAGGTGATAGGATTCATATTTCATATTTATAATGAGTATCATTTTTTCCTTGTATTAGGTTGACGAAAATGGATAAGAGTTGGATGGACATGAGGGGCAAGCATTTGCTAGGGTATGTGAAAGGGATCAAAGATTTTATTGAGTTTACTCATGCATCTGCAGATGGGAGAAATAGAATAAGATGTCCATGTAAGAGGTGCAATAATAGGGATTATATGCACATAGATGAGGCCAAAGAGCACCTACTCCTACATGGGATCGACAAGAGGTATACGTGTTGGGAATTTCACGGGGAACACCGTGACATACGAGTGGTATTTGAGGATGAAAAAGAAAACGACAATGATGACGATGGTGATAATGTTGGGGTTGGTTACGAAGGCTTGCCACAAATGTTGGCAGACTTGTAGGGGGCTACAACTGGGGTGAGTAGTCACAGGAGTGACACTGGACAATCGGAGGCGTTTGAGTCCTTGTTGAGGGAAGCAAGGCAGCCGTTATATCCAGATTGTGATAAGTTTTCAAAACTGGACTTTCTCATAAAACTCCTTCATATTAAGACCATCAACCGATGGAGTAACAAATCATTTAATATGGTCATTGAATTGATTAAAGCAGCACTTCCTACTGGGGAGACCCTTCCTAAATCATATTACGAGGCAAAAAGAATATTAAGAGATTTGGGCCTCCAGTATATTCCCATAGATGCTTGCAAAAACAATTGCATGTTATTTTGGAAGAAGACTGAACAATGTATGGAGTGAACGGTGTGCCACGAACCTAGGTACAAGCTGAATGAAGGAAAAAGCAAGACAATTTCGCACAAGGTGCTGAGATATTTTCCCTTAAAACCTAGGCTACAAAGGTTATACATGTCTCAGAAGACGACAAAAGATATGCGATGGCATAAGGAGGAGCGTGTTGCTAAGGAAAATGTATGTAGGCATCTGGCAGATTCTCAAACTTGGGCTGAGTTTGATACAAATCACGAATAGTTTGCAAATGAGCCGCATAACGTACAACTTGGGCTAGCTAGTGACGGTTTTAATCCGTTCGGTGACATGAGTAATGCCTACAACATGTGGCTGGTGTTGCTTGTGCCGTATAACTTGCCACCGTGGAAATTTATGAAAGAACCATTTTTCTTCATGTCGTTGCTTATTCTAGGGCCAAAGTCTCCTGGTAATGAAATTGATGTGTACTTGCGTCCTTTAGTAGATAAGTTAAAGGAATTGTGGGAGGTGGGAGTGGAGGCATACGACGTCTCTAAGGAGACATTTCAATTGCATGCAGCATTACTGTCGACCATTAATGACTTTCCAGCCTATGGGAACTTGTCTGGGTGGAGCACTAAGGGGTATCTGGCATATCCGATTTGCAATAAGGATGGATGTTCCCTACATTTTTCCAATGGAAAGAAGATATGTTACATGTGCCATCGTCGTTTTGTACCTCCATCACATGGCTGGCGAAATCGATAGAAGCATCTATTTGATGGAAAAATTGAGCACAGATTGTCACCTCCATTGTTGTCTGGGAAAGACGTGTTACGCAATTGGCACTCATCCAACTAGTGAGGTTTGGGAAGATACCGAGTACTAAGAAGAGGAAGCATACTAATGTGGACTTAAATTAGACGAAGAAGAGCATATTTTTTGGTTTGCCATGCTGGGAGACCCTTAAGTTGAGGCATAATTTGGATGTTATGCACATCGAAAAGAACATTTGTGATAATGTACTGGGAACTTTAATGAACATTGAAGGGAAGACGAAGGATACGGTTAAAGCCCGGTTGGACTTGTAGGAGCTGGGAATACGGAAAGAGCTGCATCTAATAGGTAGCGGTGATAAATATATCGTGCCTCTTGCACAGTATACGTTATCATCCGCAGAGTGAATGAGGATTTGTGAGTGGTTTAAATCGGTGAAGTTCCCAGATGGATACGCATCAAATATATCTCGGTGTGTAAATGTTATTGATAGGAAAATATCCGGATTGAAGAGCCATGACTACCATGTCCTTTTACAACGACTTCTTCCGGTTACACTGCGTGGATTTCTCACCGATGACATATTAACTACATTGACTGAGTTGGGCTGCTTCTTTAGAGAATTATGTGCGAAGACATTGAATGTGGAAGTACTTGAAAAGCTCGAAAGAGATGTTGTCGTGATCCTCTGCAAGTTGGAAAAGATTTTCCCTCGAGCTTTTTTTGATGTAATGGTCCACTTAGCTGTACATTTGCCCCATGAGGCAAAAATTGGCGGACCTGTCCAATATCGTTGGATGTATCCAATAGAAAGGTATATTTAATTTTATGAATTGTGTTATCTATCCATCCTAACTATTTTAATGTATAATTGATTAATTATCGAAACAGATAGTGGCACACATTGAAGCAATATATGCGTAACAAAGCATGACCAGAAGGGTCAATTGCTGGGGCTTACGTTGATGCCGAATGTCTCACGTTCTGCTCTATGCATCTTGAAGATATTGAGATAAGGTTTAATCGTCCAGAGCAAAATTCTAATAGACGTCCAAGGTAACAACGAATTGGCCTTGCGGTGTTTAATCAGAATGTGCGGCCAATAGGTGGCCGTATATATGAATGGTGTCATCCTCAAGACTTGGAAAAAAACCCACTATACAGTGCTCAACAACTGCGATGAGACATTGCCATATTTTAAGTAAGTTTATCGAAATCATTGCAATACTACGTTAGTACACAAATGTAAGTTACATATAACATATCTCATCTTATACAGTGAGCATACGATCAAGCTTTAAAGAGAACATGTATCAAGTTCTGATCTAGAGCAAAGACAAAAAAATTTGTTTCCAAAGTAGTTTGGAGAACGTGTAAGAATAGGTTTCAATTAATTGTAATTGTATTAGTTAATGCATTTGTATTCAATTAATTTTATACTTGTATTGAATTAATAAATGAAGCTATTACGCCACCAACAATCTCTTGAGATGTACGATTAATTATATTCCTTAGCATGTGGTCCTGATCAAAGGATATCCCGCTACACCGGTTCAATTGTTGATGGTGTTCGACTTCACACGAGAGAACGTGAGGTCAGTCGGCGAACACAGAATAGCGGGGTCCTTGTTCAGGGAGATGGTGATGCAGGACAAACTGTAGAGTACTATGGTGTTTTACAAGACATCATACCGTTACATTATTGCTACAATCATTCTATGTATATTTTTAAATGTGATTAGTGGGATGTAAGTAATAAGAAGACTGGAATGCATATCGATAAGCACTTCATAAGTGTTAATACGTCACGTACGGCATTTAAAGATGATCCATATGATTTGGCATCTCAAGTAAAACAAGTTTTCTATTTGAAGGACACAAAAATCAGAGGTGATTGGCATGTTGTCCAAAAAATAAAATCTAGAAATGTTTACAATGTACTAGAAGTTGGCGAGGAAGATGAAGACTTGGAGAGGATTGAGGAGGCACTGCAAGAAGAGTCTCAATCTGCCCACGATGGTGTTGTCTGACATGATCAAGAAGATGTTACTTCGTTTCTACTTAATAGAACTGCTGTAGAACTAGATCATGTCGTAGCTTCCAACGTCACCAATACCACACAATTAGATCTGAGGGATGCAACTTTCATTAATGATGATGATGACGAGGAAAGTGATTTTGATGATGATACATTGTTAGAGATTATACAAGGACCACACAATTAGAGTACTACGGCATTTATAATGTAATGGATATTCAATTTTATGATGTAATGGGTATTTATGTTTACTTTGATAAGGATTTTAATTTATGATTAAATAGAAACAATTATATTTTGAAAGTAGATATGGTTGGACCAGGTTCACGCAGACACACAGTTATGACGGACCCATCGACCCCTTCCCCCTCATCTGCAGGGTCGACCGATCCTACCGTTGATGGTATGCATAGTTTCTATTTTTATTAATGATTATATAAATATGGTACTAATTGTTTCAATTTTATTTCTTCTAAAGCTTTGGCCACTGCCCTTAGACAAGGGCATGGTAAGTCGAAAAATTGTAGTTTGTAGGTTCAGATGGAGGCAGCAGGGGGCGTGCGCCTTCAGATTGAGATACCTTCGGGCTTGCTGAAGCCCGTTGGTGGGTAGGCACAGCAATTCACCACTGAGGTCGGCATCATTTGTCAGCTACGCGCTCCACTCCATATTAGTGACTAGAGTCGGGTCACTAACGCAGAGAGATGAGATATTCATGCGCATATCTTGGTATGTCTTTTATTATTGTGTTCAACTAAATTTTAACATATCTAATGCTGTAATGTTTTGACAATGACATGCTTTACACGAGAAGTTTGACATCGATCTCCACCTGCCTCATGTCGTGAAGGTAGTGGACCGTTACTTGGGAGTCCGTTTTAGGGACTATCGACATAGGCTCCGCATGCACTACGAGTCAGAGGTTGCAGCCGGTAGAGAGCCTTGCGACAGACCCTACAGGGGGTGGCGATGAAGGATTAGATGTTACTATTCGACCGGTTCGCTAGTGTTGCATTCCAGGTAAAAATTGTCAAAATTAATTTTGTTCTACAATAAATCATTGTCATTTATACTAACGTTCTTTGTTTTGGGAAAGTGTAGGAGCTTAGCAAGAAAAATAGTGAGAGCAGAAGCAAGCAAAAGGTGACCCACTGTGGTGGGTCACGATCTTTTGTTAGGTATAGGCATGAGATGGTAAGTTAATACATGTATCAAGTTCTTATTGTATAATCTTTTCATGAAATTAATCTTCACAAGCTACTGTTTATTTGCTGCAGTGCGACCAGGAGACCGATGCACCTACCTAGCCCCATTTACTTGTGGCACAGGACGCACTACGATCCCGAGAAGGGTTGGACTGGGCTTGAAGCTCAGCAGCTTTATGTAAGTTATTTATGTATATATACCAATATTACTAATTTAATAAGCCCACTAAAATTATAAAAGTAGTAATATATATTTATGTTTTTATAAGAGGAGATGGTCCAGTTGCGTGCTCAGCTGACCCCTGAGTGTGAGCATCCGCCTACCGATGACTAGATACGGGAGCCTATTCTACGAAAGAGGCGCAGATATGTGCATGGCTTAGGGAGTGGGATTGTCACGCCCCGAATTTCCGCGAACCCAGGGGGTAAGTGAGAAATGAAATAAGAAAAAAAGATAAAACACAACTTAACGGATTCAGCTAAACATGCAATCCTTTCCTTTAATACATAACACATAAAGTACATCCCATAAATATATCATTCACATGTCATTTGGGCTTAAGCCCTTACATCTCAAAATATGCCCCAAGGGCCAAATGTAGTTCCAAGTCCTTTCTTTCGTTTAGACCTCATCAAGTCTTATGTAGCAGGGATGTCATATGTAATATGATATCCCACGAATGGGTCAGCTCAACTGCTAGTATAATACAATGCTGATGCAATAAACAAAATCAAGGCGTGGCATGTGCGAGTGTATATTTATTTCTACATGCCGTTCAAATCATCCATACAATATAATGACAATGTGCATGACGCACCCATGCAAACTCTATGCCACACCCATGTCTCAGTTTCACGGATCGCCCCCGATGGTTACTTGAGTACCACACCTATTTCACGGACTACTTCCGTCAGATCAAGCAAGCACCGATACGCTGGCCAAATTTTGGGTTTTTCATCACAGGATCTACACCCTCATAATGCATAGCACCACGTGCTCAACCCACACTATGTTTTCAAGGAATCACACCATGCTAATATGTTTTGATTCCACCATGCAACAATGCAATCTCATCGAAGCCTTTCATCCATACATGAAGCATGCTTTAAACAATAACATTATATTTAGAACAGTAATGGCATTTAAATCACATAATTCCTTCCACATGTATGCATGATATTCACAATCAATTTAAACACGTACTCAAATCACACATTCACAATCTTAACAACTCTCCAAGAATATAAATCATGTATAGTACTAACACATGGAACAAATCATAACTCCAAAGAACAACAAAGAACACCCAAGCACATAAACAATCAACTCTAGGTTTTTTCTCAAAGCAACCTTTTCCTATGTGATCGTCTAGCATCAAATAAACATATGATTCAATCAATCAACATGCAAATTATTCCTAAACTTAATCCTATTCCATACTTAGCAAAATATCATACCTCATAGGTTTGTCTCAACCCTAAGAAGACGTGCTCGCTGTGTAGCTGAACTAACAGTGATAATGTAGAAGGTCAGACCACTTTCTCCTTGCCTTTTAGTGTCCCTAAAATCATGAAATGTAACTCAGTCTATTGCTACTTGAATTATGCTATTTATCAAATTTTATGTCTTTATTTCATGAGTTTCTATGTTGCTAAAATAGACTCTACCATTGAGTCTGGAATGTCGAAGAAAGTCAGTTTCGGCTTTCGTGGAACTCAATTTGGACTTCTGTACTAAAAAGGGCAAAACAGTCATTTTGCACTTTTACGTGTTCTTATTTCTTGAGACCTCTTTTCATAAATTAGACTCCACGGTTGAGTCCGGAATGCTCAAAATAATAAAAATTTACTATTTGTTTACTTTAATCGGAGTTCGTTTGACTGTTTTTTGACTCAATGGCATTTTTGTAATTTTTTTTATTTCTAATTAATTAATATTTTATTAGAGGGGGGTCAAACTATAATTATTAAAAGTTCTGGTGGTCAGATTCTAATTTCTAAAAGTTGTGGGGTTAAATCAAAATTTTTGATTTTTCTATTACCAATTCGAATAGTCAAATAGTGGCTAACTCCCAAAATAGGGATAAGGTATCCTTATCCCAATTTCAATTTCAATTTTAATTTATTAAACCTGTAGCCAAACACTCCCAATTCATTTTAAATTCATAACCTAAACGACGCAGCTTTGGTCATTCCTCATATCCGGGTGAGTTGGGTCTGACCCGAACCCAAACCGACCCAGACCCGAGACCCTAAACAGTCCCTTCTTCCCCAATTTTTTGGTAGGGTTCCGGTGGGTCTCCGTCACCGGCGACCTTATTCTGACCATTTTTCTCCCCCTTTTCAATGTCATTTTCTTCCTTTTCCCTCAAGGATCTCAACCCTAACCCTTATTTCCCCTCAAAAACCTTCCAATCTTCACGAATAGGGGGTCAAATAGCCACGGCCGACTTTCCGGCTAAGTCAAAAGTTCCACTTTCATGACTTCACAGTCACTGTTTTCACTCACTTCCATTGCTAACGGTTTTCTGCACCAAAGAGGATTAGTTCCTCATTGTTTGTTTCGGTTTTAACACATAAAATCATGGAACCCGATTTTATTAACTAAGACCTGCAACTCCCTTTTTCTCTCTTGTTTGTGAACCATTTAAACTGATTCCTTTTGCATTAAATTCCATTTTCCATACCCTATAAGGCCCCATGCTTTAAAACTAATATCATGCTTTAAATCTTTAAAACAGAACTGAACCACTCACCTTTATTTTCAGATTTCCTCAGTGCAGGTCTCTCCTTCTGCCTCTTCTGTCCCAACTGGGTTTGACTTCAGCCTCCCCTCGACACACCCACAGCTTCTACACTCAGCCTTCCTTCCTGACTTTCTCTTTAACCAAAGCACACAGCCATTATATATATATATATGTATATATATATATAGATATATACACATATCCTCACGCAAGACCTACTGCAGCAGCCCTATCGCCCTTGACTTCTTCTTCTTTTCCTTCCTATCAGAATGCAACTTTGCATTTAATGCATTGCTTGCATTTTGATTTTTTTCCAAATATATATATATATATATATTATATTACACACACCACACACACATGTGAGTCCTCACACACACACACAGCCACTTGCACACACAACTGTTGTGTACCCACCTTATGTATATGCTTATATATATATATATATATATTTTTAAATACATGTACATGCATATAACATATAATATCATACCCATATACATACATACATATACCATACACCATTTGTACACATTTCATACATACACACATATTTAAATAATAATAATAATAATTAGAAAAATATATTTACTTTAAAAATTCAGATCCTTACATCCTTTCCCCCTTAAAGAAATTTCGTCCTAAAATTTAGAAAAATACATCAATGAACAAACAACTCGGGATACCTAGCACGGACCTCAGCTTCACGTTCCCAAGTAGCCTTCTAGACCCAATGTTCCAACGAACCTTGACCAAATGGATGGTCCTGCCTCGCAAAACTTGGTTCCTCGAGTCCAATATCTCTACAGGTCTTTGATCATAAAAAGCGTCACCCTCTAACTGAAGATCTACCCAATCTAGTACATGTGAGGGGTCAGGCTCGTACTTCCTCAACATTGACACATGAAGACATCGTGAACCCCAGATAGCTGTGGCGGTAATGCTAGCTTATAGGCCACTTCACCAACCTTCCCAAGGATCTCAAATGGGCCTATAAACCGCGACGACAGCTTCCCACTGCGTCCAAATCTCCTTACTCCTTACCGTGGGGCTACTTTGAGGAACACATGTCCCTCAACATCAAATGACAGAGGTCGTCGCCTCCTGTTTGCATAGCTCTTCTAGCGGTTCTGTGTTGTCAACAGACAGTGCCTGATCACCTGTATCTTCTCCGTGGTCTCGCGGACTAAGTCGGGCCCCAAAACAGCGGTCTCTCCCACCTCAGTCCAAGATATAGGTGAACGACACGGCCTACCATACAATGCCTCAAATGGTGCCATATCAATGCTAGACTGATAACTGCTGTTGTAGGCAAACTCTACTAAAGCAAGGTGATCCTCCCAGCTACCCCTGAAATCCATAACATAGGCCCTAAGCATGTCCTCTAGGATCTGAATAGTACGCTCCGACTGGCCGTCGGTCTGAGGGTGAAAGGCAGTACTAAATTGTAGCTGAGTCCCTAAGGCTGTCTGAAGGCTCTGCCAAAACCGTGTAGTGAAACGTGGGTCTCTGTCTGAAACAATGGATACGGGAACCCCATGTAGTCGTACTATCTCTCGGGTATACAACCTACTAAGGACATCTGACGAATCGATCGCTCTAATCGGTAAAAAAATGGGCGAACTTCGTCAACCTGTCCACAATAACCTAAACCGCATCGTGACCCCTAGGTGACTTCGGAAGACCCATTACAAAATCCATGGTAACATGCTCCCACTTCCACTCGGCCACTAGCAATGGTTGTAACAGACCCCTGGGTCTCTCGTGCTCAGCCTTCACCTGCTGGCACGTGAGACATCTAGACATAAACTGTACCACATCTACCTTTATTCCCGTCCACCAATACTGGCGACGTAAATCATGATACATCTTAGTGCCCCCTAGGTGCACTACTAGGCGTGAATGATGGAAATCTCTAAGGACATCAACCCTAAGAGACTCTAGAACAAAGACTCTACCCATATACCTCAAGCCAAGGTCAGAATAAACTGTCCACCCCTCAAATCCCTCAGGACTAGAAACTCGTGCTCTAATCTGCTCTGCCTCTGTGTCCTATAACTGTGCCTCAATAGCCCTGCTCAACAGCGAAGGCTGTGCACACACACGGATCAGTGTGGCATGTCCCTCAGACTCGGCAAGCTCTAAGTCAAACTCTTCAATATCCCCCATCATCTCCCACTCTCTAATAACAATGCTAGCTACAGTGCTCCTCGGTCTCTACTAAGTGCATCTGATATGACATTGGCCTTCCTAGGGTGGTACTGAAGGCCAAAGTCATAGTCCTCCATGTACTCCATCCATCTCCTCTGTCAAAGGTTCAAGTCCTTTTGCGTGAAAATGTATCTAAGGCTCTCGTGATTTGAGAACACCTCGAACCTCACCCCATATAAGTAGTGTTGCCAACTCTTAAGTACAAAGAAGATAACAGCTAACTCTAAATCATGCTTGGGATAGTTCTTCTCATAGCTCTTCAACTAACGAGTACCATAGGCTACCACTCTACCCTCCTACATCAACACCCAACCTAATCCCTCTTGGGAAGCATCACAATACACGGTATAGCCTATACCTCCCTTAGGTATAATCAAGACGGGCACTGAAGTTAGTCTCCTCTTCAGCTCTTGGAATGACTGCTTATAGTCGCCTATCCACTCAAATCTAATGCCCTTGCATGTCAAGCGAGTCATCGACGTGGCAAGACGAGAAAATTCCTCTACAAACCGACGGTAGTATCCTGCCAATCCCAAGAAACTTCGAATCTCGAACACGCTTTTTGGTAAAATTTTGAAAAATCAATACAAAATGTATTGTATCATAGATGTGCAGCCTTACCTATGGATCCTTCACATCTCCCTCAGCAAGGCGATATAGAATGCATTACCCTCTCCCATTATCCTCTCCCCCGTAGGCTCAGCCTCACCGGCAAGCATGTAGAGGTGTGTAGACATCTCCACACTCCCTACTAGGGTCTGGTTCTGATTCCATCTATAACGACCCACTCCACATGGCACAACGCATAATGAAATCCTCAAACATGTTGGCTTATCAATGCCAGTCTTTCAATTCCACTCAAGCATCATAACCCACCTCAATAATTCAACACAATAAAATACTTAATGCTTACAAGGGTACCTCAAAGTCTCTCACACATGTGATAACCATCTAACTAACCTCAAATCAAGCCAATTAATTATTTAATAATCCATCACAATGTCATCAATACATCACCTGCACTACAATGTAATTCAATAACCTAATATCCTCTACTAGTGGCAACACACTCTCTGTAGTCCCACTATCACCTGCAACCAAGCTAGCCAACATGTAACTATGGCCTCCCCAACTCCTCGAGTTGTACAATGGTGGCACTAAGAAATCCCCCGATCCCCTGTGAAATAAAAACTATCCCCCTCAGGAGTACATACCGTCATTCTCCCCCGATAGCAATCTATACTAGCCCGGTAAGCAAACAACCAATCCATCCCCAAAATAATATCAAAGCCAGTCATGTCAAGCAAAATGAAATTAAAGTAAAGGGTGCGATCAGCTATCTCTAGCGAGCAATCTCTACAGATCCTCGTCAATATCACACTACCCCCAACTAGTGTATCGACATACAACGGTGGATCCAACCGATTTATACCCAACCCCAATGACATGGCAAGTATAGTAGATATGAATGAATGTTATTCACCTGAGTCTATCAGTACACTGGCCCATGAACTAAATACAAGGAATGTACCTCGAACCACTGATGGTCCAGAAGTAGAGGCCTCTGGTGTGGCTACTACATAAACATGACTCTGTGTAGTTTGACCGTGCCTACCATTTCCTATCTGTCCCTGCTGGTCACCACCTGTAATAACCCAAAAAAAAATTTTTTTTTTATATACGAGAATTTTCCTTGGTTATTAAAATTATTATTATTATTAAATTTGATGCATTGGGATTATATATATACATAGTATGAATGTGTAGGTATGTGTAGAATATTATATGTGCATGCATGTGTATATGGATATGTAGAATGATGTATGGCAGTGCACTGTGTGTGTGTAACTGAATGTGTGTGTGTGTGTGTTTGTAACTGAACTAGTGTGTGAGAGGTGCCGGCAGTGTGTGTGTGTTTAGTGTGTGTACCTAGTGTGTGATGAGTGATATATGTATATATAGGCTTATATAGGCAGCTTTGCATTTAATGCAAAGCTGTATATGGGGAGAAGCAAGGAGGCTGATACAGAAGGGAAGAAGTCAAACAAAGGGGCTATGGTGTGAGAGACGTGTGAGATTTGATGTGTGTGTGTATAAGTGTGGTCTCGGTTGGGGGAAGAGAAGGAAAGAAACAGAAAGCAAGAGGGAGAAATAGAGTTCTAGAAAGAAGAAGGAGAACTTGAAGCTTGAAACGAGCTTGGAACCAGAGGGTGAAAGAGGGCACGGCTAGAGAGAGAAAAATTCAGAAAACCCGTACGTGATATCCCGACCCGGGATACGACACGTTTACCAAGGCAAGTCGACTGAATAGCATAACCTGAGCGGTTTTAAGCTCTATGTTAGGGTATTTCATGGAAATGAATAACTGTATAACCAGTGCCAGGCAACGCCCGAGCACCCCGGGATATCGCATCGTAATGCGTGCACACATGCATCGTAATGCGTGCATTTCCATGCATGACCATAATTTGCATACATGTACTACGTTCAAAATCAGTTTATGCATGCGCTATTATAAATGAATTTATATGCGAGACTATGGATATTTTTAATGTATAAAAATATGTATTGTATAAATATGTGTGAATATTGTGTAGTATATATTATGTATATTACATAAAGAGAAAATGAAAAGGAAAGAGAAGAAAAAGAGAAAAGGGGCTGCATGTGGGCTGCTAATCAGTGTGTGCATCACTGTGTGTATGTGTGTGTGTATCATTGTGTGATATACATGGAGGTGTGTGTAGAAAGTGTGTGTTTTGAGTGAACAGCCGACAGTGCGAAGGATATTTATATCCTCTCTCATATGTGCTGTAATGTATATAGTATATATATATATATATATATATATATAATCTCAACCAAAGAGTTAAAGAAAGGGGCTGGTAGAGAGAGAAAGTGAGGCGGTTGGTGTGTGCTTATATATATCGTATACATATGAGGGGTGTTGGAAAGAAAAATAGAAAAGAAAGAAATCAAAGGAGGAAGCCGAGAGTGGATTGGAGTGGAACCAGAGAAAAGAGAGGAGAATCCGCGACCAACAGGTGAGTAAGACTTGAAATTATCATTTTTAGTTTATTAGTGTAATACTCGATATGATAGTAGGAACATATAGTGGAGTTTAAAAGAAAATAAATGAAAGAAAAATGATAAGAAATGGTTGAAAAATGAATAAGAAAACCGGAGTTGCAGGTTTATGCAATGAATTCGGGTTAGTGGATTTTATGTTAAAAACTTAGTTTAAAATGCATGGGCTTGATCCCATAAAGTGCAGAAATTTAATAGAATGAAAAAAGGGTCGAAACAGTTGAGAACCGAGTGTAAAAATGAGAAAAACCAGCTCACCGGAAAACCGGCCAGAGCTATTAACCTCCATATTCGAGAAGATTGGGAAGATTTTGAGGGAAATGGAGGATAGAAATAAGGTCGTGGGGAAGAAAGGAAGAGATTGGCGTTGAAAATGGGAGAGAAAACTGATCGGGACAGGTTGCTGTCACCGGAGATGGTGACGGAACCCTACTGTTTTCCTACCGGAGTGATGAAGGGGGTGACCGGATTGTCGTGGGGTCTATTCGGGTTAAAAGGAAACGGATCCGGGTTGGATCCGGGTCGGGGCCCAACCGAATTAAAAGGGTTATCAAAATGGTACAACTTTGATTTAGGTTTTAAATGTTTTAAAATTACATTCAGAGTGTTTGGAAACATGGTTAAGAAATTGAAATTGAAATTGGTTTGGGGATGGGGATATCCTATTCCGATTTTAAGGGATAGCCACTGTTTGGCTATCCATAGTGAGAATAAGAGTTTTCTTAAATTATAAGTTGACCCAGAAGGTTTTAGAATTTATAAATTGACCCCCCAACTGTTAATAATTGTGATTTGACCCTCAGAATAAAATATTAATTAAATATTAATATATTTAATTAAATAAAAAATTACGAAAATACCCCTATTTCAAATATGGGTCAAACGAAGTCCAAACGATGCAAATGAATAGTCAATTTTTATTATCTCTGACATTCTAAGATCAATGGTAAGGTCCGTTTCATGATACGAGGTCGCGAAAAATAAAATACACGTAAAAGTGCAAAATGACTATTTTGCCCTTTTAAGTACAAATGTCCAAATGGAATTCCGCGAAAGCCTAAACTGAATTTCTTTGGCGTTCTGGACTCAATGGTAAAGTCTAAATTAGTATTTGAAATACTTATAATAGAAAGCCATAAAATTTGATGAATAGCAATTATTCTGAAACGTAATTACTGATATATAGGGAACTCGAAAGGCAAGGGCACACTCACGGATTTCTGATATAGAATCACGATAGAGGTAAGTAAATTCCCTTTCTCTTCCATATGGTGTTTCCAAGCCAAGTTATTCTCTTACTGCCAAACTTGTACTCTTAAAAGTACCTCACGTTATTGCTATCCACAATGTGATATTGTTCTATCTTGTGGACATTGATTGTATCATTGTTATCATGTTGAACCATGCCTTGAAAGGCTTACTGTTATGCTTTCATTGGATCTACGATATTCCATTTTATACTTCTATGGAATTATGAACGATCATGATATGTTATGAATACCGGATTTGTGCTCAGTCACAATATCCATCCGATGCTTTCTGTATTAACTGGAGACCTAAGGGTCAAGTCCATGAATGGACAGGTGGCAGGAATGAATTCCTCGAAGGCTTTCCACCGGCAATTGACTGGCATGATGACTGGCATTTCATTTCATTTCCATTGGCATTTCATTTGCATTACCACTGGCATTTTTATAGAAAACAGAATATAAGCATCTCGACTGGATTATTGTTATGGCTATGTTACTGAATGGTTACTGCTTCTTATGGTTTATCTTACATTGTTCATTGAATTGATTGTGATCGGTTTATTGTGGCAGTACATTCTTGTTATGTTATCATTGAAAGATTCTAGTTGATGTTATTTCCTTTACTCCTGATTGTATATTGGGACTTATTATTCATTGGCCTTCATGGCAACTGTTCTCATTGGCTATCACAGCATCTTCTTCCTTATGATTGGCTATCATAGTCTTATTCATGGATTTGTATCTTATCGATACCAGTGTCGGAGATCTGTTTTTACTTGCTGAGCTCTCGTAGCTCATTCCACCCCATTTACCCCCATTTCAGGTGATGACGCTGCAAGACCCCAGTAGGAGTCTGAAAGCATAGGAGGACATTTTGAGGAACTGTATCAGTCTATGTTTTAGTTCTCCCATGTATTCACCACCCACGGGTGCTGGTTACGTTTGGTTCTTATTTTGTTTATGTAGAACCATATTATGTATTGTAAAGACTTCCGCTAACATTGTGTATTGAAAGACTTTCGCTTATGCACTATTACTGATAAGACTTCCGCTGTTATTGTTTTGAGGTTTTAGTACTTTCATATTAGTACTATGATACAGGAATGGAAAAAGTAGAGACGGCCTTCGGGTTGGCCCCGCGACACGAGATCCGCATAAGGTAGGTTTCGGGTCGTGACAACTTGGTATCAGAGCTATAGGTTCGATTGTGAGTCATGGGAGATAGGACTAAAATTAGAATGGATAGACAAGACTGACGTTTTACCTTATTCGAACATTGACTATCATCTTATGTATTGACTGGTCATTTCATTGGTTATCTTTTACGGACATGGTTAACGCGAGGAATAATCCATTACTTATAGATCGTTTAGAACTAAATTTAATGCTTAATTATTACACTAGACTCATATATGAATAATGACTGCCTATTTTACGTAAATGCTAACTGTTATCTTTTACGGAAATAGTAAACACCAGGAAATGATTAAGCCACTATAGTGGTAGTCACAGGTACTTTGCTAGTTATTTATGACGTTTACAAATTACTGAGATTTCATGTCGACTCTACACACTTATTGATGTCCCCACATTTCCACTGAACTGAACTTAATAACTGAACACTGGGATGATTGATTTACTGATTCTATTATATCAGGAAAGTGATTATTGGAGAATGTTAGACAGAAAAGCCTGTGAACTTTAGGCTATTTATTGAACCATTTTATGGTAAACATGAGGATCATTGTTTTGAAATATTAAACATAAGAAAACATGAGATACAGATTAGGATCACCAGTATTTTCAGTGATTGACCTATACTTGGAAGTTAGGTCTAGTGATATAGAAAAAAATGACATTTAGAAAACCTTGATGATTGTTTTATCTTATAGAAACATGTACTTGATGTTTATTAAGTTACATTTTAATGGTTGTACTCTATTGAGGGAGACATTGAGAATCAAATTGCTATATCTAGATTATAGACTTGATATTTATGATTTAATGGTCGTTCTGTATTGCGATAGGTATTGAAAATTGAATTTCTATTTATGGATTATGAACTTGATGTTCACAAATTAAAATAATTATTCCATGCTATGAAAATTTGTGAGAGTTGGAATTACGTTCCCTAATGAACAAAGGAAACAAATAGTGCACATTGAAAGATAAAATGTAACATAGAATTGGGAATATGACACTTTAAAAAGTGGTGAGTTTGACAGTAATATTGACATGGAATAGAAGTACACTGAAAAGGTAATGGAGTTAACAATAACATCTAGTCAGAGTAAAGCCTAACATGATAGATAGACTCATATGGGAATACTGACCCTTGATCTTTTACAGTGAACTGGGAGATGATTAGGCTACTGTACCAATAGTCGTAGGTATTATTTACAGTTGTTTACAAATGCTAAATTTGTTAAACGTTACTTTACATACTGATTGATAGTCCCAATGATTACTGCTAGTTGAACATAGAGACGGAACTCTTAAGTCATATCTTAACTGTTCACCTTTCAAAGATAATGTTTGATGATAGATGTTTGACATGCAACAAGTAGAGTACGTAACGTGGGTATAAGAGCATTGGATTAACATATCACTATCTGATAGAAGTTGAAAGACATTGATGAGTTGAGTGATTTCATGATAGAAATGTAAAGATTTATAAATCTTTAAAAATGAATTACATACTGTTATAGACATACATAGTTACTTGATAAATGAGATTGAATCAATGGCGACTCTTGAAAGAGTCATTATCACTGAATGTTATACATTGAAATGATATATACTCAGGTATATTAGTAGACTGAATGAATGAAATGTTAAATACCATGTTAGGAAATGTTGTAAATTTCGTTCATCAAGTGATATCTTAAATTGACGGAAACTAATGAAAACCCTAGAAAGGAATTAAGATTCACGTGAGGATTTTGAGGTACGCTCGAAAATTATAGAAAGAATCTTACAATAATTTGATGTGACAGTAAAACTTGATCTGATGTGATAGTAAAACTTGATTCTCAGTAGGAAAATTTTATCCCAGTAAATGTCAACGCCTAATTTAATTAGGTCATGATGTTAAAAGAACCACGGAAACCACGAGAACCACCGGAGTTAGAACTGTTAAGTTTGCGGACAAACTTATTTTTAAGGAGGTAAGAATGTGATATCCTGATCCGGGATACGACACGTTTACCGAGGCAAGTCGACTGAATAGCATAACCTGAGCGGTTTTAAGCTCTATGTTAGGGTATTTCATGGAAATGAATAACTGTATAACCAGTGCCGGGCAACGCCCGAGCACCCCGGGATACCACATCGTAATGCGTGCACGCACGCATTTCCATGCATGACCATAATTCGCATACATGTAGTACGTTCAAAATCAGTGTATGCATGCGCTATTATAAATGAATTTATATGCGAGACTATGGATATTTTTAATGTATAAAAATATGTATTGTATAAATATGTGTGAATATTGTGTAGTATATATTATGTATATTACATAAAGAGAAAATGAAAAGGAAAGAGAAGAAAAAGAGAAAAGGGGCGGCATGTGGGCTGCTGATCAGTGTGTGCATCACTGTGTGTATGTGTGTGTGTATCATTGTGTGATATACATGGAGGTGTGTGTAGAAAATGTGTGTTTTGAGTGAACAGCCGACAGTGCGAAGGATATTTATATCCTCTCTCATATGTGCTGTAATATATATAGTATATATATATATATATATATATATAATCTCAACCAAAGAGTCAAAGAAAGGGGCTGGTAGAGAGAGAAAGTGAGGCGGTTGGTATGTGCTTATATATATCGTATACATATGAGGGGTGTTGGAAAGAAAAATAGAAAAGAAAGAAATCAAAGGAGGAAGCCGAGAGTGGATTGGAGTGGAACCAGAGAAAAGAGAGGAGAATCCGCGACCAACAGGTGAGTAAGACTTGAAATTATCATTTTTATTTTATTAGTGTAATGCTTGATATGATAGTAGGAACATATAGTGGAGTTTAAAAGAAAATAAATGAAAGAAAAATGATAAGAAATGGTTGAAAAATGAATAAGAAAACCGGAGTTGCAGGTTTATGCAATGAATTCGGGTTAGTGGATTTTATGCTAAAAACTTAGTTTAAAATGCATGGGATTGATCCCATAAAGTGCATAAATTTAATAGAATGAAAAAAGGGTCGAAACAGTTGAGAACCGAGTGTAAAAATGAGAAAAACCAGCTCACTGGAAAACCGGCCGGAGCTATTAACCTCCATATTCGAGAAGATTGGGAAGGTTTTGAGGGAAATGGAGGATAGGAATGAGGTCGTGGGGAAGAAAGGAAGAGATTGGCGTTGAAAATGGGAGAGAAAACTGATCGGGACAGGTTGCCGTTACCGGAGATGGTGACGGAACCCTACTGTTTTCCTACCGGAGTGATGAAGGGGGTGACCGGATTGTCGTGTGGTCTATTCGGGTTAAAAGGAAACGGATCCGGGTTGGATCTGGGTCGGGGCCCAACCGAATTAAAAGAGTTATCAAAACGGTACAGCTTTGATTTAGGTTTTAAATGTTTTAAAATTACATTTAGAGTGTTTGGCAACATGGTTAAGAAATTGAAATTGAAATTGGTTTGGGGATGGGGATATCCTATTCCGATTGTAAGGGATAGCCACTGTTTGGCTATCCATAGTGAGAATAAGAGTTTTCTTAAATTATAAGTTGACCCAGAAGGTTTTAGAATTTATAAATTGACCCCCCAACTATTAATAATTGTGATTTGACCCTCAGAATAAAATATTAATTAAATATTAATATATTTAATTGAATAAAAAATTACGAAAATACCCCTATTTCAAATATGGGTCAAACGAAGTCCAAACGATGCAAATGAATAGTCAATTTTTATTATCTCAGACATTCTAATATCAATGGTGAGGTCCGTTTCACGATACGGGGTCACAAAAAATAAAATACACGTAAAAGTGCAAAATGACTATTTTGCCCTTTTAAGTACAAATGTCCAAATGGAATTCCGCGAAAGCCTAAACCGACTTTCTTCGGCGTTCTGGACTCAATGGTAAAGTCTAAATTAGTATTTGAAATAATTATAATAGAAAGACATAAAATTTGATGAATGGCAATTATTCTGAAACGTAATTACTGATATATAGAGAACTCGAAAGGCAAGGGCACACTCACGGATTTCTGATATAGAATCACGATAGAGGTAAGTAAATTCCCTTTCTCTTCCATATGGTGTTTCCAAGACAAGTTATTCTCTTACTACCAAACTTGTACTCTTGAAAGTACCTCACGTTATTGCTATCCACAATGTGATATTGTTCTATCTTGTGGACATTAATTGTATCATTGTTATCATGTTGAACCATGCCTTGAAAGGCTTACTATTATGCTTTCATTGGATCTACGATATTCCATTTTATACTTCTATGGAATTACGAATGATCATGATATGTTATGAATACCAGATTTGTGCTCAGTCACAATATCCATCCGATGCTTTCTGTATTAACTGGAGACCTAAGGGTCAAGTCCATGAATGGACAGGTGGCAGGAATGAATTCCTCGAAGGCTTTCCACCGGCAATTGACTGGCATGATGACTGGCATTTCATTGCATTTCCACTGGCATTTCATTTGCATTACCACTGGCATTCTTATAGAAAACAGAATATAAACATCTCGACTGGATTATTGTTATGGCTATGTTACTGAATGGTTACTGCTTCTTATGGTTTATCTTACATTGTTCATTGAATTGATTGTGATCCGTTTATTGTGGCAGTACATTCTTGTTATGTTATCATTGAAAGATTCTAGTTGATGTTATTTCCTTTACTCCTGATTGTATATTGGGACTTATTATTCATTGGCCTTCATGGCAACTGTTCTCATTGGCTATCACAGCATCTTCTTCCTTATGATTGGCTATCATAATCTTATTCATGGATTTGTATCTTATCGATACCAGTGTCGGAGATCTGTTTTTACTTGCTGAGCTCTCGGAGCTCATTCCACCCCATTTACCCCCATTTCAGGTGATGACGTTGCAAGACCCCAATAGGAGTCTGAAAGCATAGGAGGACATTTTGAGGAACTGTATCAGTCTATGTTTTAGTTCTCCCATGTATTCACCACCCACGGGTGCTGGTTACGTTTGGTTCTTATTTTGTTTATGTAGAACCATATTATGTATTGTAAAGACTTCCGCTAACATTGTGTATTGAAAGATTTCCGCTAATGTACTCTTACTGATAAGACTTCCGCTGTTATTGTTTTAAGGTTTTCGTACTTTGCATATTAGTACTATGATACAGGAATGGAAAAAGTAGGGACGGCCTTCGGGTCGGCCCCGCGACACGAGATCCGCATAGGGTGGGTTTCGGGTCGTGACACCGTAAGTAAACCCTTTCTGTTTTGATTTTTTTAAAGCATGATGATTGATTTTATGTATGTGATCTTAGAAAGCATGATGTAGGGATTATTTTGCAAAAAGAATGAGATAAAATGGTTGAGAAACTAGGAAGAAAACCTAGGTTGCAGGTCTCGGTTGTGAGAGTTGGAACTTGATATTTTATGCATAGAACCTTGTTTAAATGACCTAGAAATAATCCTAAGAAGTGCAGAAAGAAAATAGAAAAAGAAATGAGTTAAAATGGTCAAGAACCGAGCAAGAAACTAAGAAAAATCAGCTCACCGGAAAGCCGGCCGGAGCTATAAAACCCTATATTCGAGATGATGGAGAGGGTCTTGATGGAAATGGAGGGTAGAAAAGGAATCTAGGGGAAAAATGGAAGAAAATGACATTTTGGAAACACTGAAAATCCACCGAAAAACAGTCGCCGACGCCGAAGAAGGCGCCGGAACCCTACTGGTTCACCGCCGGAAAGTCGGGGAAGAAGGGAGGCCACCCGGGTCGGGTTTCGGGTCCGGGTCGGGTCCGGTTCGGGCAGGGGTGAACCGCCTCTGCCACGTGTCACGCTGATGTTTTAAATTAAAAAACTAATTGGGGCTGTTTGTCTACGGAGTTAAGAAATTAGAAATTTGAATTAAATGGGAACAGGGATATCTTATCCCTGTTTTGGATTAGCCACTGTTTGGCTATCCAAATTGAGAATAGGGTTTTACAAATTACAAAATTGCCCCTGAACTTTTTGAAAATTACCATTCTGTCCTGTACTTTTTAAAATTATGATTTGACCCCTCAGATTTCAAAAATTATGATTTTAACCCTAAACTTTTGAGTAATTACACTTTGACCCACCTGAATTAAAATATTAATAAAATATTAATTAAATTAATTAAATATTCTAAATTAATCTAGAGTCCAAATGGGACAAGTCATTAGTGTATTTTGACTATCTCGACCATTCTGAGACCAATGGTGAGGTCCGTTTTACGAGACGGGGTCCCAAAAAATAAAAGACCCGTAGTAACCTTTAAAATTACCAAAATGCCCCTAGATTGAAACACAGTCAAACGAACTCCAAATTAAGTAAACAAACAGTGAAACTTTATTATTTCGAGCATTCCGGACTCAACTGTGGAGTCCGATTTGTGAAAAGAAGTCTCGAAGTGTAAGGACCCATGAAAAGTGCAAAATGACTGTTTTGCCCTTTTGAACCCAGATGTCCAAATTCAGTTCTACGAAAACCTAGACTTATTTTCTTCAACGTCCCGGATTCAATAGTAGAGTTTAATTTAGCAAAATAGAAACTTATAAGATAAAGACATAAAATTCGATGAATAGCATAATTCAAGTGACAATTGAACTGAGTCTCATGTTATGATTTTAGGGACACGGAAAGGCAAAGAAAAGGTGACCTGACCTTCGGTGTTCTTACAGTGATTTCACTTTACTACGAGTATACTTTCCCAGTTTGAGATCGATTATCAGGTACGATATATTGTGCTAAGTAAGAAATAGAATTAAGATTAGGAATACTTGTTCTGCTGCCTTGATTGTTCACATGTTTGCTTGAATGTTCATATGCTTATGTGCTTCATGCTATCCTGCTGATGTTGGGTGATGATGTGGATGATGATTATGTGTATACTGCATGTGTTAGTGTAGTGTGTGAATTATATGCTTTGAGAACTGTTGATAATATGAAATATTTACTTGAAAGCATGCCTTATGTATGAATGAGACGCATCATTGAGATTACATTATGACATGATAAAATCAGAGCATATTGGCATAGTGTGATTTCTTGGACATGGCGTGAGTTAAGCACTTGGTGCTTTGCATTACGAGGGTGCAGATCCTGTGGTGAAAAACCCAAAATCGGCCATTAGGTACTCGCCAGCCTGACGGATTCCGGACCGTGAAGTGAGACATACAAGGTACTCATGCCAGCGGGGAAGGACCGTATCATGAGACATGGGTGGGCATGGAGTTGCATGGGTGTGTCACGCATACTGCTCATATACTGTGTACTGTTCATATACTGCCATCATGATATCGAATGCCATATAGAAATAACTGTACACTTGCACATGCCACGACCTTAGTTTTGTTTCTTGCATTAGCATTATATTGTACCAGCATGTTGAGCTGACCCCTTCAATGGGGCAAACATTTCAGATGATGTCCCAGCTGTACGAGACGTGGAGATGATCTGATTAGGGACTATGTTAGGCCCAAGGGGCGCTTTTGATATTGTATAAGGGCATAAGCCCGAGATTGTATCTTATTTTGTATATTGTGAACTAATGGACTAGATCTTGTGTATGTATCAGAATGGTGTACGGAATGTATGTAATTATACTTAATCGTCTTTATTTCTTTATTATTTTTATTTTCTTTTGTCTCGTTACTCGTGCCTCGGGTTCGCTGGAATTCGGGGCGTGACACCACCCCTCTAACTAGAAGTCCTAATGCTCAATGCTATAGGTGTAGGCTGAAAGTATAGTGTCGATGGTCCATGGCCTAACTGTGGTTGTGGCAGAGGCACTTGAGTATACTGATAGTAAAGTGGCCTCTGTGAGCTCTGTGAAGTCTGTCCCTGAGGACAGTTGGCCCGTCTAGTGGCAGATATAACAAAGCTGGGGTGCTCTCCACTCCTGACCCTGTACAGGAGGTGGAAGTAATCCCTGGCTAGATCCAACCCCTTGTCCCCGACTGGAGTCCCTTTGAGGGTAAGTGGCCTTCTTGTGGCCAGGCTACCTACACCGATAACAAATCAGGGATCTCTAGGATACTCTCTCTTAAGAAGCAGTAGGCATAGTAGGTTGGGGGGTTAGAGATTGAATGAGCCTCTGCCGTATTCGGTACCTCTTCGGTGGCCTCTTACTAGTGTATGCCGGGACAGGTGCAGGTGTCTGTGTAGAAGAAGTACTAGCTCGGTACCTCTTCAGTGGTCTCCTACCAGGGTATGCTGGGGTAGGTGTAGGTGTCTGTACAAAAAAGGCACGAGCTTGGGTCCTCTTTGATGGTCTCGTCGGATATCTCTTTAGAGACATGTGTCTGCAAGTCCAAGGGGGAAAAATTAATACTCTTTTTTCACATTAGACAGAGGTATTAAAAGAACACTAAACAAGTACTTGTTAACACTTCACACTTCACAAGTAACAACTATAATATGTTATCACACACTTGCCTAATCGACACTTATATAACTCATGCCGACCATCTCCTTCTATTGTTTACACTAACGATTAACACCTAGTTCTAACACAGTCCTTTTGCAAGGAAGGAATTCACTTAAACGGTACAATACACGTATACTCTAGTCATGCTAGTGTTCAACTAACCTACCAATACTTAACCCTAAGTGAATGCTATCCAAAATAATACATCTTTTCACAAAAAGGGTTTTACACAATGATATCTCTATATCCACCATCTAGTCCATACAAAAAAATCTCCACAAGTCTAAATTCTTATTTTAGCATTCTAAGATCTTCTGTGTCTTTTAATTCACGGTTTACTACCTCGTTGGCATTTTTTCATTTAAGGTTTTATAACTTCTTTCATTATTTCTTACTTTTATAGCTAGGTGATAACCCTTCATGGATCACAACTCTTTTTGTTACTGGCTGATGGGGCACCATCCATCAGCTGTAACGCAAGACTTGAGACCAATCCAGTTTGTATAAATATCATAGTCATAGTACTATAATCCATGAATATCGGGTACTAACCTAGCATACACACACACACACACACACATATATATATATATATGTATAAGAACACAACCAACCAAGTAAATGACTAGGTCCATAGTCTATCTTATAAATAACTAGGCATACCACCTACCATATAGATAACTAAGTGCACAACTTATATCTCAAATAACTAGGCATACGGCCAATCCCATAAAATATACGGTCTATCAGATAGACATGAGTTTCTAATCTTAGTCAACCATTATATCAAACAATCACATACTCTCAGTCAATCGGGGAATCAAGTATACCCGTGCACACCAATGCAACACGTGCACATAAAACACATCACCCAAACTAGTACGATTAACTTAAGGCCTAAACTTCTCCTATTGTCCCTCGCTATTCGAACCTATGCTCTGATACCACGTTGTCACGCCCCGAATTTCTACGAACTTGGAGGGTGAGTGAAAAACGAAATAAGAAAAGAAGATAAAAGACAACTTAACGGATTCAGCTAAACATGCAATCCTTTCTTTCAATACATAACACATAAAGTACATCCCATAAATATATCATTCACATGTCATTTGGCTTAAGCCCTTACATCTCAAAATATGCCCCAAGGGCCAAATGTAGTTCCAAGTCCTTTCTTTCGTTTAAACCTCATCAAGTCTCATGTAGCAGGGACGTCATCTGTAATATGATATCCCACGAATGGGTCAGCTCAACTGCTAGTATAATACAATGCTAATACAAGGAACAAAATCAAGGCGTGGTATGTGCGAGTGTACATTTATTTCTACATGCCGTTCAAATCATCCATACAATATAATGACAATGTGCATGACGCACCCATGCAAACTCTATGCCACACCCATGTCTCAGTTTCACAGATCGCCCCCGATGGTCACTTAAATACCACACCTGTTTCACAGACCGCTCCTGTTGGATCAAGTAGGCACTGATACACTGGCAAAATTTTGGGTTTTTCACCACAAGATTTACACCCTCATAATGTAGAGCACCACGTGCTCAACCCACACTATATTTTCAAGGAATCACACCATGCTAATATGCTTTGATTCCAGCATGCAACAATACAATCTCATCGAAGCCTTTCATCCATACATGAAGCATGCTTTAAACAATAACATTATATTTAGAACAGTAATGGCATTCGAATCACATAATTCCTTCCACATGTATGCATGTTATTCACAATCAATTTAAACACGTACTCAAATCACACATTCACAATCTTAACAACTCTCCAAGAATATAAATCATGTATAGTACTAACACATAGAACAAATCATAACTCCAAAGAACAACAAAGAACACCCAAACACATAAACAATCAACTCTAGGTTTTGTCTCAAAGCAACCTTTTCCTATGTGATCGTCTAGCATCAAATAAACATATGATTCAATCAATCAACATGCAAATTATTCCTAAACTTAATCATATTCCTTAATCAACATGCAAATATCATACATGCTCCAAAAAGGCCCATTTCGAGGTTTTGACGGACCAAACTATTGGATATTGGCCTACCGACCCCGAAACCCCATCACACACCTCACAAATGATAAATAGAGTTGCACAAACTTACGACACTCGGTTCAGATCATCGATTTGAAACTTATGCAAGTCTTTGCTCTAAAAAGGACCATTTTAGGGTTTTGACAGACCAAAATGCCAGATATCGGCCTACCGACCCCAAAACCCTATCACACACCTCTCAAATGACAAAATAGACTTGCACCAACTTACGACACTCGGTTTGGATCACCGGTTTGAAACTTATGCAAGTTTCTGCTCCGAAAAGGCCTATTTTGGGGTTTTGATCGACCAAAATGCCAGATATCGGCCTACAAAACCGCATCACACACCTCCCAAATGATAAAATATACTTGCACCAACTTATGACATTCGGTTCGGATCACCAGTTTGAAACTTATGCAAGTTTCTGCTCCGAAAAGGTCCATTTTAGGTTTTTGACAGATCAAAATACCGGATATCCGCCTAACTATTTTGAAACCCCATCACACACCTCACAAATGATAAAATAGACTACCACAAACTTATGGCAATCAGTTTGGATTACTGGTTTGTGACTTATGCTACTTTATGTCGTTCTTACTATTTATGCATGGAAAAAAAATAATATATTCACTTTCATATATATTTAATAAGTGTTTTAATATATATATCATTTGATCTTTATTTCAGATTGATCGGGATTATTGCGTTGCCGTATTTCTATGGGACTTATATTTTTATTTGTTTTTTTTTTCTTTTCATGGACATCTGTAATTACATTTTCTCAGACAATTTTTTGTTTTTGTATTTATTGTTAAATTGTACTTTTATAAATGTAAGTAATTAATATATATATATATATATATGAATCTATTTATCTTTTAATATATTGATTTCAGAATGTTTGGATTTTATTATATATCAGGATGATTGATACAGGTTTAAATAGGAATAAAACAAATAATGCAGATCAAAAAAGGGGCAAAAAAAAAATAAAAACATAACTTTTAGCGACGCACAAAAAGGCGTCGCTAAAAGAAAAACAACCATTTTTAGCGACACTTCACATTTGTCGCCAAATCAGACCAATACACTATTAGTGACGCACACTGAGCGTCGCTAAAGGGCCCCATTAGCGACGCCCATTTCTTCCATAGCTAATATTAGCGACGCTTCTTTCTGATTATTTACGACGCACCATGGGCGTCGCTAATATGTATTTTTAGCGACGCATTCATAGGTGGGCGTTGCTAATAATATTTGCGACACGTCATTTAGCGACGGATGGGGTGACGCTTATGTGTGCATCGCAAAAGCGCATTAGCAACGCTTGTTGTTACTATTACGAGGCTTGAGTGTGTCTCTAATAGTATTTTTTCCTGTAGTGAGTTTTACAACTCACTAGACAAGTTGCGCATTGAAAATTTGGATGCTTCCACTTGAGGGGGAGTGTTGGCGTGAGTTGTCAATTAAGAGACAAATCAAAGAGATTATAGGAATTAACAAAATCAGAGAGATTTCAGGAATAAGCCATAAACTGTCAAGCCATGATTCTAGCCCTGAGAGTGTATAGCCCCAAAATAGCAGAGCAAATCTCTCTATAAATGTATACGATACCTCTGTAAATAATGGATGAGAATTGAGAAATATACTGAACCGAAAATCAACAATTGTCTGGCCCCAAATTCAGAAATGGTATATCTCTATCTATCAAGGAAATTCCTTTTATGCTTTAGTTCAAAAGTGAAGTTTGACTTCATCTATCTACTACATATAGAGAGCGAGATGCCAATATTTGTAAGTACCACAACTACCGAATGTTGGTTGTGCTTATAGAGATTTCTATGATAGTGAGAACCAAGATAAGTGTATCCTCTTCCTTTAAGAACTCCCTAATTAATAGACAATTATGTCAAATGCTGAAATGTTAGGAGTAGTTCAATCTTAATTTTTCTGCCTTTTGTGAGAGAGACGTTTTTAGCCCCTAGCTTATAGGAGCCCCTTGTAGTTTTTTTTTATTCTTAATAAATTTCACTTACCAAAAAACCATAAGAAATATGACTAAGACAAAAGACAAACAGATAAACACTCCTAAATAGTAATTTTATTTACCAATAAAAAAAAAAAGAGAATAATATTATTAACAAAAAAAAGAAAGATTAAAAACATCAAGAACCCACCCTAACAGCCAAGAAGGTTGGGATAAAAATCTATGAGGGTCTTCAAACCACACATCAAAACCCTCTAGACCAAAAGCAAACTGAGAAAGATCATAAGCTGTCCTATTCCCAACTTACTTATTGAAACTTCATATAGCATTATTATGATGATGTAAATCAACTAAACATGATTTTTCAGACAATGCGCCTGCATAAGGTGAGACCATCACCAATGGGAATTTGGGAGATTTCAAGTCGGAGATCGGAGACGAGGCGATTGTTGAGATCTATTATGGCCTTTCGGTTAGCACGAAAAGGTTTAGGCACTTCATTTTCTCTTTCAGCAACTGAACCATACCATAGAGTGTTATCATATGCAATAACGCCTCCAATCTTTACCAGTTTCATCACTTTCTCATGGTATTTGATGTAATTAGGCTTGTCAGCATCAACAAACACAAAGTCGAACATCATTTCATTATTTCCCTGCATAAGCATATCAAGTTTTCAATTTTATTATTTTCCATGTCTTCTAAACTTAGCCACAAATTAAAGCCTATGATCCTAAACTCAATATTATATGTATGTATGTATATATATAGTGTGTGTGTGTGTGTGTGTGTATGTACATACCACATACTTACATTACTCAACATTTCATTCAAAGCAGAATAGGCATCTAGCTTAATGAAGTTGATCTTGTGCACCACACCAGCCTTCTGAATGAATGGCAATCCAATCTCATAAGCTTCTTGATTTGAGTCTATCGCTACTATCTGTTTAAAGGGAAATATTGAATGAGGAAAAACAAAAAATACTAATTCCATAATTAATGCATAGAGGGTCCAATCATCGCCTACTTGAACAAAACATTTGTTAGACTCAACTAATTAATTAGAATCTTGACCACCTTTGACACATCAACTTTTGGAGTTGGAAGTGTCTCCATCTTTAATGAAATGGAGAAACACCATATATCAAATGAGTCTCTACGTATCAAAATTGTAGTGGGTCACACATGCTAAGAGAGTGAAAGAAGTTTTTGGGTAATTCAGATACATGAACCAAACCATATGGACTATGCCATGTACACCTTTAAGTATATAAAATATTTTATTTTTATGTACACCTAGAAATTTCTCAAAGTACTGAGTGGCCTTATATGCCGATAGACATGGAGACATGCATGCTGGACTCCTAGTCTTGAATAATATGAACATAGAGCAAGTGCTGGCAACTAATTAAATTCATCCCATCATTTATTATGTAGCTTTCAAAGTCATAATGTAAAATGGAATTATACCATCATTTATTGTCCAACACTTTAGAAAAGACTATGAATTTGTTTATGAAGAGTTTTAACAACCTGGCCATCATCAGGCAATGCAAGGGCAGTGGTGAGAAGAGAATAGCCAGTATAAACACCAATCTCCAGTGTCCTCTTAGCATTCATCATCTTTAAAAGCATAGACAGAAAGAGTCCTTGGTCAGGTGGTACGCTTATCAATGCTCTACAGCACAAGCGACAAATTAATTATTAGCCAACAATTAATTTAAATGGACACAAAAATTGTAAATTCTTGAACCATGAAATCCATTAGCATGGGATTATTAAGATGCAAATTGTGAGTGAATTCCATGTAGGATTCACCTGTCGCCATATTTCTTAAATGTCGCTTCCCTTATCTCCTTCAGTTGTTCATGCTCTCTTGGATATGCAGTTGTATCTAAGATGTACTGTCAAACCATAAACCAGCCAATAAGGAAAGGAAGAAAAGAAAAGGGAAAAAAATGCATTTGGTAAGATAAAAATGGGAGAATAAGAAATAGCAGTTGTGAACTCTTACTTGCTTAGAAAAGAAACTCAAGGAACAGCATAGGAGAATAAGAATTACATACGCAAAGTAGCAGTATATAGATGCATTCTTGAGAACAAGTCTTACTACTAATAAGCTGAACATAAATATTTTGGGCCATGGGATTAAAGTATTTTCTTCAGGTTATGCTGGTTAACTCTGATCTTATTAAGATTGTTTTAATTTTTAATTTGGATCAATAATTTATAAGAAGATATAGTGTTGGTTTTTCTTAATGACAGTCAATAAATCAGAATATCTTAAGATATTGACAGCCGAATTGGAGGCCAAGCTATATATATATATATATATATATATATATATATATATAATATTTAAATCATACTGCTGCATCTGTATGGATCATGTTCAAGATTTTTTAGCAATAAATAAACATAATATTGCATTCATAATACATCATGTATTAGTGCATGTTTGAATCAGGGTGATTGGTGTTTTATAATTATGATTATTAAATCATAAGTGATGTTCTTATCACATTGTCACATATTTAATTTCATTTCTCTTAAGGTAAGAGACCTCTTCTTTTGTTAACTTTTAGGCCACCTATCCTTTTTCTGCTACCTCAATCCACCTGATTCATATGTAATTTATGGTAATGGATCCTTAGTAAAATGTTGTTAGAGACTGTTTAGCATCATCTACAAGGAGGAGGAGGAGGAGGAGGAGGAGGAGAAGAAATAAATGTATCACCTTTTTTCTCGACTGAAGTAACTTATGATCAGTTGATCTGCAGAACTCTACTACTTTTTTAAAAAGTTGAGAGAAAGCGAGAGAACAAATCATGAATTAGCTTAGATTGATGCTCCAGGATATGCATTGATGATGCTCATATTTTGTAAATAAGAACATTAATAATCGATGTATGTATATATATAGTCTACCCCTACGCTCTAATCTCAAGTATGTGAATTGGAGTGCGAGAGAATAAATATTCTCGACGGTACAGTACTTAAATTACCACAAAAAAGTTGGCTTAAAAAGCTACTTCTTATTAACCATGTTTATGCTTCTGCAAGGGGAGGAAGAAAACATAACCAAAACAAATTAAACTTGAGAAAGGAAATAATGATGCACTGAATGGACTGAAGCTTATTCAAGCTACGAATCATAGTTGAAATATAACTGGTTGGCAATTATAATGAGAGAGAGAGAGAGAGAGAGAGAGAGAGAGAGAGAGAGAGAGTGATGCATGCACGTGAGAAGTAAAAGAAAGTTGAATTACTGAAAACACAATAGAAACTTTAATGCAAGCATGAGTGATAAGAAGGACTAGGCAAGGAGAGTAACCTTCTGAAGAGCTTCACTCTTGAGTATGGTCTTGATCACAGTGTCCGCCATGACTTAGTCCCTAAAACAGACCCCCAAATGTATTGTGAGAATGAGAGAGGAGATATGCAACTCAATTTATACCATCAAATCGTTTCAATTATTTTAACCAACCGTTACTTATTTTATACATTTCTACTCAATAAAGGTGAACCAAAAAATACCTAGAGAGAGGCTATTGTTACTTTCCCAACATAATATTACAATTAATGTATGTGTCTGCATATAATATATATATATATATATATATATATATATATATTATTATATGTATTGACTTAAATATATATATGACAATAAAACTCTTCTATACTACTTAATTTTTTTCTTTTTTGGTTAATTATGTTGAGCTAAACCGATGCAACTGATTTGAAACAACCATTATTTGAAACCATTAGTTTTATATTAAGGGAAACTAATTAAAATAAGTTTGAGTTGATTCATGCATGTAGCTTCCATTATTACGTTTGGTGAGGACATTTTTCTAATCCCATTACTAATTTAATAACACAAAAATAATCGACAAATAATAATACACCTATAGTCAAGAGTACTCCGGAGTGGACTGTAGCCCCATCAAATAAAATTTTGCATGTAAAATTTTAGGTTTTTTCAACAGAGCCCACTCAAAATTTTTGTCCAACCCAATTTTTATTAATTTCTTATTTTTTATTCTAAAATTTCAACACAACTCAAAAAAATTATTTTAAATCTCTCCTTTCTTATTCCAAAATTTTACTCTAAAATTTTGGCTCAATTCAAAAAAATTTCACTAAAATTTTTTTCACACCCAAAAAAATTACCCTAACTCCGCCCTTGCCTATAATACATGATTTGTATAAAGAAATATACGGAGAATGAATTTTAAAATATCTATATATATATATATATATAGTTACACATAAAAAAAAAAAAAAAAAAAGTAATTGAGAAATTGGAAACCATAGTGATGGGTGTGGCGGGCCAAGATCCGTGACACCTTGAAGAAAGGAGAAAAAGGGCAACGAAATACTCTAGTAACCGTGTTTCACAACATTGGCATGAATGCATTTTAGTTAGTATGGTCCGCGAGCAAATAATTATAATCTAAATGGAAAATTAAGGAAGAATCAAAATGAACGGGCAAGTTGCATCACGTGAGCTTTTACAATGTCCTCAGATCCATCGATTAGTTAAACATCACAACACTGCAATTTACAATGAAGAGATTTCTCACCTCACTTTTTGTTTAAAATTTTTTTTTTTTCAACTAAACAAAAGATAAAGCTCTCAAACTAAGACCAAGAATCTAAGAATACATACTAAAAAATTTATATATATAAAACAAATTATGCCTCTCAATTTTCAACCTGTGAGAGCTAAATATATATATATATATAGACACACACACACACACACACACGCACATACATACATAACAAATTATGCGTCTCAATTTTGTACCTAATAAAAGAAATGTTGTTTAGCCACAACCTTGATCCTTTATCTGGTCTGGGTACAGCGTCTCCTCCTGGCTGAGTCCAAGGCTTGGTGATGGAGCGGTCTTGATATGGAGAGTATATTTTGGGTGTCAAGGTTGGGGTTGCCACTACATGCATGCTAGCTACAGGTGTACGTAGCTCTGTCATGTGCCTTCACTAAATGTTGCCACCTCTTGTTGCTAACATCAAGCTGTCTTCCATATGACAGCTGTAAATCAATTACTTCCTTCAACAAGTCTTCCTTATGATCAACTGTAAATCAATTACTCCCTTCAACAAGTCTTCCTTATGATCAACTGTAAATCAATTATTCCCTTCAACAATGCACTTGTTGATGTTACGCCATTCATTTTTTCATTCATTTTTTTCCTTCCGTCTTTGACCATGTTATCTAATACAATATTCTTCAAGTCATCGCCACTGGTTTGTTTTAAATTGAGCATGGTAATATTTTAGCCACGCAAATCCCATATTTGGATTCCATTTTATCAAATTAAATCCAAAATTTGTGTTAATCTGTCCATTTCAATTAGATTCATAGAATTTCTTGATCAAAATTTAGGTAGCACTGACCTATTTAATTGATAAAAAGTTTAAGATATTGTACAATGTATCGTCCCAAATTATTAGTAATAACCGAGATTACGTTGAAAAACATCATTTCATATCTCATGTGATATTTCTCGCTTAGACGTGGCATGGATACTAAAATCTTTTTTCATGGTATGATCCGCTTTAATGTGCCGCTCAACATCGGGTGTTGATGCAAGGCTAGGCACCTGACTTAATTTGTATATATATTATGTGCATTTAATGTTTATAAGGTCGTTTGTGGGTTTGGATTTGGGTTTGAGCTTGAACTTGACCCGTTGTGTATATATCTTTTTAGAAAAAATTAATTTAAATAATTTTTTATTAAACGCTGTCATCTTGTACTGTTAAAAATAAATCAAAACATTGTCGTTTAGTTACCAGATTAATTAAAACTAAAAACGCCACCGTTCTATCAGTACGTTTTTTGGTTTTGGTTTAAATCCAAAACGACGTCGTTTTGCGATTGCGTTGATTTGAATTTTTACTGAACAGTTGTCTTCTTCATGGGTGCAACTGTCTGTTCACCATGAATAGACACAACTGAACCTTCATGACTGTACCAAACAACCATGAAGAAATCTATAAATACTCAAGTCCTGCATTGCATTCATTCATCCCGAAAAATTGCATTTTCTCTCTCTACAAATCTTTTTTCTGCATAAGTCAAGTTAGAGTTTCTGTCATTGTTGTGTTCGTTGGATTTTAAAGATTGAAGTGCTACATCTTTAGAATCGAAATATGTTCTATCTTGGGAGAAGATTGTTCATCACCTTGAGCACCGAGAGGGAACAAATTCGTCTTAAGAAAATTGTGAATTTCACAAGGCTCGAATTTTTCTTTCTATTCAATTCAATAATAGTAAGTTCAAGTGTTTTTTATATTTCTTTATTTCCTTTTGTTTTAATTTTTATAACAGTATATATATATATATATATATATATATATATATATATATATATTAGGCCAACAATCTTAAGACGAATTTGTTTTTACTTATAGCTTGTTATACTGTTCAATTATATGTTATATTGTTCTACTCTAATTTGACAAACTTCACTCTTTTTTATAAACATTGAATTTGGTTTAAATATACTTTTTTGTTTAATAAAGTAAGTTCTGCTTAGTAGACTTTGTTCTACTTTACAAAATTGGTTTCCTCAAAATTAGTCTGTATTTCACATTTATTATCTATTTTATATAATTGAGAAAAAATTCTGTTTTTGTAATAGAAATGGCTTCTATAAGCACTGCACCCACCATGAATGTGTCTCATGGAGAGAAGCCCGAAAAATTTAATGGAACGGATTTTAAACATTGGGAACAGAAGATGCTCTTCTATCTCACAACCCTGAATTTGGCAAGGTTCCTTCATGAAGATTCTCCTATTCTTGTTGAAGGAGAAACTGATAAGGAAAAAGTGGCTACTATTGATACACGCAAATTTCTTGTGTAGAAATTATGTCTTGAATGGATTGGATAATACATTATATAATGTATATTGTTCAATCAAAACGACAAAGGAACTATAAGAATCTTTGGACAAGAAATACAAAACTGAAGATGTTGGCATGAAGAAATTTATAGTTGGAAAATTTCTTGACTACAAGATGTTAGACTACAAAATAGATATAAGCCAAGTTCAAAATCTACATTGCATCCTCCATGACATCCATGTGAAGGAATGTCTTTAAGTGATTCATTTCAAGTGGCTGCTATGATTGAAAAACTGCCACCGCCATTGAAAAACTTTAAGAATTATCTCAAGCATAAACGTAAAGAGATGAATCTTGAAGAATTGATAGTGAGACTAAGAATTGAAGAAGACAACCGAGGATCTTAAAAGAAGAATGGAAATTGTTCCATGGGAGCTAAGGCAAATGTTGTTGAACAAGGCTCAAAGAATAAAAGGAAGCATGAAGGTAAAGGTCTTTCTCAAGTTTCTAAGAAGTTCCAAGGAAAATTGTCACGACCCGAAACCCACCCTGTGCGGATCTCGGATCGCGACCGCCGCCTTCAGGCCCGGGAGCCTGAGGGCAAGGCAAAACATGGGCGACGGTATCGAATAGCGGTGCGGCCTTGATTTGCGGAAGCGTGAAAAACCCTTTTCTTTTTTTTTTTGTTTATAAAAAATCCTTTAAAAACTTTCGCACAGCCGTCCGGTACTGTCGCTCTTCATAGCGGTACACATGAATAATCACATCAGAGCATACTAAAAATTAAAGTCTTATACATGATACATATTCGAATGCCTCAAGGGCTTAAGTACATATGTGGTTGCCTCTTGGGCTTAAATACATAATTGTCCCAAAAGTACGACATCAAAATTCGACCAACCATAGGCCCTAATACTTTCCAAAATATCTCCAGAATCCTAATGGAGCTGCCTATCATTCCTCCCCAAATTGGGCAAGGGTCCACCCATCGTCATCACCTGAAAAATGTTAGGGAATGGGGTGAGCTTCGAAAAGCCCAGTGAGTAATTCTAACATCTGTCATGGGTTTCAATTGGTAGTGGTTTCGCACGTGAGAATTTTGTAAAATACTCACTACCAATTGCTCGTATATTTGGAACATAGAGTACATGCATTCTTTAAACAATGGCTTTGAAACATTACAGTATTCAAGCTAACTTGTACTTTCGGAATAAAGTATGTGAATTTCAAATCATGTAAATATGCATGGTGAAAATGAGGAAAAAGCCTGCTTCCATTTTCAACACACACTTTATCACTTTCATTATCAGAATCCGTTTCGAACCAGATTCCCATTTTACTTTTCGTGGAGATATCTCATATGCCTGGGGGATTAGATCCTGCTACCTGGCATTTATTCGTATCGTAGTTGGGTTCCTAAGAAACCCGATAGAAATCCGTGGTGCTTATGCACAATTTATCTTGCATTTAAAAGCATTTAACCCATAATTCCTTCGTGTGGATGCATTTAAAAGCATTCAAAACATACAGTTCATAACCTCATGATAGGGTATCGAAATACGTGAAACATGTAAATTCAGGATATATAATAACATTTGAAATCGAAATTTTAGACATGCAGAAGTATATCTCAGAGAACAGTAGTAAATTATTCAGAAAGCATGTCATAACAGAATATTTAAAACGGAATTGTGTAAAGACAGAATTTGATATTTAAAACAACATTCAAATCCGTGGAATTAAATCTCCACTTCAAATGTGAGGTTACTCACCTTGATTCCCCGGGTTTGCACTACTGGTGGGCTTTTCCCTTTCCTTTGTATTTCCTAAGAAAATTATAAAGAACTTGTTAACTTCACATTTACCTTAAATCGTTACCTATTCATGCTCTTTCATTTAATTTTAGGCCTAACGTATCCTAACTTCCTAGGATTGGTCTTAGTGGTCAACTCGTGGTGACTTGATGAGTTTTATTTTTCACGTTACTAAATTTTCCGTACCTATTTTGGTGTTATGGACTTCACCGTTGGGTTTGGAATGTCCGACATAGTCGAAATAGACTATCTTTTAGTTTCATTTGGGCTTTGGGTACCTTAGGGGTAGTTTGGTCATTTCGCGCGTCATATTTTTCGGAGTCCCGTCTCGTGAATCGGACCCCACTGTTGATCTCAGAAGGCCCGAGAAAATAAGATTACACTAATAACTTGTCTTATTTGGACATCGGTTTCATTAGGGGCAATTTGGTAATTTGTACTTTAATGTATCATAATTTTTGAAGCCTCGTCTCGTAAAACGGACCACACCATTGAGTCCGGAACGTCCAAAATAGTCAAAAACCACTATTCGTTTACTTTATTCGGACTCCGTTTGACTTATTTATGACCTAGGGGTAATTTGGTCATTTTTATTTAATTAATAAATTAATTAAATAATTTAATTTATTATTTATTAATTTATCAGGGGTATAAATGAATTAAAGTTTCAAAATCTGGGCCAGAATGAAATTTTCCCAAAACTGTTGGGTCATTTCGTAATTTCCAAAAATTTGTAACTGAACCAAACGGTTCAGTCAGCATGCGACTGAACCAGACCGGTCCAGTCCGGTTCAAGGTAATGTGCTGACGTCAGGCTGACGTCAGCCCCACAAATTAAAAATTTGAAATAACAGCATCAAAACGACGCAGTACCGTTTATGGGTTTTATCCGTTTCTCGGTCGGGTCGGGGCCCGACCCGAACCCGGTCCATGCCCGACCCGTACTGTTCATCATCTTCCCCACCGTTCTACACACTGTAGCCCTAATTTGCAGATTTTTCTTTTTCTATTTCGTGACTTTTTAAGCTGATTCGATCTCTGTTTTTAGGTGATATGGGCTACCGATTGTTTAAGAGACATTTTGGCATCATTTTGATACTCTAAAACCAACCCAATCGTTCGGTCTAAGCTTGAATACCCGAACCTGCAACTCCATAGTAAACCCTTGTTTCTTCACCGTTTTGGACGGGGTTTGGTTCTATGAAGTCCCCACAGCAAGGGCTTCGATCCCCCATCCTTAAATTTCGGTTTAGGGGTCTAGTTTAAAGGTTGGGTTTTTGGGCCGAGAAGGATAGCCTCGGTTTTGAGGGCTTAGACCTAGGTCTCTAGGTCGCGGGTGGTAGTTTTCTAGGTCCTACCATGGTCTATTTCATGTATTGACCACTAAAAGTCCATGTGGTTGAGGTCGGATCAGACCTGCAACTTCAAGCTCCATTAATGGCGTTTTAGCTACGGGTTCATGGTTTGGGCAGTTTCGTAGGTCCATTTCAATCACAAGCAACCCAGTTTCATTATTAAATTACTACACATGCATTAACAGTCCTGAAAAGCTATAAAACAGTAGCTAAATCTAGTAGGAAAATTTCCAAAAAAATTTGAACACCAACCTTGAACAGTGGTCTCTCCCTCACGGCTGTGCTCAAATGGAAGCTTCAAGAGTTAGATTTGATCCTCCTCGTGCACTTCCAGTCCTTAGCTCCCTTCTATTTCTCCTTCAATGGCCAAGCCCCACTTCAAGCTATCTCTCTTAACTTCCTCTCTTTAACCCACTTTCTCTCTCTAAAAATCAGTATACAGGATCATTTTTGCAGATCTGTTTTTCCCTCCAATGCATATATGGAGATTATGTAAATAAAAATCAGATTGTCTTTAGTGTTTCATCTCCCCAAGTGCATGATGGATTTGCATGCAACTTGGTTGGGAGGAGATGCAATCATGGGTGTATAGGCACATGATGGTCTATGGGGGCATAGGAGTGATGCATGCTGATGTGTTGCATGCTTGGTGATTGGTCACTTGGGAGGTGGCCAAATCAGATTTATACTTATATACATATCTTTACACATATGTTCACAAAGAGGTTCCTAGCCTAGTTGGTAATTTTTTGGGTAGCAATAATCATGCCCACTTGGTCAAGGGTTCAAGTCCCCCTTGGCCACACTTTTGGCTATTTTTCCCTATTTTAGGCTTAGGCCCTGTTTGGCTGCGCATTAATGCAGTTTCACTATTTCCTACTTAACTTTTATTCTGTAACTTATTTTTCGACGCCGTTTCTTTCAGTCAACTCCTAATTAGGTTAGCTTCTTAATTATTCCTTATGTTTGGTTCAGATAAATGATTAGTAACTAATCATTACTTAATCAGGGTCGGGGTGTTACAAAAATGCTACAATTGTGGTAAACCCGAACATCGTTCAAAGGATTGTTATAAACCAAAGAACTCAAAGTAACAAAATGTTCAAGCAAACATAATAGAATGTGACAAGTTTTCAGTTGATATTGGTGATATGAATCTTTCCACTGTTGTATCCGAATGTAACTTGGTGGGAAACACCAAAGAAAGGTGGGTAGACACTGGGCTACACGCCACATTTGCTCAAACAAATGGATGTTCTCTACCTACAAACCTATAGAGCACCAAGAACAACTATTTGTGGGCAATTCTTCAAGCTTCAAAGTTGAAGAACGTGGAAAGGCAATACTGAAAATGACATCTGGCAAAGAACTCACTCTCAATGATGTGTTTCATGTGCCTGACATTCACAAAAACTTAGTCTCTGGATCTTTGCTTAGCAAGAATGGCTTCAAATTAGTCTTTATGTCTTTCAAATTTGTGCTCACTAAGAATAAAAAGTTTGTGGGAAAGGGTTATTTGAGCGAAGGGCTCTTTAAGATGATGTCATGACTATTGTACCAAAATCTATTAATAATAATATTAATTTTTCTGCTTATTTGTTTGACTCATCAAATATTTGACATGCTAGATTAGGACATGTTAATTATGATACTTTACGTAGACTAATTAATTTAAAGTTTTTGTTTGATATTAATCCTAATCACAAATGTGAAACTTGTGTAGAATCTAAATTCACAAGATTGCCCTTCCATTCTATTGGAAGAAGCACTGAACCTCTAGATTTAATTCATAGTGATATCTATGATTTAAAATTTATGCAAACTAGAGGGGGAAAAAGTATTTTATTACTTTAAATTGATGATTGCACTAGATTCTGTTATGTGTATTTGTTAAGAAGCAAAGATGAGGCCATAGAAATGTTCAAACATTACAAGAATGAAGTTGAGAATCAACTTAGCAAAAAGATTAAGGTAATAAGAAGTGATAGATGTGGTGAATATGATTCACCTTTTGAGGAGTTCTGTTCAAAACATGAAATCATTCACCAAAATACCGCTCCTTATTCACCTCAATCCAATGGTATTGCTAAACACAAAAATTGAACATTAAAAGAAATGATGAATGCTAAGTTGTTAAGTTCTGGTTCACCCCATAATTTGTGGGGGGAAGCTTTGCTTTCCGCAAATTATATTCTCAACAAGGTACCTCATAAGAAAACTTGTAAAACACTTTGTGAATTATGGAAAGGTCACAGACCTTGCTATAAATACTTAAGAGTGTAGGGTTGTCTAGCAAAAGTGGTAGTTCCTAAACTGAAAAAGGTTAAGAAAGGACCAAAAACCATTGACTGTGTATTCATTGGTTATGCAAATAACAGTAGTGTATATCGATTTCTTGTTCATAAATCTAAGATTCTTGATGTGCATGTTAATACAATTATTGAGTTGAGAGATGCTTCATTTTTTAAAAATATATTTCTTTATAACATGACACATGAATCAAGTTTACAGAAAAAGCCTCTAGAAGCTACAGTTAGTGATAATCATGAAAATATAGACCAAAAGTCCATAATTGATAAACCTAGACGTAACAAAAGAGCAAAGAAATCAACGTCCTTTGGACCTGATTTTCTAACATATTTGTTGGAAAATGATCCTCAAACGTTTAAGAAAGCAATGTCCTTTCTTGAAGCTTTATATTGGAAAGAAGTAATCAACAGTGAAATTGAATCTGTCATGCAAAATTATACATGGGAATTAATAGATCTTCCACCTGATTCCAAACCATTAGGATACAAATAGATCTTTAAAAAAAAAAGATGAAAGCTGATGGGTCAATAGAGAGATATAAAATAAGACTTGTTGTTAAAGGCTATAAGTAAAGGAAAGGATTAGATTACTTCGATATTTACTCACCAGTTACTAGAATCACATCCATTTGTATGTTGATTGCAATAGCATCCTCAAAAGGATTAGAAATACATCAAATGGATATAAAAATTGTTTTCTTAAATGGTGAGTTAGATGAAGAAATATATATGGAACAACTCGAAGCACTTATTGCTCCTGGACAAGAAAGGAAAGTATGTAAACTTGTCAAATCCCTTTATAGATTAAAGCAAGCACTAAAACAATGGCATGAGAAATTTGACAATGTAATGATGACAAATGGATTCAAGATCAATGAGTGCGACAACTGTGTGTATGTCAAAAGCACTAAAAAAGGATATGTCATTTTATGTCTTTCTGTTGATGATATGTTAATTTTAGGTAGCACCATTGATATAATAAATGCTACAAAACAAATGTTATCTAATAGATTTGATATGAAAGATTTAAGTGTTGCAGACACTATTCTAGGAATAAAAATTTCTAGAATGTCTAATAGACTTGTTTTATCTCAATCTCATTATATTGAGAAATTACTTGATCAGTTCAAGAAGTATAACATAAATCCTGTAAAGACACCGATGGATGTAAGTTTTCATCTTGCTAAAAATATTGGAGAAAGCATATCGCAAATAGAGTATTCTCGTATAATAAAGAGTTTAATGTGTGTCTTGAATTGCACTTGACCTGATATAGCATATTCTATAAGTAAGCTTAGTCGATTTACAAGTAATCCAGGAAACAATCACTAGAAAGCCATAATAAGACTTTTGAGATATTTAAAATATACTCAAAATTATGGACTTCATTACACGAGATATCCAACTGTACTTGAAGGGTATAGTGATGCTAATTGGATATTTGATTCAAAAGACTCAAAATCCACAAGTGGATATGTTTTCACTCTAAGCAGTGCAGCCGTGTCTTAGAAATCCTCCAAACAACATGTATTGCTAAATTTATAATAGAATCTGAATTCATTACTTTAGATAAAGCTAGAGAAGAAGCAAAATGGCTTCATAATTTCTTAGAGGATATTCCAAATTGGTCAAGACCTATGCCCGCTATTTGTATACATTGTGATAGTCAATCAGCAATTGGAAGGGCACAAAGTCATATGTATAATGGTAAGTCACGACACATACATCGAAGACATAATACCGTTAGACAATTTCTCTCAAATGGAATTATCACTGTTGACTATGTAAAGTCAAAAGATAATATTGCAAATCCACTTACAAAAGGCTTAACGCGAGCGGAAGTGGAAAGTTTATGGAAGGGAATGGGTTTAAAGCCTATATCTAAAGAAGAGTTGTCATAGTGGCAACTCAACCTAGTTGATTGGAGATTCCAAGATCTAGGTTCAAAGGGCCAATTGAACTATGAAGTAACTCAGTATGCACTAAGGAGATATCTACTCCTAATAATTCCTATGATGAGACAGTGCACATCTGTTGCAAGAACCAAGGATAAGTTACGCTTTTAATGATCTCTATATCTTAAAAAAATGTCCAAGTAGAGTATTGTAGGATACTCTTCATAGAAAGCACCTATGTGAGTAAGAAGGGGCCACTTCTATGGGAATTTTAAAAGGCTTAATTCTTTAAAATACTCACAGAACCAAGAGATATTCAAGGAAAAAATGAACACAAATGTGAGAACCAACTATGTCCGAAAGGGTATTGTGTGATTTCTATTGTCTTGGTTTACACAAACGACTGACAATTCAAAGACTTCATGTCTACTGATTAGCTAAGTAAATCCGATAGTTGTTTACTAGGGCAAGTTCAAAGCCAGTAGGCTACTTAACCTAATGCAGTAACCTTTTCACTATACTCGAACTAGTGTCTGCATATCATTTGTATTATTTTTAATCAATTTCATTCATGTGAGGGATTGTTAGAAAAAATGAGTTTTTGAGCATAATAATTAGCTATCTTTGAGCTAAAATTAAAGTGGGTCCCACATATTAATTTTAGTGCCACTTTAATTTTAGTGGGTCCACATGGAACTGTGTTCTCCTCCATGAGGAGATTAAGATCATATATTGGGTTGCTCGAAAACATTAAAGAGTGAATAAGAAATTGCCTCTAAACATCACTACTTGGAAATGGTAACAAAAGCTTAAAGCTTGTGTTCCACATAAGATTTCAAAATTGAAGTGACAAAATAAGAAGGAAAATAAGGAAGTCGTGAGTAAGTCAAGCCCGAACAGTGGAAACAGGGGGAAGCTCCAGACAGCGATAGCATCTACGAAAACTCTATTCATTTTGACAAAGTGGCATCTTGAAAGCAAAGGATGGGGAAATAGGCGTAAATCTACCATCTTCCCACACATATATATAGAAGCCCAAGAATCAAAAGACCACCCAGTCAAACTGTCACAACGGTTCAGGTGGCTTCGAAAGCCCAAACAACGAAGCAGAGCATTAAATGACGCCCCAACAGTCGCCTTGGAATACAAGGAGATGAGACACGTGGCCCTTTTTGAAAGTCATAGCCTTAGTTACGCTTTTATCTCAAGCTAAGGCTTGGGGGAGAGTAGCCTTAGTTTTGTTATTTTGGAGAAAAAATTGACTTGAGGCTGGGTATCTGTATATTACCAAGTAAAGTAGGAAGATCAGTATAATTTCAGAAAATCTCAGATGATGTCAGTATAATTGTCAACAATCTTTTGAGAGATCAGTGTAATTCACCCTAAAATTTATTTTGTTGATAAAAAATAAATTATGAACCTATTACTCCACATCAAATATTGACATTAAGTAAACGTCTCACTAAATAACTTCTCAAAATTGAGTTTGTCAAAGATTGCACAAGTGTGTTAAGTTCTTAAGGTTTTAAAACTATGCTTGCCCGACACAACTCAACTACCTTGAAAAATATATTTAAAGAGTTTATAGCAAATGAGCAATTATTTGGTATTTTTTTTTTTTAGAAATCTCGGTCTCGTGAGTTAAATAAATAATAATATCAATATGACTTATTGTCTGACCTTTAAAACTAGCGTGATAGGTTGATTGAATAATTTCTCGTAATGAATTTTATCTTTTATGCCGCTTGATCACTTGTGCCTAGCTTTTGCCTAATTAATGGACCACATGGAAACTTGCATCCAGCCCTACTCGACCAACCGCGACATGACTTAACTTTTGAGGGCTAGGTACCACCAATGTGCTTTATCCATAATCACTTTTCTATGAATGGACTCAACTAGGGTGATTAGATTGGATACATAGCCTTTTAAATAGAGTCAACAGGGGAGAAAATACTGGTCGTGGGTGTCTCTATTTAACTAAATCTTAAAAGAACATAGTCTTCACATGTTAAAATTATAATATTTTTTACACAATAAAAGTGATCTCTTCATATAATTGTAAAATAAATGAAAACTGTTCATTTTGCTAAAATGACACACTTTCAACTTGAAAAAAAAAATCACTTCAATTTTAAAACGTCGCAAGTATATTTCTCTTTCTATTATAATTTATAGGTAAGCTCCTTCTTGTTTCCTTTTATTCCATTTTATGCAATTCATGTTTTAATTGTTTTAATTTTCATTATTGTATTTTTCTTTTTGTCCATTCTATTGAAATATTGTATTAAACCAAATACAATGGATACAAACATATATATAAAACATAATCTTACCTAATGATATTGCTTTGTTTTATAATTGTTATTTGTATTACCTTCAACCAGAGTTACGTTTATAAAGTTAATTAAAGCAAGAAAATAGAGAAAAAAAAAAAAAAAAAACTTAACACAGTACAATCGTTTCGTTTTGATTTTTTAAGTGCAGTTTAGTGGAGAATTCCATGATTGGGGTGTTACTCATGAATTTTTTTTTGAATTGATTAATGCAAAAATTAAAATAATGATTGTGTGAGACATACCAAGATTCACTTAGTGGATCTAATCCACGCTATCATATGCACACGCAACACAGATAGATTTATTTATATATAAACACACATAGCATGAACTTCATCATGATTTCGTAAACCAGAAGGGAAAAAAAATTTTCCGTAAATTTCATCACTTATATGGACATGGAGATTGAGATAAATTGAGGAAAGTTGTCGGTGTTCTTTAATATATATGTAATTGTTTCAACCCAGATCTTATCTTTTTCTGTTGGTAATCCCAAGGGTGGTTGAGTGGGCAATAGATAAGGGTTTGTCCTTCCCAAGTCATCTGGTTGAAACACGGTGAATATCAAGTTTTTTTTAGATTTGTTCATACAAGATATTGTCTCAATTTTAATCGGACTTTTGCTAATTGATAATAAAATTAATTTTTTTGGATTAATCGGCTTAAAAAAATATATACATTTTTCTGTAGGTAGCTTGCAACCCTGTACGAGGATTGATGAATTATTAATACAAATGAGCATTTTAACGTTAAAAAAAATGTCTGTGTAAAAAACTTTATAGGGGGTATCATCCTCTTAAATTCTATTTTTCGCATCTTCCATAGTTTGGTCTTGCACCCAAAAAAGCAAAAACAAATGAAAAGAAAGAAAGCTTGGTCATTGTACTATTAAAGAAGAATGTCATGATTTTGTACTTAAAAGTAATGTTTGGATTAAAAGAAGCATAAATCATCTGAAATTAAAATAGTATGAAAAAATATATTTGGACGTGCTTTAACAGACAAAATGTCATTCTTCTATATTGAAAAATTCATAATTTTATGATGCTGCACTTTTCGACTCGCAATAAATCTGGGCTCCGCGACCTGTAAAACACTCAAAAGGGGGGATCAGAGGACCACCGGATTGGTTCCGGTGGTAGCCACTCCGATGCTTAAGTAAGTAAATGGAATTAAAAAGACTGTATTGAAAACCAAAGAATGAGCATAAAAATAAAGCGTACCTTTAGGGTTTAATTTATAGACCGTGGCCTTCCTAAGTTGATTAGGATTCGGAGCCATGAATATAGGGATTTGATCATCGGAGATTGCAGTTACCTTGTGGAGTCTTGTGTCGTAGATGGAAATAATCATCAATAATAGTTTCCTTATTGTAGACTGTTTCCGTGTTGAAGAAGGTTTCCTTATTCCCTGCTCGGCAGTTATTAATGAGACCATAAGGTCGGAATCATCCGAAACACTGAATGAATATTGTAGAGACTAAGCTCTGTAGGATATGTATATGAGAATGCCTTGAAGGCTGTGACTGCTCTGTATGACCGAGTTTACCGGTTCTATAAGCACACGTGTCTCAAGATAATTGGTGTGTCTGTTTGTGGTATATCAGCTACTCCCCCCCCCCCCCCCCGAGCCCTAGTTAGGAGCTAGGGCATAACTAGGACTATGGGCTTTATGAAGAGTCACACGTTTTGTCTCTCCACTTTTGGAGACGTCGGTTTAGTGGGTCATTTATTGCGCAGCCGATACTTGAGGAGCCATCATTGCTCTCAACCGTTGTGTCGAATCGTCTTGGGGGGCTCACATTTCGAATGTGTATATAAAGAGGGGGAAAGGACTTTTATGCCTTTCTTCTGCATTTGCTTCTACAGTACCAGAGACTGCCACCGCCAGTTGACGTATTTTGAAGGTTTAAGGATATCCGGTGTTTATAGCCTTTTTTGATTTCAGGTTGGATTTTAGCCCCTTTTACATTCCCTTTCATTTGCTTTGTTACTTTCTTTTCGTTCGCCATGTCTGTTCCTGGTTCACTTTCTGGTTCGGGCAATTCTTCTAGGACTATTTCTCAATTGCAACTTGCAACCATTCCCTCTACTGAGAATATTGAAGATAGGTTGGTAGAACCCCCCTCCAGTCCGGAGGTTAGGATAGTTGATGCATTTGAGGAACCCCCAAATAGGGCTGGAGAGACCTCTGGTCGATCCGCCAGTAGAGAGGAAGGTGAGAGTGCAATCACCGAGAGTATGTTGAAAGAGTTATGGGAGAAGTTTAATCTCCCTTCGAACGTTACTTTAGGGTCCCGGACCCTCTGGACCACCCACATGATGTTAGAGAGGGGGAAATATGTGCCTACTTGGCTTGGTTTGAAATGGGACTTACACTCCCCCTTCCTGACCTTGTAAAACAATTTTTCTGTTGGTTTAACCTCTGCCTTGCAGATCTGAATCTTAATAGTTTGAGACATCTGTTAAGCTTCATAGTGTTGGGCCATATGAATAATGTCGAGGTGACCCTCGACCTGATCCGTAGTAATATGGATTTGAAATACAAGAGGGTGAAAGGCTTTTATTATATGTCTTTTGATAATGGGTTCAGACCCCTTACCTCCGTGCCCTCTTCTAACAAGATTTGGAAGAAGTGGTACTTTTTCATTAAGGGAGGATGGGAATTCAAGGACTTCCAAGGCCAACCCTCAACATTCCCTCGAACTACTAGGCCAAAGGGTGAGACCCAATTCTTCCATGGCTGCTTTTGATTTTGTTTTGTGCGTCAATTGTCAAGCTGATTAATTTCTATATCTGTTTTGTAGTTAGGAGTGTGTGGAAGAGACCAGGCTTTTCTCCTGCGCTTCAGGAGCAATACAAGAAACTTTTACAGCCCAGCAACCGGGATCATTCCTCTATTGTTAACCGTGACAAGCTGATGGCTGCCAGGGGTAGTGTTGAAGAGATTACGAATAATATGATGGCACGGTAGGAGACCGAGCCATCTTCATCTGTGGCAGTGGGGGAGGCTTCTTCCCCAGTGGACCCTCCCTTCCCGACAAAGAGGCGGAGGTTACTTTCGATCTCTCCTGAGCCCACTGAGGGAGAGAAAAAGACTCATGCCCCCATTTCGGTGGTCCCCCCAGCCCCGTCCCAACGAGCGGGCAAGGGGGCGTCATCTTCGGTGGCCCCTGATGCTGTTAATCAGGGGGCCAAAAAGATTCTGAGGGACTTTTGGGCCAAAGGCTCAATCAAACTCAAGCCCCAGAAGTAGGAGAAGCTTCTTGCTGATCTGGCTGCTCTTCAGGTTAAGATGAGTTCGTTGGGCCTTTATCTCTTTTCCCTTTTTTCCAAGTGTTTTGGCTGGTATTGAACTATTTGCTTTGTACACTGATCAGGCTTAGGATGTGTATTTTTCTATTTTGAATTTTTAGTGTACTAAAATATACATTCTCTAATGAAATAGTCTTTTGCTTGACGCTTTTGTCTTCCTCTTTTGTGAATGACCTTAAATTATACTGCTCTGTAGAGTCTTGACTTGTGGTTGATTGTGGAAATTGTTGCAAGTAATGTTGTTCTGGAACTTATTGCATATCAGATCAGATCTTCTACTGTAGGTAGTTGTATCCCGAGCTGTTTTACTTGTAATAAGGCAATAGTTGAAGACTACCTCTGAAGGATTTTGAGGTTGATTGTTCTGAATCTTGAGACTTGTAATAATAAGTGGATGTCTTGTGATTATGGTTCGGATGATCAGAACTTTTGCTTCTAGATCCTTAAGACAAGGATCAGGGTGCATCAAAGTTGATGGACTTTCACTGTATAAGTGGCTTGTCAGGCGTCAATGATATGGGAAAGACTGTCACGTCTACATATACGTGGACAAGACTGAAAAGTCAGTACATTGCATGCGTGGCCCTATCTTTTGCTTCTCCCGAGAGGGCAGTTTAATGCGTCATTTATTGCACCACCGTCATTTGGGATTTTGAAGCCAACTCTTCATTTAACCGTTGTGACGGTCCAACTGGGTGACTCTTGGGCCTTGAAGGTCTATATATGTGGAAGAGGAGCGTACGGTTGCGCCCCATCTTTTTACTTTTGCTCTCGGACTGTTTCCCTATTGGAGAGAATTTAGATGTTTTTCAGAAAATACCGTTTATCCGGAGATAATTGACGATCTTCAGTTTGAGTTGGGAATAATTAAACTGTGGCCGAGAGTTATCCTTCCTTTTGATTCAGTCTTCAAGGAAGGATTAGAGGAGGCAAAGATCTTCTTGTCCATCTTAGCATCCGGTCGAGATTTCTTCGATGGGAGGTGGACCCTCCTTGATTCAACCGAGGCTTGGAGCATTGGTGATGAAGACGAAGGTGGGCTGCCTCCTCCCCTTTGTGACTTGGTAGAGACCCTTGCTCAAGCGAGCTTGGGTGTTATGCTGAATTTGAGGAAAACAAAGGTGGAGAATGAAAAGTCTCCTGAGACCCAAAGCCCTCATCATCCGTTGGTATTGAGATAAGCGATAGTGATGATGAAATGGCCTGGGTGCTTCTTGCTGCAGATTGGGGTTCAGGGTTCCTTCCTTTCAAATGGAGCTGGCGACGGCGGTAATGGAGGTCTGGAACTCTGGCCCCTAATGCTTTACATGAGGAAGAAAGCCATGATGCCATAGAACAAAGTGATGTCTCTGTTATAGCTTCTGTGTAATAGTTTTCCTTCCAGTTTTCTTGTATTGATGTAAACTTTTATGAATCATCAATAAAATTGAGTTCTTTCTCCTCAAGTCTGATGTTCTTTGTATTTGAATGTGCTCCTCTGGAGTTAAAACACCTTCTTGTGCCCTTCTGATGAATAACCCTTCTGTATGTTCTAAGAGTAGATCAAAGAACTTGTATAAAACTTTAAAGTTTTGAATCAAAGTACTTTAAGCCCAGTCGGTATTATAGTATTTGCTGCTTGCTAGTATATTAGCCAAATAATCTAAGTATCAGCTCTGAGGTATTCCGATCTAGGAAACTCTTTTTATCTTTGGATGGACTGGATCATAGAATTTGCGTATTGAAAATGGACCAGGCTCGAAAGGCCTGTGCATTAAAAGATTGACCAAGTGCTAAGACTTGTGCATTATAGATGGACCAAGCTCTAGAGGCCTGTGCATTAGAAGATGGACCAAGTGCTAAGACTTGTACATTATAGATGGACCAGGCTCTAGAGGCCTGTGCATTATAGATGGACCAGGCTCTGGAGGCCTGTGCATTAGATGGACCAAGTACGAAGACTTGTGCATTATATATGGACCAGGTTCTAGACGCTTGTGCATTATAGATGGACCAAGTACGGAGACTTGTGCATTATAGATGGACCAAGCTCTAGAGGCTTGTGCATTAGATGGACCAAGTACGAAGACTTGTGCATTATAGATGGACCAGGCTCTGGAGGCCTATGCATTATAAATGGACCAGGCTCTAGAGGCCTGTGCATTAGATGGACCAAGCTCTAGAGGCCTGTGCATTAGATATGGACCAAGTACTGAGACTTGTGCATTATAGATGGACCAAGCTCTAGAGGCCTGTGCATTATAGATGGACCAAGTACGAAGATTTGTGCATTATAGATGGACCTAGGCTCTAGAGGCCTGTGCATTAGATGGACCAGGCTCTGGAGGCTTGTGCATTATAGATGGACCAAGTACGAAAACTTGTGCATTATAGATGGACCAGGCTCTGGAGGCCTGTGCATTAGATGGACCAGGCTCTAGAGGCCTGTGCATTAGATATGGACCAAGTACTGAGACTTGTGCATCATAGATGGACCAGGCTCTAAAGGCCTGTGCATTATAGATGGACCAGGCTCTGGAGGCCTATGCATTAGATGGACCAAGTACGAAGACTTGTGCATTATACATGGACCAGGCTCTAGAGGCCTGTGCATTATAGATGGACCAAGTACGAAGACTTGTGCATTATAGATGGACCAGGCTTTGGCGGCCTGTGCATTAGATGGACCAAGTACAAAGACTTGTGCATTATAGATGGACCAGGCTCTGGAGGCCTGTGCATTATAGATGGACCAGGCTCTGGAGGCCTGTGCATTAGAAGGACCAGGCTCTAGAGGCTTGTGCATTAGATATGGACCAAGTACTGAGACTTGTGCATTATAGATGGACCAGCCTCTAGAGGCCTGTGCATTATAGATGGACCAAGTACGAAGACTTGTGCATTATAGATGGACCAGGCTCTGGAGGCTTGTGCATTAGATGGACCAGGCTCTGGAGGCCTGTGCATTAGATATGGACCAAGTACTGAGACTTGTGCATTATAGATGGACCAGGCTCTGGAGGCCTGTGCATTATAGATGGACCATTCTATGGAGGTATTAAAAAGGAGGAAACATCTCTATTGATAATATTTTCGTAAATGTTCCACGTTCCATGGCCGAGGGATAGGTTTCCCAGTCATGTCTTCTAGCCAGTAGGTGGTAGGCCTAACAACCTTCGTCATTCTGTAGGGGCCTTCCCAGTTCGGTGACAACTTTCCCATAGTGGGATCCTTGGTGTTTTGAAAGACTCTTCTTAAGACAAAGTCTCCGACTTGAAAGCTGCCCGTCTTGAGCCCTACCTTGGATTTGTTGACCATTTTCTGCTGATAGGCTTCCATCCTGATACTGGCTTGATCCCTTCTCTCTTCAAGAAAATCCAAATTTTCCATCAACTGCTGATAATTGGATTCTTGCTCGAAGGCTTCAGTCCTCAGAGTTGGCATACCGATCTCAACCGGGATTACTGCTTCTGTACCGTAGGCTAGTGAGAATGGAGTTTCAGAGGTGGGAGTTCTTCTGGTTGTTCGGTAGGCCCAAAGAACTCCAGGGAGTTCCTCTTCCCACTTTCCTTTGGCCTGCTCCAACCTTTTCTTTAATCAATCAAGGATCGTTCGGTTGGTGACGTCTGCTTGCCCATTTGCTTGTGGATGGCCTGGAGAAGCAAAGTGTTGCCTGATATTGAGATTTACACAGAATTTCTTGAAGCCTTTACCAGTGAACTGTGTCCCATTGTCAGAGATAATCACACGTGGTATACCGAACCTGCAAACAATGTTTTTCCAGGTGAAGCTCTCAACTTCCTTCTCTGTGATATGTGTTAGAGGTTCAGCTTCGGTCCATTTAGAGAAGTAGTCAATGGCTACCAAGAGATACTTCCTGTTAGGTGGGGCCTTTGGTAATGGACCCACGATATCCATCCCCCACTGAGCAAAGGGCCAAGGACTAGTAATCGGATAAGCTCGTGATGAGGCTGGTGTTGATACGGGGCAAATCTTTGGCATTTGTCGCACTTCTGGACATACTCCTTAGCCTGCCTTAGCATGCTAGGCTAGTAGTAGCCCTGAGTCAGAGCTCGGTGAGCTATCGTTCTTCCCCCATTATAATTCCCGCAGATACCTTCGTGTATTTCAGCCAAGACATATTGTGCTTCTTTTGGAGCTAAGCATTTTAACAAAGGTTGAGAATAAGACCTTCTATAAAGCTTGTTGTTCAGGATCAGGTACCGAGCCGCTTTGATTCGGATTCTCCTGGCTTTGTTTTTGTCTTGTGGGAGGAGCCCGAATTCTAGGTACTGGAGGATTAGAGTCATCCAGTTCTGGAGCTGTTCAACAATTTGGGCAACTTAGGCTTCCTCTATGCTGGGTCCTGGCTGATAGGAGATTTTTATCGTGGAGTTTGCTTCAGACTTGAGGCGGGACGCCATGTTTGCCAAGGCATCTGCTCTGCAGTTCTGGCTTCTTTCTATTTTTTGAATAGTGAATGTTTGGAAGGAATGCCTCAAGTGGTTCACCAGTTCGGAGTACCGAAGCATCCTATCATTTTTAATGGAGAATTCTCCTAGGACTTGGCTTACAACTAGTTGGGAGTCTGAGAAGACTTTAAGGTTCAGAACCTCGCGTTCCAGAGCCAACTTCATGCCTAGGATTATGGCTTCATATTCTGCTTCATTGTTGGAAGCTTTGAATCCTAGGCTGACTACTTTTTCTGACGAGAGCCCATTAGGGGACTGTCGTACCAGGCCTACTCCTGAGCCCTGATCGGTTGACGATCCATCGATGTAGAGGAGCTAGGTTCCTGAAGTTTCAATGAGCTGTGCCTTGTCTTAAAGTGCCGGGGTGAACTCGGCAACAAAATCAGCCAAGGCCTGCCCTTTGATGGAGTTTCGTGGCACATAGGATATGTCAAATTCCCCTAACTCCACAGACCACTTTACTAATCTTCCCGACACCTCAGGCTTCCTCAATATTGACTTCAGAGGATAGACAGTTGGGATTTCAACTGGATGAGCTTGGAAATAGGGTCGGAGTTTCCGGGTTGATATCACCAAAGCGAAGGCTAGCTTTTCCACTTCTGGATATCTCTTTTCTATGTCGAGTAGTGCCCTACTGACGTAGAATATGGGCCTCTGTACTCCCTTGTCCTGTCTGACTAATGCAGAGCTGATCGCGTTTTTAGAGACTACAAGGTACAAGAGTAGCTTTTCCCCTTGTACTGGTTTTGACAGGAGTTTTGAAGAGCCTAGATACTCCTTCAGCTCTTGAAAAGCTTTCTTACACTCTTCTGTCCACTGTAGAGCTTTGTTGCCCTTCAGAGCTTTGAAGAAAGGTAGGCAACGATCAGTGGATTTGGAGATAAATCTGCTTAGTGCTGCAATTCTGCCATTCAGTGCCTGAATGTCTTTTCTGGTTTTCGGTGACTTCAGTCCAATCAGAGTTTGGATTTGAGTGGGGTCCGCTTCGATACCCCTTTGAGAGACAATGTATCCCAAAAATTTTCCCTTCGTCACCCCGAAGGTACATTTCGAGGGGTTGAGCTTCATCTTGTGTTGTTTTAGGATATCGAAGGTCTGGGCTAAGTGCTGGAGGTGACTACCCTTCCGCAGACTTTTGACTAGCATATCATCAATGTATACCTCCATGGTATTGCCGAGCAGCGGGCTGAACATCTTGTTCACCAGCCGCTGGTATGTGGCTCAAGCGTTCTTCAGACCGAAAGGCATTACTCTATAGCAGTAGAGACCTCGTTCGGTTATGAAGGCTGTCTTCTCCTGGTCTGGAGGGTACATCTGAATTTGGTTATACCCAGAATAGACATCCATAAAGCTCATGAGCTCATGCCCCGCGGTGGCATCAACCAGCTGATCTATCCTTGGCAGTGGAAAGCTGTCTTTGGGGCACGCCTTGTTGAGGTCTGTATAATCAACACAGACTCTCCACTTGCCATTTTTCTTCTTGACCAGGACGGTGTTGGCTAGCCACTCGGGGTAGAACACTTCTCGTATCATCCTGGCTTCAAGTAGCCTCTGGACTTCTTCATTTATGATCCGATGCCGCTCTGGAGCAATCGGTCTTCTCTTCTGTCTGACTGGCAGGTGATCTGGATCCACCATCAGCTTGTGAATTATGAGGTTAGGATCTATTTCTTCCATATCTTTGGTCTCCCAAGCAAACATAGAGAGGTTGTCTTTCAGAAACCTGACTATCTTCTCTTGCTCGGTGTGTGTCAAATCTGGGCCGATGTATAAATAGCGCCCCTCTGATTCTGAACTAACCAACACTTTGATGGGCTCGCCAATGGGCTTGGCTCGGCTGTCTTGTCCCCTTGGGCTTAGGGGTTCTTCGATGCTAGATGGGCAACCTTCTTCCTCGAGAGTGTGGGAGAGAACCGGATCAGCATAGTCCTCGAGTATACTGTAATTGCTATTTGGCCGTCCTCTCCTTGAATGCAATGGCATGGCACTCCTGAAAAGTCGGCTGACACCCTCTGACAGAGTGAACATTCTGATTGTGAACATATTTTAGACATTGATGGAGGGTCGAGGTGACAGCCCCTATCTGGTGCAACCATGGTCTCCTAATTATGGCATTGTAGGGAGATTTCATATAAAACACCATGTACTCTGAGATGGTGGTTTTCTACCCTTCTCCTTCTCCTACAGTAGTAGGAAGGTCGATTCTTCCCAATGGGCTGCTGAGATTGCCATCAAAGGCTGCCATTACGGCAGTAGTAGGCTTGATGTTATCGTGGTCCACTCCCATCTGTTTAAGTGGCTCATGGAACAATATGTTAACGGAGTTGCCGGTATCAACCAGGACTCATCTGATCTCGAAGTTGGCAATCATGAGGGTGATGACGAGGGCATCACTGTGAGGACAGTGTACCCCAGCCAGGTCCTACTGCGTGAACTGGATCTCTGGCTCTAGTTTAAGCCTTTTTTCAACATTGGAGATCTGCAATACGTCTAGGGCAGCCCTGGCCTCCCGAGCATACCTCTTTCTTGCCCTGTTTGACATTTTTGTAATTGGGGAGTCAGCATAGGAGGACGTATATAACATGGTTATTCTGCCTCTGAGGTTCGTTTCGTCCTTCCCTTTGCTCCTATCTCTGTTCGGGCCTCTGGTCTAGCCGTTGTTGAGGCTTGTCTTCTTGGGGGTTCTGCTTTCCATCCTGCTTGATGAACTCCCGAAGACGTCCTTTCTTTATGAGTTTCTCAATCTCATATCGAAGAGTCCTGCATGAGTTAGTCGTATGTCCATGATCTTTACGAAAATTACAGTACTTACTTTGGTCCCGAAGGCTGGGATCTCCTTTGATTGGCTCTAGCCATCTCAGGTTTTCCCGATCTCGGATCTGCTGGAGTACCTGATTCGGTGTAGTGTTCAGAGAGGTAAAGTTAGTGAACTCCCTTAGTCCGAAGTTATAAACAACCCTGAGTGCTGTTCTCTTTTCTGGACTCCTGGCCCTCTTCTTGTTAGAGTCTCTTCTGTGGTCCTCCTTCTTATGATCCTCCCTCTTCGGGTTATCCTTTTGGTTCTACTCTTTGCTCTTCTGGGATGTGCGGTTGGCTTTTTCCAAGTTGGTGTACTTCCTGGCCCGGTCCATTAATGCCACTATGTCGGCAGGAGGGCTTTCGGTTAATGAATCTCTGAAGCCACCGTGAGCAAGTCCAGCAGTTAGAGCAGCTACAAGGAATCTTGGGTTGCAGTCGGTGATCTCTATGAGTTCGGCATTAAAACGTGCAATATAGGCTCTGAGGGACTCTTCCTTAGTCTGCTTGACATTCAACAGGAATTTTGGTCCCCTTCTGAGCCTTCTGCCGGTCATAAATCTGTCCAAGAATTGCCTACCGAGCTCATAGAAGCCGGTAATTGAGTTCGGAGGGAGGTGGTGGAACCATTTCAGAGCAGTTCCCTTCAAGCTGGTAATGAACGTTCGGCACATAAAAGCATCAGAGGCCCCATGGAGGGCCATCGTATGCTGGTAGTGCGAGAGATGGTCTCCTAGGTCTCTAGATCCATCATACAGGGTGAACTTGGCACCGTGAACTTTCTGGGCCTTTCTTCTGACATGATGGCATGAGTGAATAGAGTGGCAAGTCTTCTGAGCAGCCTGGCCAACTCATCCTACTCTGGAGGGTTCTGGGGACCTCTCAAAGCAATTGTTCGGTCCATAGATTCAGCAATTTCTTCTACCTTCCATGGGTCTCTGAATCTGACATCTTGTGAACCTTGCTTTACAGCCTCGGCTTCAGGCTAGTCGGGCTGAGTACGTCCCTCGGACAGAAGAGGGTTACGAACCGGAGGGATTGGTGCTGCATGGGGAGGAGGCTCCTGTGGTGCCGGATGTGCTCCTGAAGCCCTTGGAGTTGGGGCTCTAATAGTGCTCCAGTAATGGATGTTAGGGATGAAGGCTAATGTTTCCCAGCCTGGGGCTGCTGACGGCTGTGGATCTCTACCAACGCGAGCAACACCCGGGGGGTGCCCAAGCTGGTTATTTGGAGCCTGCTCATGAGGCTCCTCATTTTTAGTGGTAATAGGAGGTTGTGTTCCCGCAGCGAAGCTGACCGGCAGGTTAGGAGGACCCGTTGCTTGATTCTGTGTGAGTGTTGCCAGTGTTCTAGTTATGGCAAGCAACTGTTCCTGCACCAGTTCATTGTGTCGTTTGATCGATTCGATCTCTTGTCGCATGGGATCAACCGTTGGCCCCCTTGCTCATGAAGCAAGGGCCGACGTTGAGAGCTTTGCGGATTCTGAGTATTTTGTCTCTGTCGGAGATTTGGGGCCATAGTTTTCTGGTGAGGGAAAATATAAGTTTGTGAATAGAGCACTTGGAGATTAGTCGTTTCCACAGATGGTGCCAAACTGATGCTGCACTTTTCAACTCGCAATAAATCTAGGCTCCTCGACCTATATAACACTCAAAAGGGGGGATCAGAGGACCACCAGATTGGCTCCAGCGGTAGCCGCTCCGATGCTTAAATAAGTAAATGGAATTGAAAAGACTATATTGAAAGCCAAAGAATGAGCATAAAAATAAAGCGTACCTTTAGGGTTTAATTTATAGATCGTGGCCTTCCTAAGTTGATTAGGATTCGGAGCCATGAATATAGGGATTTGATCATCGGATATTGCAGTTACCTTGTGGAGTCTTGTGTCATAGATGGAGATAATCATAAATAATAGTTTCCTTGTTGTAGACTGTTTCCGTGTTGAAGACGGTTTCCTTATTCCCTGTTCGACAATTATTAAGGAGACCATAAGGTCAAAATCATCCGAAACACTGAGTGAATATTGCAGAGACTAAGCTCTGTAGGATATGTATATGAGAATGCCCTGAAGGCTGTGACTGCTCTGTATGCCCTGAAGGCTGTGACTGCTCTATATGACCGAGTTTACCGGTTCTGTAAGCACACGTGTCTCAAGATAATTGGTGTGTCTCTTTATGGTATATCATTTTAGATAGAACATGAATGAGTTTAGGTTCTGTTTAGATAGATGGTTCTATCGTCTGTTTTGGATTTTTTTATGTTTTAAGTAGATTTTTGAAATAATTCAATATTTATTTGAACTTTTTGAAACATCCGTTTAAATATTTTCAAGATTAAAACGGACGTTTTGAAAAAGTGTCAATAAATAACTTTTTTCAAAATTTCTATTTCAAAACACCCATTTCTTAAACGCACTTTTCCACCGTCCTTCCAAACAAGTACTAAATATGAGTACATGCCAAAAATAATTCTTATTTAATTAATTAAAATTTAATAAAATTAGGCTAAATTAATTATATTTCGTATCAAAATTTTTACTAAACTTAACTTGAAAGGTTGATTAGTACTTAAGAAATTCTCTTATTAAACTACTTGGACAATAAATTCAAATATATCAATCATTTGGAGTAAAATTGATGTAAAACAAATGACAGGAGAATTCATGCAATAATGGAAGAGTAAGAAGTCCAATTAAAGTCATTTACACATTTCTTCAGACTTTCTTGTCTTGTAAGACTTCTTGATTGTTAAGTTCATAATTATAGTGAAAGCGATTTCAAAAATTTATTTAGATCTTTTCTTTACTAAATCATACAATCTTGAAAAAAAGGTTTAGAATTACATTATTCTTGATAATCTTAATTGTTGAAAAATCCTTCTTGAGAGTTTTTTCATCTTTTTCCTCTATGCAAGTTGTACACCAGAGAGGAGAGTGGACTCATTTTCTACTCTTTTGCAAGAAATTAAAATTTTGTTGTTGTGTATGACTTTCTCCCTTCTATCATATATTTATAGGGGTTTGTAAAATTAGGGCAAAATGAGGGATCTAGGGTCGCACCAAATTAGCTCTAATTAGTCAATTAATTTATAATTAACTCTTAATTGATTAATAACTAATTAATTTCACTAAATAATTAGAATTGCACTCTAATTTGGTAAAATAGAGAAAAATCCAAAATCACTGAACATATACAATGGGCCCTTTTACTTGGATATCAATAATTAGAATTTATACTTATACACCGTCAAACTAATTTTTAATTATTTTTACAACTTAATTCACTAATTATTAATCATTATATTGAATTAATACATTAGTGATATCATTCTCTCTAATTTAAAGAGTGTAGATTTCATCTTGAGAATATGTGTTTCCACAATCTTAATAATGATTTTCCAAGATACCGAGGTGTTGATCTAAGAGATTTCACTCATTGGTAATTCAAAGTCATCACTATTAAGAACTTGAGTCCACTATTATCTCAGGATTAAGAACTTATTGCGAATAGTGAATATAAGAATCAGACTAAAGATGACAGTTTTATATGACATGTTTCTTATATTGATCTAGTTCAATGTATTCCAAATACACCAATATAATAACTCAAAGTCCACTACTATAGTGGTTAAGATAAACCATCCTATCAAATAGAGGTCAAATGTAAAGATTCGAAAATTTGGAATAGAATTTTTTTTTTTTTTTGAACGCTATGTGAATGTCCTTAATTTCTAATTAATTTAATTTTGAAAAAAAAATAATAATAAAAATGACATAAGACGCGAACGGACACCCAGAGACGTCAAAACAAATAATACTGATATTGAGCCAGCTTTATACCAACTTTATTTACATTCAAAATTAATATATGAAAAATAAAATAAAATAAAAAATAAAAATATGTGTAATAGTATACATGAATAAAATATAAAGTATGGTATAATATATATATATATATATGGGTGTGTGGTGGAAAATGAATAAAAGAAGAAAAGAGGGAAAGAAAAAGAAAAGAGAAAAGAGAAAAGAAGAAAAGGGGATGGTACAGGTCTCGGCTGAGGGAGAACGGCAGAACAGGGGAGGAGGAAAGGGAGAAGAAAAGAGAGAGAAAAAGGAAGGAGAGAAAGAGGGAGAGAGAAAGGGCGATTGAAGGCTGTTGGGGGAGGTTGGAGCTCCGACAGAGAGCCGTCGGAGGAGATCGAGGGTTCTGGTGAGGAGTCTGTGCGACGGGAGCCGCGGGGCTTCGTGGGAAAAATCCGGCAGGTTGGTGCGGCGGACGGCTAACCGACGGTGAGTAATTTGGTGAAGAAGATCAAGGCAAGGGGGGGCGACGGATTTGTGACGGGTTTGCGACGGGTTTTGGATTGCGATTGGGGTTACGATTCTGTGATTTGTGTTGCGATTTTGTGTGTGTGGCTGTTCGGGTTTGACGCAGAGCAGGAGATGGAGCAGGTTGTTGTTACGGTTGTGGTGTATGGCTACGGCTGTAGGGGTTGTGGTACAGGGTTGCGTGTATATGTACGTATATATGTATATCTATGTGTGTATGTGTTTGGGTATTGTTAGAGCAGAGGGGAAAAACTGAAACAGGGAGAGTGGCGGTGCAGTGCAGCAATATGTAGATCATATATGGTGTGCTTGTGTCGTTGGAACAAGGGAAGAGAGAGAGTGAGGACCGCAGCAGCAGCGCTGCAGCAGGCACGGCGTGCAGTGCTGTGTGTGGTGCGTTAGTGGTGGTTCAGGTGTCTTGGTTCCGTGAGATTTAATATATGTATGTGTGTGATCGTGTTGCAGGCATTTATATCTATATATATATATATATAAGTATATTGTGTGGATGTACGGATTTGTGACTCGAAGTTGTGCGTGGTTGTTGTGGTTGTGTGACTCGAGATTGAGCGTGTGGAGGTTGCAGTTTTTGTGGCTCGGGATTGTGTGTGATGTTACGATTTTGTGGGGGTTTCCCTGTTTCCTGCCATTTCCAGTTAAGAACAGAGGTGGATTAGGGGCTGGTTTGTGCAGCGGTATTGATCACCGTTTTGCCCCGGTTACATCTCGAGATCTTTGAGTGGGAATGAGGAAGTTCAGCCGGGATAAATTATATGTTGCTTTGATGGTGCGTAGTTGGAGTCCTACGCGTGGTGTTGGGTCAGGAGGTGGAGTTTTTGTATAGCTTGTTAGTTTGTGATTGCTGTGGTGAATTGAAAGGTTTAAGTGCGAGTGATGCTCGGTGTTGGATGGTTTGAACACCGAATTTCAAATAGTTGGTGAATGTGAGTCCTACAGGGGTGCTGCAACACCTGTTGTTCAAGGTGGACTGAGTTTAGTGAGAAATTTAAATACTAGTCTTGTTGATGTGATTTTAGAGTGGATTTGTTGATCAGGTTCTGCGGCTGGTATTCATGGGTTGAAACAGTGGCTTGGAAAGGGCGGATTGTGATTAGAATTGGATGGATGATTGAGGGGACTGATTCACATGAGGAAGTTGCCGGAATTGCAACCTGGTTGGAAAAGTTACAGTTGGAAGATAGCTCACTCAATTTCAAGCAGAGAAGTTATTGTCCGTTCATCTAGAGAGTTGACTGAGCCTGGAACTTTATTCAAAAACTTAATGGCCATCCTTCAGGATGTTGTTATCTGTTATGATGGCACGGTGAGGAATGTACTTAGTAATTCGATTATCCAATTTAAGTATGGGGTCAAGGCTAAAGAAGCTGATGAAACTGGATTTAAAACGGTTGGCCGACTCGATCAACCTGCGGGTGTGTTTTCTTCAACTGCTGAACCATGGACTGGAGAGCAACCTCAAACTCGGGATGCACGAGGGTTTGGTTCACGCTTGACTGCAAATTCTCCAAAGATTGGCTGAGTGGAGATAAGCATAAGCTTGATATGATTCCAGTGGAGGACTAAGTTACTTACGGGTTGATTGGATTGCATAGTGGACACCGCTTAGTAGGGTTGTGACCAACCCTATCAGGTATGATATTTTATTAATGTGAGAAATGAGATTAAGCTTAGGAGTATTTGATAAGATGATTGAATGTTCTCTATGCATAATTGCTATTAGGAAACCACTTAGAATTTGATTGTTTATATGCTTACGTGTTCTTTATGAATCTGTGGGTGTTATGATTTACTTCTTGAGTTGTCATCATATGTGATTTATGTTTTAGAAGGATCGCTGATATTGCGACATGTAGAATTGTATAAGTGTTGGGATTGATCGAGCATGACACGTAGATTTATGGATGAAATCTTGTAATTTAAATGCTATTGTTAATCTTAAATGTAATGCATTATTTAAAGCATGTTGCATATGCTTATGAAAGGGATGTTTCATTTGAACGGTATCATTGCATGATGAAATCATGGCATATTGGCATCGTGTGATTTCTTGAAAGCATAGTGTGGGTTAGCACGAGGTGCTGGTGCATTATGAGGGTGCAGATCCTGTGGTGAAAAACCCAAAATTGGCCATTAGGTACTCGCATGCCTGACGGGTTCCGGACCGTGAAGCGAGACATACGTGGCGGTACTCATGCCAGCGGGGAAGGACCGCATCATGAGACATGGGTGGGCATAGAGTTGCATGGGTGTGTCACGCATACTGCTTATATACTGTATATTGTTCATATACTGTCATCATGACATCGAATGCCATATAGAAATAACTGTACACTTGCACATGTCACGACCTTAGTTTTGTTTCCTGCATTAGTATTATGTCATACCAGCATGTTGTCGCTGACCCATTCGTGGGCACAGGTTTCAGATAAAGCTCCTGGCACGCGGGACTTGATGAAATCTTGGAGAAAGGAGAGGAAATGAATTTGGAAGAATATTTGGGCCCTTGGGGCGTATTTAGACATTATAAAAGATTGGTGTATTTCTGAAAAGAATGGAAATGACATTGTATATTGTAATAAATAATGAATTTGTGATCTTTTAGTTTAAGTGTAGGAGTAGATGTGATGGATTGTATAAGTAGGTGATGTATATTTAACTTTGATAGAGTTGTGGCCATCGAGTGAGGATGGATTGTAACTGTTGTATGTATATATGTTGTATTGTGTTTATCAGGGGGAAAAGGTTCGAAAAACAAAGGAGGTGCTGCCGAAATTTTTAGAAAATTAAAGAACTCTATTTAATTTGACGTAAATTCATAAATCTGTTTAATTATCTTTTATTTTATTTACTTTCTGTTCGTCAGTCGCACCTCGGGTTTCGGTCAGAAATTCGGGGCGTGACATCAAATGTATTACAATTTTACAGACAAGATATCCAGTCTCATCAGTGACTATGAACAATTTTAGAATTACTTGATCATAAGTTCATATGTCTTGTACGTAAATTTCATTTATATACATGAATTATTTTCAATAACAATTCAATTACTAACCATATCATGGTATAAAATAACAACATCCACATGTACGATAGTATAAAACTCAATAATAATAAATCAAATTTATTAAATAATAACAAAATGTCTTAGATGTGAGAGAGCATACATGTTAATAGTCTTCACTTCAACACTAGCAATATCCACATGACTCAACGTGACTTGACTACTACGATTCTAAAAGTTACGTAATTTAAAAAAAAATCATCAATATAAAATTATATAATTTTCCTAACACATAATAAAATAACTAAACAAAATTCATGCTACCGCATAAATACTTTCAAAAAAAAATTATTGTGCTGAATTGAATTGAGTTTATTTGTTTAAATATTTACGTTTACTGCACAATAAAAAAACCAACAAGCCACTTTTTTCATATATATATTTCATTCATCACACTGGATAGAAATCATAATCCAATTTGTCCCATATTTCTCCACAATATCATATTTCTTTATAATTATCCTTGATAAAAGATATTACAATAGTTTCACGTAATCATGGTTCTGTTCTTTAAATTGACAATTTACCTCATTTATGGTAAAAAAATGTTGAAAATCTACTGATCATTCATGACTACTATATAAGTTGTAGAGAGTTGCCTTCAAATACGTTCAACTTGTTTGAAAGTTTTAGAGAGGAAAAAAAAAATTAAATAGAAGGGAATAAAAGAATAAAAGAAAAGAAAAGAAAACATTGATCTTCACGTTATTTAAATGTTTAAGAGAAAAAAAAATAAGAAAATTATTATCACTTGTTTGAATAATTAGTAGAAAAGAAAATGGATATTATTATTTGACAATTTTACCTTTTTTATTTGACAATTTTTAATTTTTAAATTATTCATTTAAGATTATTTTTTATATTTAAAAAAAATCATTAATTGAATTTTCTTTTTTCTCTAAATTACTTAAACTTTCTCGTTTAATTTTTTATTTTTTTCATTATAAATATCCAAACAAAAAAAAAAACTTTATTCTTCAATCTTTTCTTTTCAACCATCCCATCGAAATAAACTGTTAGTAACAATCAAGAATTCAAAACAAGAAAGGAATAGAAAAGCACTAAGAATTATTTATAATTTAATTGAAAGAAAAGCTTTAAAGATGGCTACACTCGTGAATCACAATCCTCCATTAATAATGAATGTTATGGCTTTTATCTTTAGCATTAATTGCCTTTCAAGTTTGATATTTTAAGAGGTAGGCACCCTTTTGCTTTCACATCTCTTCCTTTTCTCAAGAAAGACACAGACAATATATGGAGAGGATCTTAGTTCATCTACCATGAAATTAGTTAGCTTTCTTATGCAACAAAATCTCTCCATAATCTTGTCTTGTAGATATTTGTTAACCATATTGTTTTGAGTCATGCATTTAAATATGAGTCTTTAAAATCTAAACACTAGATGTCCTTATCAATACAAATGATGTAAAATAAGAGGCAGAGGCTTTTAAAACACAACAGAAATATTTCAAGTTCTATTATAAGAAAAAGTATTAGTAGAGTTGGTCAGTTCACGTTTTTGGGAGCGGAGGCTTTTGAAACACAATGAGAATGTTTTAAGTCCCATTATAAGAAAAAGTCATAATAGACACAGAGTTGGTCAGTCACATTTTTGAGAACGGAGATCATTTCTTGACCCAAAACAGAGAAACGAACAATACTCATCACTTCGTTATAACCAAAGCTACCACAGCATAAAACAACTTCATTTAGGCCTTCAATTGCACTTTTTTGCTATTTATAATAATTTTTATTTTCGTAAGTACTTTGTTTAAGAAAGTCTGAATTGACTTATTCTTATGACTATAGTTTCCTAGTATGATAAGGTTTCTAGTTTTCTAAAAAAACCCCAATTTTTACCACTTTTGAATTTTTTTTCTCTTTTTCGTAATTATTATAGTTTCCTAATTGTAATGGGACTAATAGAAGGAATTAGTAGATTCCTATTCAAATTAGTAATACTCTTAGCTTATATATAAGATGTAAAACAGTCTTTATTATTTAGATTATCAAAATAATTATTTATGTTTAAAAATTTGAGATTTGTTCTTTTTGGGCAAGGAGTCTCTTTTATTCTTAGTTACTAAGAAATTCAATGTATTGAATTCTCCTTCACGTTCTGCTATGTGTTAAGAAAAATACTAGTAAGTCAATCATAGTTCTTTTTTCTTCCAAAAACTCTATTCCTTGTAATATTTTTTTATTAAATTTAACTTTTAAATGATGTAGCAATGTATCATTTATGCAAGTGCAAAATCAAGAAAAAAAGTACAAAGGGTCCAGAAATTTTTTGAAAACAATTTTAGTCAGAACTTTGGGTTGAGTTAAAATTTTGGACAAAAATTAGAGAAATGATGGGTAAAAATTAGGTTGGGGTTGAAAAATGCCAAAATTTTACATGTATAAAAAATATTTTCCAAAATTTGGGGAGGGCTAGAGCCCGGCCTAACCCTCTGTTAATTAAGCATAACCGGACCGAATCGGCCGATTTAACTGGTTGAATCAGAAACTGGGTATTAAACCGGTTCGGTTCGACTAATATACTGTTTTTGCTAAAGAATTGGATAAAACTAGTTGAATTAGTCGATTTTTAAAAAAAATCAAGTGAACCGACTACTTTTAAAACAAAAACTAGTTGAACCACTTTTTGTCTTCATATTACCTACAACTTTTTTTTTTTCACAAAACTTCTTATATTTGACGATTAAATAATGAAATTTGGTATAAAATAAGATATTGTTGCATGTATTTTTATTATATATACAAATATATAAAACTTATACATTAAGATTGTTGTCACGCCCCGAATTCCAGCGAACCCGAGGCGCGAGTAACGAGATAAAGGAAAATAAAATAAAATAAAATAAAAAAAAGAAATAAAAGATAATAATAACATTCTCATACATTCTGTACACTGTTCTGATACATACATAGGTCTAGTCCACTTGCTTACAACATGTAAGATGAAATACGGTCTTGGGCTTATGCCCTTATACAATATCAAAAACAAACGCCCCTTGGGCCTAACACAGTCCCTAGTCAGATCATCTCCACGTCTCGTACTGCTGGGACATCATCTGAAATGTTGCCCCACTAAAGGGGTCAGCTCAACATGCTGGTACAATATAATGCTAATGCAAGAAACAAAACCAAGGTCGTGGCATGTGCAAGTGTACAGTTATTTCTATATGGCATTCGATATCATGATGACAGGATATGAACAATGTACAGTATATAAGCAGTATGCGTGACACACCCATGCAACTCTATGCCCACCCATGTCTCATGATACGGTCCTTCCCCATCGGCATGAGTACCTTGTATGTCTCGCTTCACGGTCCGGAATCCGTCAGGCTGGCAAGTACCTATTGGCCGATTTTGGGTTTTTCACCACAGGATCTGCACCCTCATAATGCAAAGCACCAAGTGCTTACCCACGCCATGTCCAAGGAATCACACTATGCCAATATGTTCTGATTTCATCATGTCATAATGTAATCCCAATGATGCATCTCATTCATACATAAGGCATGTCTTCAAGTACACAATTTATAATATCAACAGTTCTTCAAAGCATATGATTCACACACTACACTAACACATATGATATACACAAAATCATCATCCAACTTAACAAGATAGCATGTAGCACATAAGCATGTAAACACTCAAGCAAACATGTGAACAATCAAGGCAGCAAAGCAAGTATTCCTAATCTCAATTATATTTCTTACTTAGCACAATATATCGTACCTGATAATCGATCTCAACTCAAGAAGGTGTACTCGAAGTATGGTAGAATCACAGTGAGAATGCCGAAGGTCAGATCACCTTCTCCTTGCCCTCTCGTGTTCCTAAAATCATAACATGAGATTCAGTTCATTGTCATTTGAATTATGCTATTCATCAAATTTTATGTCTTTAATTCATAAGTTTCTATTTTGCTAAATTAGACTCTACTATTGAGTCCGGAACGTCGAAGAAAATAAGTTTAGGCTTTTGTAGAATTCAATTCGGATACCTGGGTTCAAAAGGGCAAAACAGTCATTTTGCACCTTACACGGGTCCTTACATTTCGTGACCTCTTTCCACAAATCGGACCCCACGGTTGAGTCCGGAATGCTCGAGATAATAAAGTTTCACTATTTGTTTACTAAATTCGGAGTTCGTTTGACTGTACTTTAATTTAGGGGCATTTTGGTAATTTTATATGTTACTACGGGTCTTTTATTTTTCGGGACCCCGTCTCGTAAAACGGACCTCACCATTGGCCTCAGAATGGCCGAGATAGTCAAAATACACTAATGACTTGCCTCATTTGGACTTCGAATTAATTTAGAATATTTAATTAATTAAATTAATTTAATTAAATAATTAATTAATTAACTTAATTAATATTTTATTAATAATTTAATCAGAGGGTCAGATTACAATTTCCCTAAAGTTCAGGGGTCGAAGTGGAATTTCAGAAAGTTCTGGATCAATTTTCAATTATCAAAAGTTCAAGGGCAAAATTGTAATTTGTAAAACCCTATTCTATATTCGGATAACCAAACAGGGATAGGGTCAAAACTGGGATAGGATATCCCTATCTCCAATAAGATTTTCAATTTCAATTTATCATCCCTATTGCCAAACACTCCCATTCCCCCTTTTAATTTAAAACCAGAATGCGACACGTGGCAGGGGCGAACCGGCCCAAGCCCGACCCGACCCGAACCGACCCGACCCAGGTCCAGAATAGCCCCCCCTTCGTCCCCGATTTTCTGGTGATGGCCAATAGGGTTCCGGCGCCGGCGACCGGTCTCCGGTGACTTTTCCAAGGTTTTAAAATGCCATTTTCTTCTATTCTTTTAGGGGGTTCCATTCCTATGGTTGGTTTTTGGTTTGGCCCTTTAAATCTTCACGAAATAGCCCCAAACCGTAGCTCCGGTCAACCATGTTTTCTTGATTTCGAGCTTGGTCCTTAACTGTTTCGGTCTCTATTCTTCTCTAATGAGTTTCTGCACCTAATGAGGTTTGCTTCCTATCATTTAAAACGAGTTCAACACATAAAATATCACAACTCATTTCTCCTAGCCGTGACCTGCAACTCCCCATTTCTCCCTCTTCCCTTAACCATTTTGATTGATTCTTGTTGCGTTAAACTCCATTTTTCAAACCCTATAAGGCCCTACGATTTAAATCGACCATCATGCTAGAAAAAAAATAAAACAGAAGCTAGACCTGGGCATACCTATTTTCGGGTTTCTCCTTGTTGTAGCTCTTCCCCTCTTTCCTTCCTCCTCTTGGTCACTCCTGCTTCTTCAGAACTCTCTCTCCCTTGCTCTCAGTCTTTCCTTTCTTCTCTTTTCTTTTCTTCCCACCCGAGACCACCTTATGCATCACAACTCAATCTCACACGTCTCTCTCTCTCTGACCTCTATCACTCTATATCAACCACTTTCCTTCCCCCAAAATGCAGCTTTGCATTTAATGCAAAGCTGCTCTACTCTAGCATATATATATATATATATATATATATATATATATATATATATATATAGCTCACTTCTCTCACACACTAGACACACACCAAACACACACACCCAGCCGACACTACACACCTCACACACTAGGTCTGCCACCTCACACACACTGCCAAATGCATTTATATACATATACATACTCATATACATGTACACAAAATTAAAATATATACATATACATACTCACATCCATGCATACATGATAGATATCACATATAATCACACATTCCATTTTAATAACAATAATAATAATAATAATAATAATAATAATGATGATAATTAATAATAACCATGAAAATTTATATATTAAAAAAAAAATTTTCAGGTTATTACAATTGTCGCGACTCAAAACCTATCCTATACAGATTAGGGGCAACGACCGACACTGCCACTTAAATAGGCCGTACAGAATCAAATGAATTGTACAAGAGTGATAAAAAAAATTTCTTTTTCTTTATATTAATGAATCATTAAATGCGGAAGCTATACCAATGCAATTCATCTAATCACAAACCGAACTCCAATAACTATCAATCAAATATCTCCAAGTACAATTTTGATCATCATAATTCACCAATCAAGTCTAACATCATTACTAATAATACAATATTAAAATACCTAATATTAAGATCAGCCTTACAGAGTACATGTTTAAATTATGACTTGGAGTTTACATCATCAATATTGCTTACAATAACATCACTAGCTCCACTAGTCTCCTCATTGCATTTCCTCCCATATGGTGCTACCTGAAAAATTGTTATAAATATGAAGTGAGCTAATGGGACAAGGTTAGTTTGGGTAATAGAATACAACCAAATGACAAGCGAAAAGATATGTGTACCAATAGCTAGTCATAATGAAAATAGATCAACCAAGATGACCCATGGATCCAAAAGGCATATCCCAAAGCAATTTGATACAGGTAGTGTAAACGATTTAACAAATCAATAATAGGAATTTCGCTTGTACAACAATCAACTGTCAAATATCACAAGATATCACAAATTGCCAAATCGAATCCAATGATAGGCTTGCAAAGTGTATCAACAACCAAAGAGTGCATCATTATAATATGTTCAATAAAAGATATGAGATACTAACAAAATAGATACTATCAATCAGAAGGGCCCGGCTACCCTTAAAAGCATTCATTCAGGTTTACCCGTCATCGGGTTCTTGAATAGCGCTAGAACTCTTTACATATATCATATCCTCCATGGACTAAGTATTGGGCATCATTCCCAATCACCGACCCGTAGGTCCATATTAGCATCTATAGAATCAAGATGGACGTTGTGACAAACAAAACTCCCTGCACTCATAATACTATCATGATCAACAGAATTCCACAAAGGATATACATATATGTGGAATAACAAATTCTCAACAGTGAGAAACATAGCAATTTTCTAATATCTAAAGCAAGGTATAGAAATGAACAAGTAATCACATCAAGACATTGACAATTGAATTCTCACATATTCACAAGATAAAATAGGTATCAAATTGTAGAATCAACAAATGTTAGGTATGTATAAGAATACAAATTGGCAACATCGAAGAAATAAAATTATGACATGGCTAATAATCGCCACATATTAGAGTTCGGGTTTACTTACATTAGATTTTTAGCATTGCATTCCCATGTGGGTACCATAGTAGTTATCTCATACCCTTGTTCCATTTTTTCATCATTTGGGTGATCCTATAACCATAGATAAAAAATACATAGCATAATGAATTAGTATTCATCCTAATCCCAAACATTGTTATTTAGTTTTTTAAGTTCTTTTGAACTTAGTCTATTCAATTAAGGGTCTTCAAATTCCCCATTTACTGTTCCTTGATGCCTTATAACTTATTTGGCCATTCAAAGGTATTATGGTAATTTATATCTTTTAATGTCCCTTATCTTCCTGTACGCAAATTTACATATTCAAGCTCTATTTTAAGTATATTCGGTCCTTATAACATTTATGTGGACTTATTAATTTCATTTTTACACTTCTAGTAACTTCATTAAGTCCTGAGGATGTACTCATCATTTTTTTAGTTTGTTAGTGAGTCTTATTTTCCTCAAAGGAACGTTACTATCAAGTCCTGAATATTGAATATAATTAATTTAGGCTTTTTCGGATCTCAATTTACATTTATGTGACTTACGTTATGCCTAAGGGCATTGTCACGCCCCGAATTCCAACAAACCCGAGGCGCGAGTAACGAGACAAAAGAAAATAAAATAATAAAGAAATAAAGACAATTAAGGACAATCACATACATTCCATACACTGTTCTGATACATTACATAGGGTCTGGTCCATTTGTTCACGACATACAAAATAAGAAATAGTCTCGGGCTTATGCCCTTATACACATTACATGCGCCCCTCGGGCCAAACATAATCCACAATCACATCATCTCTAAATCTCGCCAACTGGAGCGTCATCTGAAATGTTTGTCCCACGAATGGGTCAGCTCAACTACTGGTACAATATAATGCTAATGCAAGAAACAAAATTAAGGGCCTAGCATGTGCAAGTGTACAGTTATTTCTATATGGCATTCAATATCATTATGGCAGCGCATGAACAGTATACAGTATTTGAGCAGTATGCGTGACACACCCTATGCAACTCTATGCCCACCCATGTCTCATGATACGGTCCTTCTCCACTGGCATGAGTACTGCCACGTATGTCTCGCTTCACGGTCCGGAACCCGTCAAGCATGCGAGTACCTAATGGCCGATTTTGGGTTTTTCACCACAGGATCTGCACCCTCATAATGCACAGCACCACGTGCTCAACTCACGCCATGCACAAGGAACCACACTATGCCAATATGCTCTGATTCATTCATGCCATAATGTAATCTCAATGATGCATCTCATTCATACATGAAGCATGCTTTCAATCATATATTTCATAGTCTCAACAGTTCTCAAGAAATATAATTCACACACACTATACTAACACATGCGATATACACATAATCATTATTCACATTATCACCCAACTTATAGCAAGATAGCATGAAACACATAAGCATGTGAACAATCAAACAAACATGTGAAGCATCAAGTCAGTAGAGCAAGTATTCCTAAACTCAATTCTATTTCTTACTTAGCACAATATATCGTACCTGATAATCGACCTCAACCCCGGAAAGTATACTCATAGTATAGTAGGATCACTGTGAGAATACCGAAGGTCAGATCACCTTCTCCTTGCCTTTTCGTGTTCCTAAAATCATAACATGTGACTTAGTTCATTTGTTTCCTAAATGATGTTATTCAACAAATTTTATGTCTTTATTTTATAAGTTGCTATTTTACTAAATTAAACTTTACTATTGAGTACGGAATGTCGAAGAAAATAAGTTTAGGTTTTCGTAGAATTCAATTCGAACATCTGGGTTCAAAAGAGCAAAACAGTCATTTTGCACTTTTCAAGGGTCCTTACATTTTGAGACCTCTTTTCACAAATTGGACTCCAAGGTTGAGTCTGGAATGCTCGAGATAATAAAGTTTCACTATTTGTTTACTTAATTTGGAGTTCGTTTGACTGTGTTTCAATTCAGGGGCATTTTAGTAATTTTAAAAGTTACTACGGGTCTTTTATTTTTTGGGACCCTGTCTCGTAAAACGGACCTCACCATTGGCCTCAGAATGGTCGAGATAGTCAAAATATACTAATGACTTGTCCCATTTGGAATCCGAATTATTTTAGAATATTTAAATAATTAAATTAATTTAATTAATTAATTAATTTTATTAATATTTTATTCTGGTGGGTCAGTTTATAATTTTTCAAAAGTCTAGGGGTCAAGTGAAATTTCTAAAAGTTCTGGGTCAAAGTTAATTTCTAAAAAGTTCAGGGGTTAATTTGTAATTTACAAAACCTCCTATTCCTAATTCGAATAGCCAAACAGTGGCTAATCCAAAACAGGGATACGAAATCCCTTTTTCAATTAAATTTCAATTTTCAATTTTTCAACCGTGTAACCAAACAGTCCAATTCCAGTTTTTAATTTAAAACCTCAGACCGACAAGTGGCAGGGGCGGACCGCCCAAGCCCGACCCGAACCCGGACCCAAACGCCCCCCTTCTTCCCCGTTTTTTCGGCGACGCACCAGTAGGGCTCCGGCGCCAGCGACATTTTTCCGGTGAGTTTTTCATGGTTTTTGAATGTGGTTCTCTTCGGTTTTTCACGTAGATTTCATCCCTACCCTTTGTTTTTGATGTGGACCAATAGATCATCACGAATAGAGGGTCAAACGGTCGCAGCCGATTTTTCGGCCAACATTTCTTTTCGGTTTTTATGCCTATTCCATTATTGTTTTTGGCCCAAACCACTCCCTTCAGTTTTCTGCACCTAAGAGGATTATTTTACTCCCATTTAAACCAAGTTTGAAGCAAAAACCTATGAAACCCGAATTATCTCTTAAGACCTGCAGCTCGAGTTTTCTCACTAGTTTCTCGACCATTTTATCTCATTCTTTTTGCATTATTTTCCTTACACTTTACTCTACAAGACCCCACAATCAAATCTAAACCAACATGCTTAAAAACTAAAAAAAACATAAATGGGTCACTTACCTCTTTTCTGAGTTTTTCTCTCTCTAGCCGTGTGTCCTCTTCACCTTCTGGTTCCAAGCTTGATTCAAGCTCCAAGATCCCTTCTCCTTTCCAGAACTCTCTCTCTCGCTCTCTGTTTCTCTTTTCTTTCTTTCCTTCTAACCGACCGAGACATATACCCCCACTCACATCCACTCTCTCACGTCACCACTGGACAGCCCCTTTCCTTGACCTTTCTTCTCTGTTCAGCCACCCTAATTTCCCTACAAGGCAGCTTTGCATTTAATGCAAAGCTTGCCCTATACATATCTCTATATACTTCCACCCAACACAAATGCAAAGCTGCCCTATACATATCTCTATATACTTCCACCCAACACACACACACCCGTAGGCACACACACACTCACACGACACCCCACATCAGATTTATATATACACATATATCTACATCTATATATATATATACATATATACATACACATGACAGTTCACACACACATGCAATTATACATACATACACACACATCATCCATTCATTTAATATACACATTACATTCATACATGTATTACATCCATTTCACATTTTTAATAAGAATAATAATATTAATAATAAAAATAACAAATAATAATAATAATAATATTATCAAAAAAAAAATTTTAATAACCAAAAAAATTTTATATATATAAAAAAAAATTTCAGGTTATTACAGGCATTTTTATAATTTTACATTTTTATTTGTCACATCTTTCGGCATTTTGTTTGCTAAAACGAACTCCACCATTGAGTCCAGAATGCCTAATAAATTTAAAATATGTCACCTTTAACATTTAACTGGCTTTTGGATTACTAAAGGTAAAACGGTAATTTTGACATTCCAGGTGTCTATATTTTCGGAACTTCGTTTTATAAAACGAATCCTGCCATTAGGTCCAAAATGTTCAGGTACATATTTTTATAATCATCGGGGTCTAATTGATCATTTAACTAATCATTAGGACATATTTTAAATTACTCCAATTTGCCTGTTTGTATCTTTTGGTATTTAATTTCACAAATCGGAGTCTGCCGTTGAGTTCGAAATGCCTAAAAATATTAGGTTGCACTATTTTTTTTTTTATTTTAATTGGCCTTCATTTGGCCTAAGGACATTTTGATAATTTTTCATATAATTAAAGAGATTTAAAATTAATATTTAATTAATTTTCGAACCATTTCATAATTAATCAAAACTGTTGGGGGTCATTTTCTAATTAACAGAAGGTTCTGGGGGTCCAATTATAATTTTATAAACTAGTGGGGGCCAAAACATAATTTCTGAAAACTATTTAAATAAAACCAATTGGTTTAATTGGAATTTAAGTGAATCGGCCCCAAATAGTGAAGAACCAACTAGTTCATCCAGTTCAATGTGTCATGCTGATGTCATGCTGATGTCAACGCTACTATTTTATTTTTTAATCTTTTAAGCCAAAACGACATAGTTTTGATTTAACCCAAACCCAATTTAAAATAGCGGGTCAGGACCCAACTCGATATCCAGCCCATGACCCGACCCGCACAGTTCTTTCTTCCCCAATTCTCCGGCGAGGGTTCCGGTGGCCTTTTCCAATGCCAACAACCGTCGCCAATTGAACTCCGGTGCAAACTCAACGTGGTTTGAACCTAAATCTCATGAGAATTTCATTTTTACATTTGATTTCTGGATTTGAGGGCTCCACTGTCGTGAAATAGGGGGTTACAGCCATAGCTCTAGCGATCCCCGATTTTTCGGCAAGGTTTTCATTCTATTTCGTGGCTTTTTAGCCACTATTTTTGCCCCAAATTTTTCCTACATTCTTCTAGAACCCTAAAGAACACTTTCCCATTCCTAAAACCCAACGAATCAAGCCTTTTCATGTTTGTTAAATTTTTTCCTCTCTAAACTGAAATTCACTGTTTCTCAATGGTTCCTTAACCATTTTTAGTGATTCAAGTTACTACATTTTCCAATTTTAATGTTTTTTTGAGTTGTGTAGTTTGTTTGAAGCTTTAATCAAGTTTGATCAAAAACTCAATTTTTCATATATTTGGATCTTAAAGTTTTTAGGGTTTTCAACCTTCCAAACTCATCATTTTTCTTCTATTTTCATCCCTCAACAATACAAAATACATGCATGCGTATTCTAGGCCATAAACAAGCTTAAAATTGAATTTTTTTTCTAGAGAGAGAGAATTTACCTTTCTCTCTTCAGTTTCCTTCTCTCTCTTTCTTCTTGCTTTTGCTTTCCTCTTTTTTCCACTTCTTCTTCTTCTTCTTCTTCTTCTTCTTCTTCTTCACTTTCTCTTTCTCACCAAGTCTCTCTTTCTCTCTCTACCTTCACATATGTACACAAGAACATTTTGGTTCTGATTTTTTTCCTATATAATATATACATAATATATGAATAAATATATATAGCACATATATACATATATATATATATATGTATATATTTTTAAATTGCATGTAATCCGATTGGTCCATTGAGGGCCCAATAAGGGATTGACAGCTCAGCCTTAAAGCATGCAAACTTGACATTTTACGTTGCTTATATATATCTTGTGAGATACATATCACAAAAGTGTTGTAACAAAGTTGGCTGTTCTTTCTGGTATATAATTTTTCCTTATTTTTTGGTCATAAGTTCAAGTCTCTTGGCTAACACTTGTTGTCTTATTTTCTGTCATTTTCTATTCTTATACCTTGTTTGGCATTTTGGATGTCTTTCTTGAATTTTTTAAATTGCATTTCAATTGCCGTAAAATCTCTTGGCATTCTCGTCGTGTTTTTTATTCTTGTATGCTTCCTTTTCATGTCATTAATTTCATTTTTAACACGCCCATCATGTTTGGTTTATGCCAAAAATATAATATTTTTAACAAAAAATTCTCGATTCATTTGTATCACTTATTTATTCTCTTCATGTGTCGATTTCATAAATCAAGATCTTATCAAATTTTCATAGCCTTCATTGTCTCACCTTGATGTATTTAAATGTATTTTAATTATTCTAGTAGTCTATTATAATTATCGAAATAATTTTGATTAAACATGCTCCTGTTGTGCATTATGCTAATCTTGCTAAAGTGCACTTGTTGCACTAATTTTTCACATTCACTCATGTGTTAATCCCCGAGTAACACTTGTCATAACTTCTATCAATTCATGGCCTCGGCATTATACTTGTCATGCCCCGAATTTCCACGAACCCGGGGGTGAGTGTAACGAAACTAAAATAAAATAAAATAAAGAAATAAAAGACAATCACATGCATCTCAACACTAGTTCACTTCAAGTTTTGATACAATTACATAAACCTTACCCATTGTTTCACGACATACAGATTAAACATGCATAGTTCAGGGCTTATGCCCTTGTACAATATCAACACATCTCAAAATATGCCTCCAAGGGCCAAAATCATTCTAAGCTCATGCCTCCTCCACTTTGCAAGACTTCCTCAAGTCAAAAAATTTGGAGCGTCATTTGTAATGTGTTATCCCACGAATGGGTCAACTCAATTGCTGGTATAATATAATGCTAATGCAAGGAACAAAATTAAGGCGTGGCATATGCAAGTGTACATTTATATCTACATGGCATTCAATATCATCCATACAATGTACTAGCAATAGTCTATATACCATCCAACTCATTAACATAATTTAAGGCATGGCATGTGCAAGTATACATTCATTTCTACATGCCTCCCTAACCATCCCACAATGTACTAATTATATCCATAAAACATCTATACAAACTCTATACCACATCCATGAATTCATTAATACGATGTAATGAAAATGTGCGTGACACACCCATATAGTTCTATACCACACCCATGTCAACCCCATGCCACACCCAAGTCAACTCTATGCCATATCAACTCCACGCCACACCCATGTCAACTCTATGCCATGTTAACTCCATGCCACACCCATATCAATTCTATGCCATGTCAACTCTATGCCATACTCATGTCTTGTTTTCGGAACACATCCGATGGAATCTGAGTTCCAATACAATATCTCATTTTTGAAACTCATCCGATGGAAACTAAGTACCATGTCTCATTTTCAGAACACATCCGATGGAAGCTAAGTACCACGTCTTATTTTCGGAACACATCTGATAGATCCTGAGTACCAATGTATAACACCACGTGCTCAACCCACACTGTGCCATCAAGATATCACACCATGCCAATATGCTTTAATTACACCACGCAACAATGCAATCTCAATGAAACATTTCTTTCCAACACATGGAGTATGCTTCGAATAAACCATTCCACTTAAAGTAACCACAACATCTGAATTATAAAACCTTTTCCACATGAATGTATGCAATACATAATCAACATAAACACATACTCAAATCATGTATTCACAATCTTAACAACTCATCAAGAACATAAAGCACGCACAACACCAACACATAGAATAAATCATATCTCTATAGAGCAGCAAGAAACACATAAGCAACGTAAACAATCAACTCAAGGTTTCTTTTTAAAGCAACATTCGTTATGTGATTTTCTAATATCAAACAAATATATATATATATATATATAATTCATTCAATCAACATGCAAATCATTCCTAAACTTAATCCTATTCCTTACTTAGCACAATATATCATACTTGATGGGTTTGTCTCAACCCTAAGAAGTCGTGCTCGCTATGTAGCTGAACTAACAGTGATAATGTAGAAGGTCAGGTCGTCGTCTCCTTGCCTTTCAGTGTCCCTAAAATTCATGTAATGCGACTCAATCCATTTGCTACTTGAATTATGCTATTCATCAAATTTTATGTCTTTATTTTATGAGTTTCTATTTTGCTATAATAAACTCCACCATTGGGTCCAGAACGTCGAAGAAAGTCGGTTTAGGTTTTCGCGGAATTCAATTTGGACATCTGGGCTAAAAAGGGTAAAACGGTCATTTTTTACTTTCACGGGTCCTTACATCCCGAGGCCTCTTTCCGCAAATTGGATCCCACAGTTGAGTCTGAAATGCTCGAAATAAAAAAAAAAATTTACTATTTGTTTACTTTAATCGAAATTCGTTTGACTACCTTTTAACTTAGGGGCATTTCGGGTATTTAATTTAATTAATTAAATGAAGTTATAATATTATATATATATATATATATATATTTTTGCACCAAAGTTGACACAGGATTGTCCTGTCAACTTGGTCACATGCGCCACTTCCCACGTGCCCTACGATGGTTCGATTCCCCCCAGCCCCCCTGTAAAGACTTGAAAAAGATTTAGAATGATTTTTTTTAAAAAAAAAGAGCACTAATTGAATTTCTTAAATTTTTAATTGCTTTTAATTTATTTTAAATGATAATAACGATGATAATAAAATAATAATAATAATAATAATAATAAAAGAAATGAAATAAAACATAATAAAACAAAGTGAAATAATATGTATGAGTGATGCATTGTATATGTATGTATATATGTGTGGTGTGGGTTGTTGCGTGGTTAATGAAAGAAAAGTTAGAAGGGGCTTATATTTATATATAAAAGAAAAAGCAGGTGGAAGCTTGAAGCTTCTAGAGTAGGAAGTAGGGAGGCGGTGCCGCATGAATTTAGGTGTGTGTATGTGTGTATCTGGGTTGGCAGAAAAATTAGAGAGAAAGAGAGAGAGAACAGAGAGAATCCCAGAACTCTGGTTCTTTTTAGACCCACGGTCATTACGACAGCCACTGCTGCTCTCGAAGGCTCGGCTTTAGCTTCAACCGCACGGCCCAGCAGATCGGAGGGGGCGAATCCGACGGTGGCCTCAGTCTTCAAGCGTGCCAGGTTGGCCTCCGTTGCCAACGATCCTGTTTCGTCAATCCAAGGCCAAACAGCCCACGGTTGCCACATCAGTCGACTCGGTGTTCTCACGGATTCAGATTTTTTACGGGCTAAATTCAACTCGGTTTTGGTCGGTGAAATGAGAATTTGATAGCGTTTATTTGTAGTTGTGTAACTTGTTGGATTGTTGATTGAATTGAGGACATTAGTGCAGCAGGTTTATATATGTGTGTGTGTTTGTGTAGCGGTGTAACAGGGAGGATTCTGATACGGCTTGGAGTTGTGTGGTTGAGTCTTCTAATACACAACAAAATTTGTTAAAAGGAAGGATTCTTAAACAGTGATATAGTGGCAGCAGCTGTGGGGATATTGCAGGATTTGGGTCTGGGTGATTTGATGTTGCGGCTTTGTGGAGTTCCTCTGTTTTGAGCACAGAGGAAACGGAAGAGTAGTGGTAGAGGCCGATTCAGGAGTGCGGCAGCACCTGATGTTCAAAATGAGTTGTGTGTGGTTGGTGTCATGAGCAGTGTTTGAAGTAAATCAGTAGTGGTGGCCGTCTAGGCGTTGGTTGATGTAGCAATTTTTGGTGCAAGATGTCTTTGCAGACGGGAGTCTTCTGGTTCAGATTTTTTTGATTCCAGCCAATGATGAAATTCCAACTGATGAGGTTAAACTGTTCGGGTTGAAGCGGGCTAATAGAAATGGCAGGGGTTCTAAGTAAAGGGAAGCTAGAGTTTGAATTCAGTAGTTGGAATTGGTGGATAAAGCTGTATAAGCAGAAATGTCCAAGGACAGGATGATACTTGGGGGTCGTTACATAGAGCAGTTCCCATCATCACTTGAGCATTTGGATGAAGTCAAGTTTAAAGAGGTTGGGAAACTAATTTGTGTACAACACTTGGAGGAGTTAGACCTTTAGCATGTTGCCGAACCAGGAGCAATTGATTAATGAAAATTGCGATATCAGTGGAGTGTTGACTGCAGCCAGACAAAGGAACATCGAGGGACAAAGAGGAGGCTGTCTAGACCTTTCAGTCATATACAATACAGGGACTGCGTAGTAGACACAGCTTTCTAGGGTTGAGACATGCCCTAGTCAGGTATGATATTTTGCTAAGTAAGGAATAGAATTAAGTTAGGAATGATTGCCATGTGGACTGAATGAAGCATGTGTTTATTTAATACTAGAAAATCACATAGGGAATACTTGCTTTAGAATAGAACCTAAAGTTGATCGATTTGGCACATGTATGCTTTCCTGTTATTTCGTAGAAATATGACTTGTTCTGTATGTTAATACAGTTTGTGGTCAGCATATCTTTTCTGTGAGTTATTTAGATATGGACATGTGATTTGAGTACCTAATTACGTTGATTTGGCACTGTATTATGTTCATGTGAAAGTGTTTTTATTACTTCGATGTGATGACTTCTATTATTCGAATGTTGTGAATTCTATTATTTAGATGTGGATTTATCATTCAGATGTTGTGGCTTTTGTTATTCGGATGTTGTGGATTTTAGTATTCAGACGTTGTGGCTTTTATTATTCAGATGTTGTGGTTTTTATTATTCGGATATTGTGGATTTTATTATTCAAACGTTGTGGATTCGGACGTTGTGGCTTTTATTATTCAGATATTGTGGGTTGAGCATGTGGTGCTGTGCATTGATCGGATGTGTTCCGTGAATGAGGTTGGTACCCAGTTCCATCGGATGTGTTCCGTAAACGGGGGATGTTACCTAGTGTCTATCGGATGTGTTCCGTAATTGAGACATGGGTGTGATATTGAGTTGCGTGGGTGAGTCACGCGTATTTTCATTACATCAGAGTGTGGCATAGAGTTGACATAGATGTGGCATAGAGTTTGCGTGGGTGCATTATGCGCATTGTCATCACATTGCATGACATGGGAATTCTTACTATTATATGGTTTGAATGATTGGATGACATTTGGATTACTGCTGTTACATTATTTGGATGATTTGTGGATTACTGTCGTTACATTATTAGGATGATTGGGATAGCATGTGGATTATTCCTATTGCATTGTTTGAGTAATCTGGAAGGTATGTGGATTATTGTCATTGCATTGCTAGGATAATTTAGAAAGCATGTAGAGATAAATGTACACTTGCACATGCCACGCCTTACATTTTGTTCCTTGTATTAGCATTATATCATACCAGCAGTTGAGCTGACCCATTTGTGGGATAACAGATTACAGATAACGCTCCCAGCACCTGAGACTTGAGAAAGTCTTGCAGAGTGGAGGGGATGTAAGCTTAGAAGGATATTTGACCCGTGTGGGCACATTTTGTGATGTAAGGGCTTAAGCCCGAAAGATATGTTGTATATGTAATAAATGTAAAATTTGTGATTTTTAAGTTTAAGTGTAGGCGTAGACATGATGGACTGTACAATTAGGTGATGTATATTTAAATTCTATGAGATTGTGACCATCGAGTGAGGATGGAATGTATAGTTACTTATGTATGTATATTGATTCATGTTATTAGGTGAGAAAAGGCTTAGAAAACAAAGGAGGTTCTGCCAAAATTTTATAAAACAGGAATGCATGTGTGCTTGTATCTGAATTAGTGGAATTATCTTTTATTTGTTTTTTAGTCTATTTATTTTCTTTCTTTATTTCGCTTTAGTCACGTCCCCAGGTTCGGTTGGAAATTCGGGGCATGACACCCCCTTTTTCTTTTCTTCCTTTTTTTTTTTTTAAATTGTTGGACCCTACCCCACAGTCGGTCAGATCCCGACCCCACCTAGACCCAAACCCGGCTCCCCCTTGACCCGATAGAACCCTCGTCTTTCTAGTCGTCTTCCCTGGCCATATCGCCGGCGCCAGTCACTCGAAAGTTAAACAACCCATCATTCTTCATGATTTTAATGTTCGTTTTTCCCGATTTTTACACCCAATCAATTATTGGACTTTAAAGAGTGATTGAAAACTGATTTTAGCCCCTAACAGCTTCTTTTCTCCGACACCCCCACTGGATTTCCGGCCATTCACCGGCTACTGAAAATCTTTCATTTTACATGCTTTTCTTCCACTATTTTAAACTCAAATCCTTCCTATTTGTTTCCTGCATCGCTTAGTAACATTCTCATAAACTTAAATCAAGGTTTTAGGCTTAAAATCTGTGAAACCCGAGTTACCACTCAAACCTGCAACCTAATTTTTCTACTTCATTCCTTCATTATTTTCCATGATTCTTGTTGTATAAATTTCCAAATTTTACACTCTACAAGGCCCTTAAACTATAACTAAATTATCATGCTTCAAAACAGGCTGTATACATCAAAATTTTTTAGAGAAAGAAAATAAGTGGGTTTTTGTGATTTTTACTCAACACTGGTTTCTTGTTCTTTTTGGTGGTTTGGATACTGATCCTCTAGGGCTCTTTAGACAATCACAGTCGTGCACGCAACTCCTTCATCCTCCTTCTTATTCCCCCTTCACTTTCTCTCTCTACCTCAATCTCTCTCTCTACCCAAACTCACCATGCAAATCTGATTTTGCATAGCCTCTTCTCACACTGTTTTATGCACATTATACACTCTCTCAACTCTGTACTCACACCTACACATGGCAACTTCCCCTACTGCATTCATTGTATTCATATATATATATATATATACGTATATATATACGTGTATATATATATACATATATACACATATGCACGCAATGACTAAACCCACTCACACACACAATAGCTCACACCCTTTTCTGATTTCTTTCCCCCATTTTCTCCCTACTTCTCTGATTTGCATTTAATGCTTCCTTGCCATTTGGGTTTCCACATATATGTATATATATATATATATATATATATTATATCACACACACCAACCCACTCACCAACAGTACACACACACACACACATCTCGGTTGTACACACACACACACACACACATATATATATATATATCCATTTAATTACATGTACACATATAATATATTATACGACATACATATACATGTACACCATACATTATATACATATATATATATATATACATGCACATACACATATACATAGGTAATGTACATTCCACACATACATAGATAATATATATATATATATATATATAAAATCCTAGTCATTACAACATTGCATTCTCACATCGGTAGTTTCTAATTAATAATTAATTATTTTCATCATTTATGCATTTGCTTTCGTATTTCGAGTCATTAGTCATATCTAGCATCGACCCTGGTTATTAAGCAAATTAACTTATGATAATTGTCATTATCGTTAATTGTTTTGCTTAATTGGGTCGGGGTGTTACAAAGATAATTTAAATGATTATGATTATATTTTGTTATTTATCACTAGATAATAAAAAATATTTTTTCTTGTTATTTTCTTAATTTTTAATATATTTATGTATATTTTTAATATGTTAATTATAAAACTGGTTGAACCAGTGAACCAACTCCTTCATCGGTTCATCGTCCTGTCCAATTCTAATAACTATGTAGTTAAGCCCTTGCATCTATGTGTTCTATATTTTGTGAAATGCCCCCCAAATTCTTTAAAATTTTAATTTTTCCCTATATTTTATATGGAAATATTTTAAATATTTAAGAATTGCCTTCCAATTTTTTTTTATATTTTTACAAAAGATCTTTGTAAATTTTAATTTTTGTATTTTTACCACCCTAAACTTAAGATGTGGGTCGTCCATTGACACATATATATATTAATTGGGTGATCAATTTAAAGGTTTCTTTATAAATTATTGTAAATTTTAAAGAAATTAATATCTTGTTAAATTAATGATTGATGTAACTAGAATAAATATGGGGTCCTAAAAATAAGAAAAGTTGTTTTAGAGTTGTATTAGGATTATTTAGTTTTCAATTTTAATTTATTTAGTTTCCATATTTTATTATAATTAGAATTTAAAATATAGGAATTAGTAGTTTTTTTTCTCGAATTACTAGTCTTTATTATAGTGGGATTAGTATAAAAATAGGATTTTTGGTTTCCTAGTAAAAATATGAGTATTTTAGCACTATAAATATGATGTAATAGGTCATTATTATGAAACTTTTTTATCAATAAATATTAATTATGAATTTCGGAGAATTATTTTCTCTTGTTGGGTGAGGAGTTATAAAGACCTGAAAAATGGGAATAATTTTTTTTTTTTTTTTTGTGATAGAGCAATATTTAAATGTCTTTAATTTTTTTTTTTATTATTGTTATTAATTTTGCTCAAGTTAGACCATGAAAATAAATAGGCCATTAACAGGGACCCAGTGATGGTAGGATAAATTCCCGACTTTATTGGCAAGCTATATTTTAATATTTTATGAAATAAAATATAAAATTGATACAGCAAAATAATTACGTAGATGATATAAATATAAAATGAATTATTAATGAAGTCTCACAATTAGTAAAATAAATAATGACAACGCCGAGCCCTGGCGTTAAGCTAAATTTACCGGCATCTTATAATGTACTATTTTATGAAATAAAATATTCAATAACTATTAAATATGGTCCAATTTATGTAAAGACGGAAAACACGTAATGGAAATATATACAGTATATATGAAGGACCATATAAAGCATTATGTTGCTTCATGGATGCATAGATATGCATAAACCCATCTAAGCCCATCAAAGGCCCAAACCTCAACCCATATAAAACTTAACATATATATATGTATATATATATATATAATTGGGAAGCTTCCATATGTGTGTGGGTGTTAAATGAATCAGGAAAAAGAAAAAGAGAGAAAGAAAATGGGGAGTTTGCGAAGCAGTGGTGTGAGCCACAGACCAGAGGGGCGGCGATGGAGGTGGGGATGGCACTTGAACGGCTTGTCAAGTTTCGTACACCACCGAGTTTGTGGTCGATGGAGCAGCGATGGGTTTGGGATTAGTAATGGCAGACGAGACGATCGTCAACGGCGTGGTATTGGAGGCCGTTGATCAGATGATGACAGGGGCGATTGATCTGTTTTCGGTTCGTCCATGAATCTTGATGTCTTCAAGCTCGATTTCCAGTCCGATGATCGTGACTTTGTTAGATCTCGGGGCTAGGATCTTTGCGGCTGAATGGGTCCGTCGAAGTGTGATTGAGCAGGTTGAGATTGTTGACCCAACCATGTTTGGAGATGATGTTTTTGGAATTGTGGTTGTTTTGGTTGATGGGTATGTAAATTAGAGAAACATATATATATATATATATATATATATTTGTGTGTTTATGTGATGCGTTGCAGGGGCTGAATCATGATTGGGTGTGTGTGCTCAAGTGGGTATGCAGACGATCGAAGTTGCTATTGTGGTACGTACGGTGGTTTTTGACGCTATTCAGAGGATAGTTGAGAGTATTGGGTGCGGCTGTTATGGGCCTTGAGGTTGACTGCCCTATTTTGATGGCCTTTGTCAAGGGCATTGAGTTGGAGGAGGTCGACGGTGGTGGACAAGTTCTATTTCTATTCCTTCTTTTCCATTTTGGTTGTTGTAATGAAGGCACGGTTGAGGGGTCGTGAAAAATCAGGTCCTTTGAAAGTTGTATATGTGCAAGTGTGTATGAGTGTAATGGTGCAGCAATCTCCCCCTCTGAAATTTTTTTTTAATTTATTTATATATTCTTGTGGGCTGTCTTTGATTCTTTTAGAATTTGAAAGCTAATTAGAGGAGTTGCCATTGCAGCACCTGCTGCAAAAATTGGGGACTGACCTGGATGGATAGAGATTAGGTAAAGGGAACACGAAGCAGCAGTGTGTTGGAGTAGCGGTTATGGAATTATTGAGCAGGTTGGTTAGGGGGTCTCATCTCGGTTATGATCTTGTCAAGAAAAGGCTGAAAAATCAGCTGGTTTGATACTATGGGGACCTGCTTGGGTGATTGAAAGATAAAAGGAAATGGTTTGGTTGATGATTCAAGTGGGATGGCAGTAGCGATGTGATGCTCGGGAAAGGCGTGGAGATGCAGATGCGGCAAAGCCCACTGCGTCATTGATTTTTTCTGATTTGGGTCTTATCTAATTATCTTGTGAGTAAGTAGTTGAGTTTATTGATTATGTTTATTCTGTGATTCCTGATGATTTTAGTTGTAAGGTATTTATGTATAATAAGCCAATGCTCTCGATGTTGATTAATGAGGGGTCTTTGGGGTGGTAGATAGGTAGACAGGAGTGGTGGTGAAGAGCCTTGAAACTAAATTGATATTGGGTTACTGTTGGGTGCCATAGAAGTAGAGTCATTGGAGGCTTGTGTTGTGATTTGTTTATCTAAGTAGCAGTCCAAGTGAGAAGGACCTTGGAGGGTAACAGACGCTAGGCTGGTGCTTGAAGATGGTTCAAATTAGATAGCAGGCCATTTGAGTGCTTCAGCAAGTGGAACTACTGTTTCAAGCCGAATGCCTCAGTTGTTGGATGATAATGTTGCGATTACTTGTTGTGACTCAGAATTGAGTAAAGAATTGGTAGAGGGATAAACGATGATTGCAGTGCCAATGGGACGTCAACTACAGCCCGACAAGGTTAGAATTAATTATTAGTTAATTCAAATTTGAATAGAACTTTATGAAATTATAATTATGCCCAGAATTTTTGTTACTTGTGAATAGACCCAGGCAATACAATAATATTTAATTTAAATACTTTGAAGAAAGAAAATTACCAAAATAATCTTGAACCAAAACGTAGCCAAACGAATTCGAAATAAAATAAAAGAATGGTGAAATTTTATTATTTTGAATATTCTGGACCCAACCATAGAGTCCGATTTATGAGAAGAGGCCTCGAGAATTAGGAACCCATGAAGGTGCAAAATGACCATTTTGCCCTTTTTAGTACAGATGTCCAAACTGAATGCCGCGAAAGCCTAAACCGACTTTGTTCGACATCTCGGACTCAATGGTAGAGTCTATTTTCGTAAAATGGAAACCCAAGAAATAAAAACATAAAATTTGATGAATAACATAATTTAAGTAGTAGTAGACTGAGTTGTGTTTCATGATTTTAGGGACACTGACAAGACAGGAGAGGGCGATTTGACCTTCTACATTATCATTATTTAGTTCAGCTACACATCGGGCACGATTTCATAAGGTTGAGACCAACCCATCAGGTATGATGTTTTGCTAATGTAAGAAATGGGGTTAAGTTTAGGGACATTTCATGGGTGAATTGAATGACGCATATGCTTAACTGTTGTTTGGGAATTATCTAGATTATGATTATTTGATGACTTGGGATTGGTTGTTTATGTGTTTTGTGCTTCTTACATTTTTGAGATTTTGGTGAAGTGATGAATGTGAATTGTGACTATGTGATTGGATTGATGGCATGAGATATGTATTCATGTGGGATGAGTTGGTGATTTAAACATTATTGTTGTTTCGAATGTGGTATATCATTGAAAGCATGCTTCATTGAGATTATGTTGTTGTGCAGTGAATTCAAGGCATATTGGCATAGGGTGAATTCCTTTGAACATAGTGTGAGTTGAGCACATGGTGCTATGCATTATGAGGGTGTAGATCTTGTGGTGAAAAACTCAAAATTGGCCATTGCATTGGTTCCCAAATCCATCGGGGGAGGCCCGTAAAGGGAATTGGTACCTAGTCCATCGGGGGAAGGCCCGTAAAGGGAATAGGTACTCTGTCCATCGAAGGGAGGCCCGTAAAGGAGACATGACTATGGCATTGAGTGCATGGGTGTGTCATGCATACGTGTATATCGTTATATTCACGGAACTGGAAAGCATATAGAGATAAATGTACACTTTGCACATGCCACGCCTTAGTCTTGTTTCTTGCATTAAGCATTACATTGTACCAACAGTTGAGCTGACCCATTCGTGGGACACTATATTACAGATAATGCTCTAGAGACTTGAGACTTGAGGAAGTCTTAGAGCACTGAGGAGACACGAGCTATGGAGGGTTTGGCCCGTGGGGCGTATTTTGATGGGTGTACAAGGGCATAAGCCCTAGACTACTTTATGTTTATTTGTATGTCATGAAATGACAGGCAGGACTTATGGATTGTAATGGGACAGTGAATTGAGTTAGTATTTGAAATGCATGTAACTATCTTTTATTATTTATTTCCTTTTTGGTTCATTACTCACTCCCTAGGTTAGTGGAAATTCGGGATGTGACAGGAGTCCCCATGTTACTTTATTATTAAGGAATTCAACGTATTCGATTCTCCTTTCCATGTTTCCATTTCGCATCATTTGGTATCAGAGCGAGGATTTGCCTAGCTTGATGGCAATTAGTAGAGACGGAATAACAAATCCTATTGACATTCATCGTGGGACGAAGGCTTTATGGGCGACGATTGATGAATAGGGGTAACAGTTAGCATAGATCAATGATTAGGTTGGTGTTATACAACAGATGCTCATGCGACTCAATTTTAATGCCTCTAGAGACCCTCCAGTCACGCCGGAGGATTTTTCTGAGACTAACCTGAAGACTTTCAAACTTTGATGGTACTTTTATGATTGGGTTTATGATTTGAATGATTATCTTAATGATTTGAGACTTTTAGAAGAAAAATAATAATTTTGGACAAAATATAAACTCATTGGATTTGTGAAAAGATAGTGGTTTAATTTACAAATCTGCAGACAATTACAATATAAAAAATGCATTTGTTCATGGCCAAGAATGATGAACTTTTTGATGATTAGATTTTTTCCAAGAAATTATTTGCAAATTTTAGAAAATAAATATAGGCCAACATGGGAAAAAAACCAAGAAAGAAGCACAAGCAAAATATGAAATTGTGAAGGCGACTTCAACTAATAAGGTTGCAAATACTGAACAGTTGAAAGAAGTTCACATGCTTATAGAAGATTCTCTTGTCATAGAAAGTGAAGAGTAAAGTCTTCTATGCCTTGAAGAAGATCACACAGAGTTGATACAAAATAAAGTTGAATTTATTTTTAATGATGTTGACGAAACAATTGGTGCATATGATAAAGAAGAAGAAAATTCAGATTTGATAGATTCCACAAACTCTTTTATGGAATAGAAAGAAGAAATCTTCATGGCAGTGGTCAACTTTAAAGACGAAGATAAACATGAATCAGTGAAGGATGATGATTATGATACTTTCAAGGAGATTGAACTTGTATTGGAACAAAAAAAAAAATTTGTTTTATTACAAGAACATTATGATCATCAGAAAAATGGCCGTAAAGTTACAGACTTCATAAAAGATCCAGTGAAGGAAATTTTTTAGTCTTCAATTGTTCTTGAAAAGATTCAACAGGGTTATGGACGAATTTGTGGTCACGTTCATCTAGTTAACTCGAGGACGAGTTTTTTTCAAGTGGGAGAGACTAATGTTGGATAAATATGGGACCCTAAAAAATAAAAAAAATAAAAAAATTTAGAGTTATATTAAGATTGTTTAGTTTTCAATTTTCATTTATTTAGTTTCCTTGTTTTATTAGAATTAGTAGTTTTCTATTCGAATCACTAGTCTTTATTGTAGTAGAATTAGTATAAAAATAGGAGTTTTGATTTCCTAGTAAAAATATAAGTATTCTAGCACTATAAATATGATGTAATAGGTTATTCTCATGAAGTTTTTTTTATCAATAAATATTAATTACAAATTTAAAAAAATTATATTTTCTTTTTGGATGAAAAGTCTCCATGTTACTTTGTTATTAAGAAATTCAACGTGTTCGATTCTTTTTTCTACGTTTCCATTCCACATTAATGACAGTGGTAAGTCTGAAAGAAGAAGAAGATCATGGTCCACGTCACCTTACAATATATATTGGGAGATCCTTGAATTCATAAGGGAAAAAAGGAAGGATAAGCTCAATATAGATTAAATAATCAATATATTATATCATTATTTTTTACACTTTGCAAACAAATTATTTGTAAAGACTTGAAATTTTGGGAATGAAATTTTTATTTTATTTATTTATTTATTTAATTATGGTTCATTCATCCATTATTGTTAATTATTATTATTATTATAATTATTATTGTTATTTTGTTGCATGGTGTGTATATGAGTATATGTAATTATGTTGTGTGATATACATGTATGTGTATGTAGTATAACATGCCTAATACATGCATGTGATTAAGTTTAATATATATATGTGTGTGTATTTCCAAGATGTACAACAGATCTGGTGTGTGGGTAAGTGTGTGTAGGTGGTTGTGTGTGTGTACCGTGTATGATATATATATATATATATATGCTTGAGCCCCCAAGTCAGTTTGCATTTAATGCAACTCTGATCTGGAATAGATAGAAAGCTGGAGGAGTATGGCAAGAGAGGAAAAAAAAGAGCAGTCGGCTGAGGTGACGAGAGCTGAGTGTGATGTGTGTATGCCCATTGAGTTAAAGAGAGAAAGAAAGTCAGAAAAGTAGAGAGATTGTGAGCATTGGAGAGAGACAGGGAAAGCCATAGGAAGATCCAAGAAATTGGAACAAAAGCAAGGAGGGAGAGAGGAAGAACAACAGGAGAAGAAACTCAAAAAGGTTGGTGCTATTAATCCATTTTTGTTTTGATTTTTTTTTTTTACAAAAAAAACATGTTTAGTAGTTTGAATGCTAGGACCCTGTTAAGCACGAAATGTAGGTTATCATGAAAAAGAAATCACATGAAATGGTTAAGAAATGAAAGAGAAAATGGGAGTTGCAGGTCGGGAACAATACTCGGGTTTCATATTTTTTGGCTTAAAAACGTTGGTTTAGCTTTATGGAAATGTTGCTGGATAGTGTGGAAAACCATTAGAGATTGGTGGGAGTTGAAACCATTGAAAACCAAGCTTAAAACCGTGAAAACACAGTTGGCCGGAATCTGGGTAGGCTGGCCGGAAAAACCAGGACACACGGCTGTAACTCACCTTTTCACTGTCCAAACATAGATGAGATTTGGTTTTGTTTGGATATATGAAATCCTCATAGGAACAGGTGTCGAACCGTGCAAGATTTGCAAGAAACCGTGGTCGAGACACCCCGCCGTCGCCGGAAATGGCGACGGGACAGCGCTGGGTCTCCACCGGAAGGTCGGGGAAGACGGCTGGGGTGATGGGCTGACTTGGGCCTGTTTTAATTAACTTATTGGGCCTGTTTAGTCTTAAAGAGGATTTGGGCCGTTTTAACTTGAGTGGGGTTGGGTTCTGCTTTGAAGAAAAATTTAAAAGGGACTTTGGGCTTGATTTGGTTTTGGCCCAATGACTTAAAGAGATTCAAGAAAAAAAAGAGAAAATGAAGGAAAGAAAAAGGGGGGGTGTGCCTGCCGAGACTCGAACCAGGGGCTTGCGCGTGGGGGAGAGTTGTCACGACCCGAAACCCACCCTGTGCGGATCTCGGATCACGACCGCCGCCTTCAGGCCCGGGAGCCTGAGGGCAAGGCAAAACTTGGGCGACGGTATCGAATAGCGGTGCGGCCTTGATTTGCGGAAGCGTGAAAACCCTTTTCTTTTTTTTTTTTTTTTTTTTTTTAAAATCCTTTAAAAACTTTCGCACAGCCGTCCGGTACTGTCGCTCTTCATAGCGGTACACATGAATAATCACATCAGAGCATACTAAAAATTAAAGTCTTATACATGATACATATTTGAATGCCTCAAGGGCTTAAGTACATATGTGGTTGCCTCTTGGGCTTAAATACATAATTGTCCCAAAAGTACGACATCAAAATTCGACCAACCATAGGCCCTAATACTTCCTAAAAATATCTCCAGAATCCTAATGGAGCTGCCTATCATTTCTCCCCAAATTGGGCAAGGGTCCACCCATCGTCATCACCTGAAAAATGTTAGGGAATGGGGTGAGCTTCGAAAAGCCCAGTGAGTAATTCTAACATCTGTCATGGGTTTCAATTGGTAGTGGTTTCGCACGTGAGAATTTTGTAAAATACTCACTACCAATTGCTCGTATACTTGGAACATAGAGTACATGCATTCTTTAAACAATGGCTTTGAAACATTAAAGTATTCAAGCTAACTTGTACTTTCGAAATAAAGTATATGAATTTCAAATCATGTAAATATGCATGGTGAAAATGAGGAAAAAGCCTGCTTCCATTTTCAACACACACCTTATCACTTTCATTAACAGAATCCGTTTCGAACCAGATTCCCATTTTACTTTTCGTGGAGATATCTCATATGCCTGGGGGATTAGATCCTGCTACCTGTCATTTATTCGTATCGTAGTTGGGTTCCTAAGAAACTCGATAGAAATCCGTGGTGCTTATGCACAATTTATCTTGCATTTAAAAGCATTTAACCCATAATTCCTTCGTGTGGATGCATTTAAAAGCATTCAAAACATACAGTTCATAATCTCATGATAGGGTATTGAAATACGTGAAACATGTAAATTCAGGATGTATGATAACGTTTGAAATCAAAATTTTAGACATGCAGAAGTATATCTCAAAGAATAGTAGTAAATTATTCAGGAAGCATGTCATAACAGAATATTTAAAACGGAATTGTGTAAAGACAGAATTTGATATTTAAAACATCATTCAAATCCGTGGAATTAAATCTCCACTTCAAATGTGAGGTTACTCACCTTGATTCCCCGGGTTTGCACTACTGGTGGGCTTTTCCCTTTCCTTTGTATTTCCTAAGAAAATTATAAAGAACTCGTTAACTTCACATTTACCTCAAATCGTTACCTATTCATGCTCTTTTATTTAATTTTAGGCCTGACGTATCCTAACTTCCTAGGATTGGTCTCACTAGTCAACTCGTGGTGACTTGATGAGTTTTATTTTTCACGTGACTAAATTTTCAGTACCTATTTTGGTGTTATGGACTTCACCGTTGGGTTTGGAATGTCCGACATAGTCAAAATAGACTATCTGTTAGTTTCATTTGGCTTCGGGTACCATAGGGGTAGTTTGGTCATTTCGCGTGTCATATTTTTCGGAGTCCCGTCTCATGAATCGGACCTCACTGTTGATCTCAGAAGGCCCAAGAAAATAAGATTACACTAATAACTTGTCTTATTTGGACATCGGCTACATTAGGGGCAATTTGGTAATTTGTACTTTAATGTATCATAGTTTTTGAACCCTCGTCTCGTAAAACGGACCATACCATTGAGTCCGGAACATCCAAAATAGTCAAAATCCACTATTCGTTTACTTTATTCGGACTCCATTTGACTTATTTATGACCTAGGGGTAATTTCGTAATTTTTATTATTTAAATATTATTAATTTAATATTAATTTATTTTAAAATGGGCCACAGTGGAATTTCATAAAAGTTTTGGGGTCAAAGGGTGATTATACAAACTGTCGGTCTGGACCAACCGGTTCAGTTCTGTTTCAACTGAACCGGTCCAATGTTAATTGGACCAGCCGGTTTGACACGTAGTGCTGACGTCATGATGACGTCAGCCTTAAATTTGAATCTTAAATATCACTTAGTTAAACGACGTAGTTCCGGGTAACCCAAACCCTTTATTCAAACATCGGGTCAGGACCCGACCCGAGGTCCGACCCGTGACCCGACTGTACATCGTCTTCCCCACCGTTTCACTCCTACTGTTGCCCTAAATTTCTGGGTTTTATTTCTTCAATTTCGTAGACTTCTGCTCGATTATTTGTTACTGTTTTCTGCTGAGATGGTTCCTGATATCATGTAAATCATCTTAGCATTCATTTTATGCTTCGATTTGAGCTCTATGGCTCTGATTCAAAAATGATAACCGTGACCTGCAACTTGTTCTAGCTCCTTCATTTTAGGTCCGTTTCCTATGAAATCTGATGTGTCGTGACCTACAGAGCATGGGGTTCAAGTCCCCATTCTCATATTTTAGTTTGGTCGCTTTTCTTGAAGAATTGGGTTTTAAACCCGTGGCTAGAGTTTGAAATTTGAGGGCCTTAAACTAGGTTATGGGGTCGCGGCCTATGGTTTTTGAGATCCTAGGGAGGTCTATTTCATGTCCAAAGCAACCAAAACCGATTTGGTGCAAGTCAGACCAGACCCACCTCAGTTCAGGTCATCCATGGCGGTTTGGCTACGGGTTCGTGGTTTGGGCAGTTTCGTAGGTTCAAATGGTTCACAACCAACCTAGTTTTCATTGTTAAATCTCTTTACATGCATTAACAGTCCCAAAAGAAATAAAACAGTGGCCGAAATCCAAAGAGAAAAATGCTCAGAAAATTTTGAATTTCTTACCTTGTACACAGTGGTCTCCTAGGGTTCGTTTCAGTCAGAAGCCTCCCAATGGAGCAGGTCGGGTCTAGTGGTGCAGCCCTTCAGTTCCCAGTCCTTAGCCCCTTCAATGGATTCCCACAACTCAAGCTTCCTCTCTCTAACTTCCTCTCTCTAACCCACTTTCTCTCTCTATAAGATCAGTGCACTAGGTTCTCTACTGATCTGATTTCTCTTCCATGCATATATGGAGATTATCAAAATCAGATTGTCTTTAGTGTTTCATCCCCCTAAGTGCATGATGGATTTGCATGCAACTTGGTTGGGGGGAGATGCAATCATGGGTGTATAGGCACATGATGATCTATGGGGGCATAGGAGTGATGCATGCTAATGTGTTGCATGCTTGGTGATTGGTCACTTTGGGGAGAGGTCAAATCTGATTGCTATTTATATATATATCTTTGCATATATATGCACAAAGGTGCTCTTAGCTTAGTTGGTAAATTTTTGGTAACCCAAATTCTGCCTAGGTTGGTCAAGGGATCAAATCCTCTTGGCCACAATTTTTGGTCCCTTTTCCATATTTCGGGCTTAGGCCCTGTTTGGCTGCGCATTAATGCAGTTTCCTTGTTTTTTCCCTAACTATCATTCTGTAGCTTATTTTTCGACGCGGTTTCTTTCAGTCAACTTCTAATTAGGTTAGCTTCTTAATTATTCTTTATGTTTGGTTCAGATAAATGATTAGTAACTAATCATTACTTAATCAGGGTCGGGGTGTTACAAGAGTCGCGTGACCAAGTGGGACGGTTACCAACCGTACCCACTGTGCGCAGAGAATATATATATATATGTAATGCCTGATCTTATTTTCTTGGTGATTAAAATATATTTAATTAAATTAAATACTCCTAAATGGTCCGACATCCAAATGAGGCAAGCCTTATATGTTTTCTTATTATCTTGGACCTACTAAGACCAACGGTGAGGTCTGTGACGTGATACGAGGTCCCAAAAAAAATAAAAGACCCAGTAGGACCCTTAAAAAATTACCAAAATGCCCTTGAGTCAAAACACAGTCAAACGAAACCTGATTCGAGTAGACGAATAGTGAAATCTTATTATCTCGAACATTCCGGACTCAACCGTGGAGTCCGATTTGTGAAAAGAGGTCACGAAATATAAGGACACAGTGTAAAGTGCGAAATGATCGTTTTACCCTTTTGAACCCCGGTGTTCGAATTGAGTTCTACGAGAACCTAAACTTATTTTCTTCAACGTCCTGGAACCAATGGTAGAGTCTAATTTAGCAGAATAGAAACTTATGAATTAAAGACATAAAATTTGATGAATAGCATAAATTCAAATAACAATAGACTAAGTTGTAATTTCTACTTTTAGGGACACTGACAGGACAGGAGGGGGCGATCTGATCTCCTGCATTTTCATCCGCCGGTTCAGTTACATATAGTGCACGATCTTCTAGGGTTGAGACCAACCCATCAGGTATGGTGTTTTGCTAATGTTAGAAATGAAGTTAAGTTAGGAATATTTGTGAATGACTGGAATGACTTATGTGCTTATGTGGAATGTGTTTACTTGATGATTTAGGGTTGATTGCCCACATGCTTGCATGTCACTTGTACTTTGTGAAAATTTAGTGAATGATGAATGTGAATCATGACCTGTGTTTAAGTTGATAAGATGAGATATGCTTGCGTATGGAATTGACTGATGATTTATATATTATTGTTCGAGCACGCTACGTTATTGATAACCATGTTCATTAGGATTGCATTGGCATATTGGCATATGATGAATCCTTTGAGAACATAGTGTGGGTTGAGCATTGCATTATGAGGGTGTAGATCCTGTGGTGAAAAACCCAAAATTGGCCATTGCATCGGAGAGTACCCGGAAAAGAAACATGGGTGTGGCATAGAGTTGTGCATGGGTGCGTCACGCATACCATTCATATATTACTTCGATGCTTTGAATGACATTTAGAGATAAATGTATACTTTGCACATGCCACGCCTTAGCTTTATTTCTTGCATTAGCACTTCATCATACCAGCAGTTGAGCTGACCCATTCGTGGGCAACATTTTCAGATGAGGACCCTCCAGCTATTTGTGACCCAGTGATGCTTTGATAGGAGGAGACACTTGTTATATTTTGGTCCGTGGGACCTATGTTTTGTAATGTAAGGGCTTAAGCCCGAATGACCTATGAACGATGTATTCATGTTATCTTATGTATTGATGGGATGGACCCATGTTTAGTGGATTTATTTACCTTGTCCTTTTATTTATTTTATTTTCTGTCTCGTTACTCGCGTCCCGGGTTCATCGGGAATTCGGGGCGTGACAACGTGGTATCAGAGCATAGGTTCGAATACCTAGAGACTGTGGGGTGTTGTTTAACACCATGAGACCTTAAAGAAAAGAGTGAGACTTAGTGTGAACCTTTAACAGCATGTGATAGGATTTGTGTGCTACGTGATTTTATACACTTGAAGCATGACTTGTTGTGATTACGTGTTGATTGATGATATGTTATGATGCATGATTATGTGATCTAAGGTAGTGAGAGATATGACCTGTACGATGTGTGAGAATTTGTTAAGTGTACATTAAGATATACTATACATACTCCCTAGTCGCTGATAAGAAACATGACATATATAAAGTGTGAGAAAATTTTTAAGTATATATATATAACGACCTGTGACATGTACCGCCTGTTAAATGCTAGTCGTTGACAAGAACATGACTAAGGTTAGAAACTCAGGTCTACATAGTAGGCTGTATATTTTATGGGATAAACGGTGTGCCTAGTCATTTGAAGTGTAGGTTGTACCCTTAGTTATCTACGCGATAGACATTATGCCTAGTTACTTAGGAGACAGGTTGTGAACCTAGTTGTTTACTTGGTTGACCGTTGTTTATGGGTTTTGGATGAGTGTGCTAGGTTAGTAACCAATTTTCATGGATTATAGTACTATGACTATGATATTTATACAGACTGGATTGGTCTCAGGTCTTGAGTTACGGTTGATGGATGGCGCCCCATCAGCCAGTAATGAAAGGAGCTGTGATTCATGAAGGGTTATCACCTAGCTATAAAAGTAAGGGATAATAAAAGACACATCAAACCTTAAAATGCTATAATAAGGATTTGGACTTGTGGAACCCTTTTGTATATAGATGGATACTTAGAGTGTTTCTCCTTAGATTTTTAAAGATGTTCTTGTGTTAAACCCTGGTTGTGGGAGATGTATTGTTTGGATAGTATTCACCGGGAGTTAAACCTTACTAGTGTTCAACTGTTTAAGTATACGTGTGTTACATTGTTTAGATAAAATCCTTCTTAGTAGAAGGGCTATGTTAGAACTCGGTGTAAATTGTTCAGTATAACCAACGGGTGGTGGTGATTAACATTAGTTATGTAGGTATTGATTAGGCAAGTGTGTCATGATATATTGTGGTTGTTACTTCAAAATGATGAAGTGTTGACAGGTACCTACTTAATGTTCTTTTAACACGAGTGCCTGAAAATGGGGTATTAATTTTCCTCTTCTTTGAACTTGTAGACATGCCACCGAGACAAGCTACTCCTAGACCTATGCCACCTGGACACGATGAGCCTAGGACCACTGCGCCACCATGGCATAGTTGGCCCCAAGCTGCTGTTTCTGCGGATGGTACAGCCGAGGAGGCCGTCACTTTTACACCTGCTCCAGTGGAGCTAGGGCAGACTAGTGGTTCTGGGGACATAGCGACCATTATGCGGGAATGCCTTCACACTATACAGGAGGTAGTGACGAGAGCGGTCAGGGCTGAGACAGAGTTGGCTGAGCTTAGAGGAGTTAGAGAGCCCCAGACCCAGAGCGGGGCGACTCCAGCACAGATCCCTAGGTCTACCCCGATATACACTGGTAAGAGGCCATTGAAGAGGTTTCGAGCTCGTGCTTCTTCTGCACAGATATCTATACCCGCCCAGACTCGCACTGGTGGGAGACCACCGAAGAGGTTTAGGACTGGTGTTTCTTCCATATCCACCTCCGCATCCCAAGGGACCATTACTTGTTTTTGTTGTAGACAGCCTGGCCACAAGATGGCCACTTGTCCTTTGAGGGATCCCAGCCTGAGACAGAGGATCGAGCCTAGTCAGGAGTCATTTTCATCACCAGCACAGGGTCAAGGACAGGGGACTCCACGACTTTGTTTTGTATGCCACCAGACTGGCCATGTCAGGGCCAACTGTCCTCAGAGGCCGATTTCCCAGGACTTAGAGAAACCACATTTCTATCAGTATAACCAAGTTCCTCTGCCACGGCCACTATTGGGTCAGGGACCTCCGGCACCGTATTTTCAGCATGCACCTACAGTATTGAGTGCCAAGACTCTCAGTGAGAGGGGTGATAGGCAGGACCAGGCCACTCAGAGTGGCGTTATGCAGTAGTCAGCCTAGAGTCACCTATCCTTTTTGGACCTTCAGAGCCTTGAGGTACATTTTTTTTTTTTTGTTTGTGTTTAGTTCATGGACTGGCATATTGATAGACCATAGTGCATCTCATTCGTTCATATTTACTATGTCGACATGATGTTAGGGGTAGAGTGACGTTGATGAGAATCTGTAAAGATTACTCGATAGAGGTAGCTAACTGCATGCCTTATTTGAATTCTTCATCTTATTTGATGCGGCTAGTATTGGTATTACGTTAGAGATGGATAGGTTATTTACACTTTAAGACGAGTATAGGCTGCTATAGGGGAAGAAAGGCGGTGTGTACTCCTAAGGGAGATATCTTCTTTGTTTCATGGGGTGTCCTTTGTTTTGTATGCCACCAGACTGGCCATGTCAGGGCCAACTGTCCTCAGAGGCCGATTTCCCAGGACTTAGAGAAACCACATTTCTATCAGTATAACCAAGTTCCTCTGCCACGGCCACTATTGGGTCAGGGACCTCCGGCACCGTATTTTCAGCATGCACCTACAGTATTGAGTGCCAAGACTCTCAGTGAGAGGGGTGATAGGCAGGACCAGGCCACTCAGAGTGGCGTTATGCAGTAGTCAGCCTAGAGTCACCTATCCTTTTTGGACCTTCAGAGCCTTGAGGTACATTTTTTTTTTTTGTTTGTGTTTAGTTCATGGACTGGCATATTGATAGACCATAGTGCATCTCATTCGTTCATATTTACTATGTCGACATGATGTTAGGGGTAGAGTGACGTTGATGAGAATCTGTAAAGATTACTCGATAGAGGTAGCTAACTGCATGCCTTATTTGAATTCTTCATCTTATTTGATGCTGCTAGTATTGGTATTACGTTAGAGATGGATAGGTTATTTACACTTTAAGACGAGTATAGGCTGCTATAGGGGAAGAAAGGTGGTGTGTACTCCTAAGGGAGATATCTTCTTTGTTTCATGGGGTGTCCGTAAATCCTTCTTAATTTGACTTTATTGTGGGTTAAGAGGGGTTAGACTTTAATTTGAATTGGGTTGGTTTGGATTACATGATTAGAGGAGTGCTTGTTACCTTAGTTGTGAAATTGTACAATGTGGGGTATACTTGGTTATTGATGATCTAGGATTCAATGCTTGCCTTTATACAGCATAACGAGTGAGGTTAAATAGTAGACTATATGTTTGTTGTCTATGAGATAGGCTATGAGCCTGAATATCCGTAGGGATTGGGAATCTGCCTAGTTACCTGTACAACAGATTATGTACTTATTTTATGTATATGTGTGTTCCTGGAAGGAAGTTTTATACTGGGTGCTGAAGTAGTGAGCTACGTATTAGCTATTGAATGTTATACTTTTACTCTATATAAGCATACTAGTTTAGTGACTGTTATGGTGCTTTGATTATGACTTCATTCTTTTATATACACAGACTGGTGGTTATAAATGCATGTATAGAAAAAATGCTTAAACGTGTTTGTATGTGTGCGTTGATACATATGTGTGAAAATTAATATATGTTCGTAAGGGAAATTGGTAGAGAGTGTCACTAATATTTTATTCTTCTGAACCTTGGTATATTGATTTAAGTTTCATGATTAGAGTACATAAACGACACAGTCTACATTTGTATATCCAATCGATATATGCGTACATGAAATGAATAGGCTAGTCCTTATTAGTACATGACACTTAGTCTCGGTTATATATGGACTAAGGTGAGAGATGGTAGCTTTACTTTTAGATTGTACTATTGATGTCTTGTGGGTAATTAGAGTACTTAGAAAATACTGGATGATAGATTGCATTGGGGTGCGGATGATGTGTGTTTATGCCATTGGGATAAAATCACTAGGTGATTTCATGGATTAATTTGAGGTGGGTTAGATGACATAGCATATGTGAGAGACCTTGGGGTATCTTTGTGATCAGTGAGAAGTTCCCTTACTTTTTATTGTGTTGAGTTATTGAGATAAGTCGTGATACTTGGATGGAAATTGAGAGGGAGTGGCATTGATGAGCCAATGTGTTTTGAGGATTTCATTATGTGCTATGCCATGTGGAGTGAGTCGTTACAAATGGGATTAGCACCTAGACCATAGCAGGGAGTGTGGGGATGTCTGCACACCGCTGCACGCCTATCGGTGAGGCGAAGCCTACGGGGGAGATGGTAATGGGAGGAGGTAATGCATTCCACATCGCCTGGCTGAGGGAGAGGTGAGTGATCCATAGGTAAGGCTGCACGTCTACATGTTACAATACATTTTGCATCGATCTTTTAGTACTATGACGAGAGATAGTATGACCACGTGGAATTCCCTTATCCATTGTTTGGGATAGGGACCCACGTTTCACTGCACGGTTTTGGCAGCGCTTCTAGACAGCCTTAAGGACTCAGCTAAGTTAGTACTACCTTTCATCCTCAGACTGATGGTCAGTCAGGGCGTGCCATTCAGATCCTAGAGGACATGCTTAGAGACTGCATTATGGACTTCAGGGGTAGCTGAGAGGATCACCTTGCTTTGGTGGAGTTTGCCTACAACCGTAGCTAGCGGTTCACCGGTGTATTGGACAGGAGTAAGGGAGACAATTGTTTTGGGATTCGATATAGTCCGTGAGACCACAGACAAGATACAAGTGATCAGGCAGCGCTTGTTGATAGCCCAGAATCACTAGAGGAGATATGTCATTCGAGGTTGGGGACCATGTGTTCCTCAAGGTATCCCTCAACGAGGTTTGAGGAAAATTTGGGCGTAGTGGGAAGCCGTCGCCACGACTTATAGACCCCTTTGAGATTCTTGGGAGGGTTGGTGAGGTGGCTTATAAGCTGGCCTCACCTCCACAACTATCAGAAGTTCGTGATGTCTATCATGTGCCGATACTAAGGGAGTATCAGCCTGACCCCTCCCATGTATTAGATTGGGTAGATCTTCAGCTAGAGGGCAACAAATTTTTTTTTTATGACCAAAGACCCGTAGAGACATTAGACTCGAGAGACCAGGTTTTGCGAGGCAGGGTCATCCCTTTGGTTGAGGTTCGTTGGAACCATCGTGGGGTTGAGGAGGCTACATGGGAGCAGTGAGGCCGAGGTTCGAGTTAGGTGCCTCGAGTTATTTGATCAGTGATGTGTTTTCTTTTGTTTTATGTTATTTTAAATTTCGGGACGAAATTTCTTTAAGGAGGGAAGGATGTAAAGACTTGAAATTTTGGGAATGAAATTTTTATTTTTTTTATTTATTTATTTAATTATGGTTCATTCATCCATTATTGTTAATTATTATTATTATTATAATTATTATTGTTATTTTGTTGCATGGTGTGTATATGAGTATATGTAATTATGTTGTGTGATATACATGTATTTGTATGTAGTATAACATGCCTAATACATGCATGTGATTAAGTTTAATATATATATGTGTGTGTATTTCCAAGATGTACAACAGATCTGGTGTGTGGGTAAGTGTGTGCAGGTGGTTGTGTGTGTGTACCGTGTATGATATATATATATATATATATATATGCTTGAGCCCCCAAGTCAGTTTGCATTTAATGCAACTCTGATCTGGAATAGATAGAAAGCTGGAGGAGTATGGCAAGAGAGGAAAAAAAAGAGCAGCCGGCTGAGGTGACGAGAGCTGAGTGTGATGTGTGTATGCCCATTGAGTTAAAGAGAGAAAGAAAGTCAGAAAAGTAGAGAGATTGTGAGCATTGGAGAGAGACAGGGAAAGCCATAGGAAGATCCAAGAAATTGGAACAAAAGCAAGGAGGGAGAGAGGAAGAACAACAGGAGAAGAAACTCAAAAAGGTTGGTGATATTAATCCATTTTTGTTTTGATTTTTTTTTTTACAAAAAAAAGCATGTTTAGTAGTTTGAATGCTAGGACCCTGTTAAGCACGAAATGTAGGTTATCATGAAAAAGAAATCACATGAAATGGGTAAGAAATGAAAGAGAAAATGGGAGTTGCAGGTCGGGAACAATACTCGGGTTTCATATTTTTTGGCTTAAAAACGTTGGTTTAGCTTTATGGAAATGTTGCTGGATAGTGTGGAAAACCATTAGAGATTGGTGGGAGTTGAAACCATTGAAAACCAAGCTTAAAACTGTGAAAACACAGTTGGCCGGAATCTGGGTAGGCTGGTCGGAAAAACCAGGACACACGGCTGTAACTCACCTTTTCACTGTCCAAACATAGATGAGATTTGGTTTTGTCTGGATATATGAAATCCTCATAGGAACAGGTGTCGAACCGTGCAAGATTTGCAAGAAACCGTGGTCGAGACACCCCGCCGTCGCCGGAAATGGTGACGGGACAGCGCTGGGTCTCCACCGGAAGGTCGGGGAAGACGGCTGGGGTGATGGGCTGACTTGGGCCTGTTTTAATTAACTTATTGGGCCTGTTTAGTCTTAAAGAGGATTTGGGCCAGTTTTAACTTGAGTGGGGTTGGGTTCTGCTTTGAAGAAAAATTTAAAAGGGACTTTGGGCTTGATTTGGTTTTGGCCCAATGACTTAAAGAGATTCAAGAAAAAAAAGAGAAAATGAAGGAAAGAAAAAGGGGGGGTGTGCCTGCCGAGACTCGAACCAGGGGCTTGCGCGTGGGGGAGAGTCGCGTGACCAAGTGGGACGGTTACCAACCGTACCCACTGTGCGCAGAGAATATATATATATATATATATATGTAATGCCTGATCTTATTTTCTTGGTGATTAAAATATATTTAATTAAATTAAATACTCCTAAATGGTCCGACATCCAAATGAGGCAAGCCTTATATGTTTTCTTATTATCTTGGACCTACTAAGACCAACGGTGAGGTCTGTGACGCGATACTGAGGTCCCAAAAAAATAAAAGACCTGTAGGACCCTTAAAAAATTACCAAAATGCCCTTGAGTCAAAATACAGTCAAACGAAACTTGATTCGAGTAGACGAATAGTGAAATCTTATTATCTCGAACATTCCGGACTCAACCGTGGAGTCCGATTTGTGAAAAGAGGTCACGAAATATAAGGACACGTGTAAAGTGCGAAATGACCATTTTACCCTTTTGAACCCCGGTGTCCGAATTGAGTTCTACGAGAACCTAAACTTATTTTCTTCAACGTCCTGGAACCAATGGTAGAGTCTAATTTAGCAGAATAGAAACTTATGAATTAAAGACATAAAATTTGATGAATAGCATAAATTCAAATAACAATAGACTAAGTTGTAATTTCTACTTTTAGGGACACTGACAGGACAGGAGGGGGCGATCTGATCTCCTGCATTTTCATCCGCCGGTTCAGTTACATATAGTGCACGATCTTCTAGGGTTGAGACCAACCCATCAGGTATGGTGTTTTGCTAATGTTAGAAATGAAGTTAAGTTAGGAATATTTGTGAATGACTGGAATGACTTATGTGCTTATGTGGAATGTGTTTACTTGATGATTTAGGGTTGATTGCCCACATGCTTGCATGTCACTTGTACTTTGTGAAAATTTAGTGAATGATGAATGTGAATCATGACCTGTGTTTAAGTTGATAAGATGAGATATGCTTGCGTATGGAATTGACTGATGATTTATATATTATTGTTCGAGCACGCTACATTATTGATAACCATGTTCATTAGGATTGCATTGGCATATTGGCATATGATGAATCCTTTGAGAACATAGTGCGGGTTGAGCATTGCATTATGAGGGTGTAGATCCTGTGGTGAAAAACCCAAAATTGGCCATTGCATCGGGGAGTACCCGAAAAAGAAACATGGGTGTGGCATAGAGTTGTGCATGGGTGCGTCACGCATACCATTCATATATTACTTCGATGCTTTGAATGACATTTAGAGATAAATGTACACTTTGCACATGCCACGCCTTAGCTTTATTTCTTGCATTAGCACTTCATCATACCAGCAGTTGAGCTGACCCATTCGTGGGCAACATTTTCAGATGAGGACCCTCCAGCTATTTGAGACCCAGTGATGCTTTGATAGGAGGAGACACTTGTTATATTTTGGTCCGTGGGACCTATGTTTTGTAATGTAAGGGCTTAAGCCCGAATGACCTATGAACGATGTATTCATGTTATCTTATGTATTGATGGGGATGGACCCATGTTTAGTGGATTTATTTACCTTGTCCTTTTATTTATTTTATTTTCTGTCTCGTTACTCGCGTCTCGGGTTCGTCGGGAATTCGGGGCGTGACATTATTGGCTTTGTTTTTCTCTTTTTTTTTAAAAGCAAGGTAAAATAATACATTAATCAAAGAATAAGCTAACTAGGCAATAACAAGTTGAGGAGAAAACAATGTAATAAAAACCACCTCTAACTAATGAAAGATCAAATAATTTCGAGAACAAATGTAGAAAATCATGCAATGATGGAAAATAAATAGTCGCATCAATTGAAGGGAGGGAAGAACAAAACTCGGAGTTTCTTCCAACCAAATAATTTCTTCATCAACTCCTCTAACATTCCTGGCAAGTTCATAAGTCATAATATTACATGTTCTACACACAAAAGTTCAATTGTTTGAATGAAAATGTTTCAATAAAAACTTTGCCTCTGAACAAATCATGCCCCTAACCAAATAATCACTAACTGAAGAGTGAATCTCATTAATAGTAGAAATGAAATCCCCTTCCAAGACAATGTTGATGATACCAATATTAGAAGCAAAACAACATATTTGGCACCAAGACAAAGCCATTTTGGCTTTGTTAAACTTAATTATCAAACAGTTTCCTTATTACCCAACTAGAATAATGATTTATTATTATTATTATTATGATTAACAATCATAACTAAACTCTTAACACTCTCTCTTTGAATGATAATCCTAGACGGCAATCTATAAATCATTGATTTGGCTCAAAACAAATTTGTACAAAAAATCCTACTATGAATCTTATTGTGATCTATGTTTTTTCGATGGATTGGATAAGAGTGGATTAGTTATCCCTTTCATTAATACTGATAAGATTAGTAATCTCACCCCTTTCCTCTCATTATTTTATTCATACTATGTTATTCAATGCTATGAATATAGGTGCGTAGGTGGTGTTTATAAAGAGCATTTGTTTCTGTTTGGTACAGATACGAAGGCTTACAGTCGTAATTGTTCAATGAACAACCGCAAGGAAGAAGACAATTCAGTTAAAATTCAAATCAAAGGTTTAATCGTAAAAAGATGTCATTTTTTGGATTTAAATCAAAATCAAACGCAATCACAAAACGACAGCATTGGAATTAATTAATCCGGTAACTTAAACGACAGCGTTTTGGACTATTTCTATTAGTAATAGAAACGACAGTGTTTTGAAAAATTAAATAAATAAATATTTTCCAAAAAGATATATTCATAGCAGGCCAAGGCCCAAACCCGAAACCAACCTAGCCTGGTTCGGTTCGAGGCAAGGCAAGGCAGCGGCGTGCGCACACGTGTGGTGAACCAAGCATGTGCTAGGTCCTCCACCTTCCACAAAACTTGGGTGCCCCTTAAGGCTCAAACCTTCCTTCAAGTTAATTGTATATATACTCTTTAAAAGCCTTGTACCCATCCTATGTGGGACACAAGCTTCAAGCTTCTGTTACCATTTTCAAATGGTGAAGTTTGGAAGCAATTTCTCATTCACTCCTTAATAGTTTTGAGCACTTAATACACGATCTTAATCTCTTCATGGAGGAAAACACATTTTCATCTAGACCCACCAAAATTAATGTTTGGGACCCACTATAATTTTAGCTCAAAGATAGCAAAAAATCATTCTCAAAACCGATTATTTCTAACAATCCCCCACATGAATGAAATTGACTGAAAGTAATGTAAATGACATGCAAACACTAAGAGAGTTCAGTTGGAAATTTCTTACATAGAGGAAGGTAGCTTGTGGACTTGAACCTTCCCTTATGGAATGCTATCGGGGTTACTAGTTGATCAGTGAACACGATGTCTTAAACTATTCAACCATTTGTGTAAACCAAGATAATAGTATTCACACAAAATCTTTCCTCACACAGTTGGTTCTCATGATTGTGTTCATTTTGGCCCTGAACAATTCTTGACTTCATGAGTGCTCCTAGAGAATTTAGCCTTTTATCATTCTTATAGAACCGGTACTGTCATACCCTGACCCAGATTTTAACCGGGTGAACCACGTGAACCGAGCCGTTAAAGCTTTTTGGTTTAATATTGAATAAACGGATGAGTCAGAATCTTAATAGTTGGAAATACGAGTCATGCCCGAGCGATGCCCGAGCCAATCACGAATGGATACTGGAATATAAAAATAATAATAAGATAATAATAATTAAAATACAAATGAAATAAAAATAAAAGAAAAAGGAAAAAATAAAATAAATAAATAAATAAATAAATAAAAATCATGTTGTGCCATATGGATAAAAATATATATATATGTATATATATGTAGAAGTGTAGATGTATATACATATATATATATTAAATACATAAGGGGAGGGGTTACAACCAAAAAAAAAAAAGACCTGAAGGGGCGATGGTTACGGTGGGAGAGAGAAAAGGAATGAGAGAAATAAAAGGGGGGGCTGGTTCGCATGGCATACGTTAGAAACTGAAGAAAAAAAAAAAGATGGGGAGCAAATGAAGGGGCAGTGGTTACGGTTGAGGAAGAGAGAAAGAAAAGGGGAGTTGTGAAGAAAGGGAGAGAGACCAGCAGCGGTTCGGCAATAGAGAGATTAAAGAGAGAGAGAGAGATTAACGGGGATAGAGAGAGTTTTCTCTGGTTCTCTCTAGTTTCACCACCAATTGGGGCAGCCACCGCCGCCATCAAACTCCATCCCCACCGCACCGTACGGCTGGGAGAGGAGATAAATCAGAAAGGGCTGGCCAACGCTAAAAGGAGAACAATCGGGTCTACGGTTCTGTTGAATCGCTATGCTTCAACACAGAATCTAGGATTCAGTGCTCCTCTGTTCTAATCGATTTTAGTCGGGTGTCACAGTGGGCTATGAGATGGCAAGAACAAAGTTCTGCAACGGGTTTTCAGATGGTCTTGGTTGGGGTTTCGACGAAGACAATGCAAAGAATTCAGATGGGGCAAATGATAAGGTGCGGCTCTGTTCTTTGATTTAATAGGTTTCTAGTATTGGGAAAGAGGATTGGTAGATTTGTCTATGCTTGCGGTTTTGGGAGGAATCCTTCCTCGGTGGGATCGGGATTTACCTATAGTGTATAGTGATGCGGCTCACCGCACCGTCAACACTGAACGGTGATTGTGGAGCCATGGTTGCAGGAAATGTATTGGGTGAGGATGCATTGGAGGAGGCAAGCATTGAGGAACAAGCAGATGCTAAGCTAAATGGGTAAAGCCAAGGGCGGCAACGGTGGTGGTGAGTTTCTGTTCAAGTGGAGGAGCCGAACCCAGTGGTGCGTAACAGGGTAAAACACTGAACTTTTCGTCTTGAATTTTAGAAGCATGAATGGTTTATTTGATTGTAGGATTCTGTAAGCATGGAAATTGGTTTAGGTTACAATTTGAATAAAAAAAAATGATCTAGAAATGAGAGGGAAAACAGAATTTTGCACAGGGAAGAAAACACTGGGAAGGAAAACACGCTTGGCTGGTGGGTGTTGTTTTTTTTATTTGGGCCAAACCGGGTCGGGTCTGACTCGACCCACCCATTCAGATGACTGTCCAACACTTGTACTTCATGAGTAAATTTTTAAATTTGAGTTTAGATAGTGTTTGGTTAGAAAGGAGAGCTATCCAATGGTTGGGTTAAACTTGAACAGGAAATGAAAAAAAAAATAATAACGAGGAATAGAAAATTTGTATGGGTGGTGAATTGAACCTGTGACCCAAGGAGAAAGATGGAGAAGCTTAGCCACTGTGCCACCAAGGCACATGTGGTTTGTTTGGGCTCAAATACTAATATGTATTAGCTAGATTAATTAATGTAAATAAATGGTTTAAATGAATAAATTTCAAATTTAATTTCGACGCGTAAATTAGTAGAATGAATAATAAAAACTTACTATTTTGGAACCACTGAATTTAATGGTGAGGTCCATTTTACGAGACGGAGTCCCGAAAAAATAAAATACCCGTAGAATGTCAAAATGACCAAAATACTCCTACGTCGAAGGTGAGTCAAACGGATTCCGATTTAGTTAAGTAAATAGTGAATTTTTATTAATTCAAACCTACTGGACTCAACGGTGGAGTCCAAATTATGAAAACAGAACCCAAAAAGTAGAGACACGTAAATGACCATGTTGCCCTTGGGTAGATTAAGTTTAAAATGGAAATCGTAAAACATAAATTAGTAAGGGAGGTATTTAGAGTAACGAGGCATAAATTCGGTAAATGATATGAAAGCTGAAACGTGTTTATTGATTTATAGGCAAGTCAAAAGGAAAGGAGAAAGTCACGGGATATTAAGACGTTAATGAGGTAAGTGGATTCCTATCTTTGATACGTGGTTTCCAAGCCACGTTCTTTCCATTACTGCCAATCTTGTACTCATATATGTATTCACTGTCATTGTTTCCCACCATGGATATTGTTCTGCCTGGTGGATGCCTACTGGTTGATGTTGCATGACTGATTCATTTCATTGATATCCATTTACTGTATGTTACATTATGATGTTCCATGTTTTGTACATTCATATGGAATACTATAGAATCTTAATTTATGTTAAGTGTCGGGTTTTGTGCTCAGCCACATTACCTATCTGATGCTATCTAATTGACTGGGACCTACGGGTCAATTTATGGGACCTACGGGTCAAAAAGGACATATGGCAATTATGGCGTTTTTACGCATTAAGGATAATGGGCATTTTATATGCATTTATGTTAATGGGGGGTATGCCGGGCCCCAAAAGACCAAGGGTCTGCCAAACCCTGAACAGAGTAAAGGCATCATCCATGTTAATTGATATTGTTCTATGTTGATTGGTTTGATTCATTGGACTTGACTGTGACCGTTTCATTGTGGCAGTATTTATGTTGATTGTGTTCATCGAGCCTATTCTATATTCATGCTACACTGTTACTCTTGACTGTTATTGTACCTTGTCGCTCATTGGCCATTGTGGCATTTTACAGTTGACTGGAATCGTTATCATGACTGGCTATCATGTTACTTTGACTTATATTCATTTATGTCATCCCCACCCGTATTGGGGATAGGCTTCTACTTACTGAGTTTGTAGCTCACCCCTTACTAAATTTTTCAGGTGAGAATGTTACAAAACCATAGTAGGAGATCAGGAGCTTAAGGAGACAGTTGAGGAGCATAAGAGTAATGAATGAAGTCTCTCCCATGTACTCACCACCTAAGAGTGGTTTAGGATCAGTTTATTGTTAGTTTGAAGTTTAGTCTTTGAACAATAATTGTAATAAAGCTTCCACACTTCAATGTCATGGTTATATTATTTACTGTTATCGTTGGTAAAAGAATGGAAAAAGTAGGGACGGCCATTGGGTCAGCCCCACGATACGAGATCCGCATAGGGTGGGTTTCGGGTCGTGACAGGTGCAGTTCACACTCACATAGGTGATTTCTTATTAATAGTATCCTATTATACCCCATTTGTATTTAACAAGATATAAGAATCATTAAAAGCTTAGCTTATCCTTTTCAACGCTACAAGCATCACTATTCTTATCATAAGAATGGGTAAAATATCTTATCTCTATAGTGATCTTTAATGAGACACATATAATTCAGTTGTCCCTTTAAACTTAGATCTTGGGATCTCGAGTCAGCTAGGCTGGGTTGCCATTATAGTGACTCTTAATACATAGGATTTAAGCTCATTCTCCTCGATGATTTATTCACTTGTTCTCTAGTCAAACCTTTGGTTAACAGATCCACAATATTATCTTTTGATCTTATGTATTGAATGATCATAATACCATTGGAGAGAAGTTGTTTCACGGTATTATGTTTTTGACAAATATGTCGAGACTTACCGTTATACATATGACTTTGTACCTTACCAATCGCTGATTGACTATCACAATAAATATAGATAGCGAGCACAAGTTTTGGCCACATTGAAATACCCTCTAGGAAGTGACGAAGTCACTCAGCTTCTTCATCAGCGTTCTCAAGTACAATAAACTTAGATTCCATTATGGATCTAGCAATGCATGTTTGTTTAGAAGATTTCTATGATATCGCTCTAGCACCAAGTGTAAACAAATAACAACTTATAGATTTTGAGTCTTTGGTATGGGATATCCAATTCGCATTATAGTATCCTTCAAGTACTACTGGATATTTTGAGTAGTGCAATCTATTATTTTGGGTGTATTTCAAATACCTTAAAACCTTAACTATTGCCTTCCAATGATCTGGACTAGGATTATTTGTGTATTTACTCAGTTTACTGACAGCGTAAGCTATGTTTGGACAGGTACAATTCATCACATACATTAGGCTGCCAATTATTTGCACATACTCTAATTGTGATATGCTTTTGGCATTATTCTTGGATAAGTGTAAATTTACATTTATAGGTGTTCTTACTGGACTACTATCATCTTGTTTAACTTTCATGAATATTCTCTCAATGTAATATAATTGAGATAATATCAGTCCAAAGTATAACATCGGTAACACCTAAGTCTTTCATGTCAAACATATTGTTTAATATTTTCTTGGTAGCTTTAATAACTTCATTATTACTACCCATAATGAACATATCATCAACATAGAGACAAATAATGACAAAACCATTTTCGATGTCCTTAACATATACACATTTGTCACACTCATTGATTTTAAACCCATTTGACAACATTACACAATTAAATTTCTCATAACGCTGCTTCGGTGCGAGATTTAACAAGTCGACAAACTTTCTTTTCTGTACCTGGAACAATAAACCCTTCAGGTTGTTTCATATATATTTCTTCATCTAATTTACTATTTAAGAAAGTTATCTTTACATCTATTTGGTGTATCTCAATATTCTATATGGCTTGCAATAGCTATTAACATTCGAATGGATAATATCCTTATGATAAGTGAATATGTATCAAAATAGTCCAAGCCTTCCTTTTGCCTGTATCATTTGATAACAAGCTTGGCCTTGTACTTATCAATAGATCCATCTACTTTCATTTTCTTCTTGAATATCTATTTATATCTAAGAGGTTTTGAACCTGATGGAATATCCACTAATTCCCACATATGATTTTGTAGAATGGATTCTACTTCATTGTTTATAGCATTTTTTCAATAAGGAGCTTCAGGACTCGACATTGCTTCTTTAAAGCTTTGAGGCTCATCTTCTAACAAATAAATTAGAAAATCTGGACCAAAGGAGTTTGATGTTCTAGTCCTTTTGCTTCGTCTAAGTTCATCATCATCTTATTGGTCTTAACTACTGCCTAATGCAATGTCATGAGTTCTTTTATTTGAACTTGACTCCTGCGTTGATTTGTAAGGAAATATATGTTCAAATAACGATGCATTCTTTGACTCAATAATAGTATTAACATGCGTATCGAAAATTTTTTATTTATGAAACAGAAATCGATAAACACTACTATTATGAGCATACCTTACGAAAACACAATCAACTATTTGCGGTCTTATTTTAACTTTTGTAGGTATAGGAACCGTCACCTTAGCCAAACACTCCCACAATTTTAAGTATTTGTAAGAAGGTCTTTGAACTTTCCACAACTCATTTAGGAATTTATTGGTTTTCTTTTGACGTATTTGATTGAGAATATAATTTGCAGAAAGAATTGCTTCCCCCCACAAATTCTGAGGTAGTCTAGAACTTAATAGCCATGCATTCATCATTTCTTTTAAAATTTTGTTTTCTTGTTCAGCAATCCCATTTTTCTGAGGTGAATAGGGTGCAGTTGTTTGGTGTACAATACCATGTTGTGAATAGAATTCACCGAAAGGTTGTAATATCCCGACCCGGGATACCGGGTCATATGGCACGTATTACGAGACCATGAAAAATGGGTATAAAAAATTTTTACAATCAAGGAAATAATTAATTATTTACAAAAATAATTAATTATTCATACGAAATAATTATTTTATTTATAAGTAAATATACTATAAATATACATTACATAGAAGGCATACATATAGATTTATGTAATTAAGCATGTATGTATGTATGTACATAAAAACATTAAATATATATATATATATACATGTGTAAAGTGTGTGAACAGTGTGTGCAAGTGGGTGTGTGTGTCAACAGTGTGTGTGTGTGTTTCCATATGCATGTATGTGTGTGTTGTGTTATATGTATATATATATATATATATTATATACAAAATATCCTACAAAAGCCACAAGTGGGCTGATTGAGGGGAGTGATGGGAAGGGAGACTGAAGCTAGTGTGAGGGCTAGTGCAGGGCTATGGAGTCAGAATAGAGAGAGAGAGAGAGAGAGAGAGAGAGAGAGAGAGAGAGAAGGATCAATTGCTTCCTCTTTAAGAACAAAGCATACAAACCATGTTTGCTTCTCACAAAATAATCAAGGAATGGAGACTGAGGAAAATAGAAAAGATCGGAGCAAGAAGAAGAAGAAAACAGTGATAAGAGGTGAGAAATACATCAAACCTTAATTTTCTCTCTCTAGAATTTTAAGCATGATATGAACTGTTTTCAAGTTATTTAATATGTATGATGTTTGATATATGTCTAAGACATGAATAAGCATGAAAAATCACAAGAAAAACACTGAAAAATACCAAACCCAGAAGCTACGGCCATGGAAGACCTTACTTGAAGCAGGTCTGAACCAAAGCTCACCAAATTGATTTTGGCTTACCAAAACCTCAACCTGAGCCCATGAGGGTCCTAAAAACCCTAGTACACGATCACGAAGCTCAAGAATCGACCTCCAAATATCGAGTTACAGTTTCGGGTTTCCAAAACAAACCTCACAAACTTGCTTCTAAACCTACCTTTATGAACGAAAACTAAATCCCCATGAATAGGGGATCAAAACAAGCTAAACCCCATGAAAAACCATCAAGAAATAAGCATGAACGGTGGGGTTACAGGTCTGGTTATCATGGCTTAAACCGAGCACTTGAGCCATATTCGAAGCCCCAAATCGATGCTAAAACATGTTTTAGGGTCTTAGGAAATGATTGGGAAGGAAAGCAGAAGAAATAGATGTGTAAAACACCACGAAATACCAACTATAAAAATTAGGGTTTATGATGAACAGTGTCGACCTTCGTGGGGAAGATGACACTGTTCGGGTCGGGTTGGATTCGGTTACGGGGCTGGGTTAAATCCGGATCCAACAGGTTATTGGGTTTCTTTAAACGGTGACGTTTTGTTAATGTTTTAAAACATTAGGGCTGACATCAGCATTATGTCAAGAACCGACCAGACCGGTTGGTTTGCAACTGAACCGGACCCGTTCACTTAAGATTAAATCGAACCCTTTGGTTTTCTAAATTATTTAAAATTAAATAAACTAACACTTTTCTTATTTACGGATTGACCCCAGAACTTCTTGACAATCTTACTGTGGCCCAACTGAGGAAAAACTTATTCAATTTGACCCCTGAAAAATAATTAAATAATTAAATAATTAATTTAATTATTTAATAAATAAAATAAAATGACTATTTTGCCCCTAGGTCATAAATAGAGCAAATGAAATCCAAACTGAGCATATGAATAGTGAATTTTAACTATTTTGAATATTCTGAGACTAATGTAGGGTCCATTTTACGAGACGGAGCCCGAAAAATAAAGACACGTAAAGAGGTAAATGACCAAAATACCCCTTGCCCAAAATTAACAAGTTATTAGTGTATTCTTACTATCTCGGACCTTCTGAGTCCAATGGTGAGGTCCACAACATGAGATAAGGGCCCGAAAAATAAAGACACGTAAAGAGGTAAATGACCAAAATACCCTTGGTACCCCTAAAGCCAAAATGAAACCAGAGAAGGTCTAAATCGACTTTCTTTAACATCCTGGACTCAATAATGGAGTCCAAATTACGAAACGAAGTACAGAAAAATGAGACACGTAAAACGATAAATGACCATTTTACCTTTTTACATATAAAAGTCCGAATTAAAATCTTGGAAAGCCTAAACTGACTTTCTTTGACATCCCGGACTCAATAATAGAGTCCAAATTATGAAACGAAGTACGAAAAAAATATGACACATAAAACGATAGATGACCATTTTACCCTTTTACATATAAAAGTTTGAATTAAATTCTAAGAAAGCCTAAATCGACTTTCTTCGACGCTCTGGACTCAATAATAGAGTCTATTCAACCAAAAGAAGTGTCTAAAATAAAAAGACATAAAATTTGATGAATAGCATCTGTCAAATGGCTATGGACTGAAATATTGCCGAAGTATTAAACTAAGGCAAGTACGAAGAAATAAAGTATGAAAAGACACGACGCGTTAACATGTGAAGTAAATAACTCTAAATTAAAGTTAATGGAGCTACCAGAAGAGTATAGGTTGAAATGAATTAAATTTCTAACATAATAAATTGTGTCGTTGGTTAAGAGTATAAGTTAAATCGGTTAGGATGAAATACGATTGAAGCATAAGTTAAGAAACATCGATAGATGATATTGCAGTGAATGTGAAGTTAATGGGACTGTTTATGAATTGTTCTTAGGAATTACGGAGGAAGTGGGAAAGCGCATTTTAGCACTAACCCTAAAAGACCGAGGTGAGTAACCCTGTGTTTGAAGTGGAGATTTAACTCCATATATTTGAAGAAGTTTTAAGTTCAAGTTATGTTAAGTATTTGAATATCAAATTCAGTTCTGTTACAATTCCTGTTTTAAATTATTCCGTTATGACATGCTGACTAAATGTTTTACATTCAATTTCTTTCATGGAGATATTTAGCATGTCTGGTTTAAATGTGTTTTCTTTAAATATTCTGAATTTGATTGTTACAAGTATTTGAAGTTCTATTGTAGAAATTATACATTTCAAGTTTTAAATACTCATGAAAGTATCTATTGAAGAAGTCATGTGATAAATGTTTTACAAGATAAACGGTACTAAGTACCACCCCCTATGATGGTTGAAATCCTTCGGGATTCAACACCAAAATGCCCGGTAGCAGGATCTAATCCCCCAGGCAAAGGACATCGACAGTATTGGCAATAAAATGGGAGTCTGGTTCGAAACAGATTCCACCTAATTAAAGAGAAAAGATGACAAAGTGATTTTGAAAATGAAAGCAGGTTTTACCCTTATTTTCAAAATACACATTTATGTGTTTTAAAGTTTATATACTTTATTAACGAAGTACGAGTTCAGCTTGAACACTTTAATTGTTTCAAAGCTATCTGTTTTATGAAATGCATATGTTTCAAGTTTTATATACTCTATTTAAGGATTACATGTTATGTTATATGTTTTGAAGTTCATAAGTATAAGCATAGCTTGAATGTTTTAAATGTTTCAAGCCATTCGTTTTGAGAATGCATATATCCTGTGTTCTAAATTGTACGAACAATTGGCAGTGAGTATTTTATAAACTCACAAGTGATAAACCACTACCAGTTGAAAACCCCATGACGAATGCAGGAATTACTCTCAAGCTTAGATTAGCTTACCCGGACTTTGTTCGGATCCCCCTTTCAGGTAAATGACAAAAGACAGTTTTTGATTTGAAGACGAAGACGATGGATCTGCCATTTTGGGAAGTTGTACTTAAGTAGTCTCCTTATGAAGCCATGTGAATTTTTAGTACGAACTCCTGTAGTAGTAAACAATACAAATATGTATAAGCCCTCAGGGCAGTGATATGTAATATTATAAAGTCTTTAAGTTTTTAGATATGCTCTGAATGTATGATGACACATGTAGACCGAAATGTGAAGAGCAGCGGTATCGGACGGATGTACAAATTTTGAAATAAGAAAGAAAAGAAAAAAGTTTTTCACGCTTCCGCAACCACTTGAAACACATCTATCCGATACCGCTGCAGATGCGAGCCTTCGCCCAAGGGTCCTTGGGCCTGAGGGTGGCGGTCGCGATGCGAAATCCGCAGAGGGTGGGTTTCGGGTCGTGACAAAGGTTTCACATACATGCATATCTCCTGTGTTCATACATTATAATTCATGTTCTTCACTTTACTAAACTTGCAACTAACACATAAACTTGTGAACAACCAATTCCAAATTATCAAGTAAACACATTATAATTAAACACATAAAGCATTCCAGTCATTCACAAATATTCCTAACTTAACTTCATTTCTAACACTAGCAAAACACCATACCTGTCGGGTCAGTCTCAACCCTCGAAGATCGTGCACGATATGTAACTGAACTAGTCAAGGAAAATGCAGGAGATCAGATCGCCCTCTCCTGTCCTGTCAGTGTCCCTAAAGGCATAAATTACAACTCAGTCTATTGACATTTGAATTTATTCTATTCATCAAATTTTATGTCTTTAATTCATAGGTTTCTATTCTGCTAAATTAAACTCTGCCATTGAGTCTAGGACGTCGAAGAAAATAAGTTTAGATTCTCGTAGAACTCAATTCGGGCATCTGGGCTAAAAAGGGCAAAACAGTCATTTTGCACTTTACACGTGTCCTTACATTTTGTGACCTATTTTCACAAATTGGACTCCATGGTTGAGTCCAGAATGCTTGAGATAATAAAGTTTCACTATTTGTTTACTTAATTCGGAGTTCGGTTGACTGTATTTCAGTTCAGGGGCATTTTGGTAATTTTATATGTTACTATGGGTCTGTTATTTTTCGGGACCCTATCTCATAAAACGGACCTCACCATTGGTCTTAGAATGGTCGAGATAGTCAAAATACACTAATGACTTGTCTCATTTAGACTCCAGATTATTTTTGAATATTAAATTAATTAAATTAATTAAATTAATTAATTAATTAATTAATTTAATTAATATTTTATTAATAGTTTAATCAGGTGGGTCAAAGTGTAATAACCAACAGTTGGAGGGGTCATTTTGTAAATTCCAAAAGTCCTGGTTCAAGGTTCAATTTCCAAAAGGTTCAAGGTCAAATTTGTAATTAGTCAAATTTACTATTCTCAATCCGATTACCCAAACAGGGACTTACCCAGAACAGGGATAGGATATCCCTGTTCCTATTTCAATTTAAATTTTTAATTTCTTAAGGCCGTAACCAAACAGTCCCAATCTCTTTTTTAATTTAAAACCTTAGCGCGACACGTGGCAGGGGCGGTTCAGCCCCGCCCGAACCGGACCCGAAACCCGGCCTGCACAGTACCTTTCTTCCCCGACTTTCCGGTGAGCCTCCAGTAGGGTTCCGGCGCCAACGAGATTTTTCCAGCGACTTTTCCAGGTTTTTAAAATGCAGTTTTCTTTATTTTCTCCCAAGGATTTCATATATAGGTTTGGTTTTGAATTTAACCCATCAGATTTTCACGAAATAGAGGGTCAAACCCTCGGTCAAAACTCCGGCCGACCCTTTCCCCTTCATTTTTGTAACTGTTTGTTCATGGTTCAATCCCCATTTTCATCCCAAATGGTTTCTGCACCTCCTAGGGTTCATTCCCCATAATTTAAACTGAGTTTTATACATAAAATATCAAGACCAAATTCTTATACCCGAGACCTGCAACCTAGGTTTTCTCCCTAGTTTCTCAACCATTTTATCTCATTCTTTTTGCATTATAAACCCTACAACATGCTTTCTAAGATCATATACATTAAATCAAGTTTCATGCTTTTTTAAAAAAAATCAAAACAGAAAGAGGTCACTTACGGGTTTTCTGTTGGATTTCTCTCTCTAGCCATGCCCCTCTCTCACCTCTGGTTCCAAGCTTAAATCGAGCTTCACAGAGCTCTTCTCCCTTCCAGAATTCTCTTCTCCCTTGCTCTCAGTTTTTCTATCCTTTCTCTCATCCCAACCGAGACCACATATACACACACACATCAAGTCCCACATGTCTCCCCCTGCACAGCCCCTTTCCTTGACTTCTTTCCCCTCTGTTCAGCCACTTTGCTTCCCCCTAAATGCAGCTTTGCATTAAATGCAAAGCTGCTCCTATATACCTACACATATATATATATATATATCATCATCATCACACACACACACACACTAAATACACACACTCACTCAACCGGTTGGTCACAACACACACACACCCCCGTCCAGTTACACACACACCCCAACCAGACTTATATATATATATATATATATATATATATATATATATATATATACCTATGCATATCCACACACACATTCACTTGTTATATATACACATAATTGAATAATTTAATAAATATATATATATATGTATATATATATATCCATGTATATATATATTATGCACATCACATAGATACATTCATCCATTTTAATAATAATAATAATAATAATAATAATAATAATAATAATAATAAAAGTTTAATAACCAAGAATAATAAAAAAATAAAAAAATTTCCATGTTATAACATCCTTCCCTCCTTACAAAAATTTCGTCCCGAAATTTAAAATAACATAAAACAAAACAAAACACATCACTGATCAAACAACTCAGGATACCTAGCATGGACCTCGGCCTCACGCTCCCAAGTAGCCTCCTCGACCCCATGATGGTTCCAACGAACCTTGACCAAAGGGATGGCCCTGCCTCGCAAAACCTAGTCCTTCGAGTCCAATATCTCCACGGGCCTCTGGTCATAAGAAGCGTCTCCCTCTAACTGAAGATCTACCCAATCTAACACATGGGAGGGGTCGGGATGGTACTTCCTCAACATAGATACATGGAAGACGTCGTGGACTCCTAATAGCTGCAGTGGTAAGGCCAGCTTATAAGCCAACTCACCAACTCTCCCAAGAATCTCAAAGGGGCCTATAAATCATGGTGACAGCTTCCCCCCGTGCCCAAATCTCCTCAAACCTCGTCTGGGAGATACCTTGAGGAACACATGGTCCCCCACCTCAAATGCCAAAGGGTCGCCGCCTCCTATCTGCATAACTCCTCTGGCGACTCTAGGCTGTCAATAATCGCTGCCTGATCACCTGTATCTTGTCTGTGGTCTCACGGACTATATCGGGTCCCAAGGCAGCTGTCTCTCCCACCTCAGTCCAGCATACCGGTGAACGGCACGGCCTACCATACAGTGCCTCAAATGGTGCCATCTCAATACTGGACTGGTAGCTGTTGTTGTAAGCAAACTCGACCAAGGCAAGGTGATCCTCCCAGCTACCTCTAAAGTCCATGACACAGGCCCTAAGCATATCCTCCAAGATCTGAATAGTGCGCTCTGACTGGCCATCCGTTTGTGGGTGAAAGGCAGTACTAAACTGCAGCTGGGTCCCCAAGGCTGTCTGGAAGCTCTGCCAGAACCGTGCAGTGAAACGTGGGTCTCTGTCAGAAACTATGGATACCGGAACCCCATTTAGTCGCACTATCTCTCGAATGTACAACCTACTGAGGGCGTCTGATGAGTCAGTCACTCTGATCGGTAAGAAATGGGCGGACTTCGTCAGCCTGTCCACAATAACCCAAATCGTATCATGGCCCCTAGGTGACTTCGGAAGACCCATCACGAAATCCATGGTAACATGCTCCCACTTCCACTCGGCTACCGGTAATGGCTGTAGCAAACCTCCAGGCCTCTAGTGCTCAGCCTTCACCTGCTGGCACGTGAGACACCTAGCCACAAACTGTGCCATATCTGCCTTCATCCCAGTCCACCAATACTGACGGTGCAGATCATGATACATCTTGGTGCCCCCTAGGTGCACCGCTAGGCGTGAATAATGGAAATCCCTGAGGACATCAGTCCTAAGAGACTCGAGAACGAAGACTGTACCCCTATATCTCAAGCTAAGGTCAGAATGGACTGTCCATCCCTCAAATCCCTCAGGGCTAGCAATCCGTGCTCTAATCTGCTCGGCCTTAGGTATCCTGCAACTGTGCCTCAATGACTCTGGTCAGAAGGGTAGGCTGTACACACAAGCTAAATAAAGTGGCGTGTCCCTCAAACTCGATAGGCTCTAAGTCAAACTCTCCAATAGCTCCCATCATCTCCCACTCTCTAATGGCTAAGCTGGCTAAGGTGCTCCTCGGCCTCCGACTGAGTGCATCAGCTATGACATTGGCCTTCCCAGGATGGTACTGAAGGTCAAAGTCGTAATTGTTATGACATGAAAATTTTTTTTTTATTATTCTTGGTTAATTTAAAATTTTTGCTATTATTATTATTATTATTATTATTATTATTATTATTATTATGATGGATGGAAGTATGTGTATGATGTGCATGATATATATATATATACATGGATGTATACATATATATATATATATATTTAATTAAATTGTGTAATGTGTGCATGTATATGGGCATGTGTATATGGATCTGTGGGAGGATGTATGGCAGTGAGTTGTGTGTGTAACTAGATGTGTGTGTGTGTGTGTGTGTGGTTACAACCGGACTAGAGTGGGGGAGGAGTTGGGAGTGTGTGTTTCTAGTGTGTGTAATGAGTGAAGTGTGTGTATAGGCATACATATAGGGCAGCTTTGCATTTAATGCAAAGCTGCACCTGGGGAAGAACAACTGAAGCTGAAGCAAGGTGAAGGAAGTCAAGAATAGTGGCTGTGAGGGAGAGACGTGAGAGATTTGACTTGTGGGAGTATAGGTGTGGTCTCGGGTGGGAAGAGAAGAGAAGGAAAGAAACGGAAAGAGAGAGAGAGAGAGAGAAATAGAGTTCTGAGAGAGAGTTGAAGCTTGGTTTGAGCTCGGAGCAAGAGGGTGAAAGAAGGCACGGCTAGAGAGGGAAAATACAGAAAAACCGTAAGTGCTCCCTTTCTGTTTTATTTTTTTTTTTGGCATGATAATTTATTTGATGCATAGGGTTTTAAAGAGTATATTATGAGGATTATTTTGCAAAAAGAATGAAGGGAAATGGTTGAGAAACTAGGGAGAAAACCTAGGTTGCAGGTCACGGCCATGGGAGATGGGTGTTATCATTTTATGTGTAAAACTTGGGTTAGATGATGTAGAATGGAACCTAGGAGATGCAGAAAACATTTAGAATAAAAATAAGGGTTGAACCATGGGCTAACAGTCACAAAAATGGAGGGGAAAGGTTCGGCCGGAGAGTTGACCGAGGGTTTGACCCTCTATTCCGTGGAGATGGGTAAGTTTTGGAGGGAAATGGAGGTTGGATATGGAATCTATGCGAAAAACCCTAGAAGAACACATTTTGAAAAGTTGAAAATGTCGCCGGAGATGGGTCGTCGGCGCCGGAGAAGGCGCCGGAACCCTACTGTGCGTCGCCGGAAAGTCGGGGAAGAAGGGGGGGTCTGTCCGGGTTCGGGTCGGGTCGGTTCGGGTCCGGTTCGGGCGGGTGTGGACCGCCCCTGCCACGTGTCGCCATATGTTTTAAATTAAAAGGGTAAAGGGGGTTGTTTGGTTATGGGTTTATGAAATTAAAAATCTGAAATAATAAGAACAGGGATATCTTATCCCTGTTTTAGGCTGATCCTTGTTTGGCTGTCCGAATTAGGAATAGGAGAATTCAAATTTACAATTCTGCCCCTGAACTTTTGATAATTGAAAATTAACCCAAAACTTACGGAAATTATAAATTGACCCCCCAACTATTAATAATTCTGATTTGACCCTCCTGAATAAAATATTAATAAATTATTAATTAAATTAATTAATTAACTAATTAATTAAATTATTTAAATATTCAAAAATATCCCGGAGTCCAAATGGGACAAGTCATTAGTGTATTTTGACTATCTCGGCCATTCTGAGGCCAATGGTGAGGTCCGTTTTACGAGACAGGGTCCCAAAAAAATAAAAGACCCGTAGTAACATATAAAAATTACCAAAATGCCCCTGAATTGAAATACAGTCAAATGAACTCCGAATTTAGTAAACGAGTAGTGAAACTTAATTATCTCGAGCATTCCGGACTCAACAGTGGAGTCCGAATTGTAAAAAAGAGGTCACGAAATGTGAGGACACGTGTAAAGTGCAAAATGACTGTTTTGCCCTTTTGAACCCAAGAGTCCGAATTGAATTCTACAAAAGCCTAAACTTATTTGCTTCGACGTTCCGGACTCAATGGTAGGGCCTAATTTAGCAAAATAGAAGCTTATGAATTAAAGACATAAAATTTGATGAATAGCATAATTCAAGTGACAATTAAACTGAGTTTCATGTTATGAATTATAGGGACACGGAAAGGCAAAGAAAAGGTGACCTAGCCTTCGGTGTTCTTACGGTGGTTTCACTTTACTACGAGTACACTTTTCCAGTTTGAGATCAATTACCAGGTACGATATATTGTGCTAAGTAAGAAATAGAATTGAGATTAGGAATACTTGCTTTGCTGCATTGATTGTTCATATGTTTGCTTGAATGTTCACATGATTATGTGCCACGTGCTATCTTGTTAAGTTGTATGATGATTATGGGTATATTGCATGTGTTAGTGTAGTGTGTGAATTATTTGTTTCGAAGAACTGTTGATATTATGAATTGTGTACTTGAAGACATGCCTTATGTATGAATGAGATGCATCATTGGGATTACATTATGACATGATGAAATCAGAACATATTGGCATAGTGTGATTCCTTGGACATGGCGTGGGTAAGCACTTGGTGCTTTGCATTATAAGGGTGCAGATCCTGTGGTGAAAAACCCAAAATCGGCCAATAGGTACTTGCCAGCCTGACGGATTCCGGACCGTGAAGCGAGACATACAAGGTACTCATGCCGACGGGGAAGGACCGTATCATGAGACATGGGTGGGTATAGAGTTGCATGGGTGTGTCACGCATACTGCTTATATACTGTACATTGTTCATATCCTGTCATCATGATATCGAATGCCATATAGAAATAACTGTACACTTGCACATGCCACGACCTTGGTTTTGTTTCTTGCATTAGCATTATATTGTACCAGCATGTTGAGCTGACCCCTTTAATGGGGCAAACATTTTAGATGATGTCCCAGTAGTACGGGACGTGGAGATGATCTGACTAGGGACTGTGTTAGGCCCAAGGGACGTTTGTTTTTGATATTGTATAAGGGCATAAGCCCAAGACCGTATTTCATTTTACATGTTGTAAGCAAGTGGACTAGACCTATGTATGTATCAGAACAGTGTACAGAATGTATGAGGACGTTATTATTATCTTTTATTTCTTTATTATTTATTTTCCTTTGTCTCGTTACTCGCGCCTCGGGTTCGCTGGAATTCGGGGCGTGACAACGTGGTATCAGAGCTTAGGTTCGAATACCTAGAGACCGTGGGGTGTTGTTTAACACCATGAGACCCTAGAGAAAAGAGTGAGACCTAGTGTGAACTATTAGTGGCATGCTGTAGGGCCTTATGTGCTATGTGATCATATGTCCTGATGCATGACTTATTGTAATTATGTGCTGATTGATGCTATTTTTGGAGGCATGACAGATGTGATGTGTGAAAAACTTGTTAATTGTATATATATCATGACATGCTATGTGTACTACCTGTAGAAGCATAGGCCATTGATAGGAACATGATTAGGATCACACCTAAATACCCATATATTGAATGTGAAAAAAGTGATGTTGAATTTTTTTTCTCTTGGACTTGTAGATATGCCCCCCAGACGAGCTCCTACGGGAGCTGGACCGCCCAGACGGGGTAGGGGTAGGCCCAGAGGTGCTACCCAGCCTAGAGGCGCTGCCCAGCCTCGTCGTGGCAGACCTAGAGCTGCTGCCCCTATTCCCGATATAGTTGAGGAGGTCGTTGCCCCGGCTGACACACCAGAGCACAGTGCAGCTGAGGAGGATGTTGCTCCCGCCCCTGCCCCTATTCCTGCTCCCGCTCCAGCACAGGAGGTAGAGCAGATGGTTGGCGCCAGAGATATGGCGGCCCTTTTGCAGGAGTGTCTCCGCACCATGATGGAGGCGCGGACCACTGGCGGAGAGACCAGGGATACCTTCGTGATGAAGGTGTTCCAGAGGATGAGACTACCTACCTTTGCCGGGCAGCCAGACCCACTTATTGCAGAGGAGTGGTTGAGACAGATTACCCGGATTTTGGATTCACAGGGGATCACTGAGCCCCATCTGAGGATCAGGTGCGCTACATTTCAGTTTACAGACCTGGCTAGTCAGTGGTGGGAGGTAGCTGCTGACAGACTGCATCGGTTTGGAGAGGGATGGGACGCATTTGTGGCCATGTTCAATGACCACTACTTCCCGATATCTGCCAGAGTGGGGTTTAGGGAGGAGTTCGAGGCACTTCTGCAGAGAGACATGACAGTGGCTCAGTATGAGTCACGGTTTACTGCTTTGGGGAGGTTCGCCCCACACATTATTACACATGAGGATTTGAGGGTGTACAATTTCCTCAAGGGGTTGAAGACCTCTATCAGGGACAGATTGGCTGGGCATATTATAGAGACATACGAGGAGGCAGTGATCAGGGCCTCCAAGGTGGAGAGAGAGCTGGCTGATCTTAGAGGGATCAGAGAGACTAGAGCACAGGGCAGGGCACCCACAGTACAGACTTCCGCACCTGCCCCGACATATAGACAGCCGAAGAGGTACCGAGCCAGTACTTCTTCCTCACAGCCACAGGCCGGGCCCGTCCATTCTGTAGCTCCCCGTCCTGCCTTACCATCTGCTTCTAGGGGAGGGGGGTCCCAGCGGCCTATCACATGTTATACCTGCGGACAGCCTGGCCATAGGAAGACCGACTGTCCCTTGAGGGGGCCCAGCATTGCACAGGGTGTCGGATCCAGCCAGGGATCATTTCCACTACCTCTACCGGCACCGAGCCAGAGGCCCCCGCCGATTTGTTACACTTGTCAGCAGCCTGGCCATGTTAGGGCCAACTGCCCTCTGGGGCAGACTTCGCAGAGTGCGCTGAGGCCACACTATTATCAGTATACACAGATGCCTTTGCCACAGCCACAGTCAGTCCAGGGACTACCAGCGCCCTATCATCAGCCTACATCCTCCGCACAGAGCGTCAGAGCTCCAGCACCTAGGGGAGGAGGCCAGCAGACTCAGAGAGGGGGAGGCCGACAGGGCCAGACCACCCAGGGTCGAGTCTACGCAGTGGCCACCCCGGAAACCTCTGCTGCCGGACCGTCAGTAGTCCGAGGTACATTTCTCATATCCAGTTCATGGGCCAGTGTATTGATAGATTCAGGAGCATCACATTCATTCATTTCTACTGCACTTGCCATGTCATTGGGTCTGGATATAGTTTGGTTGGACCCCCCGTTGCATGTTGGTACGCCAGTTGGGGGTGTAGTAGTACTGACGAGGATCTGTAGAGATTGCTCGATAGAGATAACTGATCGTATTCTCCACTTTGATCTTATTGTACTTGATATGTCTAGGTTTGATGTGATTCTGGGGATGGATTGGTTGTTCACCTATCGGGCGAGTATAGACTGTTACAGGGGGAGGGTGACTGTATGCACTCCGGAGGGAGACTGCTTTTATTTCACAGGGGATCGGGGGGATTTCTTGATTCCACCAGTGCGCGATTCTAGGAGCTGGGGAGGCCACAGTTATATGTTGGCTAGCCTGATTGCGGGTGATTTTGAGGCTACAGAGATTGTGCTACCCCCAGTCGTGGATGAGTTCCCCGACGTCTTCCCGAGTGACTTGACTTGTCTACCCCCTAGACGAGAGATCGAGTTCACTATAGAGCTCATTCCTGGCACTACACCCATTTCCATACCACCTTACCGCATGGCTCCAGCTGAGTTGAGAGAGCTGAGGGAGCAGTTGACTGACCTCCAGCGGAAGGGGTTTATCCGTCCTAGCACTTCTCCCTGGGGTGCCTCGGCACTGTTCGCGAAGAAGAAGGACGGGACGCTACGATTATGTGTAGATTACAGGAGGCTGAACCGGGTTACTATCAAAAATAAGTGTAACACCCCGACTTTGTATAATTAATAATTAAATAATTAATTATTAATTAGTACCGGCTTAGGGAATAATTAAGGAAATTAACCTTAATCTCCCGGTGGTCACACTAGACCAATAGAACAATTAAAACATGTTCGGGAATAGGGTATAATACCCGAACCTAATTACCAATTAATTAGGTGAAATAGTGTCAATTTAACACTGACGGAATTCGAATTAATTAACTACGGAAATTCCGAATGACTAATAAATGACACGGAACCTCTGACATTGAAGATAACGGAAATAGGAACTGACCGGAAGAAACTGCATCGAAAAAGGAGTTACGGAATGAAAGTTATGAGACAAACATGTGAAACTGGAATTTAGCGACAACCAAACAGGGCCTTAACCAGAAAATAAGAGAAAATGGTCACTTGGGAGGCCAAGGGGAATTGAACCCTTGACCTACCAAGGTAAGCAACTTTGTCTCAAAAAGTTACCAACTAGGCTGTTGGTTACTTTGTGCATGAATACAGCAATATATGTATATAACCTATAATCTGCTCAAGCCACCACCCAAATTGGCCAATGGCCTTGCATGCATTCCCTTCATCATAGCCCTCCATCACCTCCATCAGGTCAGCAGTCACAAACCCCACTAAGGGTAGAGATACACTCACATGTGTATAGCCCTATATGTACATATATATATATATATAAGCTATAACTTGCATCAATTCTCTCTTTAGAGAATTCTGAAAATACAGAATTGTGTGAGTGTGTGTGCATACGTGAGGGACTGTGAGAGAGGGTGAAGTGTTGGAGATAGAGAGAGACCGAACTATAGAGGTGGAACTGAAGGAAAACAGAAGAGGGAAAAAGAAAACTGATTTCGGCCAAGAATTTGGGGAAGGTATAAATTCTCAAATTTATCCTATTCTTGTTTCAATTCTAGCATGCAAACATGTATACAACATATAGATTATATAGGTTGTTTAATTGCATGAGAAATTAGAGAGAGAAACATGCAAAACTGATAAAAGAAATCCAAACAATCTTAGAGAGAGAATGCATGTACAGATCTGAATGCATGTAAACCTCGATCGATTATATGGTTAGGGACCTAAACTAGACCTCCTAAGGACCCTAAAAACCCTAACCCGCGACCCCAAAACCCCATGCAACCCCTCCAACAACTCAGTTGCAGGTTCGGTCTTCAAATGCCGTTTTTGGTTAGATTGATTTAAACTGATTTTCGTGATTGGAGGATGAAACTACATGTCATAGGGATCTTATAGCAACAAACCGCGTTCAAAATGGTGACAAAATGAGTGTTTTCCATGGAGTTGCAGGTCTGCGCAATAGTGGAGTGGACCGAGCTCCACCCGTAGACTCGAGGCACCAAACCGATGCCAAAATGTTGGCTTCACCTCCAGAGAATGTTTGGGATCAAAACAGTTGAAAAACCCTACCTGAAACATCACGAAATAGAAGAAGAAAATCTGCGAGAATTAGGGCAAACTGAGGGGAAAGAGATGAAGAAGACAGAGTTGACTCGGTTGAGTGACCGAGTCATACCGAGTTGGCCCAGTCGACACAACACGTGTCTGTCCACGAGCATGCCACCGCATTAGTGAAGCTACGCCGTTTTGGTTAAAGGTTTTAAATTTAAAACCTAGAGTTGGCCTGTTTGGTTACTGGCTTTACAAATTGAAATCAGGTTATGAGGATATCCTGATTACGGATAAGGGTCAATTAGGAATAAGATGGGTTATGCTATTCCGGTTTACTGAAGGTCACAGAACCGGTTGGTTCACTAGAGTTTTGGACCGGTTCACTGCTTGAACCCTAAAACCAAGGGGCTTGAACCCCTAAATTATGTAATTATATTTTGACCCCTAAAGTTTCCTGAAATTACGGATTTACCCCTGACAGTTTTAAAGAATTACACAATGGCCCAGACTTTTGAAAATTTATACATTTAAGCCCTGAATAAATTAATTAAATAATAAAATAATTATTTTATTATTTTATTAAATAGGTAAAATTACAATTTTACCCCTAGACATTAAATATGTCAAACGGAGTCCAAATTAAGTAAATAAATAGTGTATTTTCACTATTTCAAATATTCTGGACTCAATGGTACAGTCCGATTTTGGAAATACAGTCCCGAAAAATACAGACCCGTAAATGATAAATGACCGAACTGCCCCTGATGGTACCCAGACCCAAATAAAAATATAAGATAGCCTATTTTGACTATCTCGGGCATTCTGAACTCAACGGTGAGGTCCGTTTAATGAACCGAGGTCCCGAAAAATACAGACACGTAGGTATAAATGACCGAATTGCCCTTAATGATACCCAGGGCCGATTAAACATAACAGACAGTCCAATTTCACTATGTTGGACACTCTGGACCCAATGGTGAGGTCCATTTTATGAACTGACGTGCCGAAAAATACGACACATGAAATTACTAAATTACCCCTAATACCGTACGAGACCTAAACAAAGTCCGATTGGGACGAAACTGATACCGGTAGGAGCCCAGACACTGGTGAGACTGTATAGTTGATTAGATGACGAATCGGGGTCAGAATTACATAAAACGTAAAATGACCAAAATACCCCTGAGCACTGTAAGTGCAAAGTAGAAGTCGAATAAATGTCAAACTGATATGATAAATTATCATAGGCATAATTATGAACACTGAAAGGCTAAATAAGACTCCGAGACAGTCAACGCGTAAAACGAGAAATGACCGATGTGTCCCGACAATCTAAAGCAGATACCAAATGAAGTCCAAGGGACTTACAAATTTATACATGAGATATATGGGACGTTCTGAGGACCATGATAGGGTCCCGGGCAAAAATGACAAATTACCATTTTGCCCCTAAGACTAAATAAGTACCCAACTGATACCGATTAAAGTCTAAAAGACTTAAAACTTCATATATACGATATATGGGATATTCTGAGGACCATAATAGGGTCCGGGATAAGAATGACAAAATTACTATTTTGCCCCTATGGTTAAAATGAGAACCTAACTAATACCGATTGGAGTCCAAAGGACGTAGAACTTTGTACTTAAGATATAAAGATTATTCCGAAGACCACGACAGGGTCCGGGACAAGAATGGTAAAATTACCATTTTGCCCCTAAGGTTGAATGAGTGCCTGACTGATAACAATTGAAGTCTAAATGACTTAGGATATAATCCTAATAACTGCTAAGCCTAATTAAAGAAAGAAATAGCCTCGAGTGAGACCCAATGAAAGGGCGATAGGCTACTAGGCTATCTTAGGTAATCCGATAGACACCTAAGATGACGAATAAGACCTGAATGGATGAATTCTGATCTATCTATGATTAATGATGATTATTCAGGATGTACAAGGATGTACCTGAAACAATGTTTGGAGGTTGTCAGATTATTTGCGCAAGGAGATAAACCTAAAAGTTTGTGAGTAACTTCTGACACTGTTTTGATTCTGTCCCTCGATTTATTGATCTGTTTTGAATGCAATTATTTAAGTGCAATTATTTAAATGCATGCCTTTTCATACTATGTCACTTATGACATGGTTTTAGTCTTTTTACATAATTGACTATATTCCTGACCCCTGTGCTAGCATCCCGTACTGTTTTGACTGTTTTGAACTGTTGAGATAAATGGATGTATTGAACCATTATTCCCGAAATGATTAAACTAACCATGTGATATAGGCAAAGAACGATATTTTGTCGTACCGTACTACTTGTATAGTATACTGTCTAAATACTATATTGTTTAAATGTACGTACTTAATGTAGGCCCCTTGCACTACATTTCACACGATGTGATTGTGTCCTTTGAATTAGGAATTCCGTTCAGTTCGGTTATGTGCTATCCGTTAATGCTATGTCTATGTCCCTGATTGATACGTTCGATTCCATTGTGTACCGCCGGTCGATAATAGGTCTGTTTGGATTGATGTATTGTTCAGTTCCGTTATGTTCTAGCTATTGAAAGTATGCCTCTGTCTTGATTAAAACGCTGTTCAGTTTGGTCATGATTCGTTCCGCTAGTGATATGTCTCCGACTTGATTGTTATATCGTTTCTACTCAGCTCCGTTATGTTTCGTTCCGTTCATGATGTGCTTGTGTCTTGATTAGTATATTGTTTTTGTTCAGTTCCGTTATGTTCTAGCTATTGAAAGTATGCCTCTGTCTTGATTAAAACGCTGTTCAGTTTGGTCATGATTCGTTCCGCTAGTGATATGTCTCCGACTTGATTGTTATATCGTTTCTACTCAGCTCCGTTATGTTTCGTTCCGTTCATGATGTGCTTGTGTCTTGATTAGTATATTGTTTTTGTTCAGTTCCGTTATGTTCTAGCTATTGAAAGTATGCCTCTGTCTTGATTAAAACGCTGTTCAGTTCGGTCATGATTCGTTCCGCTAGTGATATGTCTCCGACTTGATTGTTATATCGTTTCTACTCAGCTCCGTTATGTTTCGTTCCGTTCATGATGTGCTTGTGTCTTGATTAGTATATTGTTTTTGTTCAGTTCCGTTATGTTCTAGCTATTGAAAGTATGCTTTCGTCTTGATTGATGTCTTGTTCAGATCCGCTATGTTTTAGCCGTCAATGATATGCCTCTGTCTTGATTGACTTATTGTTCCCACTCAGTCTCAGCTGTGATTCGTTCCGTTAATGAAGTGTTTGTGTCTTGATCGATATATTGGCAATGGTTATTGTTTTGGTCCGATTGGTTATGTTATGTTCCGATTCGTTTGTACTGTTTGTGCAATTTTGTTCCATTGTACTAGACTGCTTATGAAATGGATTTAGAAAATTGTTATTTTGAAATGATTAAATTATCCACGTGACTTGGAAGCAAGGACTGGTTTTGAAACCCATGATAGGGAATCTGTGTTACTCACTGGGCTTATTTAAGCTCACCCCATTATTCTGACATTTTTCAGGAATTACCTCCATTGGATTAGAAGGTACTATGACATGACGTGAATAGGCCAAGTGGCATTGCAAATAAGGATCAGATGGCACTGATTTGTAGAGACTTACATTTTTGTGAATCGAATCCGTATATCCAGGTAAGTGATATGATACGACTGACTCGATTGATATGCACTAGATATTGGAACATGGCTCATGGAACTAAATGGTACTCTAGAGATTTTAGATCTGCTATGTTGATTATATACTTGATTTTAGATATGCTCTGAAATTAGAATTGTTGACTGACTGGATTTAGTCTTGCTCTGTGATACATATACTTATGATGGATAAGTGAGTTGCATTCCCGTGACGCAAAGAAAAAGTTTTAAATTCCGCTGCATCTGACCCTACAGTTGGAGTGCAATTCGTCGGAAAGTTCAGAATTTGCCTTTGGTTGGTCGCGTCGCGACCAACTGGCAGTCACGTCCTCGACATCCGCGTAGGGTGGGGTTCGGGATGTGACAATAAGTACCCGTTGCCGAGGATTGACGATTTGTTTGATCAGCTGAGGGGTTCGAGATGCTTCTCGAAGATTGATCTCAGATCGGGTTACCACCAGTTGAGGGTCAGGGAGGAGGACATAGCGAAGACAGCCTTCCGCACTCACTATGGTCACTATGAGTTTGTGGTCATGCCTTTCGGAGTGACGAATGCCCCAGCGGCATTCATGGACTTGATGCACCGCATTTTTAGTCCTTACCTGGATCAGTTCGTGGTGGTATTTGTGGATGACATCTTAGTGTATTCACCAGCTGAGGACGTACATGCCTATCATTTGAGGACTGTACTACAGATTTTGAGAGAGCATCGCCTGTTTGCCAAGTTCTCGAAGTGCGAGTTCTGGCTTAGAGAGGTACAGTTCTTGGGGCATGTAGTATCCAGTGGAGGGGTATCTGTGGATCCCTCCAAGATTGAGGCGGTCATGAGCTGGGAGAGGCCGAGCAGTGTATTCGAGATTCGGAGTTTTCTGGGGTTGGCCGGATACTACCGACGATTTGTGGAGGGTTTCTCCCGTCTTGCCGCGCCGATGACTCGTCTGACCCGCAAGGGCGCCAGATTCTTATGGACGGAGGACTGTGAGCAGTCTTTTCAGGAGCTGAAGGGGAGATTGACCTCAGCGCCTGTTTTGATCATACCTGAGAGGGGAGTGGGCTACGCTGTGTACTGTGATGCATCCCGAGAGGGATTAGGGTGTGTATTGATGCAGGATGGCAGAGTGGTAGCCTACGGTTCTCGTCAATTGAAAAACCACGAGCGGAACTACCCCACACATGACTTAGAGTTAGCTGCCGTCATCTTTGCACTGAAGAGTTGGCGACACTACTTGTACAGGGAGAGATTCGAGGTATTCTCTGACCACAAGAGCCTCAGGTATATCTTCACGCAGAAGGACCTGAACCTGAGGCAGAGGAGGTGGATGGAGTACATGGAGGATTATGATTTTGACCTTCAGTACCACCCAGGGAGAGCCAATGTGGTGGCTGACGCACTCAGCAGGAGATCGAGGGGTACAGTTGCCAGTATTGCCATCAGGGAGTGGGAGATGATGGGGGATATTGGCGAGTTTGATCTGGATATTGCTGAGTTTGAGGGACAGGCCACTCTGTTCAGCTTGTGTGCACAGCCCACCCTTTTGACTAGAGTGATAGAGGCACAGCTAGTGGATGTTAAGGCAGATCAGATCAGAGTACGGATTGCTAGTCCCGAGGGATTTGCGGGATGGACGGTACATTCTGACCTTAGTCTGAGGTATTCGGGTAGAGTTTTTGTCCCAGAGTCTCTTAGGGCTGAGGTCCTTAGAGATTTCCACCACTCACGTCTGGCAGTGCACCCGGGGGGCACTAAGATGTATCACGATCTGCGCCGTCAGTATTGGTGGACGGGGATGAAGAGAGATGTGGCGCAGTTCGTGTCGAGATGTCTCACGTGCCAGCAGGTGAAGGCTGAGCACCAGAGACCTGGGGGATTGTTACAGCCATTGCCAGTGGCCGAGTGGAAGTGGGAGCACGTGACTATGGATTTCGTGATGGGTCTTCCGAGGTCACCGAGAGGCCATGATGCAGTTTGGGTTATCGTGGACAGACTGACGAAGTCTGCTCACTTTTTGCCGATCAGAGTGACTGATTCATCAGATACCCTCAGTAGATTGTATATTCGAGAGATTGTACGACTACATGGGGTGCCGGTATCCATTGTTTCAGATAGGGACCCGCGCTTCACTGCCCGATTTTGGCAGAGTCTCCAGACAGCCTTAGGGACACAGCTCCAGTTTAGTACTGCCTTTCACCCCCAGACAGATGGCTAGTCAGAGCGCACCATTCAGATCCTTGAGGACATGCTTAGGGCTTGTGTCATGGATTTCAGGGGTAGCTGGGAGGATCACCTTGCCTTAGTCGAGTTTGCCTACAACAACAGCTATCAGTCCAGTATAGAGATGGCACCATTTGAGGCGTTGTATGGTAGGCCGTGCCGTTCCCCGGTATGTTGGACTGAGGTAGGTGAGACAGCTGCCTTGGGACCCGATATAGTCCGTGAGACCACGGACAAGATAAAGGTGATCAGGCAGCGCTTGTTGACGGCCCAGAGTCGCCAGAGGAGCTATGCTGATAGGAGGCGGCGACCCTTGGCATTTGAGGTGGGGGACCATGTGTTCCTCAAGGTGTCTCCCAGACGGGGCTTGAGGAGATTTGGACGTGGTGGGAAGCTGTCGCCACGATTTATAGGCCCCTTTGAGATTCTTGGGAGAGTTGGTGAGGTGGCTTATAAGCTGGCCTTGCCACCACAGCTATCTGGGGTTCACGACGTCTTCCATGTATCGATGCTGAGGAAGTACCATCCCGACCCCTCACATGTATTAGATTGGGTAGATCTCCAGTTGGAGGGGGACGCTTCCTATGACCAGAGACCCGTGGAGATATTGGACTCGAGGGACCAGGTTCTGCGAGGCAGGACCATCCCTTTGGTCAAGGTTCGTTGGAACCATCATGGGGTCGAGGAGGCTACTTGGGAGCGTGAGGCCGAGGTCCGTGCTAGATACCCCGAGTTGTTTGATTAGTGATGTATTTTCTTTTGCTTTATGTTATTTTAAATTTCGGGACGAAATTTTTGTAAGGAAGGAAGGATGTTATGACATGAAAATTTTTTTTTTATTATTCTTGGTTAATTTAAAATTTTTGCTATTATTATTATTATTATTATTATTATGATGGATGGAAGTATGTGTATGATGTGCATGATATATATATATATACATGGATGTATACATATATATATATATATTTAATTAAATTGTGTAATGTGTGCATGTATATGGGCATGTGTATATGGATGTGTGGGAGGATGTATGGCAGTGAGTTGTGTGTGTAACTAGATGTGTGTGTGTGTGTGTGTGTGGTTACAACTGGACTAGAGTGGGAGAGGAGTTGGGAGTGTGTGTTTCTAGTGTGTGTAATGAGTGAAGTGTGTGTATAGGCATACATATAGGGCAGCTTTGCATTTAATGCAAAGCTGCACCTGGGGAAGAACAACTGAAGCTGAAGCAAGGTGAAGGAAGTCAAGAATAGTGGCTGTGAGGGAGAGACGTGAGAGATTTGACTTGTGGGAGTATAGGTGTGGTCTCGGGTGGGAAGAGAAGAGAAGGAAAGAAACGAAAAGAGAGAGAGAGAGAGAAATAGAGTTCTGAGAGAGAGTTGAAGCTTGGTTTGAGCTCGGAGCAAGAGGGTGAAAGAAGGCACGGCTAGAGAGGGAAAATACAGAAAAACCGTAAGTGCTCCCTTTCTGTTTTTTTTTTTTTTTTTGGCATGATAATTTATTTGATGCATAGGGTTTTAAAGAGTATATTATGAGGATTATTTTGCAAAAAGAATGAAGGGAAATGGTTGAGAAACTAGGGAGAAAACCTAGGTTGCAGGTCACGGCCATGGGAGATGGGTGTTATCATTTTATGTGTAAAACTTGGGTTAGATGATGTAGAATGGAACCTAGGAGATGCAGAAAACATTTAGAATAAAAATAAGGGTTGAACCATGGGCTAACAGTCACAAAAATGGAGGGGAAAGGTTCGGCCGGAGAGTTGACCGAGGGTTTGACCCTCTATTTCGTGGAGATGGGTAAGTTTTGGAGGGAAATGGAGGTTGGATATGGAATCTATGCGAAAAACCCTAGAAGAACACATTTTGAAAAGTTGAAAATGTCGCCGGAGATGGGTCGCCGGCGCCGGAGAAGGCGCCGGAACCCTACTGTGCGTCGCCGGAAAGTCGGGGAAGAAGGGGGGGTCTGTCCGGGTTCGGGTCGGGTCGGTTCGGGTCCGGTTTGGGCGGGTGTGGACCGCCCCTGCCACGTGTCGCCATATGTTTTAAATTAAAAGGGTAAAGGGGGCTGTTTGGTTATGGGTTTATGAAATTAAAAATCTGAAATAATAAGAACAGGGATATCTTATCCTTGTTTTAGGCTGATCCTTGTTTGGCTGTCCGAATTAGGAATAGGAGAATTCAAATTTACAATTCTGCCCCTGAACTTTTGATAATTAAAAATTAACCCAAAACTTACGGAAATTATAAATTGACCCCCCAACTATTAATAATTCTGATTTGACCCTCCTGAATAAAATATTAATAAATTATTAATTAAATTAATTAATTAACTAATTAATTAAATTATTTAAATATTCAAAAATATCCCGGAGTCCAAATGGGACAAGTCATTAGTGCATTTTGACTATCTCGGCCATTCTGAGGCCAATGGTGAGGTCCGTTTTACGAGACGGGGTCCCGAAAAAATAAAAGACCCGTAGTAACATATAAAAATTACCAAAATGCCCCTGAATTGAAATACAGTCAAATGAACTCCGAATTTAGTAAACGAGTAGTGAAACTTAATTATCTCGAGCATTCCGGACTCAACAGTGGAGTCCGAATTGTAAAAAAGAGGTCACGAAATGTGAGGACACGTGTAAAGTGCAAAATGATTGTTTTGCCCTTTTGAACCCAGGAGTCCGAATTGAATTCTACAAAAGCCTAAACTTATTTTCTTCGACGTTCCGGACTCAATGGTAGGGCCTAATTTAGCAAAATAGAAGCTTATGAATTAAAGACATAAAATTTGATGAATAGCATAATTCAAGTGACAATTAAACTGAGTTTCATGTTATGAATTATAGGGACACGGAAAGGCAAAGAAAAGGTGACCTAGCCTTCGGTGTTCTTACGGTGGTTTCACTTTACTACGAGTACACTTTTCCAGTTTGAGATCGATTACCAGGTACGATATATTGTGCTAAGTAAGAAATAGAATTGAGATTAAGAATACTTGCTTTGCTGCATTGATTGTTCACATGTTTGCTTGAATGTTCACATGATTATGTGCCACGTGCTATCTTGTTAAGTTGTATGATGATTATGGGTATATTGCATGTGTTTGTGTAGTGTGTGAATTATATGTTTCGAAGAACTGTTGATATTATGAATTGTGTACTTGAAGACATGCCTTATGTATGAATGAGACGCATCATTGGGATTACATTATGACATGATGAAATCAGAACATATTGGCATAGTGTGATTCCTTGGACATGGCGTGGGTAAGCACTTGGTGCTTTGCATTATGAGGGTGCAGATCCTGTAGTGAAAAACCCAAAATCGGCCAATAGGTACTTGCCAGCCTGACGGATTCCGGACCGTGAAGCGAGACATACAAGGTACTCATGCCGACGGGAAAGGACCGTATCATGAGACATGGGTGGGCATAGAGTTGCATGGGTGTGTCACGCATACTGCTTATATACTGTACATTGTTCATATCCTGTCATCATGATATCGAATGCCATATAGAAATAACTGTACACTTGCACATGCCACGACCTTGGTTTTGTTTCTTGCATTAGCATTATATTGTACCAGCATGTTGAGCTGACCCCTTTAATGGGGCAAACATTTCAGATGATGTCCCAGTAGTACGAGACGTGGAGATGATCTGACTAGGGACTGTGTTAGGCCCAAAGGACGTTTGTTTTTGATATTGTATAAGGGCATAAGCCCAAGACCGTATTTCATTTTACATGTTGTAAGCAAGTGGACTAGACCTATGTATGTATCAGAACAGTGTACAGAATGTATGAGGACGTTATTATTATCTTTTATTTCTTTATTATTTATTTTCCTTTGTCTCGTTACTCGCGCCTCGGGTTCGCTGGAATTCGGGGCGTGACAGTAATCCTCTAGATACTCCATCCATCTCCTCTGTCGAAGGTTCAGATCCTTCTGTGTAAAAATATACCTGAGGCTCTTGTAATCCGAGAACACCTCAAATCTCACCCCATATAAATAGTGTCGCCAACTCTTCAGTGCAAAGATGACGGCAGCTAACTCTAAATCGTGGGTGGGGTAGTTCTTCTCATGGCTCTTCAACTGGTGAGAACCATAAGCTACTACCCGGCCTTCCTACATCAGTACATAACCCAATCCCTCTCGGGAAGCGTCACAGTACACTGTATAACCCAGGCCTCCCTCAGGGATAGTCAGGACGGGAACTGAAGTCAATCTCCTCTTCAGCTCCTGAAATGACTGCTCACAGTCGTCGGTCCACTGAAACCTGATGCCCTTGCGCGTCAGACTGAGTCATCGGCGCGGCAAGGCGAGAAAATCCCTCCACAAAACGGCGGTAGTACCCTACTAACCCCAAGAAACTCCGTATCTCAAACACATTCCTCGGCCTCTCCCAGCTCATAACAGAGTCAACCTTAGAAGGGTCAACAAATACTCCACTCCCAGATACAACATGGCCCGAAATTGTACCTCCTGAAGCCAAAACTCGCACTTCGAGAGCTTGGCGAACAGCTTGTTCTCTCTCAAGATCTGTAACACAGTACGTAGGTGGAAGGCATGCTCATCCTCAGAAGGTGAGTAAATCAAAATATCATCCACAAACACCACTACGAACTGATCTATGTACTGGCCAAAAACACGATGCATCAAGTCCATAAATGCCGCTAGGGCATTCGTCACACCAAATGGCATCACCACGAACTCAAAGTGACCATAGCGAGTGCGGAAAGCTGTCTTCGCTATGTCCTCCTCTCGCACCCTCAACTGGTGATACCCCGATCGAAGATCAATCTTCGAGAAGCATCTCGAACCTCTCAACTGGTCAAACAAGTCATCGATCCTGGGTAACGGGTACTTGTTCTTAATAGTCATCCGGTTCAGCCTCCGATAGTCTACACATAACCGCAATGTCCCGTCCTTCTTCTTCGCAAAGAGTGCTGAGGCATCCCAAGGAGAAGTGCTAGGACGGATAAATCCCTTACCCTGTAGGTCAATCAGCTGCTCTGGTGGACTTGGGCAATTTAGGTTTATATATATTTTGTTGTATAATTTAGCACAAAAGTGCTGGCAGCCCATTTGGTTTATTTTTGGGTGCTTAGAATCTTGCCCTACTTGGTCAAGGATTCAAATCCCCTTGGTCTAACATTTTGACATTTTTCTCTTATTTTGGGCTTATGCTCCGTTTGGTTGGCATAGGTTTTCATTTCAGCTATTTCCTTACTAACTTCCTCTCTATTGCTCATTTTACGAAACGATTTCTTCCGGTCACTCTCCATTTAGGTTAGCTTTGATGTCAAAGGCCTCGTGCTTGTTTTTATTTCGTTGTGTTTTTTGTAGTTAGCTAATTTGAGTTTTATTGGTGTTAAAATAGGGCTTAAATAGCTAAATCACTTCATTAGATTCAAAAAGGACTTCATTACATTAATTAAACAGTTCAGGGTGTTATAGCCCATCACTCATATACCCCTTTTCCACATATATCCCATTCTTAGACAGTATAAACTTGTCCGATAGAAAGACCAATTTAAAGTCATTTTTGCTCAACAATGATCCTGATACCAAGTTCTTTCGAATATCAGGCCAATGCAACACATTGTTAAGGGTGAGTTTTTTTTCAGAAGTCATTTTCAACACCACTTGTCATTGACCTTCAGCTTTGGAAGTCGAGGAGTTTCCCATAAAAAGTTGTTCTCCGTTATCTATATTGTGATATGATGAGAATATTTTTCTATCTGAGTAAACATGGCGAGTAGCCCCAGTGTCCACCCACCATTCCTTGGTGTTGCCAACCAAATTTACTTCAGAGACCATCGCAGACAGATTCATTTCAGAAACATCTTCAAAGAGATTGTCCACTTGGGTTATATTGACCTGAGCACGCTTTTTGCTTGGATTCCTTTGGTCCTTGTGACTACGGCAGTCCTTAGCACGGTACCATTGTTTGTTGTGAACATAGCACTTACCTTGGAACTTTTTATTTGGACCTTGTTTGAGACCATCACCACTATGCTTCCTTTTCTTGTTTTGAGAGTTTTGCCCTTGTTCCACAACATTTTCCTTGAATTCCATGATGGCTTTCCCCGCTTTCTTTTTAGAGGTACGGTTGTCTTCTTCAATCTTTCAATCTCATAATTAAGTCTTCAAGTCTCATGTCATTTCGCTTGTGCTTTAGGTAACTTTTGAATTCCTTCTAAGATGAATGTCATGCAAAATTACTTAGAGATCTTGAACTTGGTTGATCACTGTCTTGGAATCGAGCATCTAGTAGTCTAAGAATTTTTCCACTACAAACTTTTTGAGTCTAGCATCTTCTGTTTTGTATTTCTTGTCCAATGATTCCCAAAGTTCTCTGGTTGTCTTGACTGTGCAATACACATTGTATAATGTGTTGTCTAACCCATTGAGGATGTAGTTTCGGCATAAGAAGTTTGCATGTTTCCAAGCCTCAACCACAGCAACTACTTGTCGATCAGATTCATTTTCCTTCAATGTGGAGTATCTTCACGAAGGAATCGAGCCAAATTAAGAGTGGTCAATTAGAATAGCATTTTCTGTTGCCACCTCTTAAATTCGGTGCCATTGAATGTCTCTGACTTCTCTCTATGGTTCACGGGCACAGTTCCAATCATAGGAGCAGAGGTAGAAGCCACCAAGAGGTTCGAAGTCACCATGGGGGTACTTTTAGTAGTCATTTAGACTGAGATCACAAAATTATATAAATAAAGTTAACGAACTTTAAATCTGTATTTAAACAGATTACTAAAATAATGAAGCAATCTTTAATTTAATTAAATCAATAAAGAACTAAATTTCTATAATAAATAGAAATATAAGTAACAATTTTTCTTCTTTTTTTTTTCTTTTTTCAGTTCTAAATTTTTTCAATCTTTGAACAATATTGGCAGTATGAGAAACTATAACAAAAAAATGTATAAATTGATATACATATATATATATATATGTATATGTGTCATTCGTCTTAAGATTGTTATTCAAGATATATAAATCAGTTTGTAATAAAACAAAAACTATTTTTTTATGAAATAAGATTGTGATGTTCGAAAAAACCAGAAAAGAAAAGAATACAGAAAATGTTTTTCACCAAAACAAAACAGTATAAGAAAAGGTTTTCAAAGTAGAAACTAAAACTGAAAAATAGAAAACTATTTTATAGTATAAGGATGCAGTAATGGCAACGTAAACAAGAACCCTTACAAAATTGCAGAAACTGAAACAGTGATCAAGGCTTGTGTTTTTCACAATGTCCTTAAAATGAATTATGACCCTCGCAGTGGTGCTTGCAAGCACTTGGTCATACGTCTTCTAGGATATAATGATCAAGTACACGCAGATGTTAAGCACTGCAACTGCGTGTCTGGTGAACCAAACCAATGACTTAAACTCTTGCAAACTCTATGAAATTACTAACACATAGAATATGTAATGAAATGAATTTAATGCTATGAATGTAAGTGCATAGGTGGTGTTTATATAAAGAATTTGTGTTTGTTTGATACAGACATGAAGGTTTACAATCGCAACTGTTCAATAAATAGCCGTAGGGAAGAAGATGATTCAGTCAAAATTCAAACCAAAGGTTTAATCGCAAAACGACGTTTTTTGGATTTAAACCAAAACCAAATACAAATCGCAAAACAATAACGTTAGAATTAAATAATCTTGTAAACAGTGTTTTGGACTGTTTCTAACAGTAACAGAAATGACAATATTTAAATGAATTTTTTCCAAAAAGATATATACATAGCAGGCCAAGGCCCAAACCCAGTTCGGTTCGGTGCAGGGTGGTAGCGCACGCGTGTGTGGTGAACCAAGCATGTACCAGGTCCTCCTCCTTTCACAAAACTTGGGTACCCCTTAGGGCCCAAACCTTCTTTTAAGGTAATTGTATATATACTCTTTAAAAGTCTTGTACCCATCCTATGTGGGGCACAAGTTTTTTCACAAGTTTCAAGTTTTTATTACCATTTCTAAGTGATGATGTTTGGAAGCAATTTCTCATTCTCCTTAATAGTTTTGAGCAACCCAATACATGATCTTAATCTCCTCATGGAAGATAACACATTTTTATATAGACCCACCAAAATTAATATTTGGGACCCACTATAATTTTAACTCAAAGATAACCAAAACTTATTCTCAAAACCCATTATTTATAACATACTATGGATTATTATTTACTCTTAATACTATTAGTGAGTTTTTTTTTTTTTCTTTTCAAACATCAATTTTATAAGGTCATAGAAACTAATTTATCCAATCACATTTCCAAGCCAGCAAATAAACATGGATAAGACTCATTTATTCATAGTGATTAAAATTTTTTGTGCACTACTCCTGGCATGATAATTCATTTTTTAAAAGGGCATCTTCAATGTAAAATGTCCATGTCATATCTAAATTTTAGTATTAATATAGTACAAAAATAGCATATTTTGGTAACTGTATTTCCATATTAAAATATAATTTATATTTTAATAACTCTACTTCAATACTAAAATATCATTTTTTAGCACAACAAAAATTGGTCAACAAGTAGCCAACAAATGATCCAAAACAAAACAAAAAAAAATTAGAATCATGCTACCAAAGGATGATATGACATGGAATATAGCATGTGCTATTCTTGAGACCAAATATGGCATTGTCATATTTTGATAAGTCAAATAGCACACTATTAGAGTAACAATTTTACATCCTAATTAAATTTTAAAATTGATATGACATTTGACCCATGTATTAAAAATGCTTTAAGGGTCTTAAGTAAATTAAAAATAAAATTTAGAAAATCCTTTTGTTAGATATTCATCTAGAATAATTTGGAGAAGTCTTTTTTGAAAATAACAACATTGGTAGTTATTTTGTTTTGAAAAAATAGAATATATATGAAAATTCTGTTTATAAATTTGTTTTTCTAACATTACTTCAAAAATAAATATTTAGCTTACCTTTTCCCAACCAAAAAAAAAGGGGGGGGGGGGGAATATAAATCAAGTTGAAATACAGAGAATTCTTTGAGACAGGAAATTTAAGAAAAAAGTTTTAAAAATAGAAACTGTCACGCCCCGAATTCCCGACCGAACCCGGGGACGCGACTGAAGCGAAAGAAAAGAAGAAAAGAAATAAATAAAGAAATAACTAAATAAATAACAAAAGAAAGAAAATAAGAGAAAGTAAATAAATAAATAAATGACGATTAACTAATATACTAATTTAGATACAAGCCTATTCCACAAACATAACTATACATCCATCAATACACATACATCCCTGTTTTCAAAAAAAATTCGGCAGAACCTCCTTTGTTTTCTAAGTCTTTTCTCACCTGATAGACATGATATATTTCACGACATTTCATAAATATAAATATATTACAATCCATCCTCACTCGATGGCCACAACTTTATCAAAGTTAAATATACATCGCCTACTTATACAACCAAAAATATACAACCATGATACAACATATATGTCATTGGGCTTAAGCCCGTACATCACTAAACACGCCTCTCGGGCCAAATATCCATCTACAGTCAAGTCTCCTCCACTCGGCTAGACTTCCTCAAGCCTAAGGTGTCGGGAATGTCATCTAAAATATGGTTCCCACGAATAGGTCAGCGCCAACATGCTGGTATGGTACAATACTAATGCAAGGAACAAAATTAAAACGTGACATGTGCAAGTGTACATGTATATCTACATACCTCCCTAATCATGCATACAATATGATGGCAATGTACAAACTACATCTGTATAAAAACCTTATATCACGTTCACAAATTCGTCAACACAATGCACAGGTAATATGCGTGACACACCCATGCATCTCAATGTCACACCCATGTCTCGCTTCACGATTCTTCCCCGTTGGCATGCAAGTACCAATATATGTCTCGCTTTACGGTCCGGACCCCGTAGGCCTGCGAGTACCTAATGGCCAATTTTGGGTTTTTCACCACAGGATCTGCACCCTCATAATGCACCAGCACCTCGTGCTGACCCACACTATGCTTTCAAGGAATCACACAATGCCAATATGCTATGATTTCATCATGCAATAGTACAGTTCAAATGAAACATCACTTTCATAAACATATGCAACATGCTTTACATAATGCATCACAATTAAGATCAACAATAGCATTATCTCAACGCTGACGCAAATCCACATGTCACAATATCAACAATCCTTCTAAAACATAAATCACATATGATGACAACTCAAGAAATAAATCATAACTCTCAAAAAATCATAAAGAACACGGAAGCACAAAAAGCATTCAATCAATATGCACATCAATTCTAATTTAATTCTATTCCTTACTTAGTAAAGTACCATACCTGACTAGGGCGTGTCTCAACCCTAGGATGCTGTGTCCACTATGCAATCAAGTCAACAAAGATGTCCCCAAGCTTCTGTTGAATCAACCTCTTTGATTCTCTCTATTGTAGTGGCCCCTCAATAGAACTCAAACCAAACAAATCCCATCCATCAGATATTAAAGAACTTTCCCTTCTTCTCATCAAATTTCTGTACAGAGTCTTCCCAATCAGTCGCTTCAATTTCTACAAGCAAGGTTAAGACCTACAGCCCCCAACAATTTCACCACTATAAGGTTGAAGCTACAACTAATATTACATTACTTCCCTCAGTCAATGGGCCCTTCAAGCTGCAAGTCACTTAGAAACCACAGGTGACTCCTATGAAAACCCCACGTCAAAACTCTCAATTTCTCTCCATGTTTCCTCACTAACAAAATAGACAGCAACCCGCTAATTACCGCAACATTTCATCCACTGCACAATCTCATCTCCAAATCGAGCTACTTCGGGTTTGCATCAAAATGCACATTGGTTTTGCCATGGACTCTAGCACAGAACATTGACTAGTGCCGTCAAGTTGCCAGAATTCATCCTTAACTTGGGTTAGGGACTTGGACCCTTTCTCACTGGACTGCTGCCCCTCTGCATTTTCGTCCCACTTCTAAATTTCCATTTGTTGCTCAGGAGTGAACCATCAGATCCTTTTTATTCAAGTTAATTTGATTCGAACCTTACCATTCTTACCAATTTAACCCGACAGTAACAGCAGTATCAAAACCACTTAACATTTCCAAATTCAGGCATATAAAATCAGCATTAAAACCACTTAAAATTCTCAAATTCAGGTATATAAAAATCTGCTACTTCAGATTTAAAATCAACTTGAATTCAGCCCATCAAAGTGCTGCTAGAACACTGCCGCAGCAGCTATTTCTCTGCTACTGAAACGCTGCTGCCTCCCCCCAATTTTCCCAGCAAACCACAACCCAATCTAGCTATACACTCCAATCACGGACACTAACATCACTCCCTTTTCATCTTCACGTTACAAGTGATCATCCATACAAACCAATTTCCCCTAATTCAATCATGATTTTTCTAACCAAAATCAACAAAGGATAACCTTACAAAAATCCAGAATCCTATTACAAAAATCCAATACTCATAAACCCCGATCTGAACAATCATACCCTCTTGGCATAATCCCGAAGTCTGCTGCTTGCAACATGCTTGTTATTGATTCTTGACATACTGGCACGGCTACAGCTTCCCTGGGACTGCATACCATTTATGGCAGTCACTGCTTAGACAATTGAATCAACCCCCCCCCCAAGTCTCCAATGACTCTGCTTCTACGTCACCCAAATTCTGTCTTCCATCAGCAAAGGAGCCAATCCAACATCAACCAAATCTACTGCTTCTATCAGCCTACTCCAAATTCTCAAACTGAAGCAACCGGCCAAACAGGGAAATCCCACAAAACCACAACATCCCCACTTGAACAAGAGACCCAACGACCATTCACTATTCTTCCCCCAATAGCATTCACGCAACCCCTACCACAACAAACACCGTTCACCACTACACAACACCAAATCAAGTCTCAAACCAATCTAAGTCACTCCAACCGGCATCCACACACACATAGATAAAGATATATATATATATATATACACAAATATATACGCACCACCTGTCGCAGCTCCGCTTGCCACGATCGATCAGTGGCGTCCCTGCTTCGTGAATCAACCGAACCAACAGAAATCCCTACACCTTTTGCGGCAGCACCGTCATCGCACCCCTATCACAACTCTAGTGATGAAACCCCCAAACCAACACGCCGTAACCTCATCCAACCGCAAGACAGCGAGATTCACCCATCGCTGCTGCTTCGCGTCCCTCAATCCGCAACACACAACCCCAATCGCAATCCAAAACCTATCGCCAATCCGTCGCCCCGTAGCCTCGATTCCCCCTCACGACCACTGTCGGATTCGCCCCCTCCGTTTCTCTTTTCCCCTTTTTCCCTTTCTCTCTTTTCTTCTCTTCCCCTGTTTTCACGCGACCTGCACCGCCCATGTTTTTCTATCTCTATCTCTCGGTTTCCCCCAATTTCTTATCTTCTCATTTTGTTTTTCTCTTTGGCCGTACGTTACTCCACCGCCTCACTTGTGGTTAATATACATATGTATTATATAATTTCATATAAGACACGCGCACACCCCACAATGGCTGCTCATTTCTATCTCTTTTATTTTTCTATTCTTTTCTTGCTTCTTTAATTGCTTCTTCAACATCTCTTAGATATATATATATATATATATATATATATATCTCATTTTATCTCTTTTATTATTCCACTTCATTTTCTTTATTATTATTATTATTTTATTATCTTCATTATTACCATTTAAAATGAATTGAATGCAATTAAAATTTCAAAAAATTCAATTAGTGCAAATTTTATTTTATTTTATTTTTTTTTTTTCAAGTCTCTACGGAAACAGCAAGAAATCATATTTTCTTTAATGTCACCTTGTTTATTTTATTTTATTTTGTTATTCTTTCTTTCTAGATACTCTACTTTCGATTCTCTTCCTTGATGTGCTTGATTTTATTAAATTTGTGCTAGTGTGCACACACACACACACACACACACACACACACACACACACATATATATATATATATATATATACACACATTTAAATTTATTCTTTGTCAGAAACTTAATAAGGTGTTTCATCTTCAATTTCTTCTATTTTTTATGGAGAAAATTACCATATTAATTACATATTATAACATGTTTGTTTATGTGTAACAAAATATTTTTTATCAAAGAGCAAAATAAAGTATATTACCTGAATCACTAGAATGGGCCGTCAAAAAATTTCAGATTGCACCGAATGGGCCCAACCAAATGCCAAACTTAGCTATCTTAACCCAAAAACCTTACATCGATACAAAATCCTCAATGGGGCCTATGTGCTAAGACATTGTTAATTGGGCCAAGACTTAAGGGTACCAATTGGATTGGACTAGTTGGTGCAAAGCTTGTAATGAATTACGAAGGGTAACGAATTTAGAAATTTTAGAGCATGTAATTTTAGTTATTTTGTAGCAAATTTTTTCAGAGAAAATAATAAACAATGGGATTAAACCTTGGTTTTTGCTTTGTAGGGGACCTAAATTATCACAAGACCAAGACACTAATTATACATCTTGTTAACTTGTAAGACCCTGCTCGTTTTGGCTTCTTGATTGTAGCTTTTTGGTTTAGTAACCATAAATCTCAGATTACCTGATGAGAGAGAGTCACTTGGGTAGGATAGGCTGTGAGTAACAGCAGTGGAGAATGTCTCTCATATCTCTTTTTGGAATGTGATTTCTCAAATCAAATTTGAAAAGATGTTATGAGAGATTGTTTAGTTATTAGGAAACCTCAAAGGAGGGATCAAGAGCTTCAATATGGATTATGTCAAACTAGAAAGGGAGCTAGCTCCTTTGCCACAAGCTAGAGACAGGCGGGCCTCTAGCCTATTTGCAACTGTTAGAATTTAGTGAGAACTGTTTGAGAGTCAGCCATTAAAGCTAGAAACTAGCATAATGGTCTCCTGGTCTCACATTTCGGCTTGAGAAATTTGGAAATGGAATTTGTGGGAGTCAAAATACCAACCACCCTTGGATATTGTTCAACTGAAGCTTTGTTGAAAAGAGAGATGTGAAATAAAGGGTGCTCTTTAATGCAGCTGAACAATGTAGCAATTTGGTCTTCAAATTGCTGCATATTCTTTGCACTGTGTCCGGAAAAAAACCACTATAAAAGGAAGGTTTCCGCAGCTTTAAGTGCATAGAGAGAAAAACATACAGAAATGTTCATGTGTTGTATTCTAGGTGCAAGTTATAATTAAGTAGGTGCAAGAGTGTTTTTCAGAGAGTGGGGGTGTACAAGGGTTCTTTGGGTGGGTTATGTGATTTAACTCAACTATTTCTTCAACTACGGTTTCTCCCCTGTGGATGTAGGCAAGAATTTGTCAAACCACGAAAATCTTGCGCATTATCTTTTCCATTGTAAGTTGTTACGTGGTGTGTTTTTGGTATTTTAGTATCATTTTCTTTTCGCTGCCAGTATTCACAACAAGTGGTATCAAAGCAAGGTTCTTGAGGTTCATATTTCTCTTCATTCACCGTGAAGGCAACAACTAACTCGTAGTTTACAATCGAGCTGTTAAATAGAAAAGGAAACTTTTCTCTTTGGTATAAAAGAGTAAAGGACATCTCTGTTCAACAAGGCTTGGCCAAAGCCTTGAAATGAAATGAAGGTAAGCTAGAGACAATGGAAAATTAGGAGTGGGAGGAGAGTCGCATTGTATTAGTACGATCTGATTTTGTATTACTGATAACATAATCAACAATGTAATGGAAGAAGATTTCGTGTCGACATTATGGCACAAGTTGGAAAAACTCTATCTTGCTAAGAGCTTGACCAATAAATTACATTTGAAGTGACAATTGTGCAGGCTCAAGATGGAGGAAGGCGGGAATCTTACACAGCACAAGAACGTGTTAAACAGGTACGTATTTGGATCAACTACGAAAAGTTGATGTTAAAATTGAGGAAAAAGATAAATCCTTTTTACTTCTAACCTCTCTTCGAGATCCATATGACAACTTGGTGACGACTTTGTTCTATGGAAAAGATACAATGAGTTTGGAACATGTGCAGGCATCACTTGTGTCCCATGATACTTAAAAAGAAAATAGTTTTTGAGGATGGGCATAAATCTGCTTTAGTTGTTGAAGGTGGCAATTATAGAAGGACATCTACTGGTAAATCTGGGAGTAGAAACGGGTCTAGATCTAGTTCCAAAGGAAGGGATGTACAATTGATATGGGTGTAAAGAATTGGGTCACATCAAGCAAAATTCTCCTCTGTGTAAAAACAAAAGGAATGATGATATTGATAACGCTTCAAGTAACAGTTCTTTTGTAGTAGTAGAAGATGATTGAGATGTTTTCAGAGTCTCTAAAGGTATGGACATTTTTTCTCGTGATGATTGGATTTTAGATTCTAGTTGTACTGTGTATGTATGCTCCAAAAAGGATTATTTTGATAGTTCTAAGAAAGAATAGTTGAAAATTTGTTTATAGGAAACGGATCCCCTTGCAAATTTATGAGTATTGGAACATGCAGGGTTTCTCAAAATACACAAGCAGGCAGCATGCTAAAAACTAATACAAGTATGAAGAGGACACAACCTATAGTCCAGTATGCATCACAAGCCCACCACATCATCATATCTCAAATATAGACATAAACATAAGTATCAAAAAAGGCATCGCACTACTATATGTGATTTGACAATAATAGTCAAGTAGTCAATATATGGAGTGTTAGACACATGACATAGTTATAAACATATAATCTCATGAAGCACCTCCATTTCCTATTGTAATGCCACAAGAACAATGTATATAAATACGTAACCAATAACAATTTGTAAGTGTAAGCTTACCCAACCCACAAAGCACCTTCATTTCTTATTCAAAGCCACAAGAATAATGTATACATTCACAGCTAAGCAACCATTCACAAATGCCACGGTATCATAAATTGACAGTATACAATCTATCAATAATCATAATAAAATATCACAGATGAGTCAAGAGAAATAATCTCAAGTAATTCTATCCACAACAAAAGGGGATAAAACCTTATTCATCTCATTCCATTCTCTCAGTAATCTCAACGCATAAGTATTCACCTAATTTAACTCCCGATAAGTCTATGTGTTTTATGAGCTACTAACCCGATGAAAATAAACGACCACCCACACGAGTTTATAGCTCGCAAGCCGAGGGGAAACACCATTCCTATTGTAAATGGAACCCCGGGTAAAGCACAATCTAACCACGCTCAATAGCACACAAAAAACGTGACTAGTTCACATCCCAAGTATTTTTCTCATATGTTTTATTTTCTACAATTCCAATAGCCCAATCCACACCACAGACGGTGCTCATCAATATCAATATCATTTTAAATCTCACATCACTCAGGTATAGTCAACAATATGTATATCAGCATCATTCATATCCACAAAAATAGTAATAACCATAAGAGATGATATATGATTTAACAAATAGATATAGGAGTAACAACAGTCATATATCCATGATAGAAACATAAATCATGATAAACATCAACATGGTAATCACATGTATCTAGTACCATCATGCAATTATCTAACATCATAGCATTTAATATCATAATCACATCATACTAATAATGTAATAGCAAGGTATCAAATGATACAGATAAACATATCATGTGAATAACATAGCAAGTATACACATCAAGACATTATCCTACTCCTAATCCTCACTCCACTACAAGGAGACACAACTTCTGTCTTTCATAATGTTTGTCAATTAGCTTACGCATTTCCTGTTCTATTTTGGGGACCACCCTAGCCCATAGCACTAAGGTATCATATCAAGTCTTACAGTTTTCTATGACCAATTAATCTTTAGCCTACACCTCGAGTGCCTGTTTACCCAAATGGATATCAAAAACATGTTCCTGGATATCAAAAACATGTTCCTGGGTGTCAAAAATCCTAAAAAAATCATATTGTATTGTTTCTAAGTTGTTTGACTGTCTTTTCAACCCGTAAGGGCATTTTCATAATTTACCAAGCAAGTTACACATCTATCGAGATGTCGTCTCTCAAAATTGACCTTGGAATCAGATCCAAAAGGTTTAACAATCTTTAAGGTACCATCTTTATATTTTATCAATGCTTCTAAATATTTGTTCCATGTCTAAAGACATTTTAATAATTTCAAAGTTTCATATGGGACTACCCTGAGTCCCTATTTCATTATTCTGATATCATATTTGAGTCTCTGGCGTCTAAAAATATTAGAAACGCCTCTTTCGGATCTTAATTCGGCTTTCAATTGCCTAATATAAGTCTAGGGGTATAATCATCATTTTCTCATTTTATGTGGGACCATCACCAGGTCCTAATTTGTTCAATCTGATCATGTATTTAAATCTCGTGCATCCAACAACTTTAGAATAGCCATTTTCTGAATTTTAATTAGCCTTTAAGTTATTTAAACTATCATTAGGGGTATTTTTATAATTTTTTATATTCATGTGGGACCACATCGAGTCCCCGAATGTCTAAACCAACCCTTCCATTGAGTCTAGAATGCCCAAAAACCTTAAAAATAACCCTTTTTTCATTTTAAACGCATTTGAATTCCAAATTATTTGAGGAAGGACATTTTGGTAATTTCATCATTTTCCAAAAATCTATTTTTCTGAAATTGCTCAAACAAATAGAATCTAAGGCCTGTTAGCCCAATTTCCCAAACCCAAACCCGTTTGACCTGACCTGTTTGACCAAGGCCTAACTCGATTGACCGTTGACATGGCATTGACCAGACCTGACTTGTCAACTCGTTGACTAGGTTATCGGTGTCGATCACCCTCTCTAGCGCTGGTACACCGAAAAAATAAATTTTTCCTTCTTTTCACTTGGTTTTTAATCCTCAAGCCCTCTATACTTGTTTCCACCCATAACCTAACCAATTCGAAGGGTTAAATAACCCCATAACCGGATAGAAATCCAAATTCCCTTTTTTTCGATGAACTAATCATTCTTGATTTTTGCCTCTTCCGATGATCCTCTCCTATGGTTTTTGATTCTAAATTATTCCCTAACCTTCTCCCAACATAATAGAGTCCTATTATTGAATTAAATCTACCCCAAACTTCAAAAATATCAAACACCTGATTTATACCCAGTTTCTGGCAAGTCTGTTTCCATTTCTTTCTTCGCCCTCTGTGACAGTTCTAAAACCCCAGTTCTCACCCCAAGATTATCAAGTATTTCATGTGAAGCACTACAATATTCAATGATCATCTTTCCTTTAAAATTCTTAAGAAAACTAAGTGGTTCTCTCTCAAGTATCCTCACTGTATATATATATATATATATATATATATATATATATATATATATATATTCACACACACATATATATATATAACCACACACAAGCATCATACTTGGATAAAAAAATCATGAAAATCCCTACCTTTTGAGCAGCCCCCCAATCATGATTTTTAGAGAAAGAATTTTTCGAAGAGAGAGAGAGAGAGAGAGAGAGAACTTCCAAGCTCTTTAATAGCCGTCATCCACTGTTCAGTCGTCTTTTCCCTTCCATTTCTTTTTCCTTTTCCTTCTCTTTCCTTTTTCCTTCTTTTTTTTTTTTTTTCTTCTTCTTCCTTTGCTTCTGGTTCAGTTTCTATGGGTTAACCCCACACACACATTCATACAAACACACACTATTTTACACACACACACACAAACTGATATGTATACACATTGTGTATCACACACAGAGTATGTTCCACAGTCCCTCTCCTCTCCCAAACACACACAAAACACACACACTCTCACATCACCTAGCTTTGGGTACAGTGGTTTTTATGTAAGAGAGAGAGAGAGAAAGATATTATGTGAATGGTGGGTCTGCACATGGGGAAAAAAGGGTAATGCCTTTTTTCTCCCTTTCTTCTCTTTTTCAAATCTTATCAACACATCACACCTTACATTTTTTGTCTCTGTACCATGCACTTGCACACACACTATCACTCTTTTTACCACCACCAAATTTTGACATGTGTTTCTTTTCATAAAATATCTAGTTAGCTTCTCATGAAATATTTTCACAATTCCCAAAGCGCCATGTGGCTAGTTGGCCAATTGTGCGTGCATATAAGCCTAAATTGAAACTGACTCAGAATCGTACCAAACTTGGTACACTAGCTAATTTCGACACTCTGATTCTAAATATGTAGTCCATTTCTCCAAATTTCTCCATTTGGGTTTTCACATTTATCTGTGTCTTCTAAGTGATTATGTATCCCCAAGGCTCATACCAGTCTTGAATAAATCACCAAAAATTCATTTTTAGCCTTCCTATGTCATAATGATGACTTATTGACTCATTTTATAATTTATTTGACTGGTCTTTAATTTATCTCTAGTCTATCCTTAGCCTATGTCTGTAATTTATCAAATTGCCCTTTGAATATTTTCTGGGTCCTTACAAGTGGGGCCATGAAAATCACATGTGGTTACATGGTCCTGATGAAAGGAGAAAAGTGTGATAGTCTATATCGTCTGGTTGGAAGTCCAATAATTCTTAAAAACCCAATGGGTGATTGGAAACAAAGCACGTAAGAAAAGAGGTACCCGAGACATATTTCTTTCGTGATGGACATGAGTGACCGGATTCTAAAATGTAGATGAAAGTTAGTTGAAAAATCCTACTAGCGAAGGGGATGTATGCAAGGTTCAGCTCCTCATTTTCAGGTTTCTTCTTCTTTTTCTTCCTATTTTCTCTCTCTCTCTCCTCTCTCTCTCTCTCTCTCTCTCTCTTTTGTTTCTGTTGACTAGAGATACCTCCACACCCAAAGTTTTGTGTAAATATATATATATATATATGGGCTATTTTTTGCATGAATTAGGATTGGATGAGGCTTTGGTCCACTAAGGTCAAGACACCCAACTTTAACTATATGAGAGGTTGACACCTCCTTTTGCTGTATGAAATTTGTTACCCAGATATTTACCCTAGAGGAGGGGTGAATAGAGTATTTTTTAAATATTGTTTCTTTTTGAAACTTTAAAAATGAATGCTATAAATGCAGAAATAAATAAACAATAGAGAGAGAGAGAGAGAGAGAAAAAAAATACTGTCATTTTATAATGTTTGAAAAACTTTCTATGTCCTTGACTTAAGCATCCTTACTTGGGTTTTTTCATAATTGTGACATCATTGTAGATGGAGACTAAACATTTACAATGCTGAATACCGCAACCTTTTTATCCTAACAAAATATACCATTTTACCTCACCGAGAAGCACCTACCCACAACTCTCACCGCAATGAGATGATACAATGATGTTTACCAAATAACACTCTCTTATAGAGCAGTTTTGGTGCAATAAGATGTTCACTCTCTATAGATGGATCAATTGTAAGTTCAAAGTATTTAAAGATAAGTAAAACATTTAGATCTAAATTTTTAATGTTTGGATGTAAAGTCAAGAGTAAAGATGTAGAAGTGTAAGTATGTAAAGAGATGGCATAGAATACCCTAGAGAACCTCTATTTATATCCCTTAAAAGAATATGTCTGTTGTTTTTTAAAAGAGTTGTTTCCCCATTTTTGTCTATTCAAAATTTTGAACTTTCAATTGCCAGATCGACAAAGTCAATTAACTGAATTATCAACCAGTCGACTAAATTGAGGATTGTTCAACTGATTAGGTCAATTGAATTTTTTAGAGGGTTTGAGGTTCAATTGTTCAAGAACAATTACTCGACTAGTCTTTTGGATCAGTCAGATGTACACTATTTTCAGCCTTGAAAAATAGTCGATTGATTTTTCTTAGAGGTTGATTGAATTGGATAGTGAGTCCTAGGCTATTTTGAGAAAAAATTCCACTCAATCAACTGGTTCTTAGAACTGATTGACTGATTTGGTCTATGTAAAAATAAGCCTAAAGAATTAATCAACTAGTTTCATGAACTGGACTGGTTTGAACCGTGAATGTCTTCTAGCTTATTTTTCTTAGTATACTTTTATCAAAACATTTTGATTATTCAAAACTTAAAGTATGGCATTTGTTTTGTTTTAAAAAATCATTTGATGTTAGTTCTTAATTGATCATTTTAAATAATAAGAGCTTATGAACAATTATCAATCTAATCCTAAATCACTCAGAACTGAAAATAAGGAAAATAAAAGTCTTCACTTGACTTGTCTTGTCTTGAATCCTTGGGCTTGAGTGTGTCCATTTTCTTGATTTGTCATGAAATCATTCACTTGTTTTGATTCTTGCATTGGAACATGTTCTTAAGTGGAGCCCTTTAGCTTGATGGACTTTGTCATTTCTTAGTCAACATTCTTCTTTGACTTTGATGACCTATTTGCATTCTCACTTAGATAAAACATTAGTTCACTAGGATAATGTTTTGTTATCATCAAAATTACCGAAATGTCATTGGTTAAAAACCTTTAGGATTAACAAAATTCATGTTCATATGTGGTGCTTATATTTATATTTGGCTGAATATATGACAATAATACTTTAGTGGCCAAATTATAGAGTTTTGGTGCTCTTTAATCTTGATTTTGAGTTAAAGACTTGGTAGGAGCATCTTGGTAATTTCATTCTCTTTTTGTTTTAATGGAGAATTTTATAACTCATTTAATATTATACTCATTATGTATTCATCTTTGTATATTTTTAGCCACTTAATGTGTGTCTTATGCCCATGAAGTGTGGTCATTTCATGTGGTGTAATTGATTAAACTTGAGTAGTCATAATATCAATTTGGAATATTTAATCTTAGCATTTATGCATTGGTTTATCAAATTATCCTTAGTTAAGTTTTTGCCTTCTTATAATTTTGCCATTATCCTTGATTAAAGGCATTCCATTTGTACGTCACTAGTCTTGATTTAGTACACTTATGCACTTATTTCTCTATAATTTCTCATGAGTTAATCCTTAGCTAACATTAATCATAATTTTTCATCGAATAATAACCTTGTCAGTAAATCATATTCTTTAAATTGGTTGTCACCAATTTATAGCTAGTTGCTCTCATTTTTACATTTGTCTCCAAATTCATATGCTAAAGACCTCAAATAAAAATACCCATAATTATTAAGAAAATTTTTCAATAATAATTGCCATTATTCCTAATTATTCCACATAATTGGGTCAGGGTGTTATAAGAGAAAAATATAAGTTGTACCTTGACTTTGGCAACGAGCCTAACATGAAGTGCCAATGATGCACTAAGACCTTTAATATGTGTCCTGGGACCACTTCCCATCCGTCATCCTAAGCCAACTTTAGGGCATCCTCCATTGTTGGAAGAGATGGGAGCCAATCCTCAAAGTTGAAGTTGGAGCATTATTCCTACCTCGAACTTTCCTCTCGAGCCTCTTGCTAATGGTAGGCTACTACTCGATTCCCAACTCATCCTCTAAAGCTGGAAGAGTTGGTTCATCCAAAACTCTAATGATGTCAAAAATAGTATTCTCAAAAGAGGACTCGTGCATAAGCTGCTTACTCTTGACAGGTACAACCATCGAAGAGTTGACTATAGCTCACTTCATCACAAGATGAAAGAAGGCCACCATTTTGTCACAAAGGTCCATCAGAGTAAAGCACATTTTCAAAGGATCGATAAGATGGTTAAAGGATTGTGCTGAGAACTAGGGATTGCAATTTGCCCTGCTCTATCGGAGACTTGCCCTACCCGGCCCCTCCCTACCCTACCCCACCCCACCCCACCCCCTATGGGATGAATTTGAAGAAAAAATAAACAGGGATGGGGATGGGGATGGGGGAAGATACTAAAATTCAACATAGGATTGGGGTGGGGATGGGGGAAGGTACCCTCGCCCTACCCCAATTATAAATTTAAATTATATATATACCTTTTAATATTTTTATAATTCATTAAATACTCTCACATATATATATATATATCTAAATATGTATCTATGTCTACTATGTATATGTATGTGTGTGTGTGTATATATATATATATATATAATATGAGTTTTTATTTATAACAATATTAGTTGATTAATTTTGATTTTTAAAATTTTAAAAATTACTTTTTTGATGGAGATAGGGTTTGGGGGGATGAACAGTGATGGGGATGGGGGCACATAATAAATAGGGCAGGGTGGGGACGGGGGGGAATATTTTTTCACAGGGCGGGGATGGGGGAAGGACCCTTGCCCCATTGTTATTCCTATTGAAAATATGAAGTTGATCGTTAGAAAACTTCAACTTCTTGAGGACTCCTTTAATTGCAAAAAAAGCAAAGAATGGGTAAACAATTTAGGTAAAACTAATAGAAAATTTGAAAAAATGAGGAACTAGAGACTTACCAGGAATACTAAAAGTTTGGTGAACAACCTAGGGTTGAGTTCGGTATGGTGAGACTCTTCCTAACCTTCTTTAACGAAGAAGTAATAGTTCTTCCAGGTCTTATTAGAGCTTAAAAGATCATGTATGATTCGAATGTTGGAATCCAAGGATATGTACTATGGATCATCACTCTTTTTAAGTAACATCATTACCCTTAAGTGCTCTAGGTCATAGCCATTTTTCCCTAATGAGCTAATACCAGTAGTCCCATTAAGCATCTCTAACTATTGATTTAAAGTTAGGTTGGACAAATGTTAAAATGACTAAAAACCATTTCAGAAAGGGGTGAAGAAGGAATCTAAACCTTATTTCAAACCATCCTTTATAAAAACAAAAAAAAAAACAAAACTCCCCATCTCATAGATTTCAAAGTCTTTTAAATCTACAAGGGAGCCTAGAGAGCACATTCTCTAGTACGTCATACATAACCCTAAAAGAGTCTAAGTTCTCTACGTCAAGTGTGTGGTTTCCTCATTACATTCAAAGGTATTAACTATCTTAACTCTAGAAACACTCCCAAGGCAAACTGCCTAAGCCCAAGGTTGACCTATCAATGGTGGAATCAAGAGATTTGACCTTAACTAGTTCATCAAATGACATTATTGTTGCCAACACCAACAAAAAGACAAAAATGGGAAACAAGATGAGAAAATTAGTAAGAATAGAGCTTTTACATAGCAGTTAAAAAGAAAAAAGAGATTAAGAGGATAACTAGAGGATGCAAAAGTCTGATCGCCAGAGAAAACTCTTCAAAATTCAAAAGTGAGCAAGGGTGAATAGAAGTCCTTTTAAATGAAAAGCCCCCTCAATTTATTGGGATAATGGCATCAATGACGAAGAGTAACATCCCATAATGAATGGCATAATTTGATATGAAATAGTGTAATCAACCAGTCAAGAACATGACATGTAGTAGGAGTAAAACACAACTAGATGTGGGTATGAGCTAACTAGGTTACATATCTTCACCCTTCGAATATGCAATTTTTCAAATGGAAAGATGAGTTATTTATCTAGATTTGAAGAAAGACCCTTCTTTTAGGATCCGAGCTCAACTCAATAGCCCTGCATAGAGTCGTCTCCTTATCCAAGCTCAACTCAATAGCCTTGCTTGGAGCCTCATCTCCTCATGTAGGCTTATCACCATCCTAGCAAGGAAGCCGAGCTTGGAAACATTCCTATCAATACCCTCTTGTATTGATTCTCTAATGCGATATGACCTATATTAACTAACTGTAGCCTTTCTATTCCTACACTTTCATTATCGTCATAAAATTCAACATAAAAACTCTTATTGTGAGCTTATCATATCAACAAATAAAGTTTCGTATTTCACTCCGTGAAGAATTCCAACTAAGAAAGTAATTAATTCATTATATAAAAGAGTGAAGTATGTATTAAAACCCTAATTCAGTAATCACTCTATACAAGGTCTCTTATTTTTAATGTTTTTCTAACTTGATCATCAAAGACTATCATTGGAATCCCTCCGGTGGCTTAGTTTGTTTTGTTTTTGTGATTTTGCAACGACTAAATAGGCCATCTCAATTTTAATCACGTGAAATCAGTTTTTTACTGCATCAAATTCTATGTTACCAAATAGGATAAACCACTGAAGCTGTTTGGATGGGTGTTTGGGCCACGATTTTGGGTGTTTCCAAACCCAAACCGCAGGTCTGGGATTTGTTAGTGTTTGGGTCGCACGACTGGGTTGCGATTTCAACCATTTTTCAAGCCCAAATGGGCAAAATCCAACCACTAAGGTGATGGGTTTTCTCAAAACGCCCAACCATGCTTGGTTTTGAAATTAAAAGATTGCTCTCCATTTTTCAGTTTATTAGGATCAATGTCATTGAATCACATTCCTTATTTCAAAACTTAAAGTTACCCATCGTAGCTCTAAGGGATTGAACGTGCAACCCGAAGTACATACTTAAGTACCTAGCCACTAAACTACGAAACCATTTTGTTCTAGTTGGTGAAAATATTATTTATAAAGTATTATATCATTAAATAAAAATATATAATTATATTTTATTTAATATAATATGTATTTATATATATATGTGTGTGTGTGTGTTATAGAATTAAATAAAGAAAATTATTCTAATATATAATATACATTTGTGTGTGCTATATAATTAAATATATATATAGATATTAGTGTTATTTATTTGTTATTTATAAAAATATAATATATTACAAAATACACAATTTCATATACAAGAAAAAGAAAGACAATCCATACCAAAATTACACTTTTTCACCACTCATCCAAACAGTATAATATCATTTAAGCCCATTTTAAATATATTCATTCAAACGCTCAAAGCTCACTTTTTTAAACCGTATTTTTTTACCGCTCATCCAAACCAGCAATAACTCGTTATACTTTTGAACAATTTATTTCCTAAATTTTTATCCCTCTTCAGGAAATATGAACAAAAAAATTAAATACTATGGCCATGTTTGTTTCGTGGACTGGATAGGAGGGAATCTATTCCTTGAGTAATAGTGAAGCGATTGACAATGAAGGGAACTACTAGTCCTAATTAAACCATGTTTGTTTCTAACTGTGACTACCCAGAAAAGCATATGCTTGGTATTGTGCCAATGCAATACCTGGCCAAAATGTCCTCTAATATTAACTAAGCAATTGTAACTTCCATTTCACATATACCTGACAATTTTATAGATTTTCACAAATCAATTTTTTTTCAAAGTCAATTTTTTTTTTTAAAACAAAAAAGAGAACTTTTTCAACCTGGCAAAATTCCATTCACAATTTTGAAAGCAAAATACTGTATTTTGCTATGTTCCACCCTACCTATTTTCTTCTACAATGCAATGGCAGAAACCAATGAACACTAATATTGATAAAGTTCAAAAAGAGCAAGATCAAACTTATAGGAAAAAATATTATTCATTCTAATTTTTAACATAATTCAATAATTTTTACTATCAAGCTAAACCTGCATTTCAATGACATATGAAGAAAATTAATTTTCAAATTCAAAACTGTATATGACTTCAATTCATTTCTTCAAAACAGTTTATTTCTTCAACAACCTGTAATTTATTTCTATTTTTTTAAACCTGTAATTCAAAATAGTTGATTTCTTCAACAAACTGCATTTCAGTACACATCAAATTGTTCATATTTTAGTATTACTGGAGTCCCTAAAGCTATAGTCCCTGTAGTCCCATATTTATAATCAGATTGTAAAGTCAATAAACCTGATTGAACCATTCATAACCATGACTTGAGGGTAATAGTGAGTTCAAGTATCATTTTCAAATCAGTTTACATCATAGTAAGAAAAAAATGGACAACTCGAAACTCATATTGTTTGTGACTAAAACATAATCAAACTTCCTCAGCAAGTAACATTGTCACCTAAGAAGTTTTAGCATCATTTGGAAGACTGAAAAAAAAACTGCATCTTTGTACTGTCACTATCCATAATTGACCCTACTCGAAGGATGTCGGTCATGGATATGTTGGGCAGTTTTTTAAACACCCCAAACAAGTTTCCTCTGGCTTCAGCTAAATCATGTTCATACCCTAATTTGTTTGCCATCACCCCCATACGTTCCTTTGCATCTTTAAAAAAACTCCCGAAAGGACCTTGCCATGTCAATCACCCCAGCAGCCACGGTTTCAGAATTCCTAACTCTTTTCCTTCCTCCCTTGTTTGTTGTTGTCACTTGCCGATGCTTCACTAGCATCAAGGTTCATGTCAACTCCAACCTGATTTTCTTTTTCTTCGATTTCTTCCTCACGTTTAATTGCCTCCAAAGCATCAATTGGCCTCCCTACATCTCCCTAGTGGCACGATCCTTACCAAATATCAAGCACCATTGGTCATAGCAAGGAAATATTTTGTTCCTTATACTTTTCGCATCTGTCTTTCTAAAAAATGTAGGAAAATGACATAAAGAATATAAAAAAGAAGGTGAATAAACCCTTTGACATAGAATTAATAAAGAACATAAATATAATCAAAAGCTTACCTTCAAATAAAGCTCCTATACTTGTTCGCTATGAACCTCAAGACATTTATAAGTGTCACTCCATCCAAATCTACTTGTACCCAAGGCTCCCGTAATATTACCATAATGCTTCTTCCAAATTTTAACTTTAGGTTCTATGTGTGGATTTGCCGTAAATTAGTCCTAGGAAAAATCTTATTCATGTGCTTCTCCAAAAAAATGGGTATAGCCTGGCTTAAATGTTCCATTGTCACATTTTCATCCAAGGGAACATAACTCATGAAAGCCTTCCAAAAGGGCTTTTTCTTCTCTCTAAGTCCATGCTCGTCTTGTTGATACATTCTCACTTCTTCCACTAGAAGAACTTGCACTTTGTTCCATTACCTTGAAATATCAAAATAAGAGAGGACCATACAAGCATGAAGCTCATGTTCATAATTTTCAAGAATAACAAGGGTTTGTGACTCATTACCACATATTCGAGTAAGTGAGATCATGTTTTCCATATAAAATAATATGATTTCAAGGCTACCAATAACACTGGAAGAGGAACAAAAATTAATTGCTTCACTCAATTTGGAAAGTAGCCTTTTATGAGGAAATAAATACAATGACAATGTTTCAAAAAAACCAAACAATTGTAGTAAGAAACAAGTCCTGATAATTTTCAAATTCAATACTCAATACAATACTATTGGAATAAGCAATGTCTACATTTGTCACCTAAAGCAAAATTAGTTATTATTTAACACACAGTGAAGTTCTTATATTTGTAGCATATACACAGCCTGCTGTTTTAAAATTCTCAGAAAACATAACAAAAAAGACATCAACTCAAATCAAATACTATTAATCAACTAAATTATCTCTGTTGGCCTTCCATTCGTTAAACATTTGCATAGCCAAATTATGTCGCCAATTAGTCCATTGGTCCGATGCCTCTACTATATTAATGTACTCAACGCCCAAGTCTAGTTATTTCATCGACTTCCTCCTTAAATGGATCAACTTGCATCTCTCTCCTTATTAGATTACGGATAAGGCAACAATCAGTTATTATCCAATTTTGTGTTGGTAGGAAAATATGAAGGACTCCTGAAGATAGCCCACCGTAATTTTAGTAATCCAAAGCACCTTTCAATTACATTCCGAGCAGTTGAATGCTTCATATTGAAATACTCCTCAAGGGACACAGGAGCTGATCCATCTCTCCATAGTGACCAATGGTATCTTTGACCTCTATATGGTGCCAAAAAACCAGCACCATTTGTGTACCCTACATATACTAAATAATAATAACCTGAATTGATATAAAAATTATTATAATATTATTAAACATCCTAAAAAAGAAACAATTAAACCACGCATGCAAAACATGCTTACCTAGTTGGAACTCTCAAACCATTCCTCCTAGTCACTGCATCATGAAGTATTTTAGAATTAGATGTAGAACCCTCCCACCCTAGCAAAACATATATAAATTGCAATCTCTCCTTTCCTTGTTTTATATCGTGGTTTGTTAACCTCCAGTACCTTAACCCTAATGAAAGTGCCATCCAAAGCACCGAGACAATTCTACCAAATAAAATTTTCTATTTTTACAAATATGTAGTATATAAATGGTGTAAATTATGAAGAATTTTGGTCATTGTTCTATTACCTTGAAATATCTCCACCTTTCATTGGTGTAGTCCTTGAGAATTGGTTCAGGATGTCTTAGTAAAATTGTTTGTAATCTTAGGACAGCCTTTAGAACCGCATTGAAATGCTTACTCACAGTTTCTCCTAACCTTAGAAATCTAAATTTGATCACCTTGTTTTTCACATGGTGTGCCAAAATATGCAAGAACATGGTGACTTGTTCCTCTATGTTAACGAACCTTGAATCCTTCAGCCTACCTGTAGAGATATGAAAAATCAGGATAAATTTTTCGTTTTGCTGATAGGACACTATTTATGCACTATTTGTTGATAAGGCACTACATATGTATTATTTAGACATAAGTCATGTTTAGGAGCATAATTTGAATGTTCCATAGAATATAAACATGCTTAGAATATTAAAATACACCTCCTATGAGAATTTGAGCCTATTCGGAGACATTTTCAAAATTGGACTAAAAAAGGCATCCCCGGTGGATCCGGCTAAACTCGCCAACAGGCGAAAATAAATTTTTTAGAAAAATATTATTTAAAATAATTTTAAGAACTTTGGTTAAAGCAAAATATTGAATTGAGGCATTTCGGGACGGGTTGTAGTGTAACGGGGTCCTGAACTCATTAAGGGCAAAATAGTCTTTTTGCTCATTTGCCCTGTCACGCCCCGAATTTCAATGAACCCGAGGCGTGAGTAATGAGACGAAAGAAAATAAAATAATAAAGAAATGAAGACAATTAAGGACAATCACATACATTCCATACATTGTTCTGTTACATTACATAGGGTCTGGTCCATTTGTTCACGACATACAAAATAAAAATACTCTCGGGCTTATAACCTTATACAACATTACATGCACCCCTCGGGCCAAACAAAATCCACAATCAAATCATCTCTACATCTCGCCAGCTGGAACATCATCTGAAATATTTGTCCCACGAATGGGTCAGCTCAACTGCTAGTACAATATAATGGTAATGCAAGAGACAAAATTAAGGGCGTGGCATGTGCAAGTGTACAGTTATTTCTATATGGAATTCAATATCATTATGGCAGTATATGAACAGTATGCAGTATATGAATCAGTATGCGTGACACACCCATGCAACTCTATGCCACCCATGTCTCATGATACGGTCCTTCCCCGCTGGCATGAGTACCGCCACATATGTCTCACTTCACGGTCCAGAACCCGTCAGGCATGCGAGTACCTAATGGCCGATTTTGGGTTTTTCACCACAAGATCTGCACCCTCATAATGCACAGCACCACGTGCTCAATTCACGCCATGCACAGAGAACCACACTATGCCAATATGCTTGATTCATTCATGCCACAATGTAATCTCAATGAAGCATCTCATTCATACATGAAGCATGCTTTCAATCACATAATTCATAGTCTCAACAGTTCTCAAAGAATATAATCCACGCACCCTATACTAACACATGCGATATACACATAATCATTATTCACATTATCACCCAACTTACAGCAAGATAGCATGAAGCACATAAGCATGTGAACAATCAAGTAAACATGTGAAGCATCAAGTCAGCAGAACAAGTACTCCTAAACTCAATTCTATTTGTAACTTAGCACAATATATCGTACCTGATAATCAACCTCAACCCGGGAAAGTGCACTCGTAGTATAGTAGGATCACTGTGAGAATACCGAAGGTCAGATCGCCTTCTCCTTGCCGTTTCGTGTCCCTAAAATCATAACATGTGACTCAGTTCATTTGTTTCCTTAAATGATGCTATTCAACAAATTTTATGTCTTTATTTTATAAGTTGCTATTTTGTTAAATTAAACTCTACTATTGACTCCAGGACGTCGAAGAAAATAAGTTTAGGTTTTCGTAGAACTCAATTCGGACATCTGGGTTCAAAAGGGCAAAACAGTCATTTTGCACTTTTCACGTGTCCTTACATTTTGAGACCTCTTTTAACAAATTGTACTCCACGGTTGAGTTTGGAATACTCGAGATAATAAAGTTTCACTATTTTTTTACTTAATTTGGAGTTCGTTTGACTGCGTTTCAATTCAGGGGCATTTTGGTAATTTAAAGGTTACTAAGGGTCTTTTATTTTTTGGGACCCCGTCTCATAAAACGGACCTCACCATTGGCCTCATAATGGTCGAGATAGTCAAAATACACTAATGACTTGTCCTATTTGGACTCTGGATCTTTTTAGAATATTTAAATAATTAAATTAATTTAATTAATTAATTAATATTTTATTCTGGTGGGTCAGTTTATAATTTTTCAAAATTCTAGGGGTCAAAGTGAAATTTTTAAAAGTTCTGGGGTCAAGTTTAATTTTCAAAAAATTCGTTGGTTAATTTGTAAATTCCAATTCTCCTATTCTCAATTCGGTTGGCCAAACAGGGGTCAATCCCAAAACAGGGATAGTATATCCCTGTTTCCAATTTAATTCAAATTTTAATTTCATAAACCTGTAACCAAACAGCCTTATTCCCATTTTAATTTAAAACCAAAAGGTGACACGTGGCAGGGGTGGGTCGGCCCAAGCCCGAACCGAACCCGAACCGACCCGGACCCGAACTGGAACAGTCCCCCCTTCGTCCTCGATTTTCCGGTAGGGTTCCGGCGAGTCTCCGGTCACCTTCTCTGGCGATGTCGCCGGAAACTGCAAAAATCAAGTTTTTAAACTTGATTTTTCTTGGTGTTTTCAAAGCCATTTTCAATTCTAAACTAACCCACAATGTTTTTGAAACATTTTAACATGATTTGGAGCCATTTAAACAGAGTGAATCTACCTCATTTCTTCCCTTCTCAGTTTTTCGGCCGACTGTCAAACCTTCATTTTTATGGCTTTTGAATCACTGCTTTCCTCTCATTCTAATCCTAAAGATTTCTTGTGTTCAAGAGGAACACTTTCTCATGATCTTAGCAAGTTTTTAAACACAAAAATCCCTAAAACCCGATTATTGCCCCCAACTTGTAACTCTCATTTTCTCCCTCGTTTCTTGGTCATTTTCTTTCATTCTTTTTGCAAAATGAACCTTACAACATGCTCTTTAAGACCCTATACATCAAATTAATTATCGTGCTTTAAAAAAAATAAAACAGAAGCTAAGCTACTTACCCCAGTTTCTGATTTCTCTCTGTTGTAGCTCCTCCCCTCTTCCTTTCTCCTCTTGGGTCACCTCTCGAGCTTCCTCTCCGTTCTCACAGTCGCCTCTCAGCCTCTCCCTTCTTTCTGATTTTTTTTCTCTAAGATCAAGACTCACACACCTTATGTTCTCCCTCTTCTCTCTCTCTCTCTCTGCACTATCAGACCTGCACAGCCTCCTTTTCTAACTTTCTCTCTTTTCTTTCCCCTGCACCAAGCAACTTTGCATTTAATGCAAAGTTGACTTGTGCACAATATCCATCCATATATATATATTACACATTTACACACACACTCTTACACATCCGGCCACACACACACACAGTGCACTCACACCATTGTTTTTCACTTCTCTCCAACACATGTATATATATACATATCTATCTATACATATACATACAACACATTTGACATATACATATATATATATATATATATACATGTAATCACATATACATCACTCATACACATACATACATAACCCACATTTAAGTTTTTCTAATAATAATAATAACAATAATAATAATAATAATAATAATAACCATAACATTATCAATTAAAAAAAAAATTTAATAACCAAGAAAATTTTATATATAAAAAAAAAATTTCAGGTTATTACATGCCCCTTTACTATAAATAGGACCCCATAGTGTAAAAATTTCATATTTTGGTATGAGAATACATCAGAAACACATTCATGGAGAGAAAGATGAAAGAAACCTAAGGTTTTTCCAACTTCAAGCCTTCGAAACTCATTTCTGTGCTAGGATTCTCACAAGACTTCCTTCTAGGAAGTTGTTCCCCACGTCAAGGGATACATTCTCACCGATTGGATCAGCTACAACGTGAACACAACTCCCTAGGGTTGAGAAAAACTCTTTTAGGTATGATATCTTGCTAAGTAAAGAATAGGGTTAAGTTTAGGAGTGCTATATATGTTAATTGAGTGATTTATATGTTTATTTTCTGTTAGAAATTCACTTAGAATGTAGTTGCTTTGAAAACCTAGAGTTGGTTGTTTGTATACTTGTGTGTTCTTTGAGCTCTTTGAAAAGTTGTCAAAATGATGAACATGTAACTTGAATATATGTTTGATTCATTACATTGTGACTTATGTTGATGTGAATAGACCTTGTGTTTTAGAAGATATGGTTGTTTAATGCATTGATACTTTGTGTAATTACGTGTTCTTTGAAAATTGGTAATATAGTGAACATGTAACATGAGTATGTGTTTAAATTGATTGTATCTAGCATATATTCATGTGGAAGAAGTTGTGTGGTTTGAAAGTTAGAATTTATTTTATGGATGATGCATGATTTAAGGTGTATACCAGGTATTTGATAAAATGCCCTATTGAAATTGCATAAAAAAATCAAGGCATATTGGCATATTATGATTCTTTGAAAATATAGTGTGGGTTGAGCACTTGGTGCTATGCATTATGAGGGTGTAGATCCTATGGTGAAAAACTCAAAATTGGCCATTGCATTGGTGTCTGCTTACCCAACGGGAGCGATCCGTGAACAGGTGTTGGTACTCGCTGATCCAACGGGAGTGATCCGTAAACCAAGACATGGTAGCATAGAGTTTACATGGGTGTGTCACGCATATTGCCATTGCATTGTATTAATGAATTGGAAGACATGTAGATTATAAATGTACACTTGCACATGTCATGCCTTAACTTTGTTCCTTACATTAGCATTATGTCATACCAACAGTTGAGCTGACCCATCGTGGGATATCATATTACAGATGAGGCTCCCGGTACTTGAGACTTGATGAAGTCTTGAAGGATAAAAGGGATATAGACCATGGAGCATATTTGGCCCTTGGGGCATATTTTGTATGTATGAGGGCATAAACCCTAAAACACATTTGTATTTATTTGTAGCAATCTTGTATAGTGTGAAAGCAATGGGCAAGGCCCTAAAATTGTAATGAACATTAAGTTTGTAATATTTAAACTTAGAGTATATGAGTACATATGGTGGATTGTATATTTAGATGATGTATGTTTAATTTCTATGAAATTATGGCCATCGAGTGGGGATGGAATGTATAAATCCTTAATCATATGAAGTATTATGAATATTAGGTGGGAAAAGACTTAGAAAACAAATGGGGCTATGTTGAAATTTTGAGGAAATTAAAGAATTTGTTAGGTATGTAAAACACCCTTTAAATAGGTGAAAAAAGTGTCAAAAATGGGAGGTTAGAAACCTTGAAGAAATGGGCTAAAATGGGGAAAAAATGGCCTCCAAAACTTTGGAAAAAAAAATGGAAAACAGGCAGAGAAATTCAGTCTCAGCTACTATAGTAAACCTGCAGAAAAATGGAAAAATTAGGTTGCAGTCGCTATAGTGACATAGCTCAGCCTTGCCGCATGCCCTTCGCGCCATGCTAGCTTACCCCTGCGCGCCCCACGGCCTGACAGCCCATGACACTTGCCCTTTGACCACCTTTTTGAGCCATGTTTGGACACCCTTTTGACACATGGTTGGGCACTCTTTTGGGTCATGTTTGGCCAACCTTTGGGCCATATTTAACCACCCTTTTGGGCCATTTTTTTATCACCTTTTTGGGCTATGATTGGCCATCCTATTATGCTATGTTTGACCACTTTCATGGGTCATATTTGGCCACTTCCTTAGACCAATTTTACTAAACCCTTTTGACCTATTTTTGGTCCATGCCTTAGGGCATTTGCGGCCTATTTGGGCCATTATTCCAAAACATTTTTAGAGATGATTTGAGGCTGTTTTGGAAGCCATTTTTGAACATAAATTAAACTATTTTGAACATTAATTGGAAGGGATGTTTGAGTGACATTAGGAGACCATTTTGGTTAAGTCAAATAAAAAGTCTTCATTTATAATTTTGGGGAAACATGGGGGAATGAATGCCAAACTAACTAAATCCACCTTAATGGCCATTCGTTTACTTTTCTTATTTCATTTCACTCACTCATTGGATTTGTGAAAAACTACCAACAGTACTAAGCAGCCCACAAAATATGCTAAATGTGTGCCCATTCATGCGTAATTGTTCAACACAAGTAATGTATCCACCATCTATAATCTTGTTTAGATTGTCCAATTGTGCATGTACCCTATTTAGGGATCGTTGCCTTACCAAATTAGGCCTTTTCTGACTTTCAATAAGAATCTAAAATACTAAACAATACATTGCATAGACATACATAATGTATGTGAGCATATTTTGAATTTCCAATACAATCTCTATAGTATGGTTGGTAATCGTCATCTTGCACACCTCAAACTATCACTCAAATTACCAAAAAATAAAAATAAAAATACTTAGAAATATGTTAATTGTACTAGAAAATTATGAAGTAAAATCCTAAATCAATGCATGTTCAATGTCCAAATCAAATTAACCAGTGGATATATACTGTAAATTATACAAATGTTCAAGCAATTGTATTTTAGTTGAAACTAAAATATGATTAACCAATTATTAATCAATAATTATTTTCTGCTGCAGTATGATGATGTTATTCTTCACTCATATTTGCAAGGCTTTTAGGTCAACCTAATGCTTTACCTGCGGTAGTATCTAAAAAGTAGCATTTAAATTGCTACTTCCAATTATCTCTCTGCAGTTACAACTAATATGAGAAAATAATAAAATATACTTTGTTATGATAGGGTAGTCATGTATCAAATTTTGAAGCTAAGTTAGCAAACAGCCTCGAAACAAATGCTTGTAATTGCAAGTATTACAGTGATATATACAAAAATGTATAACCAATCAAAATATATATATATATATATATATATATACACTCACAAATGTATTCATGCATCTACAAGTTGTGATTACTCTTATGGAAGCTCATGGAATAAATTTTGGTAAATAATGGACATTAGTTCCAATTGACAAGGTCTAAAAGGAAAACAATTTAAATAACTGAAACAGATTGGATTGGAATCATTGGAAGTTTCCTGAACAAAAAGACTCTTAGAAAATATTGTCAATGGAAAAAATCCTTTTTTTGTGGTTGCCTAAACAAGGAATCTCTTAGATGGAATCATATATCACAACTTGCAAGTTAAAGTCTAACTATATATTAGAATCAATTATAATTTCATAATTTAAGAGTTATAATTATGAAATTAAACTTACTGATTCCGCAAGAAGTTGTGAATGAGAAACCGATTTGTTCTTGAAATCTGACAACGCAGAGGAAGCAAATTCAGGAAAAACCTTTTAAAGAAATAACACGAGTTGCAATAGATGTCATAACATTGGATTAAAACCAAAAATAATAAAAATATGGCAAGAACAACCAGTTTAGTTAAATGAAAATTCATTCTTGAGGTACTAACAAGTCAATATTGAAAGACCCACACATTTGTAACAGTTGTATATGAACCTTTTATATATACAAATTCACAAAACTTCTTGGAAGCAGCAAATGAAAGCTCAAACACTTTTTGTTAGTGGTTTGACACTCATCAAAAACACTCATCTCTACATTTTCTTACATTCTCTTTCATTAATTCTCCCCTAACAAGGCATACCCACTTGCCAGATACCAATATAAACAAGTTCACACAATAACTCTTGAACTAGTTTGTCACACTCTTTTGGGTTCACAAACTCTATTACACCAAACTTCTTTGATATTTAAAAACAAAAAATAAAAAAAAAAATTATCAATTAAGGGCCCATTTGTTTAACACAGTCAGATAATCAATTGTACTAATTTTGATCACTTAGCTTGTTCAAATCTGTTTGAATCATATCAACCCCTATAATCCTTGAAACCCCAGCAAGTCTGACCCCTTCTGCAACCTAATCACATAATTATCCAAAATATAAAATACTCATCCAGTAGATTTGTCAAAACAGACAATAAATATTTATACATGACAACCAGAGAAACTCACAACAAGGCATACAACTCCCAATCGAAAGATAGCCACCGTTGAGCCTAGACCTGGCAAAATGGGCAAGTTGGATAGGTTTGAGCTGGTTGAAAATGGGTCGGGTTGAAAACGGGTCAGACCCAAATATGACCCACAGCTAAACGGGTCCACTATGAGTCGGGTCGGACCAGGTCAACCCTTTTTTTTTTCTTTTTCTCCTCCTATGAATTTAAATACTTACTTAAAGTTCTATGCTTTTAAGAAGAAAATATACACAATTCACAACGCTTCTCTTACCTTTTTAAGATTAACTGAATACTCACGACAAGGATAATCATTCTAGTCAGCCACATAATGAAAATAAAACAGATCCACTAACCACAGTACTTAAATCATCCAAAAGAAATTAAATCATCCTTCAGATTCTTCCAATAGAATTCTAATGCCATGTTTTTTTTTTACAGAAATAACCAGAACAACCAAAAATTAAAGCCCTAAGTCTTCAACAAGTCTTCAAGAGAGAGAGATGCAGATAGAGCTCGAAGTAAACTTAAGCCACAAGTGCCCCTTCCCATAGCCTAGTCCTGCAGCAGGTGCTCCAACAAAACTTGCTATAGACTACTTGTCTGAATGTCATATGCACTCCTAGCAAGAGATGGAGAGACCTAACAATTTCCCAACATGGGGCAGCTACTGCTGCATGAGGTGCTCCAATAGCAGTACATATCCTCAACAATAAAAGAAGCAATAAAAACATAAAACAATATTCTCTTGAGCTTGAGTTCTCCAACTACAATGATTAAGCTACTCCGGGTCCTTTGCAATGGTAATCAACAGATCTAAAAAAATCCAAGCAGGGGGAATAGATTATAATGCACAAAGATGACAAGCAAATTGAGAACTCGACATTAACAAATAGGAGAAATGAAAATGGGATATAATAACAAAAATTATAATGGTTCTGGTATTCTCAAGCAGCACTATGCTTACTTATAGCAACTTTTGGGTCAACAATTCCCCTCAAGTCAACAATTGCCAATTGAACAGTAATGCCTGGCTCAATAATAAACATGTAACTTTCTGAATAGATAATTATTACTGCAAACCCATAAACACTGATACTTAAATTCGACCTGCATGTAGGCCCTAACAGCATGGCATTAGATGGACAAGTTCAACACAAATTCAATAATAGTCTAAAAATTATAATCACAGATTTTTAACATGTTAGAGAATCACAATTTCAAAAGATTAATAAAAGACTCTTCATCATGTAATTGATTAATAATTCAAGATAAGAACTGCAAACAAGTCATAGTGCTTAAAAACACAAGTAAACTAGTGGCCACAAACTGTTATGACAATTGACCACTGCTGCTTTTCTCAATTGAACTATTTTTTAGGGCTGTAATTATGCTTTCAAAATCCTCTGTAAGTTCTTCATCTTCATTTGAAACTGCATTTAAGAAATACCAATTAGAATAAATTAAATAAATATTTATATACATATATACAATATAAAAATACTAAATAAATATTTATGCATGAAACAAGAATCCTATTGCTTCAACTCCTCTAAAAAGGTAGGTGTTGTTATCCCATTTATGAATGTCTAATCCAACTATATAGAGATGGTATTACAAATTTTCAATTTATATGAACTGACTTAGCAATTTGAGATATTTTCTAATGTCAACATAAAGAACAATAAATAAAAATATAAAGTGAGTAAAATTAGGATATAAAATAGAAAGAGTAAATTGCACATAATGATTAAGAAAAAATATAAATAAAGAGTAAATATGAATCAATGCCCAAGAAACCTCAAAAGGCAGAGAGGGAAAAAAAAAAAAAAGGAAAGGTATCTAATTTTAATGCACTGCTATATTAGTGAACAGAGTTGTGCTCAAATATTGTGCTACAAGTCTTTTTCAACAAGAAAATATAGTTTCTTTACGAATGTTTTATTCTTCTGAAAACCATTGCTTGAACTAAAGTATTGGTGCCATTGTGTATAACACTAGAATATAATGGATTGCATATCCATATAATATATATATATATATATATATATATATATACATACACAAAACATCTTGTTGTATTGAAAGCCTCCTCGCAAGAAAAGGCTTCATTAATCCTATATGTAATTACTATTTCTTTAGTAAAGAATGCTTAACAACTATCAAATAATAACAAAAAAAAATATAAATAAAGAGTAAATATGAATCAATGCCCAAGAAACCTCAAAAGACAAAGAGGGAAAAAAAAAAAGGAAGGTATCTAATTTTAGTGCACTACTATATTAGTGAACAGAGTTGTGCTACAATGGCGAAAAGAGAACAGAGTTGTACACTGCCATCAATTCAGTTCCGTTTTTCTCATGTATTTGAGTTCTGTAGGTTGGATAACCCGTGAACTCGGATAACCCGTCAACTCAGAATTAGGAAGATTTACAAATTGTACAATGTAATTCATAATGAAACATTGTCATGATGATCTAGTATCCTTGCTGTATGTTGAACTTCCTTAAGGTACAAGACAAAGGGAGGGTGATTAATTCAGTGTTTTTCAACATAGAAATTTGCAGGGAATTTAATAAGGAGCATGCATGAGGACTTTGAGGACCATAAATATTATTTTGGAAGATGGGCCAAAGCTCTTTGCAGGATATTTCAAGCTCCTGATCAAACATAGAATAGTAAATTAATAGTTCCAGCTAATGCTGCTCTATTCATAGAATAGAAAAGTGAAATAGATCACAATGGTGCCTTCCATCTTCTTTACCACAAACTATTTTCTAGATGATTAAGAATGAAAAAATGAAGGGGAAAAAATTCCACAAAATCATTTGTAACAGTCTGGTCAAAAGTTACTAAAAAAAAACTAATACCCAGCAATTCCCATTTGGTACAAATGTTCCAAAAAAAATTAATAGGGTAAAGCTTAGATCAGTTAAAGATCAAATGATAATTCGACATCACAATGGTTGCAACAACAGTTGCCCGTAAAAGAACAAATCTCCCTCACACAGGCCCTCTGGGTTGCCTCGCCAAGAAACGGTTCAGATTTTAAATGCCTGATCTCCTCAAAAATTTATCATCACAGTTTCTTATATTGGATTCTGAATTAGCAGCAACGAGGATCCAATCCTCACTCACGCACATAAATGGGTGTGTATAGATATATATATATATATGTATGTATACACACTAAAACCTCAGGGAAAAGAAGATTGAAGGGTTGTTATTTTTTTGATGAAATCATCGGGCTCTATTGACGATTTACAGAGAGGGGAAACCACCATTAAAAGCATCCTATCCCCCTGTTTGAGCCTCATTCTTGAGCTAAACCCTAACAACAGATTGAAGAATAAAAAAATAAGAGATAAGAATGGGCTTTTACCTCAGCCATTACTAATCAAATTAAACGGGACGATGAGAGCTTCCAACCGAGAGAGCGCAAATAATTGAGAAATGAGAATGAAGAGCGGCCTGTGTGCGTGAGGAGGATTGGACGGGGAATGAGAGAGAAATGAGAAAGAAGGGCGACCTGTGTGCGTGAGTAAGGCTTGGACGGGGAATGAGAGAGAACCTTAGATTCAGGGTTATATACGAATCCGTTTCTGACCCGCACTCAACCTGTGAAACTGGTGGATTTACTAAACCCAACCCGTTTTTGACCCGTCTAAAATATAAGGCAATCCAACCCGTTATTTAATGGGCGGATTGGCGGATCCGGATTATGTTGGCCAGGTCTAGTTGAGCCCTTTGTTGGTTTAGCAACATTCAAGGTGGCACCAATGTCACACCTCGAATTTTCACGAACTTGAGGAGTGAGTGAAATAAGTGAAATAAAATACAACTCAATGGGTTCAGCTAGATGTACATTCATTTCATTCAACTAATAAACATGTAAAATACATTCGATAGACATATTGTTCACGTCAGTTGGGCTTAAGCCCTTACATCTCAAAATGTGCCCCAAGGGCCAATTACACTTCTAAGTTTTTTTCCCATTCTCTCCTCAAGACTCATGTAGTAGGGACGTCATCTGTAATATGGTATCCCACGAATGGGTCAACTCAACTGCTGGTATAATATAATGCTAATGCAAGGAACAAAATTAAGGCGTGGCATGTGCAAGTGTACATTTATATCTACATGTCATTCAATATCATCCATACAATGTACTGACAAGATTCAGAACGCATTCATACAAACTCTATACCACCTTCATGAATTCATTGATGTAATGTTATGAAAATATACGTGACACACCCATGCAACTCTATGCCACACCCATGTCTCGTTTTCGAAACACATCCGATGGATCCTGAGTACCAACACCCATTCACGGAACACATCTGTTAGATTCTAGGCACCAATGTAATGGCCAATTTTGGGTTTTTCACCACAGGATCTACACCCTCATAATGCATAGCACTACATGCTCAACCCACACTATGCTTTCAAGGAATCACACTATGCCAATATGCCTTGGTTCCACCATGCAATAATGTAATCTCAATGCAACATTTTATCAACACATGAAGCGTGCTTTAAGTAATGCACAATCTACTTAAAGCAACAATGACATTAAATCACAACACTCCTTCCACAAGTCTGTATATCATGAATAATTAATCTAAATACATGCTCGGTTCACATGTTCACAATCTTAACAATTTTTTCAAAAAACATAAATCACACACTCTGCTAACACATGGAATATACATATAGCCATGATCCACATTTATCACTTAACCAAACTTTCAAGAAGATAACAAGAAACACATAAGCACATAAACAATCAAACAAACATGTGGATCATTAAGTCAACATGAAAATTACTCCTAAACTTAATCCTGTTTCTTACTTAGCAAAATATCATACCTGATGGGTTGGTCTCAACCCTAAGAAACTGTGCTCGCGGTGAAGCCGAAATAATCAATGAGTATGCAGTCCCTTTTACTGTCTCCAACTGGAAGGTTTAGACTACCTTCTCCTTGCCCTTCGGTGTTCCTAAAATCATTGTGACACAACTCAGTCTATCTCTACTTGAATTATGCTATTCATCAAATTTTATATTTTTATATCATGAGTTCCTATTTTACTAGACTAAACTCTACCATTGGGTCCAGAACGTCGAACAAAGTCGATTTAGGCTTTCGTAGAATTTAATTTGGGCATCTGTACTAAAAAGGGTAAAATAGTAATTTTGTCATTCTTGCCCCGGACCCTATCGTAGTCCTCAGAATATTCCATATATCTTATATATAATTTTTTAAGTCTTTTGGACTTCATTTGCTATCTGCTTTTGATCATCGGGACACATCAGTCATTTCTTATTTTATACGTTTGACTGTTCTAGAGTCTTAATTGTGCTTAGGATAATTTATTAAATCAGATTGGCCTTTATTTGGCCTCTACTTTGTACTTACCATGCTCAGAGGCATTTTGGTCATTTTACGTTCTATGGAATTCTGTCCCTAATTCGACATTTAATCATGTGTACAGTTTCATAAGTATCTGGGCTTCTATCGGTATCAATTTCATCCCATTTAGACTTCATTTGGATTTCGTATAGCACCAGGGGCATTTTGGTAATTTTACATGTTGTATAGCTAAATTTTCAAAACCTCGGTTCACAAAATAGACTTCACTATTAGGTCCAGAATGTCCGACATAGTTAAATTGGACTATCTTTTATGTTTAATTAGCCCTAGGTATCATTAGGGGCAGTACAGTCATTTAACATTTGTGTTTTTATTTTTCGGGACTTGCTCTCTCAAATCGGACTCCATCATTGAGTCCGGAATGCTCGAATTAGTAGAAATACACTATTCACTTATTTACTTTGGGCTTCGTTTGAGTCATTTAGTGTCTAAGGATAAAATAGTCTTTTGACCCAATTAATAAAATAATTACAATAATTATTTTATTATTTATTTATTTATTTTTTAGGGGCTTATTTGAATTAATTCTTAAAAGATCTGGGCCAGAATAGAATTATTCAAAATAGTTGGGGTCAAAATACAATTCAGGAAAATACTGGTTTTCTTATTTAACTTTAAACTGTGAACCAATGGGTTTAACCACTTAAAACCCTAGACCGGTCCAAGATTGTGGTGAACCAGCCAATTTAAGCTCCTTTAGAAAAACCGGAATACGATATCCAATGCCCTGTCTTATTCTTGGTTAGGTTAGTCTCAACCCAATTTCAATTCCTTGTCTCCATTGCCAAACAGCCTATATTCAATTAAAACATTTATCCCAACGACGCCGTTTCATTAATGCGGTGGCTTGCCCCCGGTTCAACACGTGTCTGAGTCGACACGTGGGTCTAATCGAGTTGGACGAGTCGACTCAACGACTCGTTGTCTTCTCCATCGCTTTCCCCGACTATTGCCCTAATTCCCGTTTTCAAGTTTTTCCATTTTCGTGACTTTTTAGGATACCTCTTCTTTCTGTCTTGAATGGTATCGATTACTGGGGGTTTAAGAATTATTTTGGCATTCATTTTAGTGCCCAAATCGAGCTCTAAAGGCTAAGGTAAAGTAGGGGTGGTCTCACTTGCAACTGGCTAGTTAACCCATGTTTTTTACCCAAATCTTGTGAGGTTTCTTTAGTTGTGATTCTTTCCTCATGTGGTTCAAGCCCCCATTCCTAAAATCAAAGTTTGGAGTAGTGTTGTGAAGTTGATCTCGCAATCCGTGACTTGCAACTTCGTTTTTAGTGGTCTTAACTTGAGTGCTTGGGTCGCGGCCTGGTGTTTTTGGAATGCTAGGAGGGTCTGTTTTAAGTTTGGGTTGTCAACAATGGTTTTCCTAATGGTCATCTCAGACCTGAAAATCCGAGGGCCAACAATGGAGGTCTCGCAGGGTTTTGGGGTTTCTCAAGCCCCTCGACCCTCTTAGCTTACTCAAATAGCTCCTGTGTGTTAGAGTTATTCATGCATGCCACCAAATCTCAAAATAAAACTGATACAGTGCCAAAATTTTCAAAAGGAAAAGAAAATAAAACAGTTTTAAGTCTCATACCTTGGTGGCTCCTCCTTCAATCGTGGCCCAGTTCTAACCCTTTCAACCTATCTAGATCAGCTCTGTCTCCCCCCTCTTGTGCACTTAAGCGAATCACACACACATGCATGCACTCCCACTCACACTTGTATAAGCACACACACACAAGGTTTCTCACCTTCTCCCTCTCTCTGTACTTTCTTGACTTCACCCTTATCATCACCTCTGTCTTCTACACTCCCACACTCCTCAGTTCTGCACTCACGCAATCACACACAATACACAGTACACACTCAATGTGTTGACACACACACACACACATATATATACACATAGACACATGTATTGTACACTTTACACTCACACACACAATCACCACACCTTTATCTGTTTCTTTCTATTCTCCTAACCCACATAAATGCTTGCTTGTGTCTTGTGTCATATATATATATATATATATATATATATATATATATACACACACACACACAACCGACACTATATACACACACATGTAGTGTGTGTGTGTATATATATATACATATACATATATATATATATTAAGCATGTTGAAATTTTTATTTTTTATTTTTATTTTTTTTTCTAGATCATTCATTGTGCATATATATATATATATATATATTTCATGTGTATCTTAGAACACAACATAGTTGGTAGCCTAAGTGGCTTCTTTTTGGGACTTAATTATTTCTTTCATTTTGGTCAAGGGTCCAACACCCATAGGCTTCAATTTGGCCTCCGCTTTAACATTTAAATTTTAAATATTTGTCCTTACATAAGTCGTAACCTCATTTGTTTGGATTTTTTTTTTTCCTTGAAGTCAACCTCGAAATTTTAAGGTCTTGGGACTCATTTTGAAACTATTGCTTGTCCCTGATTAAGTTTTCTTAATCATCCATTAAGGGTCACTAAAAAAAAAATTATTCTAAATTTTCAAGTCTCTACAACCAAGGCCTAAAAAACAATAAACCCCAAAATTTGTTCAATACATTGCATAAAATCATTAACAATAACTTCAGGACATACTATGTGAGAATAAAAATAGATAAAAGATTCAAAAAAAAAAAAAATTGAGTGAACTCAACAAATAGTATAAAAAAACAAGATCTGCACTTCAGCAACAGATCTGTAACAAAAAAATAATAGAAAATAAAATTTGTACCAATTCGATTGTTGGAAGAAGCATCGTATGTTCTCGCTCGATCGCCATCATTTCCGTGGAGGGAGAGAAGAGCAAAATGAGACGGAAGTGAGGTTAGGGTATTGTAGTGAACTTTAAATAGGAAGGGCCTTTGGTAAATTTAACTTAATCCTAACATGCCAGATACAAAATCCCACCCCCTCTTCCATTATTTTATCCTGATCCAGAGACTTTATTTTGTCCACTAGACTATTAGTGAGAGTTCTAGTTTTTTGCCAAACGTCTATTGACAGGGATTATTTTATTCAATCTTACTCATTAGGTGACAAACAAATAACTTCTATATTTTATTTTATTTTTTTCATATGAAAGTGTTTCAAATTTTTAACTTAGACTAATCTCACTTGAAGGTGTACAAAACGACCTCACATCCTATATACCAACAAATCGAGAGCGTGCAAGATTCGAATCCTATAGCCTTGTTTGGATGATCGAATAAGAAAATTAGATTGGATAGGATATAGTTAGATTAGATAGGATATAAAATCTTGTGAGATATTAAATATTCCAATTTATGCTTGGGTGCTTACCGAATATAAGATTCGGTTTTCAAAATTTTTTTTTTATGAAAGTCATTTAATTTTTTTTTCAAATATATAAATACGAGGTATCTAAAATTAAACTGTTATTTACAAATCAATTACAAAATCTAATAACTATAATCACAATATTTTAGAATGTAATTGTGCAAACATTATTCAAAATATAATAACATTTCGCTTTCAAGATGACTCCAAAAAAATCATGATCCGTATTACTAAAAATCATTCAAATCCATAATTATATTTACATGCACAACACACACACATATATATATAACAGTTTATTTATTTATATGAAAGAAAAAAATTAAAAAATACAATAAAAAATTTAGAATATATCAAAAAAAAATTTTGAAAAATGAAAAAAAATAAAATTTCGATTTTTAACTTGACTCTTCGACGTCTTTGTCTTTTTATATTACATCGTTATAATTTTTTTTTTTATAATGTAAAATTATATTTTTATTCTAATAAAATAAAATTAACTCTAATAGTACCAACCATTTTAATTAAGTTATATTTTATTTAAGTGAGATATAAATAATTCACAGTATATAAATAATCAATTCAATAAAACATATCAAACATGGGACTTGATAATTATTTTCGAATATTCGTAGCGTCCACGCGGCGAACATCCATTGGTAGAAACTTCCGACTGAAGGGAGTACAAAACATAGAATTGCATATAACTTACGGACATTTTCTCCAATGTTCCGAACTTGTCCTCTTTTGAAACTGCACATTCCACGCGGGACTCACGTTCGAGACTTCGAGTCAAGTCTCTAACCGCCCCCTTTCCTCTGCTTTTCCTCGCAATTCCAGCATTCCTTACCCTCTTTAACGTTTTCACACTCTCAGATTTTCTGCATATGTGTGTATGTATGTTTATATATACTCTTGTACAAACATTCTAGAGTTTTATTTCCTATTTGATTCAATTCAACTTCTGAATTCATCAACTCATATCAAATTAGTTTCGGATTTGTAAACCCTAGAAAGCTTTGATACTTTTGGATTGAATTGGATTTGCAAAGGTCTGTTTTATCGATTGATTATGGTGAAGACAACCCAAAATGGCTCTTTGTTACCGCCTTTTTTGGTGAAATGCTATGAGATGGTTGATGATCAGTCCACGGACGCATTGATTTCGTGGAGTAAGACCAATGGTAGCTTCGTCATATGGGACGAGAGCAAGTTTTCGTCGGAATTGCTTCCGAAGTATTTCAAGCACAACAATTTCTCTAGCTTCATTAGGCAACTCAATATCTATGTGAGCTTCTATTTTTCTTTTGATTTACTTTCTGAGATGGGCATATCTTGTTAAATAATGTTCATGTCTTAATTTTTGTGCTTATGTTATTAGGTTTTGATTGAATGATTGGTTAGTGTTGGTGTATTTTTTGTAATTGCTATATTGTCTTGGTGTAATGACTTATGATATGCATTTGGTTGTTAACTCAAAACCTATTACCTGCTGGTGAAAATGACATTCCAATTACTTCTACACTTTCTCCATGTTAATTATGGCTTTTCAATTGATTTTAGATTGTCGTGCTCATAAGAGTTGAGTTTTTAGTAAAAAAAATGTTCCTAATTGGTAGGATGCACATTGCTAAAGGGGGATTATGAAGGCTAATACAGTCTTCAGATTACTAATCAACACTTTAGGAAAATTGAAATTAATTATAATATTTTATAGGTGGCCCTGGAGGCTTCGAATAGTGAATATGGAAGTCAAATTTCCTTGATGGTTGTCTGAGAAGGCTGACCTGGGACTATTAATTATCCATGGCATCTTTAGTGATAAAGATAGCTTGTGGCAACCATAGATTGTTCCAAATATTAAAAAGTTTCCAACAAGTAAAACCCTTGATGCTTCTAAAATGGCTCAATTAAACCTAATTGAAAATTGTAAATAAAAAAAAAAACGATGACTGAACACATATTAACCTAGCAAAAGTAGTGCTAATCTACAAAATTACTAATAAGTCTGAATACTAACTTCCACCAGCACATGTACACACAAAAGTAGACATACTCTTCCACATGTCTTATGCCATTGTTGTGCTCCTGCACCAAGGTGCCTTCCTTTCTCCACAGCTCTTTATTGTGAAATAGATGAAGTTTCTTCCCTTGAATTTGCCTAGCAGCAGCTTTTCTCTTGTGGACTGTAGGCAAGACTCACTGGTAGCTATTTTCATCAATTGAGCAAACCTTATCATTTTTTAAATCCTTGCGAGAATCAGTCTACATTTGCACTTATGCAGTCTTTCCCACATTTTTAAGCATCTATTACTGCAGTTCAGTCAAAAATATTTAAAACAATTTTCTCATGTTAAGTAGTCAAGTTCAAATTTTCACATTGATATTGCAGTCAAACTATACTATAGAGAAACCATGTGTTAACATTTAAAAGTGAACTTGTTATATATTTATGTAATAATGATAGTCATTTGATAAGTATGAAAGGTCTTATTGTCATTAATATATTATCGAGTTAAGGGTTTATTTATTGGTTATTGAACAATCTCAATACAATTGTTAACAGTTTTTTAAGTGTTACCTAAATTTTGAAGTTCAGAGTTTTATGTGGATCATAGCACCCATATGGTAGGGAGAACAAAAGGGAATATATTTACTCTTTCCAATTTGTCATTTGTTTTAACTATTGAGGATAGAGAGAAGTGAGAAAAAGAGATTCCAAATCCCATCAAGCCCATCAAGTCCACAAATTTGCCTTAGAAGTGAATTGATTTGGAGTACAATTAGAATTGATGTTAGGGTACAATAACCTGTCACAATGTGCCAGTACTTTACAAATTCCTAAGTGATTGATTAATTTACTAAAAAGTTGTTTCACTGTATTTTGTCTATCACTTTATCGTTTTTTTTTTTTGGATAATTTGGTATCCGACCGTTCAGGCCGACTAATCTGGAGGACTAATCCGACCGTCCACTAGTGGTGGGCCCGATTAAAACCGAGGCAGCACCCCGTATTGGACTTTATCCCTTTATCGTGATATATCATATTGGCCCATATCGCCATAAGTACCACCATATTTCGTTGAGTAGAATTCAAAAATGGGTTTGAATTAGTGCTTGAAAACCTTCTTTTTCTCAATCTTGATTATTAAAAAATTCCTGAATTGTAATCCTAGGTTAATGGAAAGATCTGAATTCCTACAAGCTATGAAGCATAAACACTCTATTTTGGCTCACATGTCCGTGTCGAACACCGACACTCTTACACACTTTCCGGACATGTGTCCGGATATTTGAATCATGGATATTGATGATTAAATGAAGAAGTTCTTTAATTTTTATTTAATAGTTTTGTTATTTTAATATATCTTAATAATATTTTTAAAATTTGTGTGTTTTATGCTAATTTTAATTAAAATAACATTAGGTTTTCATTATATTGTCGTATAAAAAATATAAAAAAATTATATATATTCAACGTGTCACTAAAGTGTCCGTCTAAGAAGCACGGACATTCTATTTTGGCTCACGTGTCCGTGTCGGACACGTGTTGGACACCGACACTCTCGGACACTTCCCGGACATGTGTCCAGACACTTGAATCATGGATGTTGATGATTAAATGAAGAAATTTTTTAATTTTTATTTAATTGCTTTGTTATTTTAATATCTTAATAATATTTTTTAAATTTGTGTGTTTTTATGACAAGTTTAATTGAAATAACATTAAGTTTTTATTATATGGTTATATAAAAAATATAAAAAATTTATATATATTCAACGTGTCCCTAACGTGTCTGTGTCCTACTTTTTTGAGAAATAACGTGTCTACGTATCCGTGTCGTGTCCTATCCGTGTCCCGTGTCCGTATCCGTGCTTCTTAGGTGTCCATATCTTATTTTTTTGAGAAATAATGTGTCTATTTGTCCGTGTCGTGTCGTATTCGTGTTCTGTGTCCGTATCCGTGCTTTTTAGCCTGCAGGTATCATAGAATTACTTAGCTTAGGTACCCTATGAACAAAAGGGACCTTGGAATTTTTCTTATAGTTTCTCCTCCACTTCCTCCACATAAAAAGTGGAAGATATATATTTTCTGAGTTTCTACTCTCATCTCACCCTTTTTTTCATCTTTGCCTTTCTTTTTAATAAAAGCAATAACATTTTTCTCTTGCAAGTCATGTTACGTGCAAGTAAAGCATTGCGTTGAGCATAGGCTTGGAATTGTAAACTAACTAGAGGCAAGACACACTATGATTTTTCCATTTGGTTATTTCCCTCAATCCCTCCATTATCTCTTTCAATTTTCTCCACATATCACAATTTCTCTCTTAACCTTACAAGGGATAGCAAGTTTAGGAAAGGAAAGAGGAAACACACGAAAGCGCACTAAGACAAACCAAAAGAATTCCTCATTTAAGAAAAGAAAGGACGGTTTAGTGCACAAGACTCTTGTCATTGAAGGTTTGGGAAGGGTTAGATGTTCCCGGTTTTATTCTCGCGAGGAGAGAAATTATTTTCGTGAGTTGAAAGTGGATAAATGATATATTATTACTTAATTCCTCACTTAAGAAGTATGTATGTTTGTTCTTACATAATTATAAATATATATGTGTGTGTTTATGTATGTATTTCTTTTATTATTAAAAAATTTCTTTTATTATTAAAAAATGATATTTTTACGTAGGGATATTACAATTTTAGAAATACCAAGGCTTTTCTTTGGGATAAATGATTCATCTCTGCACCTATGTTGCAATCACATCAAAAGTGTGTACAGTGAGGTGTTTTAGTTGCAAATGTCAACTGCATAAGGTAACTTGCCAGAAAGATAGTATAAATAAGAAGTGCTTAACCATATTCATTTTTCTTAAAATTATCCGTGCTTCTTGATTGACACATATGTTATCCACTGCAATTTCTGATGATAAATGCTATTCGTATAATATCCGCTACACATGGGAATTAAAATAAGCACATCAGCTATACATGGAATTATTAGTTTATGTAATTTGAGTCATTTGATGAATAAAATTTTGTATGGTCGATATATGTAAATATATATATATATATATATATATATATTATTTTCGTCTCTTGTGGTGGGTTCACTGGTATTTCTGGAATCACAAGTAATGTTGTTTAAAATATTCCATTCTGGATTAACATTCTTAAGACAGATAATTTGACAATTATTTGATTTTAGAAATCTGATTGATTAGGATTAGAGTTTCTTTTATCTAGTTTAAATGGTGTTATTTAAAATTGTTGGAGAAAGTTTGACTAGCTGGCTATGAAGCACCGACACTCTATTTTGGTTTATGTGTCTATGTCGGACACCGATACTCTCGGACACTCTTCAGACATGTGTCAGACACTTGAATCATGGAAATTGATAATTAAATGAAGAAGTTCTTTAATTTTTATTTAATGCCTTTGTTATTTTAATATCTTAATGTTTTTTATGATTTGTGTGTTTTTATGCCAATTTTAGTTGAAATAACATTAAGTTTTTATTACATGGTCATATAAAAAATATAAAAAAATTATATATATTCAACGTGTTCCTGACGTATCCGTGTCCTATTTTTTTGAGAAATAATGTATTTGCGTGTCCGTGTCGCATCCGTGTTTCTTAGCTAGCTGGATGTCCCTTTGTGTTCCTTGGTTGGAGTCTATTTGTTTAAATGGAAAGGTCAATTTTGTGCTCAACACACACACACACACACACATATATATACTGGTTTTTAAAACTCAGTATTGGTTTATATTGGCCCAAAAGAAATTCTAGTTATGCACCATAAATTTTGTAATATCATCAGCAAAACAGTACCAGGACTTTCTAGAAGTCATAGTTTAGAAAATAAAGTATTGTATAAGTACTTTCGCAACTCTGTAACTGAGCATGGCAGCAGTACCCTATTAGCCTTCCTATGGCCATGATGGGTCACCCTCTGATCTGTATGATATATATACAACTGATTTTTTGTTTACAAATTTTGTGACAATGTCAATCACTTGCAATTTCAGAACTTGTCTCAGAGTAAATTAAAAACCACTGTAATTCATGGATAGCTACCACTTCCAAACTCTTGCTGGTCCTCTATAGATAGATCTTTTACTAGCTAATTCGCATCGATCATCTTGTTTTTATCCAAAAAATTTATGAGTTCCGTCTCCTATATCAAGTCTAAGTGGAGAATCTTGTTAATCTTTCTTTGTACCTAATGAACTAAGATAGTTCCTCTTTAAGACTAGGACTCTGGGAGTTTGTCATCAGCTCGGGTATATACTTTGGGTCTCTATCAAACTACCATAGCGACAAAAACGGTTCCATTGGTTATAATAAAAATGGATGATCATTAACCTTTTGCTCCCTGTGCATGCCAGATCCTTCCATTCTTATTATTATTGAGTTTTTTTTTTTTTTTTGAAGGAAACAAGGATACAACTGCTGTCTAAAATTTTGACTTCTATATCATTTTTTCCCTTCTATATTTTGTAGTAAAAACTATAAAATAGAAATCTCATAGATACTTTGTTGGGTTGGGTTGTGCAAAAGGATTCAGGGGCTGCCTAAAATGCATGCAGTTCTTTTTCGTCTCCTTACTAGGGAATCATTTAAAAGTAAATTGAGAAATGGGTCTATAAAGATGGTTGTTTTTTTAAAAAATAAAGACAAAAAAATAAAATTCATGATTTTGAAAGAATTGTGCGACATTTCCCTAAATTGTATGAGCAAATAAACATTTCCTAAAATTTCATTGTACAAGCAATGCTACATTTCCCAATTTTTTCATCCCAATTGATGTGGCACAACATTATTGTGCCACATCAATTACATGATTTGGTGGACTACCAATAATACAGTGTCACATCATTTGGGATGCAAATTTGGGATAGAAATTTGAGAAGTATAGCATTATTGAAGTTGTATTATCACCTCATAGATATATTTTAAATTTAGAACTAATTATTTGATATATTATTCACCCTTAACTTCACATGATTTCAGGGTTTCAGAAAAACTGGTACAGATCGCTGGGAATTCGCAAATGATGGATTTGTCAAAGGTCAAAAGCATTTGTTGAAGAATATCAGTAGAAGGAAACAGTCTCAGGGCATAGCTCAGAGGAAATCATCCCAACAAAAGGAAGAGGATGCTGGAGCATGTGAAGAGAATGAAAACACTGGGCTGTGGAAGGAAGTTGAGAGTCTTAAGACTGATAAGAATGTGCTCATGCAGGAACTGATTAAACTGAGGCAGCACCAACAAACCTCGCAGAGTAAGTTGCTCCTCCTGAGCGAACAACTTCAAGGCATGGAAAAAAATCAGCAACAGATGCTCTCGTTCATAGTAATGGCCATGCAAAATCCTGGGTTTTTGGTTCAGCTGCTGCACCCAAAAGAAAATAACTGGCGCATGGCTGAAGTGGGGAAGAATTCTCTGAAAGAAGTTACAATTGATAGTGAACCAGTACCTTCTGAAGGGATGATAGTAAGGTACCAAGCACCATGGAACAAATCACCAGAGCCTCTATGCATTCCAACTGAAAATTCAGAAGAATCACTGCTATTTGATTTTTCTTCTGATGAAATGAAAGATTTTTTTATGAATCTTGATTTCATGTCAGTGCCTTTGGAGGAGAAATTGCTTTATTCAGAAAATCATAGCCCAATTATTCTTCCAGAATCAGCTGATGATGGTGGTATGTTGGAACTTCTTCTTTTATCTACTCCATTCTTAGAGAATATTGAAGATCCTGAACTTGATACCGAATCTGGAATGAAGGTGGAAACAACATGGAGTGGAACTCAACCAAAAGAATCGGATAAGTTTGAATTTCTAACAGGAGGGTTGGAGAACTCACAGAATTTGAAGATGGAAACCTCATTTAAAACCCAGGTGGATAATTCTCAAAATATGGAAATTTTAACAGAACAAATTTGACTTTTAGCTTCTGAAAGCAGCCTCAAATGTTGAAGTACCATTTAGCTTGGTACTGGGAGCTAAAGGCTTTGGTATCTTTTGTGACTTTTTAACGTTTTCATTGTACAACTTGTAAATATATTATCGGACTTCATGATGCCACCGCTGTTCGATTTACATCTAGACGATGTAAGTTGGTTCTCTTCAATTCTTCTTTCTCCTTTTTAACATTCATAATTTACAGTATCTTTGTGCTTCTTGCAAGATGTTTTAGTGATATTTTATTGTTTTGTTGTCACTGACAGATATTGGCATGATGTCTCTACAATTTGTGAGGAATGGAATGGTAGCATTTTTGTTTCTTGAATGATGTTATCTGAAATTGTTTTCTAATCAAGGTTCTTTTCCCCCCCTTCTTTTAATATATAAATCCAGTACATCTTCCAAGAAATTGAATTAGGGGAATGAATTATCTGTGCCACTAGTGGCATTTCTTTATCGAGGTAGGTTTTACTATAACATTGTAAGCCCTCGTTATTACCAGTGTATTGATCCGGTGTTCTGTTTAGGAAATGAGTCTAATGCACAGAAAATTAGAGGCCCGTCTAATGCAAAGACTTGGAAGTGCATTTCTATTAGTTTCACTCGCAGAAAGTTCCATTGGAGATGAAAAAAAAATAAACACAGAAGAAAAAAGCAGACATGAAAAGAAACTTAAAATTTTATATTAGAATCTAAAATAAAAAATAAAATAAAAACTCTATATGTTTGGTTTTCTCACATTATATCTTCTATATCGGTTCATATAATACCGCATTTATCGTGTTATAGAAAAACAATTTGACTCAAAGAAACCACCTGCGTTAGTAACTCTGAACTTTGTTCTGCTACTAATGACCTCTGATATCATTCTACAATGGTGAAATGTTAAGAGATGCAATTGATTACTAGGCTGATTTCATATGTTATTATGTAAAATGTTAATCAGTATTGTTTTATTATATATATATATATATATATATATATCAAAACTATCATAACATAATGATAAAGGATTGACAGTGTCAGAATAAAGGTTTTCATATCTTTTATAATAACAGATAATACAGATATAGTATCTGTACAATTTTTTATTTTTTACTATTGTGGACATAGACTTGACCAAAATAAGAATAATGATATTGTTGTTAATTGACTTGTAATTCGTGTCTAGACGTGATAAAAATAATTGACATCCAATGATCCGTAGCTAATACCTTCCTTCAAGTGAATGATTATCTATTTGCATTTGTTATAAGAATAAGTTTATTTTACCCACACTTACCCCTTCATTTTACACGCGTTAATTATTTTTTGTAAGATTTATTTGTTAAAAATTCAGTTGTTGAAACTAATGTCTTTCATTTTATTGTGCAATTCAAACATCCAAATTAATTGACAATTTAAATTTATTTCATCAAATTTACATTTTAAATTAAAGTTTTATTATCATATTTTATTTAAAAAATATGATTTTTTGGATGTGATACTTTCTTATAACCAATTGACTTATTTATTTAGTATGATAACAAAGCAAATTGCTAATTTTGCAACCTTTTTTATTATATTTAATATATATATATATATATATATTTTGTTTCTTTCACTTTCTTTCTTGTTTTTTTTAGTCCAAATCAAGGGTGACTCTCCATGCAAATTCTAAACCCAACTCAAGAAAACTACCTAATATCTTAACCCCGGTCTCAGTCTCAGAATTCATTTGTTTATTTATTTTCATTGGATAATATTACATTGTTCAAAATTTAAACTCAAATACTTAAATAATAAGGCAACATATGTTATTGACTTTCACTATATGAATGAAAAAGATTGAGAAAACAACTTGTACTAATGATGGGTACAATAAATTACAAAATTAGTCTTGATGGTAGCAATTTGTAGAGTTCTTTTACACTTACTATTGTAGAGATAGGAATTTTCTTTCAAAGAGGCGAAACTTTATTGAGCAGTGCCAAAAAAATAAGTATCAAAATCAGACTATATCAAGTCCAGTCGGTCTGTTTGGTATTTTATTTGAATTATTTTTAATATTAAATTAAATTAAACCGGTGTGAAACAGGTCACTTTTAACTAAACTGGATGAATGAACTACTAACTGATTACATTTATTATGGATCCCAATAAAGTTAAGTTAACACATGCATTTATTTATTCCAGCCCCGGGAATTGTGTATGTAATGCGTGCATTTTACTGATTCTGATAAAATCAGTCGCAGAAATTGAATTTGTATCTACTTGGTTAATGCTTTGTTGTGATAATTTTTTTGGATAATACTATTATAAACTCCAACTCATATGAGACACGAGTTTTAATCATTAATGATGACCTAAAAACTAGAAATAAAATGATTGAAATAAATGAAAAACTCACTTTTAACTAAACTGAATGAATGAACTGACAACTAATTACATTTATTATGAATTTCAATAAAGTCAAGTTAGCGCATGCATTTATTTAGTACAGTCACAGAAATTGCGTATGTAATGCGTGCATTTTACTAATTCTGATGAAACTAGTCACAGAAATTGTATTTGTATCTGCTTGGTTAATGCTTAATCATTTTAGGATAATACTACGATAAGCTCGAATGCATATAAGACATAGTCTTTGACCATTGAGTGACCTAAGAACTAGAAATAAAATTATTGAAATAAATGAAAAACTTACTTTTAACTGAACCGAATAAATGAATTAACAATTGATTACATTTATTACGGATTTTAATAAAGTCAAATTGACGCATGCATTTTTTATTACGGCTACGGAAATTGCGTTTGTAACACATACATTTTACTGATTCTGATGAAGCCAATATTTGTAACTACTTGGTGAATGCTTTGTTGTGATAATTTTTAGGATAATACTACTGTAAGCTTGAATTCATATGAGATAGAATTTTTAACCATTGATTACCTAAGAACTAAAAATAAAATTATTAAAATAAATGAAAAACTCAATTTTAAAATTTTCTAATAATTAAAACACCATATTTTATACAAGCTTGAGTTAACACTAGTGTTACTCTAACTTTTGTACTAAATTTATTAGCTATATAAGTAAAACAGTAACTATATATTAATTGACTCATCAGTTGAACCAATAAACCTAACACCTCAAGTTGTGATATGTATGGTCAAAAGTTCCTGTTTCATACAATCTGTCTCACTCGCTCTAACCCTATTAATTATGAACTTCCAACTCATGCAGATAATATATATATATATATATATATTTTATTTTTCACTGAAAAAAAAAATATTTTTGCTTTCCTTGTTAATAGGGTGCAACAGCCATCTCCAGTGCCGATCTCTTTGGTCACGGTGCTGATAATTCCTCTCTTGATCTCACTGCAAATGATCTAATTAATGGACTCTCTTTCCAGGTATGTTTTGCAACTTTGTGGTGTTCGCCATTGTGGAGCATATAAATAGAATGTTTACTTGAAAAAAATAAAATATTTGGATGGAATTTTTTTTTTTTTCAAAATGGGGTGAGGGATTTTGAGAAAATTTTGTATTCTCAAAATTGGAGGGGAGGAAAGATTTTAATGGGGACTTTAAGATATATTAGCTGGGTTGCGTTGGGATGTTTGGATTAAAAAATTTGGAGTTGGGTTGGGTGAGAATTAAGGTTGGACTAAAAATTTGAGATGGGCTAGATTCAAATGAGCCCATCCCATTCTAGACATAGATCCGCCCTTGGTTTGCTTGGGATGTTAGATTTTCATATTTAAGTCTCCTTTTTATTTTCAATGTCAAAATTTTATTTTTATCATTTCAGTACAATAGGTGATGCTGCACTTTTCGACTCGCAATAAATCTGAGCCTCGCGGCCTGTAGAACACTCAAAAAGGGTGATCAGAGAACCACCTGGATTGGCTCCGGCGGTAGCCGCTCCGATGCTCAAGTAAGTAAACGGAATTGAAAAGACTGTATTGAAAGCCAAAGAATGAGTATAAAAAATAAAGCGTACCTTTAGGGTTTAATTTATAGACCATGGCCTTCCTAAGTTGATTAGGATTCGGAGCCATGAATATAGGGATTTGATCATCGGAGATTGCAGTTACCTTGTGGAGTATTTGTATCGTTGATAGGGATAATCATAGATAGTAGTTTCCTTGTTGTAGACTGTTTCTGTGTTGAAGACGGTTTCCTTATTCCCTGCTCGGCAATTATTAAAGAGACCATATGTAACACCCCGATCCTGTATAATTAATAATTAAATATTAATTATTAATTAATGCCGGCTCAGAGAATAATCAAGGGAATTAACCCTAATCTCCCAACGGTCAAGATAGACCGATAAAACAATTAAAACACGTTCGAGAATAGGGTACAATACCCGAACCTAATTACCAATTAATTAGGTGAAATAATGTCAATTTAACATTAACGGAACCCGAATTAGTTAACTACGAAAATCCGAGATAAATAATAAATGACACGGAACCTCTGACACTGAAGATGACTGAAATAAGAACTGACCGGAAGAAACCGCGTCGAAAAGGGAGCTACGGAATGAAAGTTATGTAGCAAACATTGAAACTGAATTAATACGCAACCAAACAGAGCCTTAGCCCAAAATGTGGAAAAAATGGCCAAAAGGGAGGCCAAGGGAATTGAACCCTTGACCTTTAAGTGGAATGAATTTTACCCAAAACTTTATCAGTTGGGCTACCCACACCTTTGTGCACATATATACAACTTAATTGTATATATTCCTGAGTTACCCAAGCTCCACCTCAAATTGGACCAATGAGGTTACATGCAAACCCCACATGATGGTTTCCCTCAGCCCACCTCAGCCCTAAGATCCCACTAATTCTCTGATATATACACATATATATAGAGATGTACATGTATAAGAGTGTATATATATATATATATGTATGGTGTGTATATATGAGGTGGAATATTATGGCCACAAATGGTCTTGTGTGTAATCAGAACAGAGTGAATGAGAGACCTAAGAACTGCCTGTGTGTGGGCTCGGTTAGAGAGGGCTGCCATGGTGAGCTTGCCATGCAAGTGTGTGTGTACCCATGGTATATGTGTGTGTATCTTCATGGAGATGCACCAATGGAGGGTGGAGCTGTGCATTATGTGGCTGCACTGAGGGGCACGACTGCACTGGAGCAGCATGCATGAAGCCACAGCCGAGCCAAAAGAGAACAGCCACTGTTTGAAAGGTAAGACACCTCTAACTGCCAATTTTCTGTTTTGATTGTTGGTGCTGTTCTAATAGTTTTGGCCATATAAATTATACACATAAGTTCCTGTGAGGGTTAGAACTATTCTAGAACAACTGAGAAGGGTCGGAATAGCCTAGAACCCCAACCCGTGAGTGAAACTGCCATTGATGGACCTCAGACCTGGGGCTTGAAATGAATAGAACCGAAGCTTGGTTCCATGCATGTAACTAATTAGGAAATGGTGTCAGGAATCTAATGAAGTTGGAACAATGCAAAATGGTCTAAAAATGACCATGTTCTGTCAATGTTTCAGCAGATCGGAATAATTTGTGGAGTGTTGAAAAACTTGCGGTTTAAATGTTCAAAATAGCCCCAGAACATTCCAAAAATTTTTGGAAGTCGATTGGTACAAAAACCATGAAAAACTGACGTGTAAATAGAGAGAAAAATGGAAAATTTTACTGCAAATTCCGGCACCGGCGCCGGAGAAGACGCCGGCACAGTCGTCGGAAAAACGCGGAAAGGAAACGGGTCTTTTCTACTATTGGGCCGGACCTGGATCGGGTTCGGGTCAAATCGACCCACCCGCAAATCTGAATAACCCAAACGGCAGCGTATTGGGGTGATTAAATTGAATTTGAAATTGAATTCAGCCTGTTTGGTTACGAGTTTTAAAAATTAAAATTGGAGAATTTGGAATAAGCTAACCGAGGATAAGGGCCAAATTAGGGTTAACCAGAATATTGGATTCCGGTTTTCTGAAGATCACAGAACCGGTTGGTTCTTAAGTGTTTTGAACCGGTTCAACAGTTTAACCTTAAAACCCTTTGGTTTGGAACCCTAATTTTATATAATTATGTTTTGACCCCTATAGTTTTCTGAATTTACGGATTAACCCCCACTGTTTTGTAATATTACATAGTGGCCCAGACTTTGGAAAATTTCTTCATGTAAGCCCTGAATAAATTAATTAAATAATAAAATAATTATTTTATTATTTTATTAAATAGGTAAAATTACAACTTTATCCCTGGACATTAAATATGTCAAACGGAGTCCAAATAAATTAAATAAATAGTGTATTTTCACTATTTCAAGCATTCTGGACTCAATGGTACAGTCCGATTTTGGAAATACAGTCCCGAAAAATACAGACCCGTAAGTGATAAATGACCGAACTGCCCCTGATGGTACCCAGACCCAAATAAAAATATCAGATAGCCTATTTTGACTATCACGGGCATTCTGAACTCAACGGTGAGGTCCGTTTAATGAACCGAGGTCCCGAAAAATACAGGCACGTAGGTGTAAATGACCGAGTTGCCCTTAATGATACCCAGGGCCGATTAAACATAACAGACAGTCCAATTTCACTATGTTGGACACTCTGGACCCAATGGTGAGGTCCATTTTATGAACTGGCGTGCCGAAAAATACGACACATGAAATTACCAAATTACCCCTAATACCGTACGAGACCTAAACAAAGTCCGATTGGGATGAGACTGATACCGGTAGGAGCCCAGACACTGGTGAGACTGTATACTTGATTAGATGACGAATCGGGGTCAGAATTACACAAAACATAAAATGACCAAAATACCCCTGAGCACTGTAAGTGCAAAGTAGAGGTCGAATAAAGGTCAAACTGATCTGATAAATTATCATAGGGATAATTATGAACACTGAAGGGCTAAATAAGACTCCGAGACAGTCAACGCGTAAAACGAGAAATGACCGATGTGTCACGACGATCTAAAGCAGATACCAAATGAAGTCCAAGGGACTTACAAATTTATATATGAGATATATAGGATATTCTGAGGACCATAACAGGGTCCGGGATAAGAATGGCAAAATTTTCATTTTGCCCCTATGGTTAAAATGAGAACCTAACTGATACCGATTGGAGTCCAAAGGACGTAGAACTTTGTACTTAAGATATAAAGACTATTCCGAAGACCACGACAGGGTCCAGGACAAGAACGGTAAAATTACCATTTTGCCCCTAAGGTTGAATGAGTGCCTGACTGATAACAATTGAAGTCTAAATGACTTAGGATATAATCCTAATAACTGTTAAGCCTAATTAAATAATGAAATAGCCTCGGGTGAGACCCAATGGAAGGGCGATAGGCTACTAGGCTATCTTAGGTAATCTGATAGATACCTAAGATGATGAATGAGACCTGAATGGATGAGTTCTGATCTGTCTGTGATTGATGATTATTATTCAGGATATACATGGAAATGCTTGACGTACCTGGAGGTTATCGGATTATTTATGCAAGGAAATAAGCGTAAAGTTGGTGAGTAACTTCTGACACTGTTTTGATACTGTCCCTTGATTTGCTGATCTGTTTTGAATGCAATTATTTAAGTGCAATTATTTAAATGCATGCTTTTCGTACTATATCACTTATGACATGGTTTTAGTCTTTTTAAATAATTGACTATATTCCTGATCCCTGTGCTAGCATCCCGTACTGTTTTGCCCATTTTGAACTGTTGAGATAAAATGGATATATTGAACCATTATTTTCGAAACGATTAAATAAACCATGTGATATAGGCAAAGAACAACATTTTGTTGTGTCGTACCGCTTTGTATAGTATACTGTCTGAATGCTATATTGTTTAAATGTATGTACTTAATGTACGCCCTTTGTACCACATTCCACGTGATGTGCTTGTGTCCTTCAAATTAGGAATTCCGTTCAGTTCGGTTATGTGTTGTCCGTTAATGATATGTCTGCCTCGATTAATATGTTCCAGTCCGGTTCTGACACGTTCCGTCCGTTAATGATGTTAAGTCCGCCTTGATTGATATATGGTCCAGTTCCGTTGTGTACTGTCCGTTGATGATACGTCTGTCTTGATTGAAACATTGTTCAGTCCAGTTATGATTAGTTCCGACAGTGATGTGTCCCTGACTTGATTGTTATATTGTTTCTACCCAGTTCCGTTATGTTGTGTCTTGTTCATGATTTGCCTGTGTCTTGATTAGTGTATTGTTTCCGTTTAGTTCCGTTATAATTTTATCCGTTCGTGATATGCCTTTGCTTGACTGATGTATTGTTTCCGTTCGATTCCATTATATTCTGTCCGTTGATGACATGTCTGGCCTGATTGATAGATGGTCTAGTTTCGTTATGTTTCCGTCCCGTTATTGGTATGCCTTGTCTTGATTGATCTTGTTCAACTCCGCTATGTTCTAGTCATTGATAATATGCCACTGTCTTGACTGACTTATTGTTCCCACTCAGTCCCGATTGTGATTCGTTCCGTTAATGAAGAGTCTGTGTCTTGACCGATATATTAGCAATAGTTATTGTTTTGACCGATTGGTTATGTCATGTTCCGATCCGTTTGCATTGTTTGTTCGATTCTGTTTTATTATACTAGACTGCTTATGAAATGGATTTATAAAAATAGTTATTTTTGAAATGACTAAATTATCCATGTGCCTTGAAAGCACAAAACTGGTTTTGAAACCCATGATAGGGAATCTGTGTTACTCACTGGGCTTATTTAAGCTCACCCCATTATTCTGACATTTTTCAGGAATTACCTCCATTGGATTAGAAGGTACTATGACATGACGTGAATAGGCCAAGTGGCATTGCAAGTAAGGATCTGACGGCACTGAATTGTAGAGACTGGTTTATTGTAGATTGAACCTGGTTATTCCGGTGAGTGGTATGTTATGACTGACTTGACTGATATATACTAGATAGACATGGCTCATGGAACTAATGGTACTCTAGAGATATTAGATCTGCTCTGTTGTTATATGCTTGATTTTAGATATGCTCTGAGATTAGAATTGTTGACTGACTGGATTCAGTCTTGCTCTGTGATACATATTCTTATGATGGATAAGTGAGTTGCATTCCCGTGATATAAAGAAAAAGTTTTAAATTCCGCTGCATCTGACCCTACAGTTAGAGTGCAATTCGTCGGAAAGTTCAGAATTTGCCTTTGGTTGGTTGCGTCGCGACCGACTGGCAGTCACGTCCTCGACATCCGCGTAGGGTGGGGTTCGGGATGTGACACCATAAGGTCGAAATCATCCAAAACACTGAGTGAATATTGCAGAGACTAAGCTCTGTAGGATATGTATATGAGAATGCCTTGGAGGCTCCGCCTGCTCGGTATGACCGAGTTTATCGGCTCTGTAAGATAAATATATGAGAATGCCCTGAAGGCTGTGACTGCTCTGTATGACCGAGTTTATCGGCTCTGTAAGTACATGTGTCTTAAGGTCGTTGGTGTGTCTGTTTGTGGTATATCAGCTACTCCCCCCCCCCAGAGCCCAAGTTAGGAGCTAGGGCATAACTAGGGCTATGGGCTTTATGAAGAGTCACACGTTTTGTCTCTCCACTTTTGAAGACGTCGGTTTAGTAGGTCATTTATTACGTAGCCGATACTTAAGGAGCCATCATTACTTTCAACTGTTGTGTCGAATCGTCTTGCGGGGGCTCACATTTTGAATGTGTATATAAAGAGGGGGAAAGGACTTTTATGTCTTTCTTCTGCACTTGCTTCTACAGTACCAGAGACTGCCACCGCCAGTTGACATATTTCGAAGGTCGAGAGATATCCGGTGTTTATAGCCTTTCTTGATTTCAGGTTTGATTTTAGCCCCTTTTACATTCCCTTTCATTTGCTTCGCTGCTCTCTCGTGTTTGCCATGTCTGGCTCTAGGTCACCCTCTGGTTCGGGTTGTTCTTCTAGGGCCATTCAACTTCAACTCGTGAATCTTCCCTCCACTGATGAAATTGAGAATAGATTGATAGAGCCCCCTCTAGTCCGGAGGTTAGGATAGTCGATGCATTTGATGAGCCCCCGAATAGGGCTGGTGAGACCTCTAGTCGATCTGGCCATAGAGAGGAGGGCGAGAGTGCCATCATTGAGAAGATGTTGTCAGAGTTGTGAGAGAAATTCAATCTCCCTTCAAATGTTACTTTCAGGGTCCCGGACCCTCTGGATCGCCCATGCGATGTTAGAGAGGGGGAAATCTATGCCTATTTGGCCTGTTTTGAGATTACACTCCCCCTTCCTGACCTCGTAAAACAATTTTTCTGTTGGTTTAACCTTTGCCCTGCTGACTTGAACCTTAATAGTTGGAGACATCTATTAAGCTTCATAATGTTGGGGCATATGAATAACGTCGATGTGTCCCTCGACCTGATCCGTAGTAATATGGATCTTAAACTCATGAAGGCGGAATGCCTTTACTATATGTCTTTTGATAGTGGGTTCAGACCCCTTACCTTCGTGCCTTCTTCTAACAAGACTTGGAAGAAGTGGTACTTTTCATTAAGGCAGGATGGGAATTCAAGGACTTTAAAGGCCAACCCTCAGCATTCCCTCGAACCACTGGGCCAAAGGGTGAGACCCATTTCTCCCATGGCTGCTTTGATTTTGTTTTGTACGCCAATTGCCAAGCTGATTAATCTCTGTACCTGTCTTGCAGTTAGGAGTGCGTGGAAGAGACCGGGCCTTTCTTCTGTGCTTCAGGAGCAATACAAGAAGCTTTTACAGCCCATCAACCGAGATCATTCCTCTATCATTAACCGTGACAAGCTAATGGCTGCCAGGGGTAGTGTTGAGGAGATTGCGAATAATATGATGGCACGGTGGGAAACCAAGCCATCTTCATCTGTGGCAGTGGGGGAGGCTTCTTCCCTAGTGGACCCTCCCGTCCAAGCAAAAAGGCGGAGGTTGCTCTCGATCTCTCATAAGCCCACTGAGGGGGAGAGAGAGACTCCTGCCCCCATTTTGGTGGTCCCCCCAGCCCCGTCCCGATGAGCGGGCAAGGTGGCATCGTCCTCGGTGGCCCCTGATGCTGTTAATTAGGGGGCCAAAAAGATTCTGAGGGACTTTTGGGCCCAAGGCTCAATCAAACTCAAACCCCAAAAGAAGGAGAAGCTTCTTGCTGATCTGGCTGCTCTTCAGGTTAAGGTGAGTTCGTTGGGCCTTTATCTCTTTTCCTTTTTTTTCCAAGTGTTTTGGTTGGTATTGAACTGTTTGCTTTGTACACTGCAGAGCCTGCACACCCTTTCTACTTTGACGGAGGTCTCTCCCCCTTCAGAGGAGGTTGACAAACTTCAAGCCGAGTTGGACGAGGTCAGGCTTCAGCTCAGTACTGCTAGGTCTGAGGCTCATGACTCCGCAGAGAGGCTGAAGGAGTTCCAGAACTCTCTGGTCGTCATGGAGTCAGAGAAGAACCTTGCCGTTGAGCAAGCAAAGAGGCTGCAAATGGAGATGAACGGCATGCGATATCAGTATAATCAGAAGCTTGATGATACGGTAGAGTAGGCCAGGATTGAGAATGAGATGGAAATGAGGTCGGAGCTGGAAGGGATGGCCAACCGCCTGATTACGTTTGGCTTCAACAACTTCCGATCCCGGCTCCTTGCCAAATTCCCTGACTTCGACGTCTCCTCAATTGTGCCACCTGGATCTGATCCTCCCGAGGCTGTTATCTAGAGTGAAGTGGCTGATGTCCTCCTTGCCGATCCCACTAAAGTGGTCGTCCCGAGTGAGATGGTTGATGTTGCTCCTGCCGAACCTTCCCCAGTCGTTGACCCTGCCTCTGTTGATCAGGCTTAGGATCTGTATTTTGCTGTTTTTAACTTCCAATGTACTGAAATATACATTCGTTAACGAAGTGGTCTTTTGCTCGATGCTTTTGTCTTCTTCTTTTGTGAATGACTTGAGTTATACTGCTCTGTAGTGTCTTGACTCATAATTGATTATGGTAATTATTGCAAGTAACGTTGCTCTGGAGCTTGCTGTATATCAGACCAAATCTTCTTCTGTAAGTAATTGTATTCCGAGCTGCTTTACTTGCAATAAGGCAGTAGTTGAAGACTACCTTTGAAAATTTTTGAAGCTGATTGTTCTGAATCTAGAGACTTGTAATAATAAGTGGATGTCTTGTGGTTATGGTTCGGATGATCAGAACTTCTGCTTACGGATCCTTAAGACAAGGATCAAGGTACATCAAAGTTGATGGACTTTCATTGTATATGTGGCCTGTCAGGCGTTAATGATCTGGAGAAACCTGTCACGTCTAACTATACGTGGGCAAGACTAAAAAGTCTATTCATTGCATGCGTGGCCCTGTCTTTTGCTTCTCAAGAGAGGGCAGTTTAATGCGTCATTTATTGCACCATCGTCGTTTGGGATTTTGAAGCCAACTCTTCACCTAACCGTCGCGACGGTCCAACTGGGTGACTCCTGGGCCTCGAAGGCCTATATATGTGGAAGAGGAGCGTACGGTTGTGCCCCATCTTTTTACTTTTGCTCTCGGACTGTTTCCCTATTGGAGAGAATTTAGATGTTTTTCAAAAACTGTCGTTTATCCGGAGATGATTGACGATCTTCAGTCTGAGTTGGGAATGATTAAACTGTGGCCGGGAGTTATCCTTCCTTTTGATTCAATTTTCAAAGAAGGATAAGAGGAGGCAAAGATCTTCTTATCCATCTTAGCATCCGGTCGAGATTTCTCCGATGGGAGGTGGACCCTCCTTGATTCAACCGAGGCTTGGAGCATTGGTGATGAAGACGAAGGTGGGCTGCCTCCTTCCCTTTGTGTCTTGGTAGAGACCCTTGCTCCAATCGGCTAGGGTGTCATGCCGATTACAAAGGTGGAGAATGAAAATTCTCCTGAGGCCCAGAGCCCTCATCATCCGTTGGTATTGAGATAAGTGATAGTGATGATGAAATGGCCTGGGTGCTTCTTGCTGCAGATTGGGGTTCAGGGTTCCTTCTTTTCAAATGGAACCGGCGACGGCGGTAATGGAGGTCTGGAACTCTGGCCCCTAATGCTTTACATGAGGAAGAAAGCCATAATGCCATAGAACAAAGTGATGTATCTGTTATAGCTTCTGTGTAATAGTTTTCCTTCCAGTTTTCTTGTACTGATGTAAACTTTCATGAATCATCAATAAAATTGAGTTCTTTCTCCTCAAATCTGATGTTTTTTCTGTTTGAATGTGCTCTTCTGGAGTTAAAACACCTTCTTGCGCACTTTTGATGAATAACCCTTCTGTATGTTCTAAGAGTAGATCAAAGAAACTTGTATAAGACTTGAAGTCTTGAATCAAAGTACTTTAAGCCTGCCCGGTACTTTAGTATTTGTTGCTTGCTGGTGCAAAAGCCAAATAATATAAGTATCAGGTCTGAGGTATTCCGATCTAGGAAACTTTATCTTTGGATGGACTGGACCATAGAATCTGTGTATTAAAGACGGACCAGGCTCGGAAGGCCTGTGCATTAAAAGATGGACCAAGTACTAAGGCTTGTGCATTATAATGGACCAAGTATGAAGACTTGTGCATTATAGATGGACCAGGCTCTGGAGGCCTGTGTATTAAAAGATGGACTAAGTCCGAAAACTTGTACATTATAGATGGACTAGGCTCTGGAGGCCTGTGCATTAGATATAGACCAAGTCCGAAGACTTGTGCATTATAGATGGACCAGGCTCTAGAGGCTTGTGCATTAGATGGACCAAGTACGAAGACTTGTGCATTATAGATGGACCAGACTCTGGAGGCCTGTGCATTAGATGGACCAAGTACGAAGACTTGTGCATTATAGATGGACCAGGCTCTGGAGCCTGTGCATTAGATGGACCAAGTACAAAGACTTGTGCATTATAGATAGACCAAGTACGGAGACTTGTGCATTATAGATGGACCAGGCTCTAGAGGTCTATGCATTAGATGGACCAAGTACGAAGACTTATGCATTATAGATGGACCAGGCTCTAGAGGCCTGTGCATTAGATGGACCAAGTACGAAGACTTGTGCATTATAGATGGACCAAGTACGGAGACTTGTGCATTATAGATGGACCAGGCTCTAGAGGCCTGTGCATTAGATGGACCAAGTACGAAGACTTGTGTATTATAGATGGACCAGGCTCTAGAGGCCTGTGCATTAGATGGACCAAGTACGAAGACTTGTGCATTATAGATGGACCAAGTACGGAAACTTGTGCATTATAGATGGACCAGGCTCTAGAGGCCTGTGCATTAGATGGACCAAGTACGAAGACTTGTGCATTATAGATGGACCAAGCTCTGGAGGCCTGTGCATTAAAAGATGGACATTCGATGGAGGTATTAAAAAGAAAGAAACATCTTTATTGATAGTACTTCCATAAATGTTCCACGTTCTATGGCCTAGGAATAGGCTTCCCAATCATGTCTTCTACCCAGTAGATGGTTGACCTAACAACCTTCGTTACTGTGTAGGGGCCTTCCCAGTTCGGCGACAACTTTCCCATAGTGGGATCCTTGGTGTTTTGAAAGACTCTTCTTAAGACAAAGTCTCCGACTTGAAAGCTGACTGTCTTGAGCCCCACCTTGGATTTGTTGATCATTCTCTACTGATAGGCTTCCATCTTGATGCTGGCTTGATCCCTTCTCTCTTCAAGCAAATCCAAATTTTTCATCAGCTACTGATCATTGGATTCTTGCTCGAAGGCTTTAGTCCTCAGAGTTGGCATACCGATCTCAACCGGGATTACTGCTTTTGTGCCGTAGGCTAATGAGAAAGGAGTTTCAGAGGTGGGAGTTCTTCTAGTTGTTCTGTAGGCCTAAAGAACTCCAGGGAGTTCCTCTGCCCACTTTCCTTTGGCCTGCTCCAACCTTTTCTTTAATCCATCAAGGATCGTTCAGTTGGTGACCTCTGCTTGCCCATTTGCTTGTGGATGGCCTGGAGAAGCAAAGTGTTACCTGATATTGAGATTTTCACAGAGTTTCTTGAAGCCTTTACCAGTGAACTGTGTCCCATGTCAGAGATAATCACACGTGGTATACCGAACCTGCAAACAATGTTTTTCCAGGTGAAGCTTTCAACTTCCTTCTCTGTGATATGTGTTAGAGGTTCAGCTTCGGCCCATTTAGAGAAGTAATCAATGGCTACCAAGAGATACTTCCTATTTGGTGGGGCCTTTGGTAATGGACCCACGATGTCCATCCCCCGTAAAGGGCCAAAGACTAGTAATCGGGATGAGCTCGTGATGAGGCTGGTGTTGATATGGGGTAAATCTTTGGCATTTGTCGCACTTCTGGACATACTCCTTAGCTTGCCTTAGCATGCTAGGCCAGTAGTATCCTTGAGTCAGAGCTCGGTGAGCTATTGTTCTGCCCCCATTATGATTCCTGCAGATACCCTCGTGTATTTTAGCCAAGACATATTGTGATTCTTCTGGAGCTAAGCATTTTAACAGAGGTTGAGAATAAGACCTTCTGTAAAGCTTGTTATTCAGGATCAGGTATCGAGCCGCTCTGATTCGGATTCTCCTAGCTTTGTTTTTGTCTTCTAAGAGGAGCCCAGATTCTAGGTACTAGAGGATTGGAGTCATCCAGTTCTGGGGCTGTTCAGTAATTTGGGCAACTTGGACTTCCTCTATGCTAGGTCCTGGCTGATAGGAGATTTTTTCCGTGGAGTTTGCTTCAAACTTAAGGCGGGACACCATGTTTGCCAAGGCATCTACTCTACAGTTCTGGCTTCTTTCTATTTTCTGAATAGTAAACGTCTGGAAGGAATGCCTCAAGTGGTTCACCAGTTCGGAATACCGAAGCATCCTGTCATCTTTAATGGAGAATTCTCCCAGGACTTGGCTTACCACCAGTTGGGAGTCTGAGAAGACTTTAAGGTTCAGAACCTCACATTCTAGAGCTAATTTTATGCCTAGGATTAGGGCTTCATATTCTGCTTCATTGTTGGAAGCTTTGAACCCCAGGACTAACTGCTTTTTCTGATGAGAGCCTGTCAGGGGACTGTAGTACCAGGCCTACTCCTGAGCCCTGATCGGCTGACGATCCATCGATGTAGGGTAGCCAGGTTCCTGAAGTCTCGATGAGCTGTGCCTTGTCTTGGAGCGCAAGGGTGAACTCAGGCAACAAAATCAGCCAAGGCCTGTCCTTTGATGGAGTTTCGTGGAACATATGATATGTCAAATTCTCCTAACTCCACCGACCACTTTACTAATCTTCCCGATACCTCTGGTTTCCTCAATATTGACTTCAGAGGATAGGCAGTTGGGATTTCAATGGGATGAGCTTGGAAATAAGGTCGGAGCTTCCGAGCTGATATCACCAAAGCGAAAGCTAGCTTTTCCACTTCTGGATATCTCTTTTCTATGTCGAGTAATGCCCTATTGATGTAGAATATGGGTCTCTGTACTCCTCTGTCCTATTTGACTAATGCGGAGCTGATCGCATTTTCAGAGACTACAAGGTACAAGAGTAGCTTTTTCCCTTGTACTGGTTTTGACAGGAGTTCTGGAGAGGCAAGATACTCCTTCAGCTCTTGAAAAGCTTTCTCACACTCTTTCGTCCACTGTAAAGCTTTGTTGCCCTTCAGAGCTTTGAAGAAAGGTAGGCAACGATCGGTGGATTTGGAGATAAATCTGCTTAATGCCGCAATTCTGCCATTTAGTGCTTGAATGTCTTTTCTGGTTTTTGGTGACTTCAATCCAATCAGAGCTTGGATCTGAGTGGGTTCTGCTTTGGTACCCCTCTGAGAGACAATGTATCCCAAGAATTTTCCCTTCGTCACCCCGAAGATACATTTCGAGGGGTTAAGCTTCATCTTGTTCTGTCTTAGGATATCGAAGGTCTGGGCTAAGTGCTGGAGGTGACTACCTTTCTGCAGACTTTTGACTAGCATATCATCAATGTATACCTCCATGGTATTGCCGAGCAACGGGCTGAACATCTTGTTTACTAACCGCTGGTATGTAGCTCCAGCGTTTTTCAAACCGAAAGGCATTACTCTGTAGCAGTAGAGACCTTGTTCTGTTATGAAGGCTGTCTTCTCCTGGTCTAGAGGGTACATCTGAATTTGTTTATACCCAGAATAGGCATCCATAAAGCTCATGAGCTCATGCCCTGCGGTGGCGTCAACCAGCTGATCTATCCTTGGCAGTGGAAAACTGTCTTTGGGGCACGCCTTGTTGAGGTCTGTATAATCGACACAGACTCTCCATTTGCCATTTTTCTTCTTGACCAGGACGGTGTTGGCTAGCCACTCGGGGTAGAACACTTCTCGTATTGTAATATCCCGACCCGAGATACCGGGTCACATGACACGTATTACGAGGGAAAGAAATTATATATATATATAATTAATTAATTAATTATAAGAAATGGATGTATATATGTATTAATTAAATGTATATATATATATATATATTAAATGAATGAAATAGGAAAATGTTAAAAGGTAAAAAGTGAAAAAGTGTGAATGTGTGTGTGTGTGTGTGTCGGCTGGTGTGTGTGTGTGTGTGTCTTGTATATATGTGTATATGTATATATATGTATATATTATATGTATAAATATCTATGAAAATTAAATGCAAAGAAGAAAAGAGAAAAAGTAGAATTTAAGAGATGGAAAGTCTAGAGTAGGGCTATGAAATCAGAGAGAGAGAGAGGGAGAGAGAGAGAGAATGGAGGAGAGAGAGAGAGGTCGGCTACCCTTTCTTTAAAAGCCAAAACATGCAAAGCATGTTGTTCTCTCACGAAAGAAATCAAAGGAAGGGAAACTGAGGAGAAGGGAAGAAGATTCAGAGCAAGAAAGAAGGAGAAAACAGTGTAGAAAAAGGTAAACCCAAAAACAATTAAAATTCTCTCTCTAGAAGTTTTGATTGAATATGAACTGTTTTGAGATATATATGATTATATAATGCTAGATAGACATGTACAATACTGTCAAGCATGATTTTAAGCTTTAAAAACACTGAAAAATGACAAGCCCAAGATCGGCTGCCATGGATGACCTTCAAGAAAGCAGGTCTGAAATGGGTGAAACTAAACGGGTTCTGACCTATCAAGACCTCAAGCTGAGGTCAAGAGGGTTTCAAAAATACCACTACGCGACCAAGACTCAAAAGAACCGACCCTCAATTGTCTAGTTACAGGTTACGGGTTTACACCCTAACCCTTGAAACTCAAGATTAAATCCATTTCTTTAAATGAAAACTAGATCTCCATGAAGAGGGGACCATAACAAGCCAAATATCATGAAAAACCATCAAGAAATAAGCATGAACGAATAACTTACAGTTCGGATTATCCACTTCAAAACCGAACATATGAAGGGGTTTTAAACTCCAAAACGAATGCCAATCGAATCGTTTATCCCTTAGGAACAATTTGGGACAAAAACAGTGAGGATCCATGGATCCAAACTGCACGAAATAGAAGAAAAAGAAATTCTGAAATTAGGGCAACAGTCCTGGTCGAAGTGGGGAAGACGACGAGTCAACTCGTCACTCGGTTTAAACGGGTGGGTCGACTCGGGACAGGTGGCAGCCTCTGGGCTTGCCACCGAAAAAATGAAACGGCAGCGTTTCAATAAGGTTTTAAAACCTTTTAAACGGTAGGGCTGACGTCATCATGACGTCAGCAACACGTACAAAACCGGATGGACCGGTTGGTTTATGACTGGACCGGACTGGTTCACTTAAAATAAAACCAAACCCTTTGGTTTATTTAATTAATTAAAAATCAAATAAACCAAGACTTTTACTTATTTCGGATTGACCCCAGAAGTTTTTAGAAATGCTACTGTGGCTCAACTGAGGGAAAATTATGCATTAAGGCCCCTGAAAAATAATTAAATAATTAAATTGTCACATCCCGAACCCCACCCTACGCGGATGTCGAGGACGTGACTGCCAGTCGGTCGCGACGCGACCAACCAAAGGCAAATTCTGAACTTTCCGACGAATTGCACTCCAACTGTAGGGTCAGATGCAGCGGAATTTAAAACTTTTTCTTTGTGTCACGGGAATACAACTCACTTATCCATCATAAGAATATGTATCACAGAGCAAGACTAAATCCAGTCAGTCAACAATTCTAATCTCAGAGCATATCTAAAATCAAGCATATAACAACATAGCAGATCTAATATCTCTAGAGTACCATTTAGTTCCATGAGCCATGTTCCAATATCTAGTACATGTCAATCAAGTCAGTCGTATCATATCACTTACCTGGATATACGGATTCGATTCACAAGAATGTAAGTCTCTACAAATCAGTGCCATCTGATCCTTATTTGCAATGCCACTTGGCCTATTCACGTCATGTCATAGTACCTTCTAATCCAATGGAGGTAATTCCTGAAAAATGTCAGAATAATGGGGTGAGCTTAAATAAGCCCAGTGAGTAACACAGATTCCCTATCATGGGTTTCAAAACCAATTTTGTGCTTCCAAGGCACATGGATAATTTAGTCATTTCAAAATAACTATTTTTATAAATCCATTTCATAAGCAGTCTAGTACAATAAAACAGAATCGAACAAACAATACAAACGAATCGGAACATGACATAACCAATCGGTCAAAACAATAACTATTGCTAATATATCAGTCAAGACACAGACTTTCATTAACGGAACGAATCACAATCGGGACTGAGTGGGAACAATAAGTCAGTCAAGACAGGGCATATTATCAATGGCTAGAACATAGCGAAGTTGAACAAGATCAATCAAGACAAGGCATACCAATAACAGGACGGAAACATAACGGAACTAGACCATCTATCGATCAGGCCAGACATGTCATCAACGGACGGAATATAACGGAATCGAACGGAAACAATACATCAGTCAAGCAAAGGCATATCGCGAACGGATAAAATTATAACGGAACTAAACGGAAACAATACACTAATCAAGACACAGGCAAATCATGAACAGGACACAACATAACGGAACTGGGTAAAAACAATATAACAATCAAGTCAGGGACACATCACTGTCGGAACTAATCATAACTGGACTGAACAATGTTTCAATCAAGACAGACGTATCATCAACGGACAGTACACAACGGAACTGGACCATATATCAATCAAGGCGGACTTAACATCATTAACAGACGGGACATGTCAGAACCGGACGGAACATATCAATCGAGGCAGACATATCATTAACGGACAGCACATAACCGAACTAAACGGAATTCCTAATTCGAAGGACACAAGCACATCACATGGAATGTGGTACAAGGGCGTACATTAAGTACATACATTTAAACAATATAGCATTCAGACAGTATACTATACAAAGCTGTACGATACAACAAAAATGTTGTTCTTTGCCTATATCACATGGTTTATTTAATCATTTCGGAAATAATGGTTCAATATATCCATTTTATCTCAACAGTTCAAAACGGGCAAAACAGTACGGAATGCTAGCACAGGGATCAGGAATATAGTCAATTATTTAAAAAGACTAAAACCATGTCATAAGTGATATAGTACGGAAAACATGCATTTAAACAATTGCACTTAAATAATTGCATTCAAAACAGATCAGTAAATCAAGGGACAGTATCAAAACAGTGTCAGAAGTTACTCACAAACTTTACGCTTATTTCCTTGCATAAATAATCCGATAACCTCCAGGTACGTCGGGCATCTCCATGTATATCCTGAATAATAATCATCAATCATAGACAGATCAGAACTCATCCATTCAGGTCTCATTCGTCATCTTAGGTATCTATCGGATTACCTAAGATAGCCTAGTAGCCTATCGCCCTTCCATTGGGTCTCATCTGAGGCTATTTCATTCTTTAATTAGGCTTAGCAGTTATTAGGATTATATCCTAAGTCATTTAGGCTGCAATTGTTATCAGTCAGGCACTCATTCAACCTTAAGGGCAAAATGGCAATTTTTACCATTCTTCTCCCGGACCCTGTCGTGGTCTTCGGAATAGTCTTTATATCTTAAGTACAAAGTTCTACGTCCTTTGGACTCCAATCAGTATCAGTTAGGTTCTCATTTTAACCATAGGGGCAAAATGGTAATCTTGCCATTCTTATCCCGGACCCTGTTATGGTCCTCAGAATATCCCATATATCGTATATATGAAGTTTTAAGTCTTTTAGACTTTAATCGGTATCAGTTGGGTACTTATTTAGTCTTAGGGGCAAAATAGTAATTTTATCATTTTTGCCCCGGACCCTATCATGGTCCTCAGAACGTCCTATATATCTCATGTATAAATTTGTAAGTCCCTTGGACTTCATTTGGTATCTGCTTTAGATCATCGGGACACATCGGTCATTTCTCGTTTTACGCGTTGACTGTCTCGGAGTCTTATTCAGCCCTTCAGTGTTCATAATTATCCCTATGATAATTTATCAGATCAGTTTGACCTTTATTCGACCTCTACTTTGCACTTACAGTGCTCAGGGGTATTTTGGTCATTTTACGTTTTGTGTAATTCTGACCCCGATTCGTCATCTAATCAAGTATACAGTCTCACCAGTGTCTGGGCTCCTACCGGTATCAGTTTCGTCCCAATCGGACTTTGTTTAGGTCTCGTACGGTATCAGGGGTAATTTGGTAATTTCATGTGTCGTACTTTTCGGCACGTCAGTTCATAAAATGGACCTCACCATTGGGTCCAGAGTGTCCGACATAATTAAGTTGGACTATCTATTATGTTTAATCGGCCTTGGGTATCATTAAGGGCAATTCGGTCATTTACACTTTATGTGTCTGTATTTTTCGGGACCTCAGTTCATTAAACGGACCTCACCGTTGAGTCCAGAATGCCCGAGATAGTCAAAATAGGCTATCTTTTATTTTTATTTGGGTCTGGTGCCATCAGGGGCAGTACAGTAATTTATCACTTACAGGTCTGTATTTTTCGGTACTATATTTCCCAATTTGGACTGTACCATTGAGTCCAGAATGCTTGAAATAGTGAAAATACACTATTTATTTAACTTATTTGGACTCCGTTTGACATATTTAATGTCTAGGGGTAAAATCGTAATTTTACCTATTTAATAAAATAATTAAATAATTATTTTATTATTTAATTAATTCTTCAGGGGCTTAATTGCACAATTTTTCAAAGATCAGGGCCATAGTGTAATTCTTTAAAACAGTGGGGACAAATCCGTAATTTCAGGAACTTATAGGGGTGAAAACATAATTTTATAAATTAGGGGTTCAAACCCTTTGGTTTTTGGGTTCAAAAATTGAACCAGTCCAAAACCTCCAAAAACCGACCGGTCCAGTTAGGCCAGAGAACCGGAATTACATGTCCCCTCTATCCCCAAATTGGTCCTTATCCGTATACAGGTTTAGCCCCAAATCAAATTTCAATTTGTTATCACCGTAACCAAACAGGTAGAATTTGATTTAAAACAATCAGTTTAGCCAAAACGACACCGTCCTATTAATTCGGTGGCACGCTCGTGGACAGACACGTGTCCGAGTCGGTTCAGTGGGTTTAGGCGTGTTGGACGAGTCGACTCGGTCGAGTCGTCGTCTTCTTCACCAACCAGTGTACTGTTGCCCTAATTCCCAGTTCCGGTTTCCTCCATTTCCGTGGAGTTTCAGGTAGGGTTTTCAACTGCTTTCGGTTCCAATCAGTCCCTGGGTGTCATGCCATCATTTTGGCATCGGTTTGGTGCCTCGAATCTACGGTTGAAGCTCTGTTTAATCGATTATCATGGGGGGTTTCAGTTCGGCCGTATGGCCTTATTCCTCAACCAAATCGCACACGGTTTGGTTCTTTGTGACCGTGTGTCCATGGGGATCAATATCCCATTTAGAAATTTCAGTTTAAGGGCCTATTCCAGATTTTGGATTCCATGGCCGAGACCTATAGGTTCGGTTTTGAGGGTCCAAATCAGTGCTCTAGGGTCGCGGGTTGGTGCTTTGGAAACTCTCGTGACCTATAGATCAAGTCTCGACCATCCAAACATGGTTTGGTTTTGGTCATTTCAGATTGGTTGCATGCAAGGTCATCCATGGAGGATGGGTCACGGCTTTGGGTTTTTGCTTGAATTCCAAGCAGTCCGATGGTCCTTCTTATGTTTAAACAACCCAGATTTTTAGTCTAGCTAACATGCATGCAATTACAGTCCTTATAGCCTCAGAATTTCCTCAAAACAATTCTAAAAATTCAAACCAATAAATGAAGGAAAAATTTGAATTTTTACCTTCAACAGTGGCAGTCTCTCTTCTGGCTTGGTTCAGGCACGAACTCGGTGGCTGCCTCAGTTCAGTCATGCCCTCAGTCCCTTCCTTCTTGTGCATCTCATGAAGACATACACACACTCATGCATGCACACACTTTGGTCTCACACATGGATTTTCTCTAGCAGGTTCTTTCTCTCTCTAGACAATCAGTCTCACGGCCACATGCAAACCTTCAGCTTTGTCACTCTCTCCATTTCTGATTTACACCCAAGACCTCTTTTTGTAACCCAAGTAAATCACCAATTCTTTATGCATAAGGTATATACACTTATACATATATATCACTATATGTAGGTAGGTCAATGAGGTGATTGGGAATCAGAGAATGGAGTAGCTGGTGGGAGATGATGTAATCCATCATTTGGGGTTTGCATGTAACCTCATTGGTTGCTTTGGGTGGCAAGTTGGGGCAATTCAGAGATATATACAATTAAGTTGTATATATAGGCACAAAGGTGCTGGATGGCCACCTGGTTAAGTTTTTGGATGGAATTCATTCTCTCCATAGGTCAAGGGTTCAATTCCCCTTGACCACCAATTTGGCCATTTTTCCACATTTTGGGTTAAGGCCCTGTTTGGCTGCACGTTAATTCGGTTTCTGATGTTTGCCTCATAACTCTCATTCCGTAACTCCTTTTTCGATGCGGTTTGTTCCGAGAGTTTCATATTTCAGTTATCTACAGTGTCAGAGGTTCCGTGTCATTTATTAGTCATTCGAGATTTTCGTGGCTAATTAATTCGAATTCCGTCAGTGTTAAATTGACATTATTTCACCTAATTAATTAAAAATTAGGTTCGGGTATTATACCCTATTCTCGGACATGTTTAATCATTCTATTGGTCTAGTTCGGTTTCTGATGTTTGCCTCATAACTCTCATTCCGTAACTCCTTTTTCGATGCGGTTTGTTCCGAGAGTTTCATATTTCAGTTATCTACAGTGTCAGAGGTTCCGTGTCATTTATTAGTCATTCGAGATTTTCGTGGCTAATTAATTCGAATTCCGTCAGTGTTAAATTGACATTATTTCACCTAATTAATTAAAAATTAGGTTCGGGTATTATACCCTATTCTCGGACATGTTTAATCATTCTATTGGTCTAGTGTGACCACCGGGAGATTAAGGTTAATTCCCTTGATTATTGTCTGAGCCGGTATTAATTAATAATTAATATTTAATTATTAATTTCACGGGATCGGGGTGTTACATAAATTATTAATTTAATTATTTAATAAATAAGGTTAAATTACTATTTTACCCTTGGCTCATAAATAGAGCAAACGAAGTCCAAATTTAACATATAAATAGTGTAATTTTACTATTTTGGACATTCTGAGATCAATGGTAGGGTCCGTTTTATGAGACGGAGTCCGAAAAATAAATACACGTAAGGGATAAATGACCAAAATACCCCTTGACCAAATTTGACAAGTTATTAATGTATTCTTACTATTTTGGACCTTCTGAGTCCAATGGTGAGGTCCACGACACAAGACGGGGTCCCGAAAAATAAAGACACGTAAAGGGGTAAAATGACCAAAATACCTCTGGTACCCCTAAGGCCAAAATGGAATCAGAGAAGACCTAAATTAACTTTTTTTGACATCCCGGGCTCAAAAATGGAGTCCAAATTACGAAACGAAGTACAGAAAAAATATGACACGTAAAACGGTAAATGACCATTTTGCCCTTTCACATATAAAAGTCCGAATTAAATGCTTGGAAAGCCTAAACCGATTTTCTTCGACACTCTGGACTCAATGGTAGAGTCTATTTGACCTAAAGAAATGTCTAAAATAAAAAGACATAAAATTTGATGAATAGCATCTGTTAGATAACTATGAACTGAAATGTTGCCAAAGAACTAAACTGAGGCAAGTACGAGAAATGAAATACGAAAAGACATGACACGTAAACATGTTAAGTAAATAACTTTAAATTAAAGTTAATGGAACTCCCAGAAGAGTATGATTATAGAAATCTATTTTCTTGACACGGTAAATTATGTTTTTAAACAGAGAATTTAATAAACACAAAAATGAGCCAAGAACGAGAAGTTACTCCTATGATGACGAGGGCACAACTAGCAAAGGATCCCAAACAGAAAGTTTTCCGGGAGAAACTAGAAAAACAGCTCCAGCTGATTCAAAATCGCATTCGGATTTCCAAAACGAACGAAGTGTGCTGTGTTAGCCCCTTTATTTACAAGACTATAACTAAGGAGCAACTAGCAGCGAAAAAGCTTAAGAAACAGGAGGATACGGAAACGTTGCAAGAATGGCTTCAAAGGTTAAGGAAAGCCAAGGGAAAAGCGCCCAAATAGAGCAGGACTAGAAGTACAAGGTGAGTAACCCTGTGTTTGAATTGGAGATTTAACTCCATGAATTTGACAAGGTTTTAAGTTTAAAGATATGAAGCATTTGAAATTTCAAATTCAGTATTTACATGATTCAGTTTTTAATTGTTCTATTTTATAACTCCATTGTGACATGCTTAGTGATTGGTTTCTGCAACAGTTTTTCCTTCAAATACTTATCAGCATGTCTAGTTAAAATGCAATTATTGTTAAATATTCTGAATTTGCTTATTTCAAGAATACGAATGTTTATTACGAATTTATGAAAGTATCTATGAGACAAGTCACATGATAAATGTTTTATAAGATGAATGGTGCATAAGCACTTAGACAGGATTCTGAGTTTTCAGTTGCCCTGTAAAATAGGCAAGATTTTGGGTTTTACGGAACTCAATAGCCCTGTAAAATGCCCGGTAGCAGGATCTAATCCCCCAGGCAGATGAGATATCTCCATTTATAAGTAAAACGGGTGTCCGGTTCGAAACGGATTCCACTAACGGAAGTGATAAGATGACAAATGATTTGAAAATGGAAGCAAGTTTTTACTCTCATTTCAATATGCATATGTTTGAGTTTTATATACTCTATTTAAGAAATACATGATATGTTATATGTTTTAAAAGTTCACATGTATAAGTTTAGCTTGAATACTTTAAATGTTTCAAAGCTATTGATTTATGAAATGCTCATGTTTTGAGTTATATACTCTATTTGACGAAGTGTAAGTATAGCTTGAATACTTTAAATGTTTCAAAGCTATTGTTTTACGAAATGCATATGTTTTGAGTTATATAATCTATTTGACAAAAGTATGAGTTTAGCTTGAATACTTTAAATGTCTCAAAGCTACATGATTTAAGGAATGCATATATTCTGCATTCAAAGTATACGAACAATTGGCGGTGACTATTTTACAAACTCTTATGTACTAAACCACTGCTAATTGAAAACCCCATGACGAATACTGGAATTGCTCACAAGCTTAGATTAGCTTACCCGGACTTTGTTCGGACCCCCCTTTCAGGTAATTAGCAGCAGTCTTGACTTAAGGACGACGATGACGAATCTGCTGATTTTGGGAAGATATGGTTAAATAGTTTCTTTTGATAAATCTATGAACTCTAATAGTACTTTTGTATTAGTAGACATTGTAAGAACATGTAATAAGCCCTCTGGGCAATCGAATATGTATGGTATGAATGTATGAAGTCTTTAAGTTTTTAGTTATACTCTGAATGTGTAACCATGTATGTTATGTATGGAGCGGCAGTACCGGACGGATGTGCATAATTTAAAAAATGAGAAAAGAAAAGAAAAAGTTTTTCACGCTGTATGTTGCACATCTATTCGATACTGCTGCATATGCGAGCTTTGTCTCGGGGCCCTCGGGTCTCGGGGCGGCGATCGCGATCCGGTAATCCGCTTAGGGTAGGTTTCGAGTCGTGACACGTATCATCCTGGCTTCAAGTAGCCTCTGGACTTTTTCATTTATGATTCCATGCCGCTCTAGAGCAATCGGTCTTCTCTTCTGTCTGACTGGCGGGTGATCTGGATCCACCATCAGCTTGTGAGTTACGAGGTTAGGATCTATCCCTTCCATATCTTTGGTCTCCCAGGCAAACATAGAGAGGTTGTCTTTCAGAAACCTGACTATTTTTTCCTGCTCGGTGTGTGTCAGATCTGGGCCGATGTATAAATAGCACCCCTCTGATTCTGAACTGACCAACACTTTGATGGGCTCGCTAATGGGCTTGGCTCGGCTGTCTTGTCCCCTTGGGCTTAGGGGTTCTTCGATGCTGGATGGGCAACCTTTTTCCAAGGGAGTATGGGAGAGAACCGGATCAGCATAGTCCTGAGTATACTGTAATTGCTATTTGGCAGTCCTCTCCTTGAGTGCAATGGCATGGCACTCCCGAGAAGTTGGCTGACACCCTCTGACAGAGTGAACGTTCTGATTGTGGACATACTTCAGGCATTAATGGAAGGTCGAGGTGACAGCCCCTATCTGGTGCAACCATGGTCTCCTAATAATGGCATTATAGGGAGATTTCTTATTCAACACCATGTACTCTGAGATGGTGGTTTTCTGCCCTTCTCTTTCTCCTACTGTAGTAGGGAGGTCGATTCTTCCCAATAGGGTGCTGAGATTGCCATCAAAGGCTGCCATTACGCAGTAGTAGGCTTGATGTCATCGTGGTCGACTCCCATTTGTTTAAGTGGCTCATAGAACAATATGTTGACGGAGTTACCGGTATCAACCATGACTCGTCTGATCTCGAAGTTGGCAATCATGAGGGTGATGACGAGGGCATCACTATGGGGACAGTGTACCCCAGCCAGGTCCTGCTATGTGAACTGGATCTTCAGCTCTAGCTTGAACCTTTTTTCAACATTGGAGATCTGCAATATGTCTGGAGCGGCCCTGGCCTCCCGAGCATATCTCTTTCTCGCCCTGTTTGACATTCCTGTAATTAGGGAGTCAGCATAGAGGATGTATATGACATGGTTGTTCTACCTCTGGGGCTCGTTTCGTCCTTCCATCTGCTCCTGTCTCTGTTCGGGCGTCTGGTCTGGCCGTAGTTGAGGCTTGTCTTCTTGGGGGTTCTACTTTCCATCCTGCTTGATGAACTCCCGAAGACGTCCTTTCTTTCTGAGTTGCTCAATCTCATATCGAAGAGTCCTGCATGAGTTAGTCGTATGTCCATGATCTTTATGGAAATTACAATACTTACTTTGGTCCCGAAGGCTGGGATCTCCTTTGATTGGTTCAGGCCACCTCAGATTCTCCCGATCTCGAATCTGCCGGAGTACCTGATTCGGTGTTGTGTTCAGAGAGGTAAAGTTAGTGAACTCCCTTGGTCCGGAGATATAAACAGCCCTGGGTGCTATTCTCTTCTCTGGACTTCTGGCCCTCTTCTTGCTGGAGTCTCTTCTATGGTCCTCCTTCTTATGATCCTCCCTCTTCGGATTATCCTTTTGGTTTTGCTCTTTGCCCTTCTGGGATGTGCGGTTGGCTTCTTCCAAGTTGATGTACTTCCTGGCCCGGTCCATTAATGTCGCCATGTCGGTAGGAGGGCTTTTGGTCAACGAATCTCTGAAGCCACCGTGAGCAAGTCCAGTAGTTAAAGCAGCAACAAGGAATCTTCGGCTGTAGTCGGTGATCTCCGTGAGTTCCGCATTAAAGCATGCAATGTAGGCTCTGAGGGACTCCTCCTTAGTCTGCTTAACATTTAACAGGAATTCTGGTCCTCTTCGGAGCCTTCTGCTGGTCAAAAATCTGTCCAGGAATTGTCTACCGAGCTCATAGAAGCCGGTAATTGAGTTTGGAGGGAGGTGGTGGAACCATTTTAGAGCAGTTTCCTTCAAGCTGGTGATGAAAGTTCGGCACATAAAAGCATCAGAGGCCCCGTGGAGAGCCATCGTATGCTGGTAGTGCGAGAGATGATCTCCTGGGTCTCCAGCCCCATCGTACAGGGTGAATTTTGGCACCACGAACTTTCTAGGGCCTTTCTTCTGACATGATGGCGTGAGTGAATGGGGTTGCAAGTCTTCCGAGCAACCTGGCCAACTCATCCTGCTCTGGAGGGTTCTAGGCACCTCTCAAAGCAATTGTTTGGTCCATAGATTCGGCAATTTCTTCTACCCTCCGTGGGTCTCTGAATCTGACGTCTTGTGAACTTGGCCTGACAGCCTCGACTTCAAGGTAGTCGGGCTGAGTACGCCCTCGGACGGAAGAGGGTTCCGAACCGGAGGGATGGGTGCTGCATAGGGATGTGGCTCCTGTGGTGCCGGATGCCCTCCCGAAGCCCTTGAAGTTGGGGCTCTAGTAGTGCTCCGATAATGGACGTCAGGGATAAAGACGGATGTTCCCCAGCCTGGGACTGCTGACGGCTGTGGATCTCTGCCAACGCGAGCAACACCCGGGGGGTGCCCGGGCTGGTTATTTAGAGCCTGCTCATGGGGTTCCTCATTCTCAGTGGTAATAGGAGGTTGTGTTCCGAAGCAAAGTTGATCGGCGGGTTAGGAGGACCCGTCGCTTGATTCTGCATGAGTGTTGCCAGTGTTCTAGTTATGGCAAGCAACTGTTCCCGCACTAGTTCATTGTGTGTTTGATCGATTCGATCTTTTTTCGCATGGGATCAACCGTTGGCCTCCTTGCTCGTAGAGCAGGCGGCCGACGTTGAGAGCTTTGCAGATTCTGAGTATTCTGTCGTGGTCGGAGATTTGGGGCCATGGTTTTTCGATGAGGGAAAAGATAAGTTTGTGAATAGAGCACTTAGAGATTAGTCGTTCCCACAGATGGCGCCAAACTGATGCTGCACTTTTTGACTCGCAATAAATCTAGGCCCCGCGACCTGTAGAACACTCAAAAAGAGTGATCAGAGGACCACCGGATTGGCTCCGGCGGTAGCCACTCCATGCTTAAGTAAGTAAACGGAATTGAAAAGACTATATTGAAAGCCAAAGAATGAGCATAAAAAATAAAGCGTACCTTTAGGGTTTAATTTATAGACCGTGGCCTTCCTAAGTTGATTAGGATTCGGAGCCATGAATATAGGGATTTGATCATCGGAGATTGCAGTTACCTTGTGGAGTATTTGTATCGTTGATAAGGATAATCATAGATAGTAGTTTCCTTGTTGTAGATTGTTTCCGTGCTAAAGACGGTTTCCTTATTCCCTGCTTGGCAGTTATTAAGGAGACCATAAGGTCGAAATCATCCAAAACACTGAGTGAATATTGCAGAGACTAAGCTCTGTAGGATATGTATATGAGAATGCCTTAGAGGCTCCGCCTGCTCGGTATGACCGAGTTTATCAACTCTGTAAGATAAATATATGAGAATGCCCTGAAGGTTGTGACTGCTCTGTATGACCGAGTTTATCGGCTCTTTAAGTACACGTGTCTCAAGGTGGTTGGTGTGTCTGTTTGTGGTATATCAATAGGGTTGATTGGATTTTTCCTTTTTAGGCACAACAGGACATCTCTTCTCTTAAGAATATTGTGGGATTGTCGGAAAAGAGATTATTTGGTCATGTTTGGTACGCGAAAATGAAATGATCATTTCATGCAATAAAATATAGAAAAAAAAGATTACTCATCTAGATTAATACTATGCTTGGATAAATAAGAAAGGGATGATAACATTAGTTATGAGAAAAAGAAGAGGAGAGTGTAATCCCTCATTTATGATTGGATAATAAATGTAAGAAATGAGAGTATAATCCTCTTATCGTACTTGGAAACAATAAGAGAAAGGAAATAAAAAAAATGATTATATATTTTTTACTATTATGTCCTGAGATATAAATGTCTTTTTATTTTTTCATTTATAATTTTAAAGTTAGAATTGATATTATAAAAAATTCATTAAAAACTTTCTCTTTCCTTCCGTCTCCATTCACTTTCGAGAGGAAAGTAAGTTAAATAAAATAAGAGTTAAGAGACCTTTCTTTCCCTCCCTCTCGCTTGCTTTTCATCCCTAATTTTAAATCAAGCACAAAATAACTTCTTCCTCATTCCCCTTTCCTCCATTTTCTTTTTAAATCTCTCAATCCAAACGGAGTGTATGATTTTTAATAAGAATACGGAATGAAAAAGTTAAAATAGACATTTCTAGAATACCTATTTCACCGTACCAAACATGAGAAACAACCAATATTTGTGTTTATTTATTTTCACTAGATAATATTACACTTTTCAAAATTTAAACTCAAAAACTTAAATAAAATGATAACATTCGTTGTTGACTCTACTTTCACAGTATGAATAAGAAAAGACCAAGAAAACAAACAACTTAATGATTGTAGTAATTGCGAGTCTAAATGTACTCCACGTTACTATAATAAAATTACAAAATTACTCTCGATAGTAGCAATTTGTCAAGTGCTTTTACACTTACTATTGCTGAAATAACAATTTCTTAGGTAAATTACACTTACCTCCCTTGAGGTTTCTGACAATTACAGAAACCACTTCTATACTTTCTGAAATAACACTGTCTTCTTGTCAGTTTGGTCGGACAAACAATGTTAACAGAATTAAGTCAATTATCAATATACCCTTATATATTAATTAACCCATCTTTACTATCATCCATTTCCTGTCCTAAATTCTCCATTTTTCCTCTCTCTGTCAAACCCATTTCCCTACCCTAAATTCTCCATTTTCCTCTCTCTGTCAAACCCAAAATCCATCTCTCTCTTAACCCTTCCGGTATGTATTGCCTCATAACTATAGATCAGATCCACCAGACGAGAAACTAACCCCCTCCTCCGTCCACCACCACCACCGATGTCACCACCCCTTCCCTCCGACCACCAAGTTTCTTATAGTACGAATCGTTCTTTTCAACCCTAGACTGGTTGTGGGACATAAATAATTTATATTCTAAACTCTTTGTTCTTCGATCTTCTACAAACAATAAACACTAACCACAGAAATCAAAAAATTTATATTTACAATAAACATAGAGAAATCGATCACCAAAAAAACACAAACTGAATCAATAATAAATATCTACATATTTGTGTACGTGTGTGTGTGTACATGTGTGTGTGGATAGAGAGAAGGAACAAATGATTATTAAAATCTGAAATTTATTCATAAGGGATTTCGGCGATTTACATGTAAAGAAAGAAAGAAAAAGGATTAGGGCTTTAAATTTGACAAAACCAATGGAATGGACTGGTGGGAACCATGAAGACAAAAAAATGAGAGAGGGAGAGAGAGAGAGAGAGAGAGGAATGTTTGTTATGTTTACAAGTGATATGTATAAAATATGTATTGACAGAAGAACGGAACAAATGTAAAGATGGTAAAAATGTAGGTTTTGTTAAAGAAGATGAAATGATTTGTTACCCTTGTTCGGTCTTTGCAATTTCTTTCTCTCTTTAAGGTTTGGTGGATTTTCTCTCTCTACATTGACAATTTTTCTCACAGCTGTCTTCGTCCTATTATATAAAATCTTCGATTTCCATCTTTGTATTTGCTTCTCGCTTCGTTAATAAGAAAGCCCAGTATAAAGTTACCATTGCAAAATAATGATAAACCGGTGCATAGGATAAACCCTAGAATTCAAAAATCTCGAATTGTTTCATCAGATTCAATGGCGGACTCCGACAACGAGTTCGGAGGAGGCCATAACGCAACAGCGACAACAGGGGATCCCAACATCGTGACTCTTTTTGGCTTGTGCATGCTTGAAGATGAAAGTGTCGAACATCTCTGTTTTCAGTGCAGCTATACAGGGTGGATTTAGGCTCAGCTCTGTTCTAAATGTGGATATAATTAGCGTGCAACCAACCTTCAGTTTGCTGATAATACTGTGCTTGGGGATATTCAATTTGTTCCAAAGGATGCCTGCATAATACTGTACTTTGTTCAATTTGTTCCAAAGGATGCGGCTGTTGTAGCGGGTGGCGCCTTGGAGGGAGGAGGTGAAGTCAGAGTAGGGGTTGGCAAAGGTCGTTTTAGTCCAGTTCTAAAGGTTCTTGTTTGGGTCTTCAAGGTGGATGGTAGGAGGCCGGCGCACGTTAGCAAGCACAGTAACATCAGGGTAATGGATCTAGGGAGATAGATAGGAGCGGGATTGTTTGGGTTGTGAGAAAGCTGGAGAAAATGAGAGAAAATTAGTGGAGAGAGAGAGAAAGAGAAAGAGAAATGCGTTTGAAGGAAGGTGGAGAGAGAGAGGAGATGGAAGGAGAAAATTTATTTTTTTAATTAAAAAAATTACTATTAAAGTAGGATAATTTTTTCATTTAACCATAATTTGTAAGGGGCAAAATTGGCATTTAGATAAAAAGAATTACCTACATCATCATATTCTGTTAGATCAACTAACGGTCATTGATGGCAGGGGAGAATTTATTATCGACATTGAAACCAGAAGGGGGACAACGTTATTTTAGAAACAATAGGAGAGGTTTTTGCAATTATTAAAAACCTCAGGGGAGGTAAGTGTAATTAACCCCAATTTCTTTTCAAAAAAGGCAAAACTTTAGTGAGGAGAGGCCAAATACATAATTATTAGAACTGGACCAGATTAAATAAAATTAAATTATTAGTATTTTATTTGAATAATTTTATTATTAAATTGAATTAAACTGCTGTGAACCAAACTAAACCACTAAGTTCCTTGGCAGATCTTTTGGACAAAAAAATCCTATGATAATGAATATAGCTTGTTACAATAGCCACCAATATTTTATCTAGTGGGTGTTAAAAAGAGTTCATAAAATACAGTCAGAAGAGTTTTTAAACTCCTCAAGCTTATGAGAAGCTCATGTTATATTCATCTAGTAGCACAGTAATTGTTAATATTCGCCTTATTTTCAAACATTTTTTTTCCTGTATCAGCTGTGAAGTTAGGAATCGTTTGATGGTTGGAAGTTTGATTCATCGATTAGCAAGTGTAACCAGGTTTATCAAGTGAAACAATTGAGCTTGGCTTTGTGCTATTATATATTTACAAGTTTCGAGTGCATATTAGTGTGCTTTTAGGTCCAAAATACATTTGTTGCCTTGGTTGGATAGAAGGAAATGGAGGAAAATAGTATGTTCATCCTTGGTTGGGAAGGGAAAGAAAGTGTGAAGGGAGGAAAAACTCCTCTAGGCTCTAGCGTTGCTTTTGTTTTCCTTCCAAAAATGTGATAAGATGGAGTGAATGGAAAATGAGTTTGCAATTATTTGTTTTGTGATATTGTCCCTACTTTCTATAACAAATGATTTCCTATTTGCTAAAGAAATGCATTTCCTTATTGTTTTGCCTTTTATTATGTGTGAATCCCCTTTTGTTTCCCTTCCCTCTTGAAATTTATAAACAAAATGTCTCGTTATCACACTTCTTTTCTTTTCACAAGAGATAAACATTATTGTTCCCTTTCTCTTATTCTAGGCTCCCAAACAAGAAGTTGTAAGGGTATGCTCTTGTTACAATTTGAAATATCTAGACATGC